>VZSR01000514.1:9221407-9318007 GCA_013398615.1 Brachypodius melanocephalos
TAAGTGTGTGGGCTTGTGTTTGTGTGTTTAACCATGGAGAAATAAACTTTCTGGATGGAAGCTGATAATGATCAAATAAAAGCAAGCACTGAAATGATCACTAAAACAATCAAAAGTCCTTTTTTTGTCCTCACAAAGCAGCTCCTTGCTGGTACTGTTAAATGCTAATGTCTAAACCTGTAGCAAGTGCATGGAAATATGGAAAATGATACTGGATCTCTGAATTCTGGATAATGGGGCCATATCTTGTTGTTATTTATATGAAGAAAGGAATAGCTGAATTTAAAGAGGCACAGGTTTCAGCCAGAGAGAAGACAACAAAGAAAGGAGCACAGCTGGAACAACACCCAGGTTATGTTCACTGTTGTAGTGTAACATGTAGGAAGTAACAGCCATGGCCTGCTCATGCTAAAAATTGAACAAATCAGAAAAACTCAGAATTTTATGCTTAAGAGGATGTGTGGTTGGATGGGAGGACAGAGTGGCAGGACGCTGCTGGCATCCAGCACCAGATGAGGATCTGAATCACCCTGGCTGCTCTCGAGCTCTTTGTGCTTCATGGAAACCAAAACGAGCCAGGCAGAGCCTCACTGGAAACCAGCCTCGCTTGGGCTCGTTTCCAAGTCAGTTCACGAACATAAATATGTCTCTGTAAAGTACCTAACAGTGTATTTAGTATGAAGACACACTTTCAAAAACCTCCAAAGAACTGAGTTTCTGCAAAAGCGGTCCAGTGGTGCTGTGAGCAGTTCGAGGGCAGTCCCCTGAAACCTCTGTCTCCAGTAATCTTAAACCTCCAAATTCCCTCAAGGCTGACTCCTTACTGATAGCAACGATAAAGGAGCTGTTTTCTGAGCCTCTCTGCATTTCATTAAGGCCTGAACTGCAGAGGAGGGCAGAACAGGAAAGAAAATCCTGTGGGTGAATATTTAATTCTATGGAAGGCAATGGCCAATCCTGGGTCAGGTTCTGTTGAGGGAAAGATTTCTTCCTGTGCTTTTAGATATGTAAAAACACATTGCATGAATGGAATTAGAAATTACTTTGCTGGGGTCTGGTAACAGCAAGAGCAATCTGATGTAAGTTTGAGAAGAACCACATTTGAATGATTCCTATCTTCAAGTAATATCGATTTTCCACGGTGGCTGTTACTCTCTGATCATTTGCTGTTACTTGATTCCTTGTGTATCTGTGGTAGTTGCTTTGGCTGTTTTTAAGTGTTGTGTATTTTTATGCTCACAGGTAGTGCAGTCTTGCTGTTTATTTGCACTGGAGAGTTTTGGGAAATGTGCAAATCCAAGTTGGGTAATTTGGGACAACAGCTGTGCAACCATTGTGTTGAGTGTGGACTCCATTTTTGCTTGAGCTTCTTCCATCTGATATTCCCTGCCTACTCATTTAGGGGTTTTTCTTGCTGCAGAGTGCCCAATATCTGCCAAACCTGCTTGAATTCTGGGGTGACATGAAGAAAGCTCCCATCTCTCCACTCCATCCCTCTGTTTTTTCCCAAGCTGGAGCTGTTTTCCATCACTGGGTCAGCTGCTGGAGGACATGGTTGAGCCCTGTGAGCCCAGCAGCTGTTGCACAAAGGGCAGTGATGCCAAAGGCATCCTTCTTGTAGGAAGAATGGGGAGATCTCTTCCTGAGGCCAAAGGATGAACTTCCCAAGGACCAAGAGCAGCCAGAGTTGTGCTGGCTTGGTGCTGTGTACATGGCCTAAACAAGGGGGCTGCAGTTACAAAGGACAATGGCACTTCCCAAGGGAGCAGATAGGTGGAAATGTAAATGTGAGAAAGCCCTGGATGTGATGAAAGGCTCGATGGAAAGCGATGGAGAAGGCGAGGCCGTTTGCACATGGCAGCTGACAGGTGAAAGCTGAGCTCCTTTGGGGTTTCTCTTTAGTTACAGATGTGGCAGGAAGTTCCAGTGGAACTAAAAAACAAAAAAATATCACAGAAACCACCCCAGGAGCATCGGGAGGTGTGGGCAGGATGGTGTCTGTCACAGAACAAAGGCAATGTTTGCACACTTTGAAAGGGCAGCCGTTGATGTGTGTGATGAGAGATGTGAAAAGAGTCTTTGGTTTGAGCCACAGGTTGACTGCTCTCAATGTCTATGAGGCTGAACCAGCAGCTTTTTGGATATAAGGGGTCTCCTAAGTGACCAGATCTTGTTGGTGGCTTCTTAGCCAAGGCAGAGGGGAGGCAGGAGCTTCTTCCAGTCCAGGGCAGGTCAGGGCTGCTCCAGCCCCAGTGGCCAAAAGATCATGGCTTTGAGAGAGCAGGGCTGAGTGTCACCAGCCAAAAAATGAGAATAAACACATCCCACTGGGGAACAGGGAGCTGAAGGGAAATGCACAGCTCGCTGTGCCTCTCTCCTTGCCCAAAACCCCTTTCCCTGAAAGCAGGATGGCCAAAGGCAAGCACAGAATTGGTCTGGAAGCCCCTGCATGGCCCAAATCCTGGACTATCCATGACCAGTCCTGGACAGTTCAGTGCTGCCTTAGACACCACTGGCACAAACAGCAGGAGCTTTAGCAGGCTCTGGCACTGGGGGGACAGCAAGCTCTGGGTTTAATTGCCTTGGGTAACATTTAGTTATATTTAAATATTTTAAGGGATGCTGGCTGGGTGCTTCTCACCACTGTTACACATCTGCATCTTCCAGCCTCAGGGTTGCAGCCCTCTAGTTTGTGTTTCTGCTAGTCACACACGAGCATAAGTGAGTGTCCCAGCATTGTATGCCAGAGAGGGACAGGCATAAATACAGAGATGGAAATTTCCCAAACATGTCTGTCAGAAAGTCAGATAACTGGAGAAAATCTTGATCCAGTTAATAATTAATAGCAGACTTTTAAAGCAGGAAAAATCATCTTGTTTGTTACAATTCATGGTTGTAAAATGGGACTATGTTCTGCTGAACTTATGAGGGAAATCCTCAAACCTCTGTTTATTTCTTAGTGCCAGATGAGTCTGTTTTGTTATCCTTAGTAATAATTTGTGATATAATGAAAAATTTGGTACGATTTATACACAAGAGTTTGTGTCTTCGTTGTAAATAAACACTGTTCGTTTTGTGCCATTAAGCTGAAACAAGAAATATGTGGTTTAAGATGCAGTTTACAAGCTAGTGAGTATCAGAAATGATAAATAGCCTGACAATCTTTTTGGAAAGGATGTAAGTCTTCGTGCTTCCAGGACATAAGATAACCTCTAATTAATGGGGGCTAGTAAGAATTCTTTCCTGTCAGCAAGTTATTCCGTAATTGCCTTCTGTAAGGCTTCCTATCCTTTCCTCTGAAGCAGCTGCTGTCCTTCTGCAGGAACAGAATGATCAAATCAATAAAGCCCACTCCTGTACCTCTGTGAATGTCTATCTTGATGGGAACTTTTCATCCACCCAAGACCCAGGTTCAGTTTGCTTTGTTTGCAAGGCAAAAGCTGCTGAATGCCGAGGCAGGAGAAATGACTTGCTTCCTTTGGTGATGCCTTCACCTGTGACAGGAAAAACAAAGCCTAAATCCTTCAGCTCATGTGTTGGCACGTAGGAAGGAAGCTAATTTCTTTTCAGTAACTTCACCTGGAGAAGCAGTTGGTTGTGCTGTTAGTGTGGACCCACAGTACAAATATCCATCTAACAGAGGGAGAGAGAAGCTTAGCTCTTGAGAGGTTGTCTGGGTAAAAGAAATCTCACCCCAGCCATCCTCTGAGCTTTGGAGCTGTGTTTAGGAAGCCTTCTGCTTTGCCCTAGCCCCCAACTCTGTTGTTTTTCATTTCCTCCCTATATTTCCATTTCACAAAACTACTTTTGGACTAAAGCCTTATTTTTGCTGTGTAATGGGTAGGCATCCAAAGTGACCTGGTGGTTGCAGTCACTGTGTTCTAAGATAAATGGAGAAAATGGCTCTCTGGAAGTGCCTTTGCCCTTTTGCCTGTCACATAAAGCAGCTGAGGGATTGGCATAGGCTGAGACAGGCTTAGCTCAACATTCTCCTAATTGAGAGTCAGTGCAATGAATCACGTCTAATGTGCCATTGGGAAGGAGGTTTCTTGATCTTTAGATAATAATGCAGTCTAAGGCAATATATATCCACTTCTTAAAAGGTAGGAAGTAGGGTGGGAGAGGGAATGTTTCTAATGAGGGATAAAACACACACCTGGTTTGGGATGGTGCTCTTCCTGCAGGTCAGGGCCTGAGCCTTTTAAAGGCAGCCCAAACCAGACATGAATGAGCTCTTTTTGGGTCCTCCAGGCAATCCAACAACAGGACACTTTCCTGAGGTGTGTTTGCAATTCCCTCCCTCCCCACCTTCTCCCATCAGTGTCAAAGCTTGAATTATGTTGTCTTTTTTTTTTTTTCTTTTTTCCTCTTGTTTGGACATGGACCAGGAAAAATGAATCCATCCTTGCCTCAGATCCCTGTGACTTCTAGAGGTTGCACTGATCATCAGCTACTGGCTGTGAATAAAGCCTTCAAACCTTATTTAAACATCACAGCACTAATTATGGCTTCCTTGAGTAAAATGCTCTTGAGCTATAATTACCCCTAAGATTATACATTGGCAGTGACACCAGAAATTGTGTTACAGGGTTGTAGCAGGGGGCTGAGCCCACCCCACTGTCTCAGACAATCCAATCTGCTGAGAAGGACAAATGCAGTAGTCAGGGTTAGCAGTGGAAAACCATCCCTGTGTCCTGCCCAGCCCCAATGGATGCAGAAAACTCATTTAATATTCAGTTTACAGCTCTGCTCCCAGCTCTCAGCTGATGCCAACAGATGTTGATCAGCTGAATATTGATTTCCATCAGGTCAGGTTTCAGTTCCCAGTGCAGAGATCTCTCTTCCCTCTGGATTTAATGTGAAGTGCACTGGCAACCACCCCAAAAATGGAAACAACTCTAATACAGGTTTTGGGGTTTTTTTTAAAGGAAACAGGGAATTTTGGAGGGCAGTTCTGACAAAACAGACACTCCTGTCCTTACCAGTGTTCACTGCTCATTCCATCCCTTTGTAGCATGAAACACACAAATTAAATAGGACAGGAAATTCGGAACAAGCTCAGAGTTCAGAATAGATGGAGGTTTGGGGCTTGAACAGACATTTTCCTATCATCCTCTGTAAACCCACACTCCCTTCTGGTGCATCATCAGGTAGTTTCTTTTAATAAAAAATATCTGAGCAGCATAAAACCTCTCATTCCTGCTTGTTTGAATTGAATTTTGTTATTTACTCCTGTAATCTGCTGGTTTGTCTGCATGACATTGATTTCCAGCTAAATCAATTTACTCACCAATTACTTTCACAGACAACAATTCCAAGCAATTAAGAGAATTAAGAAAGTGTTTTCGTACTGATTGTGGCTAAAAGAGAGAACTCTTCTTGTTGTTACATCCTGATGTTCCTGGATTATTTAAGAGGAGTTAAAAAGAGCAGTGAAAAAGTCAGGCCTAGGATCTCACAGACGTTGCCATGACCTCTCTTGTATCCATTTAAAGCAAATATTTCACTTCCTTGGGATTCTGAAAATGTGTACATTTGGCTCCTAAGCACACAATAGGTGCAATGTTGGAACCAGTTTGACACAGGTGTGACTCCTTTGGTTTTGCTGGAGTTTCTGCATATTCACTGGCAGAGGAAGTGAATAAATCCTCTGGAGCTTTGAAGACAGAGCTACAACAGGAGCTGACAGAGAGCAAGTCTCCTTTCTGAAAGTGAAGCACAGGAATGAATTTAAAATGTGTTTTTATATGTATACATACAGACATGGAGGAGGGGGGAAATCACAGAAAGGGAGAATCTTTTGTTGTCAAGTCAAAATTCCCTTCACAACCATGACAGATAACCCTGGACTGACAACAGCCATCACTTCTGTAAACACTGCAAAAATACTTTGGAAAATCTTGTGACCTGAGTGCATAAAATCTGTCAGAGATCAGTGAGTTGAACTCATTCTCCTCCCTGTCTTTCACCTGAATCCCTCTTCTCCAGAGATTTTCACAAACATTGAAAAGATTAATGCCCAAATATAAACAAAATGAGAACAAACTCATCATTGAACAGGACTAAAAGAAAAGGAAATCGCTGATTTAATTAATTTTTTTTTTTTGTGATGATTCAGACCAACATAAATCTCAATGAAAGGACAAAAATAATTACAGGTAATTAATGCCAAAGTATCTAAAGCTAAGGAATTTAGTTAGCCTTGAGCACAGTACATAACACACCCAGTTCTTCTTTCTGTAGATAACACAGTGCATCCACTAATTTAGGTTATGGGCTTTCTTTTACACCTGTAATTATTTTTAATACTGACACTTCTTTGGCCATAAGGGAGACAGTGCTGATGGCACAACGAGGCCAACTTGTCTAAAACATAGAAGCTTTTTTGTTTTGTTATTCCTGGGGCTAAAATGGCACGAGTCAAAAGCAAATTAAATCCATCATTCTGCCACTGGAATGATCAGTATAAAATCAGCGAGATGCAAACAGAGCAAGATTTCTTTTTTTTTTTTCTATCTCTGGTTGAGGCTCAGTAGAGTTTCTCAGCTAAAATTTTAATTTTAATGTGTCAAAAGAGCAGCTCTTCCATGGCAATTTTTTATTATCAGTGCTATGGTCAAACCAAAGCTCTGATTTCAAATATGCAATTTTTTATGAAGATCTGTTTCATGCATATACCTTCCAGAAGTAGTTGAAAAGACAAATATTGGAAAGATAAATAGGATATTTTGCCATTGGTAAGAGCTGCAGGGCCACCATCTGGATGGAGTAAATTAAGAGTATGGATTTAAATGATGCAGTTTGGTAGTTCAGAAAGAAGAGAACTTTTTCTTGGGTCAGATCCCACTCTATATATTTCCTTTCTTTGGATTGTGGGAGATGAAAGCTAATGTCCATAGGTAGGTTCACCCTCACCACTTAGGGGGTTTCACAGCAAAAAAAAAAAAGATGTGAGTATGGGAGTATGAATTGGGTGTCAAAAAATATAAATATATTTAAATATTTTAAAATATAGTCTTCACATTAGAAAATGGAAGTTAGATAAAGATGTTCCTCTCCCTTTCTTATGAATGTGACTTCTAAAGCCTTCCTGCAGCAGAATTTAGGCGCAAGCTGAGCAAAACACAAAACCTCAGAACATGCAAATAAATCAATCATTCCTGTGCTATATATCTTCAGAATATGATCCAAAAACAATTCTGGGTGTAGTTTCCAAACTTCAGCATTCCATAAACCAAATAGCCTGCAGCACAATTGGACTGACATGAATTACAAAGTAAAATAAATACACACTGGGATGTGTCACTGGTTATTTTACTTTTTCTTTTGCCTTTCAAAAGTTGTATTAGAGCCCATAATACTTGATAAGTGAAAATTAGAAATGCCATTTAGAAGAGGGAAGTAATTTAATTTTGTACTGTGGATTTCTAACATACATCTATAGAAATGTTCTTGCCTATCCCAGCGATTTCCCTACCCTCAAATATTTAAGCAAGGATAGGGCATGCCTGAAAGATGCATGTAAGAGATTTTTTAATAAAAGAATTTAAGCTCTGACTTTTACAAACAGAGATTTGATTTCTAGATATGAGTTCTTTGCCTGCTTTTCAGTAAAATTTTCTTTACAGTCATTTGGAACTCTGTACCCAGGTCTTTATTGTGCACGACACTTGGAGTTCTGTTTTATTGACTTTGGCTGCTTCTTGCCAAAGTCAAAAGGTTGGAAGCAAGGCCACTGGCATGGGAAGAAATGTGTAAAGAATAAAACTACTTTGGTTGGAAATAAGAGAATTGAAACGAAATAAAAGAATTGAAGCAGAATAAAATGAACTCTTCCCTTTTTATGGTCGTGTTTGCTCCACAGGCACTAATGACAGACTCAAGCTAAGCTCTCTGCCGTGGGAAGGTGCAGGGATTTCTGTGCATCCAGAACTTTTATTGGCTATCAGAGTCTTGGGATTCAGCCACATGTCCTGGATGTGGACTGCAGGGAGGTCTTTATCTCAGCACCTCTTATTTCTCAAACTTCTTCTCTACTGATTGTTTCCTTTCCCTTCAGGACCTTCCACCTCAGTTTCCCCCTTTTTATTCTCCCCTTTCCCTCTTTTCTGAATCCTTGTTGTCTGTCTGAAGGTATGAATTATTTGAGGACTTGACTTGTTGTAGGATTATTTTTGTGTGACCATACTTTTAAATGATTCCTTTAACTTAAATATATGAAAATACACATTCATATCCCCTCAGTTCTATCCAAGCAGGAAAACACAAAACCTTTTGGAGATTTTGTTTTACCAGCTCTCATTCTTTCCTCACGTAGGAGATAAGAAGAGGGATCTGATGACTTCCTAGCAAAGCCAAAACATCTCAGCTTGTTCTTGCTCAGTTTTCTTGGAGTGGCCTCAGGTTTGCAAATGCACCTAGCCAAAACCCCACAGTTCAGTTTGCAAAGGCCAGAGCACAAGATTTAATATTGACAGACAAACAAATATTTCATATATTTCTACTTTATCATTACTTGGCTTAGGGGAAAAAAATAAAAAAAA
Organism: Brachypodius melanocephalos; assembly: GCA_013398615.1. Classification (NCBI taxonomy): domain Eukaryota; kingdom Metazoa; phylum Chordata; class Aves; order Passeriformes; family Pycnonotidae; genus Brachypodius; species Brachypodius melanocephalos. The sequence continues at coordinate 9,229,951 of VZSR01000514.1, forward strand.
TAAAAGCTCACCATCAGCTTTCAAGGCAAAATCGAGACAAAATTGACAAATCTCACCTGTGTTCATATTGAAATCAAACCAGACCATGAGTTTCACATTGTTCTACAACAAAACCAAAAGAATCTGTAGCTGACTCGTGGAAAGACATTGAACTGACACAAAGTCCTGCAGTTACAGAACTCACCCATGGTATTCATCACCTTAGAGAGCACTCAGGCTGGCAAACCTGAAAAGAGACAACAAAAGCAGAATTACACAGTTTTTATTTTCCTGTTTTTACTCTCTGTGCCTTGGGAATTTTTCTGATGTATAAAAATACCTGTCCATTCTTACAAAGAAGTGTACCTGGACCAATTACTCAAGGCAAAGCTGCATGGATAAGTTATTTTTAATGTACAGGTTGGTCAGAAATTAGCTCCCTCAAGTGCCTCTGCACTAAGCTATCCAGTCCAAATCCAGAACAAATATTAAGAGTATAAAATAAATGTAATTTTTGAACACCACATCTCTCCTGCAGAATTGGATTGCTTTGGGCCAGCAATTCAGGAGCAGTTTCTGTTGCCCCTCCCCTCATACACACTCTTCTTGGGGGGAGCAAGAAAAGCAGAAATAGTTGTTGGGAAGGTTGAGGGTATATGGATGGCACTCATAAATTTAAATTGTGTTATTCCCTTCACAGGCTGTGCAAGGTGCTGTTCAGCAAGGTCCAGTCATCTTTTCATGCTGCATTAGGTAAGAAAAATAAAAAGGACAATGAGGACAAAAAAAAAAACAAGAAAGAGTGAGAAATGACAAAACCCAGTGGGATAAAATCTAAGGAGTCTTCTATCCAACAGAAGCCTTTTCCCTGCTGTTGTGAAGGATTTTATGCTTCAAGAAATGCAAATTTATCTGCCCTGGCTTCTGCTGTGCTGGACCATGGGGTGACTGTGAGTGCTCATCCAGGGGTAAATCCCTGACTAGAGAGGTTTAAAAAGTGATACAAAAGTTTGTGCAATAATAAATAAGACTGCAAGGTTGAAACCTAAATGTTGGATAGACAGCAGAAATCAGAACTCTCCTCTATCCGTGGTTTTGGAGTGGTAAAACTAAAAATAACACCTCACAAAGAGCTGCTCTGTTTCCCTCCTTTTTTATTTTTTTTTAATTTTTTTCCCCTTAGAACGAAAACATTCCATTTAAAATTAGCTTGTTTCGACTGAGCAACACAAAGTCAAAACATGAAAACAAAACAGTCAGCGTTTGGCACGGGTGTTTCCAGCTGAAACTCCTATAAATATTGCCTGGGCTCATGTGCTCACTCTTGCTGGATTTGGGAAGCAGAAGGTTTGGGAAGCAGAAGGTTTGGGAAGCAGAAAGTTTGGGAAGCAGAAAGTTTGGGAAGCAGGAGATTTAGGAAACAGGAGATTTGGGAAGCAGGAGATTTAGGAAACAGGAGATTTGGGAAGCAGAAGATTTGGGAAGCAGATTTGGGAAGCAGGAGATTTGGGAAGCAGATTTGGGAAGCAGGACATTTGGGAAGCAGGAGATTTGGGAAGGAGAAGGTTTGGGAAGCAGGAGATTTGGGAAGGAGAAGGTTTGGGAAGCAGGAGATTTGGGAAGCAGGAGATTTGGGAAGCAGGCTTGGGGAGGTTTTGTCTCCTCCAGCTCAGCTCCCACAGCAGTGGGAAGCTGGAAAAACAAACTGGATGTACTGCACACAGGCACCCAGCCAAGTGCACCTGGAAAAGGGAAATCATGTTTTGGAAAGGGAAATACTTGAAATCCATGAGCACAGGACTCTGCAAGTAGCACCAGCAGCAGAGATCAGGTGGTAAAAATTGTGTAGAAGGGAGTGGAGGAAAATGAGTGTTAGCAAGAATATAATTATTTAACTACAGTGAAGAACTTCATCCCATCAGGTCCAGAGTGCCATAAAATATGATTAACATTAATGGAATTAAAGACAATTTGTGTCTTTTCAAGACTAAAATTCATGCTCTTACAACTGTAGCCTTAGGATTTTGATAGGAAAATGGAAGACTGGAAATAGAATAATTTGTATGAAGATTCCTCTGTTCGAGTCAGTGACATCTAATAGCCCAAGGAAGAATGAAAACTACATTTTAATGAGAAACAACTTATCAGATAGAGGGAAAGAGAAAATAAACCTTCTTTTTAAAAAGAAAGAAGCATGGAAATTAAAATACATTAATTGAAAGTATGTGATTTCCTGGGAGAAAAAAAAAAACTGTGTTTGGGCTTTTTGTTTGCTTGGATGTTCTGATTTTTAAAAAGAGAAGTAATTGTATCATTTTACATTTTCACACTGATTAGTTCTCCATGTCCCAAGCAAATGGTTGGAATTCTGCACAGATAACACAACTGAAATGGAAGGGCTCATTCTTACAGAAATGTAGTTGTGTGTAGTCTATTTTTTGCACAAAGAGTGATAAAAAGCAAACTGAATATGCAATGGATAAATGGAAGAGAAGAAAAGTCTTTTGTACTCTTGATTTATCTTTACATTAAATCTCTTTTTTTTTCCCAGAAGCGGATGTAGCATCAGTTACAGCTCTATCTGAATATTCTCACATTTTTGTCGAGGAGCCAAAGAATATACAGTTTATAGAAACCTCCAGAACTGCTTCAGGTGAGATGACAGATACAGCATCAACTTCCTACCCCGAGTTCCCCCTCTGCCTGACAGCCAAACCAAGCAACACAAAACTGGGAAACAAATCAAAACAAAACAGAGCCACAGCTGGATTCACAGCTGCACTTTGTATGCAGGAAGGTAGAATGTCAAGAGAAGCAGGGCAGTCTGTGCTGAAACTCCCACAGCATTAAATGGAAACTCAATTTCACTGCATCAAGTGCAACCGAGGCTTTCACACTGTAACAACAGAAATACTTATTATAATTGAAAAAAAAATCTAAAAAAATTTATTTCTTTAAAAGGGCTTCACACTACCAGGTTTAAATGAGATATTGGGAAGAAATTCCTCCCTGTGAGAGTGGTGAGGCCCTGGCACAGGGTGCCCAGAGCAGCTGTGGCTGCCCCTGGATCCCTGGAAATGTCCAAGGCCAGGTTTGGCTTGGAGCAGCCTGGGACAGTGGAAGGTTCTTTAATCCCTTCCACCTCAGGCCATTCTGTGATTCTATGACATTGGACCACAAACCATGATTTTTAGGGAACTGGGTTAAATTTTCTTACACAAATATTTATCCAGACATGGAATCCAAAGGTCCTCTCTCCCTGCTGCATGGTTCCTTTGCCTGTAGCAATTTTTAAGTTTGTTTTTTTTTTCAGGCATGAAAGTGGAATCTATAAACATCAGAGTTTTTGCTGTATTCATGACAGGGTTACTCAATTCAGATGCATAAAATGAAATACTGCTTCCTAATTTTAGCATGGTGTAGGTGGGAATATCTTGGTTGACTTCATCAGGTTTTGGAAAAAACTGTTGAGAAAAGTATGGGATGGCAGTGAGGATTAAGCCTTCGGAATCCTTGACCTGCAGCACATATAGGTTGAAGGGTTTTGCTAAACCAAACAACCATTTTAATTCAATCTCCACTAGAAAAATAGGAAAAATTAAATGCTTGCCATATGGTGAAAATATGTTAAGCTTCAAAGAAGTAGGAATCATTAAATACAACTATGCAAAGGGGTTTTTAGGTTTGAATGGTATGCCAGTTTCAATATAATAAAACATACTTATATAATCCTATTAAAGCCTCATTTGAAAAAAAATAAAAGGATTCCTTTGAATAATGCACATTCTTAGGTCACATTTTTCTGCTTGTATATTTATCTTCATTTTAATCAAGGCTGCTGTAGTGAGAAAGCTTGGTAAGGTTTTCAGTGCACATCCACTGTTTCAATTTTTCACACAGGTAACATCAACACGAACCAGGCTTTGAAGATAAAGAAATGAAAACTGAAATCCATATACTCATAAATAGCAGGTCACTCCATAAGCAAAAGTAATATTAAATAATAAAACCAAAGCCACACCAAGGACTGTCCTATCTTTTCCACAACCGTGTAGAAATCGAGGCAATAAAAAGGAAAACCTGAACCTCTCACTGCAGTTCTCCCAAAGAAAACTGAGACTCCAGATCACGGAGCTCTATGAGTAATTCTGGTATAAATACTGTGGAGGGCTTGCCAAAATAAGCCCCACACACTAAATACCCACATTCCAACACTCACAGCCCTGAAATCTCCCTGTGATGAAGGGTAGAGACGGGCACATGAATGATCATGGAAAGGAAAGGACAAGGAGAATGGCTGTGAGAAGGGTCACAGCTGATGGCAGAGGAGCTGCTGCCCTTTTGCAACACTTGGAGACGTTTCTTGCAAGGTTCCTTTCAGTGCAGGGCCTTTTTAGAATTGTTTGGGGTTGTTTTTTCCCCCACAGTAAATATCCCAAGCAAAGCACTCCCTGTTCTCCTTGATTGTTCCTGTTGTTTATTCTCATGGGGTGATGCAGGATACCTCAATCAGAACAAATTGCCTTGATGCAGCTGACCAACACACAAAAATACAAATTCTGTCCCAAGCATTTACCAGGCTAATTTGCCATTTTCATTGGAATACCCACCTTCACATTGAGCTTCAGGACTGAAGAGTGTGGCCATTTCCCAAGCTGCTAGAAATACAAAACCTTCCTCCTCCTTCTGGACTTTTATCCCATAATAAATACCAGAAATAGACTTCAAGACAAAGCAGTGTTTCCTTTTTATTTTTATCAGCTCTGTCAGTGATTCCATCACCAAGGCCACATTTCTGACACTGCTTTTCCTTGGGTTTGGGATGATTTAAGAGGTTTGAACAGCAGCACACCTTCTCTGCTGAGGGCAGTGGACTCAGTCCTGCCTGTCCTGGCTGGGAAGAGCCTGCCCCTGGCAGCTTTACCCACAGTTTCTAGAAGATTCTCTTTGAGCACATTTGGTGCTCTTTAGATTGGAGTGACTGCAGAAGTGCAAAATGTTATCGCTTTTTACTGCTGTTAAATAAAAAGGCTGACAGACAGAAAATCCTCCAGGAAGGAGCATCTGTGCATCTCTCCCTCAGCATGCACCAAACAAAGAGCTGCACTGTTTGTCCCAGCAACATACACACACAAAAAAAAAAAAATTAAAAAGAATCAAGTTCCTTAAAGTTCAGTCAAAATTTTGGCTTTCCAGCAGGAATTTTTCAAAAGTGTCTCTTGAATATTGTTTTGATTGGTTTTCTTCCCACAGGATGTGCAGTTTGTTTATAAGAGTAAGTGCAATCAGAGAGCTTGTGTACATACTGCTATTTTGGGGATTTTTTTGTTTTGTTTTGTTTTTTTACCTCAACATCACCGGTAAAACTGTTTGCTGACACCTGCTTTCATGCACAACAATTTTCTTCCATCCATTTGGAGCTGAGTATTTTCATATGGAAAAATGGTTTTGGCTGTGTTTGGTATTCTGCATTTCACTTTAAACAGAGAGGGAAAAGATTGAATATCCACAGGTGATGGAGGTATCTAAAAGATAAACTTAATCAGGAACTATCAGGTAAACTGAAATATTAGCTGGGCGTTGCACCCAAACTCCCAGGTGATTCATAGCATTCAGTTTTCTTCTTCTAAAAAACCTCACAGATTCTCCAATAGACAGTGTGCAGGATCATGTTTTACAGAGTGTTGAAAAAAGCCACCTTTTTTTTTTTTTAAATACTGTCCTCTGTGATTAATAACATTCAACTCCATTCATCCAGGCATACTTAACCTCCAATAGCTGTAATTGGAAAATCCCTGCAAAAAATGTCACCATTGTCCTGCATACAGAAGTGTCAGCCAGCAGCCAAAATATTCCTGAACAACAGCTTCCCACAAGGGTTAAAGGAGCTATAAAAAGCACTGCTCAGACCTTCTGACACCCTATTAATTAGCTCCTTCTGTGGACGGGCTGTATGAACTCTGTAGGGTCGTACAATAAATGAGAATAAAAGCTCAAGACTTGCAGGTTGCCAGCTCGTTCTGATTTACCCACTAGCAAGGCAGAATGTCAGTGGAGCCTGGGTTTTTTTGGAAAGTGCCTGCTCCAGTTCCCATTTTGCTTCATTGGCTGTTTAGGATAAGAAAAGAGCACCGTGAGTTTCTAGATAAAGTATGTAAACTACTGATCCGACTACACAAAACAATCTCTTTGGGAATTAGCAGATTAGAGGGGAAAAAAACCCAGCAAAAATTAACATTAGCACCAAAAATGAATGGCAATTAGTGGTAAAGACTAAATAAAGCCAAGGAGAAGGAAATGTGCTGACACCCTGGGCCACTGCTGATATTTCCCACACACTCCACTGCTGGTGGGAAACTCCTGCATTTGCTTATAAATGCACTCCCTATAACTTAAATAATACAGAGAGCAAACACTAAAATCCATTGTTTCTGTGAGGATCACAGCACCTAAGAAAAGGCCTCAAACATGGCTCATTTTTAGTTTGTTTTACAAATGCTGTGAATTATTTAACCTAATTTTTTTGGGGGGAGTGGGGGGTAGAACATTAGAAATATTTTTTCTGAAGTGAGTGGTTAATTTCAGAGCTGGTGTCTAAACAGAGAGTGCTGATAACACCCCAAGTTTCACAGGCTGTTGGGAAGATAATCCCCACAGATGGAAGGATGAGCTGCAGCTCCTACCAGTGACAAAACCTGTCACCTTCCTGCAGCTGTGCTGCACTAAGGCAACCAGAAATTGCAGGCAGGTGCAGATTGTGTCCTACTTTTTAACGGAAAACAGAAATAAACTGGAAGCCAAGATGGCCAACCTCAACTAGGGAATTAGAGGATGAATTTGGACTCATTCTCTCTCTTCAAGGAGGGAAGAAAAGTGTTTTCATTCTCAAGAGCAGCTCCAATTAATGGTAAGGCACGCTGGAAACTGGGCTTGGAGATGTTCAAGAATGAGATTTGGGGGTCAGAATATAAAGTTCCACGAAAACATCTCAGTACTCAGCAGCTAATGTAAAAAGCTTCTCCATGCAGTGCAGATCTGCTGTGGAAGCCTTTGCACCAGTGTCAAAAGTCTTTAAGTGTTAGAAAAGTGGCTGCTTTAATTCAGGGAAGAAAAATCGGAGAGGAGGGCTTAGGAAGCCCAGAGAAACTAGATCTGATTTCTGTGAGGTCCCTGGGCATTAAACTGTCGGAGGTTAGAAAAGGACTTCTAAGAAGCACTACTGCAGTGTTTGTGTGCTCATTAAGTCTTTCAGCCACACTTGGAGACAAAGTACTGGGTGAGCTGGAGCTCTCACCTGCTGCAGCTGTACCTGGGTTAGATTCCCTTCAGTCCTGTAACAACACCTCCACTGCCTGCATGAAGAGGGAACACTAAAATGATTTGACACAGCAGATATTTTTAAACTGAAGTTTAGCAGCTGTAAACACGGGGCAAGATGAAATGGTACCCTGGGATTGACTGTCTGGTGTTCCTCATGCAGCAGCGATCACAGAGTTATCTGCAAAAATGTGTTGTGAGAGAAACATCCAGACATAGGAACAGAGTTTGGGAAATGAGGCACAGACAGCTTCAATTTCAGTCCCTTAATATTCTAAGGACTATGTCACACAACCCCTTTTATAAACTCTTCAGGCTTCATTATGATTAAATTTATTGGCCTCCATTTTTCCTGGAAAGCTGTTCCAGAGCTTCACCACTCTGCTGATTAGAAACCTTTTAATTTCCAAGTGAAATTTAATATGACAAGTTTATACTGTTCTGGAGAAATGTTACAGTTGCTCTCCACACATACCTCACAGAGCAAATACCAACAAGGGAAAAGAGCAATTCAAGTTAAAAACAATAACAGCACCAAAGCGTGGCTGGCCGAGAAGTTCCCTCCAATTTTAGATGCAGATCCCAGTGCAACCTTTAATTCTTTGGTAATAAGCTACTACTGAGGGAACTCAGTCTGTTCACATCAGCTCTGGTTTATATCTCCAAGTGCACAATAACCTCTCTCCCACTAATGAATCACTGGGGCTGTCATAACTCTAATGAACACGTTTCTTTCTGAAGGTGTTGATAATCCAAAAGCGCTCGCTTGTCCTTCCTGTCTTGACTGATGCTGTAAGTGTAAGCACATCTCCAGAGAGTTCATCTGCAGGGGCTGAGCCAGAGAGAGACCCCTGGCCCTGGAGAGGAGGAGTGTTTGCATTCACAGCCCCTGGAGCAGCTGTGTCAGCTCACAGGGAGAGCACTCACATGCCCCAGGTTTGGTGCTGAGGGTTGCCCCAAGTCAGGCTGGAACAGCTTCCCAGCAAAGTGGAGGAGTCACCATCCCTGGAGGGATTTAGGACATGAAGCTGTGGCTCTCAGGGGCCTGGTTTAGTGCCTGGCAGTGCTGGATTTGATGTTGGATGTGATGATCTTAGAGGTCTTTTCCAGCCCCACTGATTCTGTGGTTCTGAGGTTTGGCTGCTCAGCCACAGACCAGCAGCTCCTGTTTTGTCTCTGATTCAGGTCAGCCACATTTCACAGGACAAGGATTGCTCCTTCCACACCAGTGGAACGCTGGACTTGGCCAAAACCTTTGATCACTGCAAAAACATAAATATAAGTGGTGCTTGCAGCTCGTTTGCTTGGATTTGAAACCCATGGCTTTGTTGTAGGCACTTTTTGTGTTCCTCCAAACACAGCCAGGAGAGGTGGGTGACTCAGTGTTCCCCCAAACAGGCTATGGTCAGCCCCTTCCCAGAAATAACCAGGAGAAAATTACTTTTAATTATAACTCCTGAAATTTAAAAAAAAAACATTTACAAGGCTTTTTAGCTCATGCTATTTCAAAAAAACCTGTACTATACAACATTTTCAGAACATGGAGCAAAAGAAAAACATAATCTATTTCTCACCATGCAGTTCAACAATTTGTTTCCAATGCCATTTCTAGCAATAACTGGAGGCAGATAATTTTGGAGGAAATTAACATTTCATTACCCCTTTCTCACAGATTTACTGTCCAGGAGAAGAGTGACTTAGAGAAACCATGAAAACACAGTTTGTTTGTCTGAGTCCTATCTCACAGAAATTGCATTTCTTCCCTCACATGATTCAAACCTCACTTTCTACTGTTTGTATTTCATTTTGTCCCACAGCTCCATCAGCCCTTCAGACCCATTCCCCTTTGCTTTATCTCATGCCAGTGGTGTCCACACTCAGTCCTACAGGATATTTGGTCAGACAGTGAGATAATTCCCTAAGGGATGGGGGGTTTTTTAGATGGTGATTAATCGAATTTTGTTGCCTAAGCCATCCCTCTCCTGGTTGGGTGCATGGGAAGAGGGTAACCAGGGCTGGTGATAAATCTCTCCCTCCTCAGCTGTGTTGAAAACTGTTCAATCACCTCTGGAGATCTGCTGTGTTCTTTCTGCGGTGTCACAGGGAATGATCCTCTTTTCCTCAGGGGCTCATTCCTTTTATTGGTGTGTGAAAGCAGCACGTTCCTTTACATCCTCACCCAAAAGTGGAGGCAGCGAACATCCTCGTTTCCTATTTTGGTCCAAAAAGGAATGGTGCCCACAGCAATGGCACAGCTGCAGGTGCCTCTCCAGCTCCTTCCAGCAGAGATTTTCCAGGCTCACACCCTGATCCTGCGAGAAGTAGATTATGGCAGTGTCTTTCATTAGCAAAGCTGAGGGAATAAGAATGGGCAAGTGCTACCAATTATATTTCAACACAAAGCAGTACCCACTTAAGTGTAAGCTAAAGGCCACAGCGCTGTTGTTAACAGGGGTGTTCTCACAAAAAAAAAAAAAAATAAAAAAAAAACTTTGAACACTCTGGGAGTGTTAAAGGGAAGATGTCTCGCATGTGCAATTACTCAACACATCTTTAAAACTGCGAACACTTGTTCACATGTGGTGAAAATTAGAGCTGTGAGCACTTGGGGAAAAAAAAATCCCACCTGGCAGGCACAGTCTTTTTCACTTTAGGGTTTTATGGGAGTTCTCAGAGCTTGTTGGTCCGGTGGGAGCTGAACCAAAGTCAGTGGAGGAAACTGTGAGGGAAGGAAAGAAAATGCAGAGAATTGTGCTGGTTTTGTCCACAGCTCAACAGGGTTTTGATTCTTCCAGTCTGGTCCACCCTCAAAGAGGAATCAAGTAAAATTAAGATATGCATCTCTAGGTCTAAATATAAATATCGACAGTGCCTCAGCCTCTTTCTCCACTGGAGTGCTGAGGAGTTTGCAAGGTTTTCCACCCTGTCCCACAGGTGGGTTTGCTCAGGAATGTTCAGCAGGTCTGAGCTGCTTTAGGAAAAATAGTGCAGAATAATCCAATAACTCCCTGAGAATTCATTTCTTCTGTGTCACACAACATCAGTCATGAACTCCAATAATCACAGAGAGCTGATACCCTCCTTGGAGAGGCACAGTAACTCACATTCAGAATATTATTTCCAGTGAACAAAAAATGTAACTAATTAGCCAAGAAGCTTAGTCAGGGCCACAGCTTTATAATGGATCCTCCAGACTATCTGTGAACACACCAAGAACTGGGTTTATGTCATATCTTCTCTGAATTTCATCACAATGTTCACCACTACACATCTCCAGCCATCATCTCAGGGAATTCCTCCTAAATGGTTTGGATTTGCATTTTAATATCCGGTATTCTGATGTTCCTAATGTTATCTTATCTCTCTGTGTCTTGATTTAAATGCTGAGAGTAACACAAGGACACCAAAACACGTGGAATAAAACCAGACATTTATTTGGCTGTCTGAATCTCACATTTCCAAGTCAGGTCTAGAAACTGGCTTAGGTGTCCTAGCAGGCACCTAGGAGAAGAACACACCCAGGACAGGAAACCACCTTTACTCCATCTAAGGGTGAGAGAGATCTTTATTTCACTGACTCTTTGAACTGGAAAAAAATTAGGGACTGGAGGCAGAGTTATTTATGCAGCCATGAAAATTAAGAACTTCAGTTTTCCTGAAGAAAAATAAGAAGTAAAGCGGTCTGTGATGAAACCATTGGTTTAATCCCTTTTTCCAGTTCAATATCCATTGCTTCAAAACAAGAGCCAATTTTTGGTGTGAGCAGTCAGGCAGAGACACCAAGCTCTGGGTTTTGGCAGATCCTCCCAGGTCAGAGGTGCACACACACTACAGGAAGAATATTCCCCCCTCATCTCCTCAGTGTAAACGCTCTGACAAAGCCATCCCTGCATCCAGTTCAACAAAATGACACTTTCAGGTGCCCCTTAAGCTGTTTAAAAACCTTAAAGGAAGGAAAGAGCTGCGTGGGGCTTAGCTGAGATGAGGACAGGCATTTTGAGCCAAAAGGCATGGAAAGTGTTGACAGTTTAAAGAAAGAAGGAAGTTGGAGAACAGATGAGATTTGACTGATATTTTCTTGGTCCATCCAGAGGCTTGTTACAATTACCCCTTAATTTCCCCTCAGGGACTCATTACAGCTCAGATAGTGATATCTGTCTACTGTTGGTCTTCCTTTCTCCCTTCTAATGACAAAATGCTGATAGCCAGACATCATTCCAAACACATTTAGCTGTAATATAATAACTTGGAAGAGCATCTGTGGCAGAGAGAGGCAATTTGATGGGCTGTGTTAGCCAGAGAAATAAAAGGCACTATCCCCGTTTAACATTTCCAGTCTGGAGTGGCCTGGGCAATAACCACAGTGATAGGAGAGCTCTAACAGCTACCATCAAAATACAGATCTTTTATGTTGGGACTAATTAGGTGATTAAAAAAAAAAGTTGAGTTCTGTGCTTCTCTGCAGTCTGCCAAGGTTTAATTCATGGTGGAGCACACTCAGCTGCATGAAAGGCAGATAGGGAGGTGTTTCTGCAGGGCAACATGACACAAATGCTTGTCCCTTGTAGGAATGAAAGAAGGCTCTACCAAGCCCAAACTCCAACTGCTGGCTCCCTTATCTGAGTTGTCAGCACAGAAAGAAGAGCTCTGAGCGCTGATTCTTTACTGTGGAAATTCCAGAAGTGATGACATACAGAGGGAGTCGTGTTTCTTCCCCTGGGACTTGTTTGTAATGCCAATTTACCAGATGATGTGGCAATTACACCGAGTTTGGTCACATATAAACGTGTGCTTGGATGTGGGGATATTGCTAACAGCTGTTGTTAGTATCAAGGAAAAAATTTGCATTGCTGAAAACTAAATCCGAGTTAAAATTGAACAGTTGCAGCCATAAAAAAAAAATTAAATAAGAAAATCAGGGCAAAGCAGAAACCCTGCAAACAGACAAGAGCCCTCTGTGTTGGTTCATTCATTAATTTTACTGGTTTTAAATGTAAGTGGATCACAAGACTTAATATTATGCTGTGCAGGAGGAAATCCCATGCCTAAGCAGCAGTAAATTCTTTTTCCATGTGACATTTGAAGATTGTGGCTCAGAACCCAGTATCAGACACACTGAAATATTTTGGAAATATATCACTGCAAAACAAATTGCGCCAAAAATATTTGCTCCTCTCACTTTTTTGGGAGCTCAGAAGTGGATCTTTTGAACTGAAAAACACGGAAATTTCTGCATCAGCAGTGGTGGTATTTCACTGCCTTTATTTCTCTTCTGGTTTTTCTCCAGTGTCCCACTCTGTTTTCCTGCATCACTCGAAGCAAACAGCATCTCTTTAATGGAGGCTTTTGAAATGGATCTGGATAATTTCTGTCTTTCTCCCCACATCTTTTCACCCCCTCAGCCTGGACTGACCCCGGGGTCTGCCCTTACCCAGGTACAGCTCTTGGTCTTGTTAAACCTCATGAGGTTCCAAGGTCCCACCTCTCGAGCTTGTCCAGGTCCCTCTGGATGGATCCCATCCCTCAGGTGTGTCAGCAGCACCTCTCTGCCCTCTTGGAGTCACTGCAAACTCACTGAGGGTGCCCCGGGTCCCTTTGCCATTAATGAAGATACTTAATATCACTGCACCTCCTGGCACACTCTAAATCTTCTGCTACTGAACACTGCGTGATCCCTGGCATTCATAATCCAAAATTAGAGGATTATCCATAATTTACTGCCAAAAGAACAGGGTGTTTAGATGTTTCTTGTTGGTTCAGAGCAATTATACTGGGAAGTGATGGCTGTTTTCCTGACACTGCTGCCATTGCACAACTATCATTGAGCAACCCATGGAACACCTTTGACAAAATATTGAACCATTTAAAAAGAAATACCTCATGAACAGGTTTTGAAATTTTATTTTGACGTCTTTTTTTCTAAATTTATTTTTAACTTCTTCTGTCCAACATTTATTCAAACCACCCTGGACTAGCTCAGTCCTTGAGTTCAGAATTGCTGGCAGCACCCTGAGTGCTGGTGCTCATCCTGGCAAGATGACTCCCTCAACCACAACCCTGCAAAGCTGCAGCTCCCTGTCTGAAATGTGCTCTGCCCCACAACTGTGAGGCCACCCCACAGGTTATTGGGGTAGAACACTGAATTCTGGAATTCTGGAGCAGGGAGAGACACAGCAAGGGCAGGAAAACGTCCCAGTGAGCAAATTTTGCTCGTGAAGTCAAAGAGAAATGAATCATTCTCAAACAGTAGACATCTAAAGGTTGGATAGAACAATTTCTAAATATTAGTCAGACCAAAAACAACACACTGCTGAAATAATGAGGGTATACAAGAAAGCAACAAAAGCCAAAACATTCAAAGTCGAAGCTAAAAATCCACTCTTGTTTTAAGACTGTTTTCTTTTTTAAAGAATAGTGTTCAACTTGGTTGGGGCCATTTAAGGTTGTTTTCTTAAGGTTTTACAAAACACACAGAAGAAAAAAATTTTGTTCAGTTTTTTGTGTGTTTTTTGGTTGGGTTTGGGGTTTTTTTGTGTTTTGGTTTTTTGGGGACTTTTTGTGTTTGGGGTTTTTTGTTTGTTGGTTTGGTTTTTTGTTTGTGGGTTTTTGGTTTTTTTGTTTGTTTGCTTGTTTATTTGTTTTTTTTTATTCTTCTGCAAATGCCAAAGGAATGTACCATGAAGGAGTTGAATTTTCAGTCACAGACCTCATCAGCATTACACCGGGCTGCAAAAAAACAGATGAAAGCCTCCTGGCCCTGCAGAAAAGGCAGCAGGGGAGAGCAGGGCAGGCAGAGCCAGGGCTGAGGGTGTGGCTGCACCAAGGATGCACCTGGAGCACAATTCCCTGCACAGGGGATTTAAATGCCAGCAGAGATCCCCTGGAGCAGCAGGAGGAAGTGCAGGTGATAGCAGCAGGCATGAAATCTTCCTTTTTAGCACAGAAATGAGGGTTTAGTGGAAACAGGTGCTAATAACACACTGCAAACTCCAGAGAGTGCTTCCACCAGAGCAGGGGGAAAAAAAAAATAAAACCTGTTCAACCCTGCTCCATTTCTTTTCTTCCTCCTGAGAGGGAGCAAATGAATTTTGTTTGTATTTGCCTTACAGTCTGCAGGGTGATTTGTTTTTACACAAGGTGTTTGCTGTCACTGAGTTGTGCATTAGTTTGCAAACGATCCTCTTGGATTCAGCAGGGCTGCTCCTGACCATCAGGAATTGCACCAGCAGACAGCTCAAAGAGCTGAGGAAAGGGCTTTCTGTTCCCTTTTCTAGCCATTTTTCCTTTTCCCTTTTCTACCTCTTTTCCCTTTTTCTCTTTTTCTTTATCTTTTTTTTTTTTCTGTTGGAGGGTTGGACCCCACATTCCTTGTACATCCCTTCCAACTCGAGACACTCAATGATTTAACAACTCTACCCCTTGGAGAAGCTGGATTTCTTGAGAAGTAAGGATGCTTTTCACCCCCCAGCACCTGGATTAAATCCCTGAATGCCAGAGATGGGTGGTGGGGACCCACTAACCACAGCAGCAGGCTCTGAGCATCCCCTCACCAACCCTCTGACCCCATGGAGAGCATCCCATCCTCAGCTTGGAAGGGCAGTAAATCCCTGCAGGAAAGGATCCTCCTGCCCCTGCTTGGAGCCTGTTCTCTCCTTGCCCCTCAGACCTTTGCTCTCCTCCTGCCAGGCTGTGCTGGAGGCTGCTGGCTTTCCCCCAGCACAGAGGGAGGTGCTGCAGAGCTGTCCTGGGAAAGGGAGTGGGAAAAGGGTTGGGAAAAGGGGAGCGCTTCATCATCCAGAGCTGTGCTTTTGCACTGGGACAACACCGGGAGAGCCATAATGAGAGCCTCTAAC
Source organism: Brachypodius melanocephalos (assembly GCA_013398615.1). NCBI lineage: Eukaryota > Metazoa > Chordata > Aves > Passeriformes > Pycnonotidae > Brachypodius > Brachypodius melanocephalos. Next base: position 9,245,100 of record VZSR01000514.1, read on the forward strand.
ACAGGCTCATACATCAGATATATGGACATCTCTAATGCTGCTTTTGGGGTTTTTTCCTTTTCCAAACAGAAAGTTGTTGAAGCATAAACTTGGTTAAGAAAGCAAATCTTGCATCACCGCTCCAGGACTGACTTTGTTACTGTATTGACATTGGAAAACATCAATTCTTTGACATTTTAGAGCATGAATGGGGAGTTTGTAATGAGGTTTCATTTTTAATCACAGAAGGTTTTCAAAATCAAAGGATATACAGTGTGTCCTGAGGCTACCTGCATATTTTACTATCAGATTACCTCTAATTTAGCCATTGAAATGCAAGGAGAGAGCACTTGCATATAACAGCACGAAATGTCTGTCTCTGTCTGTCGTTCATTTGGCTCTGCTCCACAGAACAAGAACTTCTCATTCAGGTGTGTTTATGATGAGTAAACTTGACCAGATGTTAAACCCCCTTTGTATTTTAACGTGTTTTATGGCCCACATTAGTCAGCTGGAAAAGGGCAGATCATTTACACTCCCCTGGACTTCTTTTCAGGTTCAAGCTCCCCCGGAGGAGCACAGGACTGTACGAAAATATGTAGAAGGAAGAAATGAACTATTGCAAATGTAACAACGTACAGCACAGGACTGAATAAATTGCTTTGATTTACAGGATGGTTTCTGTAGATATTGGATGTTATGAGGCTACAGGTCCACTCCCTTAGCCACAAGGGAGATCAGAGCAATAATTGGAAGCATATTCTTTTCCTTGTAGGAGCAGTCCTGGTGATGCACACAGGTGAGAAAAGAGCTGTTGGCTTTTCACACACACTGACACACCAAAGTTCCCATGCTTGAAGGCTCACCCCTCTAGATGTCACCATTGAAGGATATTAAAACTCATATCTCAAAGGGGTTCAGCTCTTTCCCCCTGCAGAATAAATTGCTGATATTACAAAAGCAATCCTGCGACACACAAACAAAAAAAAAAATTGAACTACAATTTTATAAAGGAGTTTTGACATCCAGGTGCTCTAAAAATGATTGGCAGCCCTGAAATCTCATTTTTGCTGCTGAGCTTGGAGCCTTCCCTTCAATGGTCAGCACGACTGGGACCAGAACACACAGAGGGGAAATGCAAAATTCTCCCAGTTTAACCTGGGGGAGGGTGGATGCCTCAATGCTGCGTTCACATCATGAGTCCACAAAGCTTCATTTTTTTCTGCAGTGTAAAGCACATTTCCATCATGAAGAGGTCAGCAACAAGGTGTTTTACTATATTGCTGTGAAAACTGTGTTAAAAATACATTTCAATTATTTTTCTCATTGAAGCTGCTGGGACCCGTGATCGATTCAAATCCCTTTGTACCTCAGTGCCTGAGAAATCACAGTTTATGGGAATAATATTTAATTATTGTTGCTGGAATTTCAGCAGTACTGTGGCTGGAGAGGAACTTTCTACCCTCCAAACAATTTGCATTTTAGGCATTTCATTTTACAAGCAGAAGTGAAGCTTGAAAAGGCTCCCTTTGAAGTTAAAAGAAACAGCAATCTTAATTTTGCTTTATGTATGCAAACCACTGCCAAAGTAGCCTTTGAAAGAACCCCGCTGGTAAGAGGCAAATCCTCCCTCCACATCATTTTACAGAGCTTTGTTTTCCCAGAGTCTTTTCTGGAGACATAAATCAGAGTTTCTCTCACCTCAGCTGGGACCAGGAGCACCTCAGGAAAAGCAGATATTCACAATCATCTGTTGAAAAGAGCTTTGCTTCCGTTCCAACCACTTGGATCCGTCAATAAAGAAAAAAATGCCACACAAATGAGGCATAATGGTTTGTAAATTAATTTACACAGATTAAATAGCTGTTGAAAGAGAAATCAAATGAAGGGAATATGAATCTCTATCTTGGGCAATAATAGAAGATGTTCAAGCCATTAGGAGAAAATCTTTTTTAACTCAGGTAAATTGCAGAAACTCATTTATTTGTAAGCATCTCTGGGTATCTACATGGGCAGCATGATTTTGTTGAGGTAAGACATGGATGCTCTGGTATGTGTGATGTTTTAAATCCTACATCAATTATTATTATTATTACCATCATTATTATTATTTTTAGCCCCTAAAACACTAAACACCACAGGACAGATTTACCTCCAAGGCAACAGTTTTAAGTCTCATTCCAGTATTTTTGGTTTTATATTCCCAACATTATTTTATCACTGGTAATGCAATAATAATAGATAAACTTGTCGTGAAGAAGTCATCAGACTGCTGCAAATTGTATTCACGGTGACAGATGACCTTTGAGAGTATTTTATCCAGTAAATAAATAAAACCAAGTCTGTTTCCACAGTCCAAACGCTTCAAGAAAAATTTCCACCCTGGCAGCAGTGCAGGTGATGATACAGAGAAAGATAAAAAAAGATTGTTTTAATTTGAACTATTGCAATAGTTACCACTTCTACAGAAACTTTTTGACAATCTGACTCTCAAATTAGGGTTTTATTGTGTTTTGGAGTTTTTTGTCTGCTGTACAATAAAAGGTTTGCAAATTAAAGGGTCTTAAAGGCTTGGTAGAATCGAGGTAATTACTAGAAAAAAGTAAAAATTAGCTTCTTGAGGAGCTCAAGTAGACACCAAGAACTTTTGAACCTGAGGAGAGTGAGAACAAAGAAATTAGAAATGAGGAGCTAAACCCATAAAAGAGAGAACAAAATGCGCTTGTCCAAGAATCTCATCGTTCTCTGGGGGTTTTGAGATGGTTTAAAGATTTTTAGCTGTTTCCTTATGCAGGAGAATCCTTCCAAGGAGGATTACAAGTGTCCTTCACCCTTCCAGGTGCTCTGAGTATGGCTCCTCGGGTGGGAGTCCCAAAACCACCAAAAAAGCAGCGGCAAAGATCAAGAGCTGAAGGAAAAGCAGTTGTTTCTCACCGAATTCAGGCATCTCGAGAAGAGTTTAGCAGTGACCAGAGGTTTATCTTTACAAAATCACCTGTACTAACACCTGAGCTGCTGCCACTGCTGTTCTCCACCACATTCATGGTGCCCCTACCTTGTCCACCAATATAACAGGACATGAGATAAGAGAAATAACCCTTTTTTTCCAGACCTCTGAATCCCAAACTCGGGCCTCCTAACTTTGGTAAACATGTCACAACATTCTTCTCCTTTGTTTTTTTTTTCTTTTTTTTTTTTTTTCTCTTTATCCAAAGAGGGAGTAAATCTCGTCAAAGAAAATTGAAAAAAAAAAAAAAACAAAACTCCTGGTCTTATGGCCCTTAATTTTCTACAGTTTGCATGAGGTTTTGAGATTTATGGTTGTTATTAAATGTAACAAAGGTGACCTGGCAAAAGGTCCACCAATCTGCACCACGGAGCTGTAACACTGAGAACACGTTATTATTATTTGCCTTTTAATATTATAATTTTTATTAACTTAGAGAACACGCTTTGAAATCATGCCAGGAATTCACATTAAATCCCTAAAATGAATAAAATGAGCGAGACAGAGACGTAGCTCTTAAGCAGTTCTGTTGTAGCCTCAAGATGAAAGCACTGAAACCTTGGACCCTTTTGAGACTTCTTGCCTCCAGCCTGTGTGTGAGGGATTATGGGGAAAAAAAGCTTTTTTCTTATTCCCACTGGTCTAAAAGTTGTTGGAAAGGGAGGATAACTTGTGATGTGGTTCAGCATAAACCCTGGTGAGATGACTGTAGGTCATTTTCAGGTCGTGGACAGGCTGAGGTGGTTTCATGTTCATTAGAGGGATAACTCAGAGCTGTGGATGATAGGAGAACAGAGTGGAGCTTATCCATGGAATCTATTAGGGAGATTTGCAAAAAAGCAATGCCAAGGGAAGATACCAGACCCAGCAGCTTCAGATGTGAATAAGACTGATATGCTCTGTTGGAAATATTGGCTGAATTTCCACAGAAAATAAAACAAAAGTACCACAGTGTGGGTGTGAAGGATCCAGAAGGTGCACTAGAATATCCTGCACCAAGACACACTTTCCAGCCATTTTTTATTTTGAATTAGCAAACGAGAGGCCAAAGGAATTTCTTAGCCTGGAATGTGCACACCAACATGTAAATACTGGCATTTCCACAGTGTTCAGTACTCCAGCTCCACAAAACCTGAAACCATCCAGGTTTGCACTGCTCCTCTCAATTATTTCACTTCATACTCATTTGCAGTGCAGCACAGACACTGTGACACCTGTCACCAAAGCAGATTTTCCAGATATACCATTTACTCCTATTAGATATTTCCAACATGTACAGGGCTGTGTGAACAGGAGTGCTAATTTGTGATGTAAACTGAAGCGGATGTTAATACGCGTGCAACCCCCCAAATCCTTAACTGTACTGCATCCATGAATGGATCAAAACAGAATAGCAAAAATAAAATATCCTGCCTGCTTCTCCTGAAAAGTGGCTGACACAGAATTAGTGACTCTCGGGTGACTCTGCTGGGACACCCTTTGTCTCACAGGAGACACAGGTAATAGCCCAGCCAGGAATAGTGTGAGTGTGTGTTCTGCTGGGAAACCTTTACAGAAAGGGAAAATACATAATAAATATTTACAGATTAAAAATAGATGGATTAATAAAACCAAAAGTTATTTCCCTCCCTGACTGGTGCAGGGATTTTCCCTTGTTTTGCACACACACGCTGTGGGTTGGTGTCTGAGCAGACAGCTCCAGTGTGATTACTGTTACATGTATTTTCCAAACACTCAGCAGTAATAAGTCCTAAACTTTTTGGGTCATAGTTTCCAGGAAAATTAGCTCCTAAATATTTGATCATACTTTCTAAGAAAACCAGGGACAAAATGGGAGGTTGTCTGTAGCTACACTGGCTTCAGTGTTTTGTTCCAGCAGTTTGAAACTCTTCCTTTGAACCCTACAAAAATGAAAAAAAGCACAGCTGAAGTTTTTATGGAAGTTGCTTTTGGGGTCGGTCTACAATGTTATTTCCAAGGTGACGTTATGGAAAGACAAACTTTTAATAATTGTCTATAAAAGTGAATTCTGTGGATCTACAAGTCAGGAGAAAATCTGTGAATAACTAGACCTGTCACTGTGGAGATAATGGTTGGTCTTGATGATCTTAGAGTTCTTTTCCAACCTTAATGATCCTATAATTTTGACACCAATTTTAACCACTGTCAGTGTGCCATTCATTTGGAGTGTAAATAAAACCCATATGCTAAGGACCCTATTTGTACTCCATCCTTTTACAGCAGACTTTTAATTTGTGTGTGATCATTAATTTTTAAGTGTTCACTAATGAAATACATCCTTGTCCAAATTTAATAAATGGATTAATAGCTGGGATAATGAGAATTCTGGCAAGACAAGAAAATACCAGGAGGGGGAAAGAAGAAGGGGGAAGCTGACAAGTTAATGATCCATTAAAGTAAATCCTGGGTCAGTTTGGATCCTGCACGGTTCATTACTGTATAATAAATTAAATTAATAGCCGTGAAAACCTAGGCTGAGGCAAGAATGGTTTTGGTTAAACTCTGGGTAGACATTTGAGCTGTTTCTTATAGGTTTTCAGTTGTCTCTGATTAAAAGGAAACTTTCTAGCACTAAAAGAATTTAAGTACACAAATGAAAGCCAAACACCAGCTGTTAAAGCAGTGGCTGGATGGGTGTGTCACACAAGCAGCCACCTTTACATGTCGAAGAACCACCCAAAATAAAGAAGTGAAGAAATGAGAATTAGAAATCCCATTATGCCATTGATTGTGTTTAAAATAATAGCATAATATGGCCTGATAGACAGAATATAATTATTTATTGGGAAAACAAATGGTGGTAGTTGGGATGGAGAGAAGAGGCAGGTCCTGGCTGATGTCCTCACTGGTGAAGGGCACAACTGAGGTGCACACTAAATGCTAAATCATGCATGCCTAACCTGACAGGAACAGAGAATTGCATGGAGATCTCTTGTCCTTCCACGCATCTTCAAATTCTCCTCTTTTCTCCAAAGCTCCAAGTCATGGAAATGTTTTCTGGGGTCAGGACTCAGAACCACATAACCCCAGAATGAACTAGGTTGGAAAAGACCTTTGAATCCTGAGCTGTCATCAGCAAACATCCACTATAGGTGTTCTGACACAGAAAAGTTTAATCAAAATTAGCTAATCAACATGAAAATAACTTTTTTTTTTTAACAGCTCTAGATTGTTCTCACTGACATTTAGTTAACATTATTAAAGCCATACTTGGTTAAATTCTTTTTCTTCCCACGACCACAATAAATTATTTATGTACTTCCAAATCAGGGTGCTTCCCCTCTGCAGCAGATTCCAGCCTTACCCAGAAACAGTCTGTAAAAAATCTCTGAAAAGAAATAACCAAAGTGACCTTGAATATGTGGAGCATGTGGAAGTTTAGCATAATGGAGCAAGTCAGCAAAGGGTACAGTAATGAGGACCTATTTTAAAACCTCCAAATTGTCATTTAAGAGATGCTGCTTGGCATGAATTGTGTAACTATCTAGAAAGGTTCGGTTTGGAAGAGGGACCAGATGTGTTCCAGATCTATTCTCACAAAGTGGGCTTGGAATAGCAGGAATGGATGGGAAAAAGTTTTGGGGACTTTGTCCCTGAGGAGTCTGAGGTTTCTACAGCAAGAGATCCTGGGCTGGAGATTGTACCCAAAAACCAGACTGCAGGAGGGTAGGGCTGCAAGTAAAGCTTAGTAAGACAACAGAGAAAACAGCCTTGGTCAAAGAGAAGGGGAAAAAAACGGTGGTCAGGTCTTCCATGCCCGTAATTGCCCAGGGAATGATGAAGGAGCTGGTGAAGCTGGGGGCAGAGCTGGCCTGCAGCCCATTGAGCTGCCCGTGTCCCCAGGGTGATTTCCCCTCCTGGCCCACTGTGAGTGGCTGTGGGGGCTGCCAGGAGAGGCTGAAAGGCTCATTCAGCCCTCGGCAAAGAAGGTTTGGCTCAAGGCCACGTGGCTGGGTCTGTAGGAAAGCAAGACACAAACTCCCCTGGAAGGGAGACTCGAGACAGCTCAAGCCGAAATTCAGATCCAAGCCCCAATATATGCATGGTCTGAATGCAAAAGGAGAACCTTGCTCCCAGCTAATTTTTAAAGCTAATTAAGGGGGAGGTGGGGAGTGGTAATTAATTAAATTCTTTTTTTTTGTAGCTTTTGGGGGGAGGAAATGTTTATTTATATTTTATAGGGTCAATTATGAGTCACATCAACTGGTTGACTGAGGATCAGAATGAAAATTCCCTCTCTGCTCCACAAATTTTATGTCACCCCTGCACAATGCATTGGATTGGAGGTGGCAGAGATCCCAGCAGGAAAAGTCTAATTCTGCCTCCCAGTGTACCAGGAGACACATCCAAGCTGCTGCAGGGTTCTGCAATTACAGGACCCAAACCAAGATCAAATGGGATGGGAATTTCTACTCTAAATGTTCTTGGGATTTCGCTCAGCCCTTGACCTTGACACCACCACCTCAAGTGATTCAACTGAAACACAATTCCAAGGAAAACAAAGGGCAAAATTGTTCAGTCTTCAGATAAAATTGCTCAGATTGATAAAATACTTTCTGATCCAAAAAAAATCATCCCAAATTCAAGGTCAAAATTATGTGAAACATCAGTGTTTGATAATTAACATATATTATCAGCATGCTTAACAGTAGTAGGAATGATAATAAGTTTTACAGTTTGATGAATGAACAAAATTATTACCAGTGACACATAACACTCAAAATTGTGTGTGTTGCCTCATGCTGTTTCTCCTTGTAAAGAAATGACAGAAGCTATTTTTACCCTAATTGTGAAAATAAAATATTGCTTTTATAGAGATATGCATATGTAATAACTCTGTATTCAAACATGGACCATTAAAAATAAAAAACAAATCATTAGTTAGAAAGGTACATTTTAGGATATATAGAAACATTTAAATATAATGATAGGTTTAATATCAATTTCATTACTTTCCATTAACTTCTCCCCAACATGGCCAGTGTATAATTATTCTAGCTTTTACACTGTCCTGCTCTTAAAAAAATCCAAGCCCCTTCCCAAACCAGACTATTTTTAGAAGAGATGCTACAGCAATAGTAACAATGACAGAATTTATATTAACATTTCTACATGTGCAAGAATTCACATGGGGGTTTCATGCACATGAAGGAAGTTGATAAAGGAGAATTTATGAAAAAAATGCACTTTTTTAACAAAGTGTGTGCTGAAAGTGTACAATAGTTGCATTGACACGACCCTGTGTGTGCATAGAGTGTTTGCACTGCTGAAGTGTTGGGAATGTCTCCAGAGTGTAAAACCATGGTGTAGCCAAGCTGGGCTGCCAAAACTCTGTTTCACAATGACTTACCAAACTCTGGGGACCTGAGAGACAAAACCAAAAGCGAATTCAGATTTTCCCTGAACTGAAACTTGCTTTAAACACGGTGAGGTTACAAGTATTGGCAGGCATCACCGAGAATTGCAAAGCTTAAACTAATGAGGAGATTGTAGTATGATAAAATGCTTGATCATATCTCTTGAATCTTATCCCAGAGGCTGTTTCCAGGACAAAATCTGCAACATCTCCCCAGGTTTTTGGTGCAATTGTCCTTAATGTGCAGTGTAGTTATGTTGCAAACTTTTTCCCACTATGTTGCAAAAATTTGGTTGACTCTTCGGTTCTTTGTCAGAAGAAAATCTCATTCCTTCCCTTCTGCAGCAGAATGTGTTTAAGCAGAGGGAAAATGAGCAGGGCTACAGCGATTTTCCATTAGTTCTGGTTTTGGAAGTTCTGTGCCCTGCTGAAACCCCCAGTGCTCTCAGTGGCACCTGGGCAGCCTCTCCCATCTCACAGCATCCAAATCCTCCAGGAAGGACACAGAAAAACCTTCCCCATAAAACACCCAGCTGGGAGCAGGCAAATCACCTTGGCCCCTAAGATCCCCTCTTTACCCCTGAGATTAATGAAATAAGAAGGGTCATTGTACAGAACAGTGTTAAACACCATTTCTTTACAACTACAGTTAGATGAAGGATGAAAAGAAAGATTGCCAGCTCTCAGATAATTACCCATGTTATAAGCCTTCTGCCCCCTTTTTAAACGGGGATTTAGCTGTTATCAAAGGTCAGCTTTCAGGCTTTCCACAGAGAAGTTTATAAAATGCCCATAAAGCCAAATTCTAGCTTGTGCTAAGTCTATGTTAGGCAAATTTTATAAGAAACATTTTGAACAGTCCTGGACTGCTGGGTCCCAGATGATTTTCTTCTAGGACTAATGCAAAAAAAAAATTATTGCCTTTTAAAAATCCTTTTAGGACAGGTCATTCTTGCTGGTATTTAGGCCTTTTATTGAGAGAAGATTAATATAAATAATTTATTAAATGTGGGTTATGACTTTTCCTGTCGTATCACCATTCTTTTATTAGAAAAACTCCACAGTGACCTATGGGGAGGTGTGTAAGTTCATTGCTGCATGACATGGTGAGGAATACCTCCAAACAAAAGATTATTACACTACCAGAAACATCATCAGAGTGGAGCTGGGAGGCCAAAAGACACAGAATGAGAATTCATTTTAATGATGTTTGGGTGCCTAAGCTCCCAGGCTGCCTTTAAAAAAACCTGAGGCCAGAAAGCTGCAGAGCGATCAGACAAGTGAAAGGCTTGTAACAAGGAGAGGTTGGGCAGCCTGCTCTGATCTGAGCTTCTCTGAAGTCTTTTTGTTCAAATTCAGCTCCAATGTTTTGTTTTGGTCCATTTATGGGGGTTTTTTTTGCATTGAGTTACCATTACAGTCGATATATTGGAAATTTCACATTTTTTGCAGCTCTCTGGTACATACAAGTCCTGTGTATGTTGTTGTGTCGCTGTGGGTGTTGCTATGATGCAACAACAATTTTTTAATTATCTTTTCTTGAGACATCCACTCACTGAAACGCAGCACAAAGTGAAATTATTCTGAAATATGGCAGTGCAGGCAGTATCCAGAGGGATAAATAATGGCTGTTTCCTAGGAACTGGATAACCCTGTCCTACTGGAGCAGCAGTGTAAACATCCTAAACTGGGGATTAATGGGAGGGTATGGATCCAGGGCAGTACGTGTGACAGCAATCAGGGGTAACAGGGCTCACAGGAGCACTGAAAATGAAATAAGGAAAGGGCAGTGGGCAGAACAAAGTGCTGAAAGAACACTGAGCTGCGGTGCCAAAGCCTTGGAAGCACAGCAGAAGAAACAGGAAAACCCATGGACTAGCCTGTGGACAGGCAGTGTGCTGAGAAAGCATTTTAAACATACTTTCCATGCAGGGAGCACTTACTGAAAATATTCTGCATGCTTGCAGACGTGAACAGGTCTGGAAAATTCCCAGCACCTCTGAGCATGGAGTGCCCAGAAACACAGAAGGTTTTGGAGACCCTGGCCGTGGCTGCTGTTCCTTTCCTGAGCACCTCATTTCAAAAACCCAGTCTGTAATTATCCCCCCATCCTCTTTCCCTCAAGCAGAGTAAATTCTGGCTGTATGGTCGAGAAGCAAGGTTATTTCACATTTTTATGTAGCATTTTACACGCTGCAGGCGTTCAGAAGACATTGATCTGGCTTTAAAGGCCTGCAGTGATGTGGGTGGGTAATTATAATTCTTATAATTGTCCCCAGAGAGTATCCAAGCCAGAATGAGGACTCAGGACTGCAGGTAACAATTTTTGTTCATCCAGGAAAACCAACTCTTGGATTAGGCAGGGGACAGGGAAGGAGAGGACCTGTGGGAAAGCAGGACTGAAATATTTATCTACACGCAGCAGTTTAAGGATAATTCTTCAAAGTTCTGATTTCTTTTCTCCCCTCATTATGACTCACACAAAGTAAATTACATGGTGAATTTTGCTACTATGCAGTTATGGGACTGTTTAGTGTGTCTGTTTAAAGGAAATGAATCATAAATGTGTTTTGAACCTGGAAAAGCCTGTAAGCTATCAAGTTCACAAAGCTCCCCCTTTATGTGAGTGGGGTCTGCCCACAACTTGATGAATGTATTGCCAGATTGAAAAGGAGAAAAATCTTTAGTGTGGCAAAAGCTATGGAAGTTCATATGATTTGAATTAAATTCAGATAATAACAATTCTTGGCTCGGTGGTGTTTGGAAAGGGAGTTTGAAATTCTCCTCAGACACATTTCTTAGTTTAAATAAGAGCTATGACTGAGTTCTTTCAGAGGAAGAAAAAGTTTAAATCCTTTGCTAGAGCCTCTTGCCCCTTTCAAAGTCTATTTCCTTTTAAAATCATATTTGGAGATATTAGGAGGGGTGAGAGCCAGCAAGACACACATCTGCACAGAAATGCTCATCTCTCTGGGTATCACACTCCATAAATACTCACACCATAAATAAAGATCTAGTTCTCAGTGTGTCTGCGGACAAGGCACTTTGTGTTCACAGAATCACAGAATATTCTGAGCTGGAAGGGACCCACCAGGATCCTCTCTGGAGTGAATGATCCATAAATTGTCATATTTATTTACACAGCCATTTGATGAGGCAAGATCCTGAGCACAGCTAAAGGCACCGTACTATTCAAATTAGTCATTTGCTCTTGCCCAGGTAATAAAAATCTTTAGAAATCCATATTCAAATAATCCAAATTCAATCTGATTTGAAACAGCATCACTTCTCAGTCAGTTCACATGAACACATTTCATTGCAGTGGTAGCAACACAAATATTTTTCCATAACGAAGGCCTGGCAGCCGAGAAAAGCACAGTGGGAAGGAAGAGCCAAACCAATGTGATGCTATAAACACAGTCCCACCATTCCAGCACAACTCAGAACAGCCCCCAGAAATTGTAATTTATGTTGGCAACCACAATTTCAGTAAGAGCAGAGATCAGAGATGTGCCGTTAGCTTGATCAGCCCCTCCCACCTCTGATTTTCCCTCTTTTCCTCAAGTTCAAAGTTGGTCTCTCCAGGGTTTGCCAGGTGAGGAAAGCCTTCAGCCCTCCTGTTTGACAGCCTCAAAGCTGTTTTGCGGTAGAGGCAAGCAATTAAAATGCACCACTGGCACCAGAGTGCTCTCAGATCACAATGCCCATTGTAGCTACAAAGGGCTCAGTAACAGCGAGGAAAACAAATAACTCACAATGGAGGATATTGTTTGTCCACAATCACATGGTTTTCCTGGTTTACATACATGGAAATGCATAGTTTCCCTTGCTACACTGCACCAGCCATTGCCAAAAATAATTTACAAGGAAGTAAATTCAAACAAGCCATGAATGAGAGAATAATTCCTTTCAAAACAAAGGCAATTGTGTTACAATTTATAAATGTGTGTGTGTGTAGGGAAGGATGTTTTTTATGCCAGTGTTAAACAAACTGCTTCTACTGCTGGTGTTTTAAATTGCTCAGTTAAAGACACAGAAACATCCCCTCAAATCTGTGAATATTTTTCCTGTCTAACCCTTCGTCAAGCCCCAAATGGTGCAGATGTGTTTCAGCAGCTGTCCTTGCCTCCTCTGCAGTGCCAGTGTAATGGATGAGGATGTGTGTGAGTGCCCCATCATCAACTCATTAAAGATTGCCTTCCAGGTTACTGAAATGTGCCTAAGAACCGTGCTCTGCCCTGAATGCACCACTCAGCAGTGTGTTTCCTTTCCAGTAGATGTTTCCTGATGTGTTCCCAAACATTTTGTGACATTCCTGATCAGATTACCTGCTGAAAAGAAACCAGTTCCATATTGGCCCCGTCAGGAGGCAGAATCTGTTCTCTTCATCCAAGGAGTTTGCTTCTCATATTCTTTCCCAAAATACCATTTCATTGGTGATCCATCTTGCACTGTTCAGCCAAAGCTTGGGGGAAGGAAAGAGGAATAAGGGACATGTGCCAAGGTGATGGAGGTAATAAGGGACATGTGCAAGAAAATTGTGTTTGAGTGATGCTGAAACCAAGCTCAGTGTGGATGTGGGACTAATTCCTCCTCCAGATGCATCCAGGCTATAGCCAGAACACCCAGAAACCAACACAAGGGAAGTGGCAACAGGGCACACTGATGGTTTCCCAAAATACCTGAAGGTGCCTTATTTCTCCTAGAAATAAAACCTTTGTCCCAGGTATTCCACGGTGTGGTCTGATTCAATTACGATTCCTTTACAAGGCAGATTCTTTGTGTTTCATCTAGTGCTCTGCAGAGCCTGTGACAAAAATGATGTGTAAGCAACCCTGCTGCCACTCTGATAAGTTCACTCACACCCCTAATGTTGCTTTTTCCTTCTGATTTTCTTCTGACTCCAGTTAAATGCCCTCTTTGTGTAAATAAGCTTTTATTTATAAGAGCAAGGAGATTAACTTTATTCCCACTAAGGTTTAAATGTGTGTGATGCTCAACAGGAACACATTCAAACACCTGCTTCAGTCTGTTCTGCTGAAATGCAGCTTCCAAAAGTGAAAAGACACAATGGAGAAAAAGCTTGTGGGTTTTTTGCCTCAGTGGTCATTCTTTTGTTACTGTCCAGAAAATGTTTTTTCTTAGGAAATATCTCAGGCACACATCACCAGACCCTGGCTGAGTCTATTCTATTGCTCCAGAAGAACTGAAAATACAAAGCATTGTAGATAATGGCATTCCAGATGAAGAGAAGGTAGCTTAAGGAGTGCTTATCCAGAAACAAACAAACAAACAAACAAACAAACAAAAACACCTAAAAACCAAACCACAAACACTAAAACTAATTTAAAAAAATACTGAAATTTATCCTTATCTGTGAATGAGATTATACAATTCCCATCCTCTTTGCTAAGAAAGCTGTGCAAGGTATCTGCAGTGAGAAACTCTTACAGTATTTCCAATGGGAAGAAAATTTCTGGTTTTTTAACCCAGGACAGCATGACAAGAGATCAGACCAAGCAAAAGATAAAAAAGGATAAAAAATGTATTTGTTCATAACAGAATCACAGAATATTCTGAGTTGGACAGATGATGCTTCCAGCCAAAAGAATTTTTCCTGCTTGTACTATCCTACCATGACCCTTGACTCCAACAATAATATCCATAATTTTGCACTGAAAAATTAATTTTACAGAGTTAAAATGGCAAATATATCACCTATTATTATATTCTTTCTTTTGTGTATTTTTACATTTCCTATGAATGAACAGAACATTTCTCTGTGTATGAAATACATCACAAAACTCTGTTTAAAGATTTTTCCAACGATTTATGAAATTCATCACTTAAAATATTACAATAGGCTGATACTGATAAACAATATTACTTGTTTAGTCTTGCCTCCAATGAGGATTTGCCATTTTGGAACATCCTATTTTTACTCAAACAGCTGTTGAAAACTGACATAACTCTTCCAACAAGCTCTTGTTTGTCCAACAAATATGACTTGTTACAGAGCATTTCTGTAACTTTATATTAATTACTACCTAGGAGCTGAAATGATGAAAAAACAGAGTTTGTTTGGATATCTGAAAAGATATAAAGCATACTAAGAAACAGGCTCTGTTTCCTATGGTCAGGTTCTCTATCACAACATCTTTTCAAGAAAACCTTATAAAATTCAATTCAAAATATTTTCATTTATACAAACCCCAATTTGCCATTTTGATAAGTGTGTTATTAATACTACAGATCACATCAGAAGAGATTTGGTAGTTATTTCCTATTCAAATATATTACTTCCTATTTGTATATTTTGCCTGGAATGAGAATTTCTGCCCCCCTCCCTATTTATAATTACACATACAGAAGGTTCCCTTGTTTCAATAACAGGAGCAATTTCCAGCAGTCCTGATGGTGCATATGTGTGCATAATGAGGGGAAAAAGGCAAATTAGGACAGAGTTTAAAGGTTTTATTGTCTTTGAGGTGCACATGCTGCTCCTGTTGAGGTGGGACCCAGGGGGCTTTGCAGGAATATCTGCACCAGAACAGCCCCTGCAGCTCTGAACCTGCAGGTTGGTCTCATTTATCATTAGAGAAAGGAAAATAAGACCTAATTGAATATCTCATGGCAAAATTACCACTGAAGTTCTTACAGTGTGTATGTAAGCAATCATTAGCTATTCCCACCTACCACTGAGAGCATTTTAATTTCCTCAGGAGCTCTTTGCAGCTCAGGGGTGAGCACGAGAGGGTGAGTCTGATCTGCTTTGGAGAGGAGATCACCAGCACCACTCTGGGGCTCCAAGGACAGAAGTGCCTCCCCAAGAGATTGCTGCTGCCCCTGAGCCCATTTCAGGGACCTTTGGTGACTGCATCCATCATAAACAGAGAAAAATCGAAATCAGTGATTCCCCTTGTAAGTTCAAAAGGAACACATGTTCTATTTTTGATCTGAGCCTGACTCCTGGTGACACAGAGGGGTGAAGGGCATGGGATGTACCAAGTTATTGTGATGAAGCAAAAAGTGCAGCAAATGTTTTCTCTACTCTGTCATCTCTATTAAGGTGAGCTCTTTAAAGAGCTTTAGTGAGGTAGGTACAACCAGCATAGCCTTAGGACATAAAAACAACTTAACTAACTAGAGAAGAAATGTCCTAGATGACTGATTTGATTGTCCCAAGATGTACTTTAATAAACCAAGCTTGATAAAACAGATAGCTCTGTGTGCTGGGAAAGCTTGTAGAGCTGGGCAGTGGGCCGGCAGGCAGATCCCAGTTGAATATATATAAAATAAAATAAAATAAAATAAAATAAAATAAAATAAAATAAAATACAGAATTTTATATAAATAAAATGCAGTAATAAAATAAAATACAGAATTCTAAGAGTACATTCTTTGCTACAAAAGAATTTGTTTTATAAACCTCTCCACCCACACCCAGAGTGAATGCAAAACCTGCATGAGAACTCATCTCTTGTGTTTGCACTCAGCCCCTGTTTTCTTCTGCATAAACCACAAGCAAGTGTTAACTGGAGAGCCTTAATGAAGCATAATTATCTGGCTGAGGGGCAGGGCAGCGGCCCCAGCACAGCTCTAGCGGTCCCAGTGCTTGTTTGGGGTTTTTCCACTCGCTTTTATCCTCTTCCCTTGCGTTTCTCCCAGCAGCAGAAAGATGCTCTGCTGCCTCCTGAGAGGATGAGTGTGTGAAATCCCTGCTCTGTGCAGTCCCTGGTGTTGACAGCTCCTCCCCTTTGCATCATTTCTGCTGGGAGCAGCCTCTGCCTGGGGTTTGTGCATGGTTGTGGAATTGGGCAGCCGGAGAGAAAACTGCTTCTCTTCCCTGCCTGTAAGTGATGGTACCATGCTTCAACCTCCAAGTGAAATCACAAAAAAGCCTTTATTTTGTTGATGTATCTGCTTCAGAATGCCAATCTCATAGGAAAAAACCCACAATTTTAAGTGACTTGAAAATTGTTTTAAAGACAGACATTAAAACTTGTCTGAAAACTAGAGACTTAATAATATTTCTTATAAACAAACACCTATTTAGAGATGATATAGTGAAAATTAAGAAAGAGCATTCTTTTTGTAGCACTGAGAGTAGGCAGGTTTGGGAAAAATACTGTTCTGCATTGCACTTAGCTTAACTCTAAATAATAGTCAAGGCAAGGTTATGGATATCTACCTTGTTTTCTCTAACCCAGATATATCTCACTTCAAGCTCTAAAGAATGTTAAAAACACATTAAGTAGAAAATTACTGAAATGGCTAATTAAGTTTTATCGAAGAACACATCTGCAAGTGTACATGCACTGGCAGCTCTTCCATCAGGAGCTGGTCTCATTACAAAAAGTAGAAACCAGTCCTTGTGGGGAAAATCAGGCAGTTACTTCAAGAAGGAAATATTTATACATTATTAAAGGACTGATTTTTCAAAAACCTAATTTAATGAAGATGGAAGTCGTGCCCCTATTCACCCGTCTGTTTGATGGAGGCTTTACTGAATATTTCAGGATGGAGAAATTGGCTTCTTTCAACACCATTAGAGATTCTTAGTCAAAAGCAGGTGCTACAGAAAATTATTTTAGTGGATTACTATCCTCCATTTTCCACTTAGATTAAAATAATGTAGCATGAAAGAAATGCATCTTGCAGTTCACCCTGTGGAATGGCTGTGCCACAGAAAGGGTTCCTTTGTCCATTGGGGTGGAGGCTGAAATCCGGGATCCTTTCTTCCCCTGCACTTCTGAGTGAGCTTTGACAAATCAGTTCTGTCTGTGCCAGCAAACCCCTGGGGTCAGAGGATCCTGCAGAGAGATTTTGGTCTGGGAAGGGCTGTGTCATGGGGTGATATAGGATTATGAGTTCTCTGTTCTCATCATTATTATTGCTGTCATTATCTGCACTTTTTCCAGGGGGTTCCATGGGATGGGATCAGCCACGAGCGGCTGTGCTGGTTACACTGACCATCCTCATCTTGTGTGTGTGCTCCCTGCAGACAGCCCAAGGTCCTCTCACTGCCCTTCCCTTGGGATCCTCACCCTGCCCTTGGGGTCCTCACCCTGCCCATGGGATCCTCTCACTGTCCATGAGACCTTCACGCTTCCCTTGGGATCCTCACCCTTCCCTTGGGATACTCACCCTTCCCATGGGGTCCTCACCCTTCCCATGGGGTCCTCACTCTGCCCTTGGAATCCTCACCCTTCCCATGGGGTCCTCACCCTTCCCATGGGGTCCTCAATCTGCCCTTGGGATCCTCACCCTGCCCTTGGGACCCTCACCCTTCCCTTGGGATCCTCACCCTTCCCACCAGGGTAAAACCTCCAAGGATCAGCTCCTGCTCTTTCCTACATCCCTCCAAACCATCCAGCCAGGATTTGCAAAGCCTCTCAAGGCGTGTTTGAAAGGGGAATTATCTGCATTTAGCTAGCTGGAAAATACCAGGCACTGGAATGCCTCCAAGAATCCCTTTTTTTACGAAGTAAAATATTTGGAAAGTACATTTGCAATCAATTTAAAGGAAAGGCACATTTTATATTAAAACCCTCATACTCTGGTTAAAACACCACTTTGACTATTATTTTCTAAAATGGAGTGTTACAAGATCCAAGCACAATATACTGTGGCTTGCAGAGCAGAGTTAATAAACAGGATAAAGTTTCACCAATGCAAGTTGAGATTCTGCTTTTCTTTGATTATTTCCTTTTTTATCCTGACCTGTGCTGCTATGAAGTAAGAAGAGTATGAATCACAGTAAATTTTGAAGATGAAAGTTGGGGTCATAGTTATGAAAAACAGAATCTGAGACTGGGTTTTTTTCCCAAAGCAGGTCTAGAATCCTAAAGAAAAAGGGAGATGGTTTCCAAAGCTGCTTAACACGGTAGTGTTGGAGAACCACTGAGCTTGGAGCCTTTCAGAAAATTCTGACATTTTAGGGGGTTAATGCCCATCAAAACCTCACCGATCATTTCGAAAGACACATCCCACTGAAAAAATACTGGAAAACTCCTCCCTTAAATCATATCATTACTTATGAAACATGCCACACTTTAGACTTCTTGGCCTAGATCAGTTCAGAGGCAGGTTTCAGTGAATATGCACTGACTAATGGCAGTGCCTGACTCGTGTATCTCTTGCAATGGTGTTTCTTGTGCAGTTTCAAACAAAGCCATAACTTTCCCCTCGTGACATAAGGCAGAAACCGTTACTGCTGCAGTTATAAATCCACAAAAGTCTTTAAATATTTTTAAAAGCGAGTAAAATAAATCTGATTGTTTATTTTAACCTTTCTTGTTTTACATGTGCTGCGTTGGTTCTATCTGAAACCTAAGAGAGGAAAATAAACCATGCCAGGCTATGGCTGTGCTAAGCCTGGTGTTTTATGGCTTTCTAAAATAAAGTATGCTCCATTAAAGGTGCTAAGTGAAGGGAAGATGTAGCATTGTTATTGCAAGGGGCATTCTGATTCTTTGAAATGGCAAAGAGTGAACAATAAAAAAAAAGAGCCCCTTACATTACATCTCACTGACATCTTGCACTTCAGAGGATGAGCTCACCCAGCACGGGTACATCTTGATCCAGAGGGTGCTTACATAGCCCTCATTAACTGCAGCACTCTGTTGCAAAGAGAAGGGTAAAGAATAACACATCCCACTGAAAATGCAGCAGTAAGCTAGGCCAAAGCACTTGGGGTTCCAAAGAGAATGCAGGGACTGCCAGCAAGACTCCAGATTAGTTCCAGTGTCTGCAGCCACAGACCAGACATGTTTTACATATCTTGGGCTCAAGTCCTCCAGATTTAGTGGTAGCTGAGACATGTCTAGGTGAGGAGCACACCCAGCACCCAGGGGAACCTCCTTTCTGCATTGTTCCAAACCTGTGGCTGAGACAGGCACTACCTGTTAGAGCCCAGAATTCCTCAAGACAAGACCATTGACAAAAAACTCTCTGTTGTTTGCCACCACCTCTCCCAAAGCTTTGCAGTCAGTGCAGTTTTAAAAAGAGCCTTCCAAAGTGAAATACTAAAAGGTACAAAAAGTACATTTTGTCCTGGCAGCATCTGGTACCACCTTACAGTGCCACAAAGCCTGGTCCAGCAGGTTTGATCCCTTGTGTTAACCCCTGCTTTGGTCTTTTATTGGTTCTACCAGAGCATTCACACTGAAATCCACACAGGGAGGTGTGAAACCGTGGGTGACATGTGAGATGGAAGACAAACACTTTGGATCTGCTTGTTCCTCTCTCAATGCCTCCAGTAAGTTTATTTCCTTGGAAAGCTATGCCTGTTCTTGGCAAAGTCAGCAGGAGAGTGAGGATGGTCCTTTCCTGAAACAAGTGCAATCACTCTTGGGAAGGCTTTAGAAAAAGTAGTAGCTACTTGTTCTACCTTTTCTAGTGTATCTTGCTCAATTCCTTCTGAAAATATCCAGCGTGAGTCCTTTTATCATGAGAATCACTGCTAAGGGGTGTGGTCCTGCTTAGAGATAAGGAATAGGAGTAAATTAGGTAGAGATAAGGAATAGGAGTAACTTGGGTAGAGATGTGGAGGAAAAGTGATGTTATCTGTCCCAAGAGCTAAAGAATTTACCGTGGATTTGCTACAGAGTGAAACGGGGATTTGGGGAATAGGAAAGGTTGGCAGAAAGGCTTCACATGTGGGAGATACACAAAGAGGACAGAAGTCCAATATTTTGAGGTATGTGGAGCTGTGAGCACTGAGATATCTCCAAAGAGCAGATTGAGTTTTATTCAGAGACTGAACGTCTTCTTTCCCTGTCACAATCCTCTGAAAGAGAGCTTTCCCTTGGGAGACTGGGGGGAGGATGAATTAATTCAGCTGGAGGTGTCAGATACACCACCAGCTTAGATTCCTGCAATCAGAAGACCCCAAAAGTTTAATTGGTACAGTAGGGCTGGGAGCTAAATTCACCTGAGGCAAAGACCCAGGTGGAATTGCCTCTAGAATTCCTATAGCCTCCTCTTCCAGCAGCATCGTGGTGGTGCCGGGCCATGGCCTGGGCAGCAATTATTCCAACAGGCACTAAAACCCCTCCCAGAGCAATCAGACCTCCAGGCACGGGCAGGCAGACCCCAGCCAGCCACAAAAACCACAAAAAGCCCTAGTTCACAGCTTCACAAGCCCAAAGCAAGCAGAAGTCAGCCTCTGGTGTGTGTAATGTGATCCAGATCCCACCTTGTCTAGGACAAGGAACAAGCAGAGGCAGAGCCCCAAAGAACCAAGATAACTCCAAGCCCGGAGAGATGAAAGTGCTGCCAGGAACCCAGCAAATCCCGTGCTCCCAAACCATCCCCCATGCTCCCCAGCCTTAGATTCCCATATTGAGAATAAATGCAGCAATGCATATTCAAACAGCCTGCAGATGAGATTGAGATAAAATTTACATGAACTCTACACCGTTGGTGTTACCAGGTAAAGGTTTGAGAAGATTAAGTTGTGGAGAACTTTGAGAGTAAACTCAAATAACTTCAGCACTGGCAGATGCAGTAGATGGTATCAAGAATTTCATAGAAGTATTTAAGATCACCTTGATTATTAAAACCTATTGGGCTTCACTAAGGATCAGCCAGGATGGTTTTGCTACTAAAACAAGCTGTCTTCCAGCAAGAGGAATTGGAGAAATGAAAACCTGAGCTCATCTGGTCTTAAACACTTTGTCTTTTTTGGCATCTCACTCACCACATTTCTTGCACTTGCTGTGAAACTCCAGAAGCCACTGTAGACAGATGAGATATGCTATTGAAAGTAGCATATATGCCTATTGTAGGTGTGTGTGTACTCCCATATTTCTGCCTCTGGAGCTCTTCATCAATGAGAAAATTGTTAAGGATACCTTCTTTCTCCCTGTCTGGCTTTAACAATGTTTGCCTTGGATAAATTGCAGGAAAGTACATTTCGCCTTGAAAATGGCAAAGCTTCCAATCCTGCAGAATATTACTGAGCATTGAGGATCCGGAGAACTTGTTTAGGGATTAAGTCAAGAGCAAAAAGGCACTGCATAAAGCTGGACACAAACCCCAGGCTGCGTGCAGGGACTTTGCCAGCCCATGCTGGCACTCAGCAGTGAGCACTGAGCCCAGGCTAAGGCTGAGTTCAGGGTTCACTGAAAATGCCTCACACAGCCACACAAACAGCCCAGTACAGGCAGAACCTTGGATTCCATGTTAAAAGTCTGCAGATCTCCAAGAAAAGCAATTTTTTCTCTTTGCCAGCTCTGTGTCAAAGTTGGAGCTAACAATTATCAAGGTTTGAAACGATTTGATTTCCCTTAAACATAGAATTAGTGCATAGATGGAGATTCAAACATACTAACAGCACAGCAGTTAAAAACAACAGCTGTGAAACAGTCATGGAGTTTACATCATCAGCTAATGGTGCCAGGTTTGTTGTTACATGCCTCTTTATAAAACCAGAACATTCAGCAGTGTCTTGAAGTTTTAAGCTTTTGGTAAATTTAATCTTCCTTTTACAAATGCCCCCAGCAAGCAGAAATGTATGATTGTTTACTTTTTAATGTTTTTTCGGCTTTGTTTTTTTTTTCTTTTTTTCCTCCCAAACTGTCAAAACAATTACCTCGTTGGAAGCCAGGTCTTGGCACAGAGGCAGTGGAATGAAGAGCGATTCTCTTTTGTGGACAACAACGTGAGCCATTGAAGCTGGCTACCCTTGGAGAACAGCTTGCTGCAGGATAATGTGGGAGATAACTGATAGCACCGACTCTTTTTCATGTTACAAACAGGTCGATGCTTGTGAAAGGATCAACCTGTTATTCTGAATTAGACACAACAGAAGGAAGGCAGCGACTTCTGGGAATTAACAGCAGAGCGGGAAAACACATTTCTGCAAGGTTCTGATTTCCTCCCACTGGTGTCCTTGAAATGGAGAAGAGAGAATTATAACATGGCAAAACAGATGATTTTATAAGAGGCACATGTCAGCTTGGAGTGCATGAGTCCAAGCTCATTTCAGTGTGAAAAGGATGATAAATTGGTTTGATGAAGAGTGCCCTTGAGCCTGTTCCCCCCTTTTATACCATTTCTTTGGGAATTTCCCCCCAAACTTGCAAAGTGTTGTGAATTACCCCTCTGCTGAGTTTTAAATGATTGCAACCTTCCTCCCGCTCTCCTCCCAGGAGCAAGTGAAGCTTTGCCATTCCTGCCTCAGGCGGGTAAAATGTCAAGGTTGCACAAGGATAACACAGAGGGCCTGGAGCTGCAGGCTGGAGCACAGGAACTGTCCCAGATCCATGCATGGAGTGTGTGATCCAAGCATGAGCACTGGCACCAGCCCAGTGCAGCCTCCCAGATCTCTGCAGCCTTGCCCAAACTCGGATGCAGGCAGATGTGTGCCTCAGCTGGGAGACAGCAAACACTGCTGCCACATCTTGCTCTAATTGATACATCTCTGACAGGCCAGGGCCCTGACAGCTGCTCAAGGCTCCTCCTGAATTCTGCTCTGCTCTGCAGAGGAGCAGGCAGGTGTAAAGTTACACATAGTTTAAGTTAACCTGTTTCCCACTGGGCTGGGGTGGAGAGGTGTCCATAAAACCAGCACAAGTCCCAGCCTGACCATCTCCAATGGCACAGCTGCAAACAAGCCCTTGCCACTTGCCACCCCTCTTTTAAGCTGCTCCATCTTCTCTCCTTCTGAGAAAGTGTAGCAGGACCAGAGACAGGTGCAATACCTTCCTCCACGGTGTTCAAAATCCTGGAGGCTGACTGTAAGAGAGAAAATGGGACACAACAATTCATAAGGAGCCTCAGACCTGAGTCTGCCCAAGTTTTCCAGACTTGGAAAGAACTCTGAAAGCCTTCTCAGAGCAACCCCTGGTCACAAGTGGATGCAGCTCTTACAGGACACTCAGCTTCTAAACCTGTTTTTTATTTTTCTGAGTATCTCAGACAGCAATGATTTCCCTTTTAATGAGCTGAACTCAGCTCTTGGATTTATAGGTGCTTTAGGTGGTTTTCACTATGATAGGCATTAACCTATTTACCAGTCATTAACACACACCAGGACAGCTAAAGGGACTTGAGGTTACAGCACAGGACCCACAGCTCTACCCAAACACTTTGTCCAAGCTTGGATTACACTTAGCTGTCACTAAATACCTGTGTGGAGCTACATCAAATGGAAAACGTCTCTTAAAAGTGGTTTTTAAGTGGGCTTCAGTGTTTGGCTGGAGGGAAATGTCTCTTGAGGGTGTTTACACAAGGCCAGGTCCTGTCACGGAGCCATTCGCCTCTGGGTGCAAAAGTCACCAAGGTTACGCCTCAAGGAAGTGCCATGGCAAAGAGGAAAGCTTGAGAGCTGTGACTCATCAACATCAAAGTGGCTCCTCAAAGAAGAGCTTGCAGACCGTAATTAATGGGCTGGAAATTATTTTGAAACAACACTAGACGAAGCAGAGTGGTTTTAGCTGTGTTTTACGTGATCGCACGGCGGGTAACTCGAGAGCGCCCGCAAAGGTCAGCAAAAACATTTCCACTGACCTGCAAGAGGCAGATGGCAAAGAGACCAAGGGCTCCAAAGAGGTGCAAAGTGGAAAAAAATTTCCATGCATATGTTTTTTAACTTCCCAGCCACAGTGGTTCATAATCATGTTCAGCAGGAGTGTTTAATTTTCAGAAATGCCAGGTCCTGAGGTGAGCTGAGCCCTCACAGGGCCTACCGAGGTGTTCCTGGCACCCCGAGTTGAAAATGTTGGTCTGAATCGTTTAAAAACATGCAGAAAAAACCTTCATCAGGGTGAATGTCTGCTCATCTGTGCACAGGGCATTTGGGCAAACTATGGAAGGAGATCATGTAACAGGAAGGTGAGCTGCTGTTTTCTCCAGTGGTTAAATGGCCTCAATTCTGCCCATCCTTAATAATATTTTTTTTCTTTTAGCAAGCTTCCAGAAGGGCGACACTAACGTTTCTGGTTTAGTAGCACATTTACAAAATTAAACTACATAGATTTTGCCTTAAAAAACTTCAATACTAGCACCATTTACCAATAAACTTTATTATTGAAGTGCCTTCAGAAGTGAGAAGATGCCAGGTAAGTTTGCCCATCACTGCTAGTATTAGTCTTGGACTTCCTATGTCCTAAACCCAAGAATTCTGGGATGTTGGAGGTTAACACCTATCATAGTGACCACCACCAAAAGCACCTATAAACCCAAGAACTGAGTTCAACTCATTAAAAGGTAAATCACTGCTATACAGTCTGAGGTACTCAGAAAAATAAAAAACAGGTGTAGAAGCTGAGTGTCCTGTAAGTGCTGCATCCCCTTGTAACCAGGGGTTGCTCTGAGAAGGCTTTCAGAGTTCTTTCCAAGTCTGGAAAACTTGGGCAGACTGAGGTCTGAGGCTCCTTATGAATTGTTGTGTCCCATTTTCCCTCCCACTGTCAGCCTCCAGCGTTTTGATCACCTCCTTGTCCACAGGACACAAAAAAACCTCAACACAAGTCACTGTGTTCAAACACCGGAGCTCAGCAACAGGCAGAAAGAATTTTGCCAACCTTGGCTGAGTTCTAAAATTTTGAGGTTTTTAAAGTCTTACTGCACTTGGATGTGTGCAGTAGCTAGTGAACAAAAACCTGTTCTTATGGTAGATGTTAAGACACACTTAAAATATAAATACAGGCAGAAAAGAGACATCTGAATAAGTCTCTTCCAGATATTAAATATTACATTTCTACCTTTTCCTTTCCAAGTCATCCAAAGAGCAACAGTAAAACCATTCAGAATTACTGAAGATAAAATAGAAAACTTCTCTGCAAGCCAAAAATACTATAAATGTATAAGAAATTAACATTTACCTGAAAAAAAAAAAAAAAGAAAGAAAAAGAAAAGCTACATTTCCGCAGTTCTTGCAGTGCTTTCTTCTAGTTCAAATGCAAAGCACGTGTTTGTAAATAGGATATTTCAGCTTTGTGTGTTGCTATATGGTACATCAGCCTGAAGAGCTGACACTGAAACAGCTGCCAGTGCTGCCAGGAAACACAGTGACCATAATGACCTGTGACTGGAACAAATGCAAGGCACAATAGATAATTCCTAACCTAAAGTAGAGAACTTGTCCAATTAGGAACATCCCTTAAGTCAGGCACTGGTAATTACTCTGAATGTTGTAGAGCCTCAGTCTCTCTGGCCAGAAATGTAAATACTGTCCTCTAATTGGAAAGAGAAAATAAAATAGAATTGCTAAAGCTGTCCTAATTAACTGCAGCATCTGGCAATGTTATTTACATGGACTGAATTTTACAGCAAAATCTTTCTGTCAATAATTTCTTTTGCCTTCTACTACAGAACTCTCCTTCCCTATCAGGCCACATATCATCAGTTTTCTCCTTCCTGTCTCTGTACACTGATATCTTTGGCTCTGTAATTAGGGGATTGTATCATCTCGCTTTGATTTTTTTTCTTTATGTACAGACACTAATTGGATTGAGAACCCAGTAAAGACCATTGAGAATCCAGAGTAATTTGGATGAAAATATCCTCTATAATTTCAATTCTTTCTTATATCTTCTTTATTATCCAAATTTCCTTTGTATTTTAAATAGCAAATTACTATAAATTGGGGCAATTGCTGTTTTAAACTCAGCTTGTCAGTGAAGTTAAACCTTCCTAAGAGATTTCCTGAAGATGGGTTAAAGCCTTCTCAATAAAAACCCAGGCTCTCAGACCCTCGGGCCTTCATCTGGATGGTCAGGAGATCTGGTCAGTTTTCAAATGGGAAACCATGACGTGAAGGAAGTTGGGTTGATGATTCAGTAGGAGGCACTCTGAGGCAGCATTGATGTGGTGCCCTGGAAATGTGTTGCTGCTGGAAAGCCTGACTGCTGGCTGGGGTGGAAAACCTCATGACCACTTCTGGTGATTAATGGAAATGGAATGGAAAAATTAAAGATCTTATTCCGCCTTTGACAAGAGCAGGGCTGTTAAGCTGAGCCTTGTGGCCAAATTCCAGGTAGCTGCCTTCAGCCTACCTAAATACTCCTAAAAGTTATATTTGAATATACTGTATTATTCTTAACTTCCTACCCTCCTCTGGCATTTCTTCCTGCAGCTGAACAACAGCTCCATTGTGGCCCTGAGCAGCACAGTGTGACTGCAAGGGGTGAAGAGTTTTTGGTGTGTTTCAAGTGTTCTGAGATTCTTGAGGGTTAAGGGCTGAATACACACAGGGTATTTTATTCTGTTTTAACTGACACAGCAAAGCTTGCCCACACGTAGCTGAAATTAAACACACGGTACTATTTGCATGGTTTTTTACCCTTTCCTGAAGGTAACAGGCAAAAAAAAATCTTCCAGCTAGCCTACTTTTATTAATTTCATCCTTAACGAAAGAATAGAGGGATTTTTTTTGAAAAAAACTAGTCCTGTGAATTAATCTGTTGAAAATGTAGCAGTAGTATGCTACCTAAGAATGTATTTCTGAACTCTACATATCTGCTTTTAGGTTTTATATCTCTAAGATGAAGAATGGCATTCTTGGACATATGTTTTCAGTCTCTCACTCACTAAAGGTAGTTCTTCCTTTGTGTAAATTCCACCAAACCCAAGCAGAGTACCTTGAACAATCCAAGAGCTGAGCTGAGAGTTAAAGGTGCCCAGGAATCATTATAAGCTGCTGGTCTTTAAATTAAATTTCAGCCAAAGAAATCTGTATTTTGACATTTGAATTCTAAATTTTGCCATACCTCACCTATTCCATGTTATAATCCGAAGTGAGGGGAACAGGATGTACACAGAGTTCCTGTTTCTCAGGCTCTTTCCAAGGCTCAGAGCAGTCTTGGAACCAGAGCTATGTTTCTGAGATAACTTCATTTCAAAACATGAAGAAATTAAGCAGTGTTTGGAAAGGTTTAAAAATAGGACTAAATGTATTTATTAATAGCTGGGAACTCACAATTGCTCAGTCTGACCCTTGCACAGATTTGACCCTCCTTTTGTCTCACAGATTTTTGTCCTATCTCACCTTTTGGGAACCCACCTCTGCCTGCACATCCCACATATTCACTGCCTGAGCTTCCCACACCTTTGGGTCTCACACACCCTCTCAGTGCCCATCTCCATCTGGGTCTCCCACACTTTTTTGCCCCCATCCTCCCACAGCTCTTGGGCTTCCCAACCTGTCCAGGGGCTCCCTTCTAATTCCTTTCATCAGAGACGCTGGAATGCCTTTATAACTCTGCAGTCAGATGGTTCCTATCAGCTCCTGGGAGCCTCCTGAAATGTGTAATGACACTATACTGCAGAAAATTAGCAGATCTGGCCCAAGGCTAGGCCAAGCTAATTCTCCTCTTGTGTTTTTTAAAAAAACAGTGAGGTTTTAACGCAGCTACTGCCTCTTCTTTTTATTGGCTCTGGCAAAATCTCCAGTGGAACCCGAGTTGTTCCTCATTTGCAAAGGACCACACAGGGCATTGTGTCTTTGGAGGAGGTGGGGGAACAAAGGAGAATCGATGATTAGAGGATAAAAGGAATGTTTGGAACGAGTCCACGGCCGGCTTGTGTGATGCTTGTCTGTGCCTCCTGCTTTGCGAGGTGCTGTTTGTAAAGTCTCTTATCTCTCTTTCGCTGTGTGACATTGTGACAGGCTGGGACCAGGCATGGTTGTCACTGCTCATTTGTCCACAGGGCAGCTGAGAACGGCCCTGTTGCTCCCAAAAAAGAGCAGGTGAGTCACTGTTGGAAAGCCAGGGATGCCAGAACAGAGTTTTATCTGACATTTCATACTCTTTTCGAATGGACACACACCAACAGATCAGAGAGATGCAGGGTGTGGGCTAAGGAAAGCAATGTCAGACTGTGAAGGTTCTGGCTTCTTCTCCATCAAGGTTGGGATTAATATACGGGAGTCGAAATTCATGTTGAGACCTGGATTATTTCTTATTTATATATTATTTCTTATGTATTTACAGACTCATGAGCCCAGAGCAAGTTAGAGAAAAGAGGTAAAATGGAGTTCTTTTAACTCTTTCCAAGGTTATTTAAGTGATAATTACCCAATGACGAGGTGACACCTATATTACTCGTATTTCTGACCCAATAATGACCACCCAAGGCCCGCAATGTGGACCTTTTTCACCCAGCTACAGAAAACCACCCAAACCCATGAAGAAGGAAGAAGAAGGTGAAGAAGAAGGACTTAGACAACACCCCAAATCCTCCATATTGCTTCACATATACTACTATATACTAAAACCTCAAATCCTAAGTTTCCAGAATTCTGACATCAAACCTCTTGGGATTTTTACAACTTGCCCTTCTGTGCTCTGCACACCAAACACATCATCCTGTTGCTGGTGGCTTTGTTGTGAAATATAACTTGTGCTTCACCATTTTGCCAATATTTCATTACATTTCTAATAGCTACGTGGCACCAAAAGTGTATTTGCTCTCCTGATCACATCACATCATTTCATGACTAAAATATTAAGACATGTCAAGCATTTTAAAAGACTCCATTTTAATGAAATATAATTGTTTTGTAAAAGCTATTCGTTCATGCCAAGTACTTTACATGTCATAGTAACCCAGTGCAATTTGAACGGTGGCTGCCCAAATCTATAACTGATATTTTTTTCTAGTAAAATACTGGAATTTTTACTTGGATGATGCATTCGATCTCACTAGCTCCTTATGCTAACCCAAATATTGCCAATCAAAGCAGCTGACGGGACAGCGAGTGTTTCCTCCAGCTCTCAGTCCAGTGCACAGTATATCAACCATGGGTTCCAGGTGCACAGAAATGCTTTCATTTGCTTTAATTGTTTCATTGTGTTCACATTTAACATGGGTTTTTTTTGTTTTTTTTTGGTTTTTTTTGTTTTTTTTTTTTTGTTTGTTTGTTTTTTTCCCCCACAGCAGCTCATGATCCCTTATTTTCATGAAACTTTTCTCAGCACCTCTGGAAAATGGAAGGATAAAATCACTCTAAAATTTGGTAATATAATGAATGAATTTTTCTTGTTCTTTCATGCTTTCTACATCAATGAGGTTTAGAACTGTCCTTAAAATAATGTAAACCACAGAATCATGCAGGTTCAAAAGGAAGGTAGCCCCAAGATTTCTGTGCTATGACATTTTTTAGTCAAATTCTTCACATTTTAATTAAACTTGTTCGATCTGATAGAAAGAAATGAAAAGGGCTCTTTTTGTCACAGGAAATTTTAAAAAGCTAACAAAGGGATTTTCAGTGGCAGGCAGCCAGCAAGGAAACCTGATCCCAGCCAGTTTTATTAAAGTAGCTTTACACTTTTGACATTTGCCTTTTCCCAATAAAATTCCTTGGGCTCTTGCAGGGATAAGGAAGTCAACATCCACGAGCACAAGGGCAGATGGGCACAAGCCTGGCTTGTTAGTCAAATATCCACAACTCAAACTGGAGACAAACCTGCATTAGCTGCACCAGGCAAGTCATAAATTACAGCACAGTTGAGATTCCCAGGAAAAGGCTGAGCCTGGAGTCCAAACTTCTGTGCCACAGCATGACAGACCAGGGCTCCCTTTACAATATGGAAACCTGACCTGCAACACAATATTAGGATCGCTCTGATGGCTCAGCCCGCTCAGAGATTACCTCCTAGAGCTTTATAAATTATTTAGATGTACTGAAAGTGACACGCTGAGCACAAAAAACTGTTCACAGAATCACAGAATCACAGAATTTCTAGGTTGGAAGAGACCTCCAAGATCATCAAGTCCAACCCAGCCCTGACACCTCAACTAAA
This sequence comes from Brachypodius melanocephalos, assembly GCA_013398615.1. NCBI lineage: Eukaryota > Metazoa > Chordata > Aves > Passeriformes > Pycnonotidae > Brachypodius > Brachypodius melanocephalos. The sequence goes on from VZSR01000514.1 coordinate 9,275,218, forward strand.
CCATGGCACCGAGTGCCACATCCAGTCTTTGTTTAAACACACCCAGGGATGGTGACTCCACCACCTCCCTGGGCAGACCATTCCAGTACTTTATCACTCCTTCTGTGAAAAACTTTTTCCTAATACCCAACCTATATTTCCCTTGGTGCAGCTTGAGGCTGTGTCCTCTCCTTCTGTCACTTGCTGCCTGTTCCACAAAAGCTTTTCCACTCAGCAGAAACGGGGAGAGCTGCGGATGGATGCAGCAACCCAAACCTTCTCCAGGCTTCTCTGAGTTTCCTGGGAATCCCTTTGGCCTTGCTGCACGCTGTGCTGCTGCCTTTCTGAAAACATGTGCCACGCAGTGGAACTAATTCTGGAATCCTGCACGGCTTGTGCCTAATTCTGCCCGGCTTAGCAGCACAGCACTTTGTGTGCAGCGCATAAAGGACACAATCAACGGGACCTGACTAAACAGAGTATTTCAGATGCTCGGAATAGGGTCCCACGAAACATTTGGAGCCTGGTGTTGGTAAAAACCTGCGCAGTTTAGCAGGCAGTTAAAAAGCGTTAAGCAGCCTTCGATTTGAGGCTGACTCCTGCTGTTTCGGAGAGCAAACAAGTGTTCAGATGTAAAATAATGTCATTTACTCTTCACAACCTTTTAGGAACCTCACTGGCCTTTTTTTTACCTTTGGCCTCCGTGCTGTCCTTCAAAGCAACTGATGCTTACAGTATTATTCTTCAATAATAAAAGCTGGGTTTGCTCATAAGGTTTTTATAATGAAGGGATTATAAGTGAGACTCTTTGATACTCTTACATATATAATGATTAAACACTGCTATCATAATAAATAAAGTAATAACATTGCCAGTAGCACTTGGGAGCATAGCAGTAAATTCCCTTGCACTTTCTGGAAATGAAATGTGAAGCCATGAAAACAGAGTATAAATAGACTTAAAGAGAGTTAACTGTTTTCCTTATGAACTTTTCTAATAGTTGCCTGAAACCCTAACATTACAAAGAAGGTGAGATTGGATAGATTTTTGTGCAACAGCAAGAAGTAAGAAGAAAATGTAGGTACAGGGACTACTTAGGGAGAGAAAGACCATGGCACTGTGTTTTTGGCTGTCAATTGAAAGGAGTTTCTTGAATAAATTATGCCTCTCATTATTTTGTCCACTGAAATTTTCTGGTTTTACATATGGACCTTCAAACAGCCAAATGCTCTCTTTTTCCAGTTAACTGCAGCCCTGCTTTCCCTCCATCAGTTTTCACTTAACTCTCCCTGTTAGGATCATCATAATTCAAAAGAAGGTCAGTCCTGGTAGCCCTCATCCATTTTACATCCAGCCCAAGTTCAAAGTGTTTCTCTATCTCCTGTCTAATGGGACTTTATCTCACAAAAACCCCTCTGCTTCCCCATCACTGCCCTCCCTCTGAGCAATTCAGTTTAACTGCAAATTGTTACTTTTTGAACCTCGTGATTGGCTTTTTTTCTACCTGTCTAATATTATTTTCCCAGCTTCATTCATCCCCTGGCAGCAGGATCCAATCTTCTTGGAAAACAGGGCTGCACAGCACATCAATGGGCTTGAAATAACTCCTGTGTCTTGCAGCCAGAAGGGAACACACCACTAACAGCTTGCATGGGAAACAGAGAGGGAGTGGATATTTTAGTTGGCCATCCTGTGAGACTGAAGACCAGTAACATTTGATCAAAACTGGGAAAAAAATCTCGTGTTCAGTTATTTGGAAGAGGCTTTCCCTGTGCAGAGGTCTACACGAATTCATGTTGAGGTTGTAGGGCAGAGAAGGAAAAGAGAAATAATGTCAATTTAGCTAACATATTCATTGAGGTTTTTTTCTTTATTTCCCTTTTACCTCTATTTATAAACAACTAAAGTCTCACCTTAAAGACATCTAGATATTAGTAAATCAGGTGAATAGGTGATGTACATTTTTGTTTTGAAAAGAAGGCATTTGCCATGACAAAGCATCTTCCTTGTTAATGCTGAGAAAATCTAGAAGTTGATTTTAATACGGGTGCAGGATTAACTGAATGATGCACATGGATTTCTTCCCAGAAATATTAGACTACAGAGTGGGCTTTTTGAAAGTTAGAGAGGTATGAAACTAAGGGTAATGACAAAATATGATGAATTTGTCCTGTATTGGCCTCTTATTGCCACATTGAGATTTGTATATTTGTAATTGAGGGAGGAGAGGAACATAGTGTTAACAGAATTAATCAAATAATATATCCTTTTATTGGATTTTTAGCATCTATTACTTCTTTTTGTGTGTAATGTGTGAGTTATGTAATCCCTACTATAATGAATGTTCAGCCAATAAATGTGTAACACTTTACTCAACGCTGTTCCTTTTTTTCCATGCCTGAATTTGTAACTTTCCACAATAAAAGAGTGAAAAGTTGAGGCATTTGTATTTACATAAAGCTCAAAAATGCAGAGTGGGGGAAAAAAAAAAACCCCATGGTTTGTTCTTTTCTAAATGCTGATAGCTGCACATAGTCAAAAAAAAAAAGCAAACCAAAACTTTTGCAGCAGAATGTAGAAGTCAGGAAAGAAATGATGCAAAATTACATCATCACCAATTCACCTCCAATCCCCAACAACATTCCTAGCTCAGATTTTCCTGAAGGTTGTTAGATTTATTTGCACAAATGAGGGTTCAGACCCTGCTGGGCTGGCTGGGTTTGGGCACAGGAGGTTTCCTGCTCCTTGGAGATGTTTAGGTGGTTCTTGAATTCAGGCACAGAGCTCTGTCACTGTTAAAATTAGAACTCTGACAGCCTCAGAGACAGCCATATATCAGCAGGGCAGTGCAGCCCTGCAGCAGACAGCCTTTGAACTCCGAGGGGGAAAAAAAACTACATGGAATGAGAGCAGATGGAAATTTGTCAAAAGCTCATAAATCACCACTCCTAATTTCAGAAGCTTCGATACAGAAGAAACTTCTATGAACCCAGATTTGACTCCATCCCAACTCCAGACTGGATGCCCCTCTCCTCTGCTGTCCCTGCCCATGTGCCAGTTAGTAGAATTGATCTCGCACAGAAGAATTTTCTGCAGAGATTGGTATCTGACAGAAGGAGAAAGAAAAGTGTCCCAGGCACAAAACAGCCATCTAAACCATTAATCAAGGGCATTCAAGGTCCTACTTTTATCACCAGAGAAACCTATTTTTAAAGTATATGAAAGCATTCAGTTTGCAGTGTCACAAATCTTGAGCAGTGAGAGGTCAGGTCACTACATAAAGAACACCAAAAATCTCCACACAAATGTCCTTGAAATGTCACAGGCAGCCAGAGACACCCCAAAGATATCTTTTGATACTGCCCTTGCATCCCATGGCTGCATCCATGAAGTAAAAAATAAAAAAATAAAAAATAAGTGAGGCTGAAAGCAGAGTAATCAGGTGAATAGCTGATGTACATTTTTGTTTTGAAAAGAAGACACTTGCTATGACAAAGCATATTCCTTGCAAATGCTGAGAAAATCTAGAAGCTGATTTTAATACGGGTGCAGGATTAACTGAATGATGCACATGGATTTCTTCCCAGAAATATTAGAGTACATGAGAGCTGTATGAATAACTCTGAATGAAGAGTTCTGTAAAGGCAAGAGCTGCCTAGAGCTGCCTTGGGGTGGGGACTAAGCAGAAGGAATTCCTGCACACCTCTTTTTTGGGGGGATATACTCTGTAGACGTTCCTGTCAGCTGGGAATCAGAGGCCAATCAGTGGAATCAGTGAGCCACTGGATGGACATTCTCAGAGGAATAAATGTTCCTGATCAGCTTTCCCTGGGAGATTCGGAGCCTTCTGAAGCACCAGGGTTTTTTGTAAGATCTTTTGGTCTGACAGCCAGAAGAACAAGCAAAGGGTGAGCCCATGAAGTGATTGCCAGCACTCATTTGCATTCCCTTTTCCTTCTTCCTTCTCTCTCCCTGCAGAAGGAAATGTCCTGTCCCCAGTTTTAAACAACTCTGGGTCACCCCGGTGCTATTCTTCCTGTACCCTGCATTTATAAAACTCCACTTCCATTCCTGGATCCCATCCGTGATTCTCCTCACCTCTCCGCCTTGATATTTCAATTATTCCCTGTCATTGTGAGGCACTTGCAGCGTTTCTCCTGCAGCAGGGTGGATAACAAGCCCAAGCCATGGTTCATTACCACTGTGAGCTCTCAGAGTGTTAACTGCTGCCGGCTTCCTCTCCCGATGCTTCGCAGACTAGCAGGTCATTAACTGCTGCGAGTGACCGGATTTTGGGGGATTAGCCCTTAATGTTTTCAGCTCACACAGTCCACACAGCACTCATTCCGATGAGCATTTTGCTTTTGTCCCTCGTATCACTCGGGCTTCTATCACAAGTGCTATTTTTTTGTGTTTATCATCGTGAGAGTTTTTGGTTTTGTTCCATTTTGGTGAAGAGTTATTTGGTGAGTGGGATGGGTGGGTGGGCAGCACAGACCAAAGGGAAGAACTTCTCTGTGTATGTTCAGTTAATTCTCTCCATCCTTTGGTGGACACTTCTAAGACGGATGCCAAAATTCTGGAGGTGGATTTGTCCACAACTTTTAGCGGAAATTCTCTTTATTTGCCTGGTTTTAGAGACAGAGATATAATCAGGACTTTGGAGAAAAATAATCAGGGCCTTGTTTCAGCCATTGTTAAAAGTGGAAGTCACCTTTCTGACCCCAGTTTGGAGCAGGAGGTGTGGTGACAGGCTGGCTTCTGTCCAGGGAGGAGCCACATCCCCACTGCCTGCAGGATTTTCTCCAGCTCAAAGGGAGGTGGGGATAAAGGTCCCTATGAGGGAGAATAAAAGGGAGGCTGAGGATTCCTGAACCTTCTCCTCCCCTTTTCTTGAATATCTGCAAGGAACAGCCTCAGCTCTGCTGCTCTCTCCAACACCCTTTGTAAATCGGCAAAAAAAATTTGAGTGCAGAGAGGTATTCTCTGCTGATGGTTATGCTGATCCATTATCATCCACTGCCCAGCAGAACCCTTGTGATGCTCTCACCTTTCTGTGATCAGGAGATTACCCCAAGAATAACTCAGACAATTTATAACCTTCGTTCTAAAAGTAAGCTTTGACACTGGCCCAGGCAGGAAACTCAGCAATGTGAAATACTTGCAATAAGTTCTGAAAACAAGGCCAAGTAAAAGAGCCCAACACATAGAGTTTGCAGTAAGTTCTGACAACAAGTCAAAGAGAGCCCAACATACAGAGTTTTCTCAAAACCTCAAAAATTTTAAATCACCCACGATTTTTCCCACCTAATTCAAGATTTTTGAATACTCAAAGGTGCCGAGACTGAGGTATAATTGGGATTTTATGGCACTCCTGGATTGTCACATCATACATAATGTATTATAATTGCATTTGATGACCTTTCCATGAAATTTGCTTTCTGCTTATCACTTACAGCAACAGTGTTTAGTGGCCTGGAACAGAGAGATATCAGTGATACAGTCCCTCAGTGCAGGGTACAGGATGTGTTGTGACATTAGGCATTTATTATTCATAAGATAATATAAGCTTAACACATTTACAAAGGTTTTAGTTAAATGTGAGCTAAAATGAGTAATGTGAAGGAGAAAGAAGATGAAATTTTCTAAGAGATGTTGTTCAGTCTGAACCTTTCAGAACAGTACCAAGAATCTGTGATTGAGTTTTGCTTTTAAGCTTCAACCGCGTTTAGCTGGGAGCACTGGAGAGCTCGCCTTTGGACAACTCCAAAATGGGACTCACAAAATCTAAATTTACACAGCATCTACACAGAACACAGGCTTTTAAATCCAAATCTGTAACCCTGTAATCAATTGATTTGGGGAGAATATGGCCTCCAGAAATGCCTTCCTTTTACAATGCAGCATTTGCAATGTACCAGGAGGTGTTTCTGGGCAAGCCCTGCACTGTGTTTTGCCTTAATTTGAGACTGGACAGAATACAGAAACACTTCTGGGTCTACACAAGCTCAGAACTGGGCACAGTTTCACTTAGAACTCTAGTGAAATTCGGGAGCTTTCCAATAAATCTGTGATGATATTAATATTCATGAGGCCCCATGGGACACTCACTGCCTTTCTGCCCAGTGGCATTTGGGATAACTTGCAGAGTGATCCCAGAGGATGCTGCATAAAACTGGGACACCAAGAGAGGCACAGAAAACGAGATGCAAATCTCAGCCCAGCCAGAGAGCTGAAAACACACACGGCCACACCAACTTTCCAGGTCACTTTGGACAACTTCCAGAAGTGTCTGTAAAGTTTGCTGCCCTCCCAGTGTGGCTGGAGTAACCTGCAGCCAAGACCTGCCCCAAATTCTCCGTGGATGGATCACACTCCTCGCTTACAATGAACATCCTGCTGCCAACCTTGCAAAGGATCCCTTGCCACAGAAACCCTGCCCAGGCCAGGGAAAAGACAGTCCTAGGTCCTGGAAATTCCCATCCAAGCCTCTCACCTGATCTAAAAGAGCCTTTTTAATAAGGGACAGGGAAAAAGGGTTGTGTGGTGTAATTATAACCACCAAAAGTAACAACAGAGAGAACAGAGGAGACAGATAGACATGAGCTGGTTGTCTGTGGCCACACAATAAATCAATAGAAAGTGCTCAACCAGGAATCTGGAGGATGACTCAATCACTCACTGAGCCACCATTCATTGCTCCAACTACCAGATAGGCTTCCACCCAGAGCAGGATTTGTTTGTGTACGATGTGCCAAAAATGCATTCTTGATCCATGAAAAAAAAAAAAAAAGGAAAATGATACAAAGCAGGTTGCCTAGTAAAATGAGATTTAACCCAATGCCCTTCATCTGTGCTGTAAGGACTCTCTTGAGAACCACAAATCGGAGCAGTGAGGTTCTGTGAAGGAGAACAGCATCACAAGCAAAACTGTGATGCGTCATAAAAATAATAGAAAAGCCCCTTGGGGCTGGAAACTTTTGCCTGAATCCACTCAAACCCTTTCAAACCAGGAGCTGTTGAATCTGTGTGGCCAAGCTACTGCACACTGCCCTTTCAGCATCCTCATGGGGGCTTAAGAGGACAGGAAAACATGCACTCCTCAAACATTTGAAAAGGGGAGGAAGAAAATTTGAAGGCTAAATTCACATTTATACCCTCTTAAGTTCTTTCCTGAAGCTAAGCTCAGCTAGGGTGGTTGTGTATCGCTCCTGTTGAACCCATATTTGGAGAGTAGCTGGCTCAAGCATCTGCTTTTCTGTTAAATTCTGTGTGTTGCAGCACGAATTCATCTGCCAGCTTTCCCTGCACTGTTTGCCTCCCTCATCCACCGGTTTGATTTTACCTGACACTTCCATTATGAGCTTCCAGAGAGCTGCAGAGCATTTCTATTTTAAGCACCTCTACCACGCCTTAGGATTTCACTAAGATTTCTCAGTGCTTCTGTAAAACTATATTATCATGGCTGTCAAGCTCTGTGCTTTTCCAGCCTCTATCTGCACACATATTCTGACCCCAGAGATGTGAAAAGCCCTTTTGGCCAGATTCTGCTTTATTTTATACAACTATATATAGTTGAAACATTTAAACTCCACTTCATGGTTTTGATTTTGTTATTGATGTTCCCGTATAACAAAATAAATAACCACACTGCTGCCACTCTGATAAAATACCTGACTCTTTTTGAAATGGAAGGAAAGAAAGACAAGCCAGTATATTGCTGCCTTTAGCTGAATTCAGCAAAAAAATGTTCTTCTCCATCTAGGGACTTGGATAATAAAATAGGTTATTTATTGGCAGTGGGTGATGTGTGGATGATTACAGTCTGGTAGGTATTTAGGGGCAAAGTCCAAAATTGCAGAACAAAAGCTGTTTTCTATTCACATTTGGCTCCAAATGCCTCAGATGAAATGGACCACCCACAATCTGACACTTCAGGCTGCAGAGCACTGAATCTGCTGAGAGCCAGGAATGAAAAGTGATACAGTAAGATCATACTAAACACAAAAGGAAAAAATGACCCAAGGAGTCTATTAAAGGAATTACTACACTGAACTAACAAGCATGTGTGCACATTAGAACTGGACCTTTTGGCCGACCTGATCCGTGATGAAAGGACAGAAAAAAAAAGGCTTTTGCCATTTCAGGGATAAAATCTACTCCAGGCAGGAGGAGCACCATGAAGAAGCTTGTTTTATGGGAGATCAAGGCAGGTGATAAAGCAAACACCCCTCCCACTGCCTTAATAATTAACTTGAGTGTTAAATTTGGATTCTACTGTACTGCACTTACAACAGAACTGTAATTCCCTTGAGGTCCAGATCACTACTGAGCATGCATTGCTCTTCCCCTTCTCCAAGAGAAGACTGCTAAAAGACAAAAACTGCATGTGGAGAATGTGAAGGTAAAGGAATTTACCTTCCATCACAACACAAAATTTGTGTTTTCGGAGATTATGAATGCAGCTGGAAAGTGTTGTGGGAAAAAACCCAAACAAACAAACAGGCAACATAGCTAAAATTCATCAGTTATAACCAGCCCCAAAAAAGCTGGAATGTATTCCTCAGGGAGCAATTAAAGGCATATCTTCTGCTCCCAAATTTTTAATTTTTCCATGTAACTGTATGTGCAGATGTGATTGGTCTTATTAGCCTGATCCTGCCTGCTACTGAATGCCCTGATGAGTGTTTACCTCCAGCATGAAAACCACGTGTGAGCCTGAAGCTGAGCCTGTGGTGAGTTGTACCATTAAATTAGGACTCACAGTCAGAATTTCTACACACGCAGCTCTAGTTTGCCTCTCCAATCTCCTCCAACCATAATTGCCCAGTTATAGAAATAATCTGATTAAATAACTCTCCTGCAAATTGCACTTGTCTTATACAGAAGCAAAATGGGTTTCTTACACACCAGCTGTAGTGAAGGAGCTGCAGCTTTCTCCTGTTTCTCCAAGAAACTTCCAGGAAGTTGCCAGGAAGCCACTGATGTGGGAACAGCTGTTGGGCACGTGGGACCTGAGGAGAAGCTTCCTGGATGTTCCAGATTTGCTGTGCACGAACTGTGGGGCACAGAGATGCTGAAGAACTTGGCACACACAGATTTCCAGATGTCCAGCAGCCCTGTCAGAGCAGGAGGGCTTCTAGAGGTCTGAGTGTTCTTGATGGATGCACAAAACCCATATGGAAAGAAAAAAGCCTAAGCAAAAAGGAGGAGTTGACTAAGTAATTGTGGAACTGTGGTTGCTCTGTCTATTTAACATACAAATCCTCTATGGTAAAGAGTATATTTCATCCTACTAGAATGGAGCCATCAATTGGCTTTTCATGGCCATTAAAATCATTCATTCAACTTAACAAGATGAAAAAAAAAGAAAAAAAGAGTAGGAAAAATCATGTGTTGGAACCTCCTTGGCTAGACGTACCAAAATCATTCACTATTTACTCTCTTTGGATGTGTTCACATTTGTCTGTTTTCCTGCAACAGACTCTTTTCCAATACTTTCAAAGTACTTTTGCTGTTCCTTATTAAAAGTATTGCATCACTGTGTTTTCCCCTAACATTCATCTTTGTAAACAGAAACACAGAATGAAACCATCAGTTGCCTTCATTCTCATGAAAACGGTCCTAAAATTTAGATATCTGGACAATTCAACTATTGGTTTAATCGTTTTGAAACAGCTGGATTCCTGTAAAAAAACCTATTTAGGCCTTGTTCTTGCTCATTGTAGCAATTCCTGCCGCACAACAGGGTTAAAGGTTCCCTGGTGTCCCTCCACAAACCTTGTCAGCAGCTGAAGCATCCCACAAACCTTCAGCGAGCCCAGGCTTTGCACAGTTTTAGCAACTACTTCCAGATACGCGGCAGAAGGAATAAATTACAGCAGACAGATCCCCTAAACAGCAGCCCCATTGCCCGTGCATTATTCTTACTCTGTCAGGAGCTTGAGACGCTCCCTTGCTCACATCACACGCTGCTGATACGCAGAGAAAACCTGCTGAATTCGGAATGTATGTGAAAACCATTTCCTCAGGCAAAGTGATTACGGTCTCAGTTGCTCCTCTTGAGTGGTAATGGAGTCCCTAATTGCTCTCCTGACTGATTATGCTGTTCCTGGTGTTTCATTTTCAAAGCACTTAAAGTTCAGGTAAATCACACTTACCACATGACCTCTCCTATTTTATGGCTCTCTTTGCCACGGAAAGGCAAAGCCATACATGTTTCCTTTGTGTTATTTATTTTAACATTAGCTATTAGCAGATTTCCAAGTGGAAGTGCACCAGAAATTGCTGTTGTGAAGCTATTATATTATTGTGGAGTTAATCTTTTGTGCAAGGGCTTTGCTAGTCAGTGACATTCATAAGCATGTGTTTATAATTAAGCCCTGTGCTTAAAAAGCTTTGTGAAAATGAAGTCCTAATGCTTGTCAGGCCCTGGACATCCATTCAACTTGTTAAACTTACAGTATTCTGGTGAAGTCTTGATTTCCATCTGGGTTTCTTTTTCCTGCTCTGGAAAATGTGTATCTGTTTACAGCATCTGTTGCTGTAATTTGGTAAACAACCTGGCAAAAGACTCATGCACACACAGAGCCCTGGTGCTCTCTCAAAAGTGTAGCTTGGGCTTCTCAGACAGCAGATACAAACCCCAGCAAGTGTTTGTTCCTTCAGAAAAGATTTTGACAGATCTGGAAAGGCACCTGTTCTTCCTGCCCAGAAAAATTCTCAGGCAGTTCATAATAAATACCAAATTTTTTAATAATTTTGCACAGGTCTGAAAAAGCAAAGTTTATTCTAGTCCTTGAAAAGACAAGACCATCAGGTCAAACTAGTGATCATCCAGTTCCAATTCTCACAATCAGGGACATTTTCCACCATCCCAGGTTGCTTCAAGCCTCATCCAATCCAGCCTTGGACACTTCCAAGGATCCAGAGGCAGCCACAGCTCCTCTGGGCAAGCTGTAGGTTGTGCATCATGAGCCCATTTTACGTCTGGGAACACTGAGACAGTGATTTTCAAATAAGGTAAGATAATTTCCCTGTTCAATCCTTACAACTGGTCTTAAAATTTCTTTTATATTTATTCATTTTTTGAAAAATACAGGATTTTTTAGGTCTGAGGACCATCTGAAATCTCTTTTTTGTACTTACCTGAAGCAATGAAAAATTACATCCATATTGCATTGTTTGATTAAATCTGTTCATCTACTTTTTTTAGAGTCCCCAATTGGAAACAGCAAAGTGACAACCACACACATTTCAAATAATATATGAATCAAAGTTTAACATTTTAACTTATTTTTTAGTTCATGTTATTAACTGTAATTGATTATACCCCTCTTCTGTGGAGGCAACATTGGGAAAAAATAGAACTGTATTTTTCACTCTAACATAAACTCAAAAAGACCTCTGTGTCACATGAGCATAGAATTATGAGAAAATAAAGTGTTTGCTTCAGAATTACTGTGATTTCTCACAGAAATTTAGCATTACTTAGAAAAAAAAATCCCGTGAATAATGTACAGGAAATAGAAATGATGATGCTCTGCTATATTCTTTAAAGCACCTCCAAGCTGTGTCAGGCCAAACAGAAATACCACACCTTGAACACTTCCTGATTAATTCCCTTGGTTTTATCTAAGAAAATCAGATCAGTGAACAGCCAGTGTGTGTTCTGTCACTGAAATACCAGCTAGTTTTGATTCAGCAGAAGAGATTTTATTACCATTTCCACAGAAGCCAAGGATATCAGCTGCTAGCTACCATGAAGAAACATGGAGAAATTATCTGAACTTTTAAAAATGTATCTGTGGTTGGGTTGCTTTGATGCACAACACAATAACTGACATTTTCATGTACATTTGGTACACATGGAATTCGTTTACTCTGAGACAATCCATTTCGTTATCGTTACAACAAACAATAAAAAGAGCAGCCAAAGACAAAATGAACTTGGTGCTCTGAAATGGACAGACACCACCTGTGCATCATGTACACCAAACCAAACTTGGGCCTGAAACACAAATTTTGGGGGGTTTTTTCCATAAACCCACATTCCAGCAGTATTTTCATTTTTGCTGCTGCACAACATTTCCATTCTTGACTATCTGGTGTGGCTGCACTGCTGAAATTAAAGGGTAAAAGCACAGTAGGAGCCTGGTTTTTTTCAGTGGGGTTATCAAATGTCTCCAATCTGCCCTGTGTGCAGCACTATCCCACCTTCTCTGACCCTGACACTGGTCCTGACCAAAGGTCTGACGCCGTTCCTCTCCATGCACGTGCAGCTCTGTGTTCCCCAGTGCCCCTGCAACAAGAAATTGACTCTGCATCACCATTTTATCCAGCAGGCCCAGTGTTTTCAAAAGATCAGGTTCTGGCTGTACAGGCAGTCTGCAGAAGCACTGAAGCAGGGAGGCTTGGCTTGGACCAGCTCCAGAAGTGAATTTCAGCCCAGAAGGGTTCGAATCCAGAACAGGGACATTTCTTTTTTTCACTGGTGCTGTTGCGAACATGTGATAGGAGAAAAGACTTTCGGGGAAAAGGAGAGTTTCCAGCAGAGAATGGAACTGCTAACATGTCATGTCACGTTAGCTGCAGCACAAATTCCTCTTGGGACAGGCACCAGATATGTTTGTTTTTCCTCTGGCTCCATTCTGATGACACTCTCTGTAACCTGTGGAATATCACCCCCATCTCTCCTGTTTTAACCTGACTAAAATGTTCCTCTATCTATCTCTTAGTCAGAACAAAAGCTAAACAAGCAAATGTTTCCTGCTTATTATTTGGAAAGCAAGGAAAAGTGTTTCTGCAGAGAGCAATAAAAACATCAGTAAAAGCCAGGATGATGCTTCTGCAGCAACAAGTTTTCAATCCTGATGAGCAGTCACACACTTGCACTTCTTTAAATGTAGAGATGCCTTTACTGTCAGCAGCTCAATGTGCAATGTTTTCCTTGCCAAAATGACAAAACTGAACAAAAGTGGGACTCAGAGGACGTGAAAACCAGGAATTAAAAAGCCTTGGGTATCCAGGGTTAAACCACAGCATGGTTTAACAGCATACAATTGTCTAGAAATCACCACACATGTCCAAGCACCTCTTCCTCCCCTACTGATGCTCCTGCACTCTTAATCCTGATATTTTCCACCCAAAGGACTATGACAGTTTATCAACAATTTAAGTGAATTAAGTCGAAATGACAACATGGGTTACCTGGACAAATAAATAATATTACTGTGGCTTGGGGTTTTTTTTTGTTTTTTTTTTTAGGACAATCTGTAAGATTTCTGAATTGACAGCATAGTAAGACCAGGCCAAAAAAATTGAAGAGGAAAAAAAGAAATTAAAAATGAAATAATTTTAATGAGGTGCTGTGGTAGTTCAGCTGTATGGAAAGACCACACAGTTTAGCAAGGACCTGTGGATAGCAAAGTCACAGGGAAATGCAGGGGCTCAGTTATAAAACCCAGAAGACACTCATTGTCCAGAGATACTATTTTGATAAGAAAACTCTACTCTATATATATGTATACACATGTGTGTGTATATACACACACACACACACACACACACATATATGATGTAAGATCATTGTTTTCATAATAAAGCATTTTCATTTGAGGATATTTCCTTCCAAAATGAAATTTTAAAAGTTGAAATATGAGAATTTAAAGGTTTTATTTTGTATTTGTCTCCAAGGGTGCTCAGTACTGTTGAAAATCTTTCCACTTCCTATTATCAGATCATCATTAAGAAATAACAATGATACAATCCTAGCTCCAACTAAGGCAAACCCAGACTTTAATTACCAATTAACTGCATGCTGAATTATATCACAATCAGAGTCATGGTTCTCCCCTTTAATTTCTGCCTTATTTAATGGCCTCTTTTTGGGATGCAAGAAACAAAAGTGTCACGCAGACAAAGGCACAACTTCTATTTAAATGTTTATACAAACCATGCACACCCAAACAAACGTGTAGCACATCTATAATATGCCCATTGTTCCCAAACACAAGGTTTGCCATTGCACTTTGACAGATCAGATTGTTCTCTTTTTTAATGCTCCACTTCATCTGTTCACACTTCCTATCCCTAAACAATTCCAGTGTCAGGTTCTGTGATGCTGCAATTTACAGGCCATGTTGTAATTGTTCCAACGAGGCCACACTGAAAAGAGGAAGGAGTGGATGCAGAGGAAATGCATGTGCTGCCAGGATGTGACAGTCCCCATCCCTCGGGGGTTGGGGACAGCATCCCAGAGATGGGGCTGAGCTCCTGAGGGGTTCCTGCTGGCAGGACTGGGATTCTGCCCAAGCCAGGCTTTGCATCCAACAGAGCTTGCTCCCATCTGAAGGGATTTTCTGTTCCAGTCACTCGCTGAGCTCTGGTTTGTTTGTCTACCCCAACAAGAGACTAATGAGTAGAGCATCTGCAAACGGATTGACTGGTGAATAGTAACAGGAAAAAAAAAATCCAATTTATCTTTACCCTAAAAGAAACATGAGGCATTAATGAACTGTACTTGCTTTTCTCACACTTTCTTGATTTCTGGTCAGCAGATTCCTTTATGAATTAAATACATTTGTAGGCTTTGCTTGTTTGTTTTTTAAGCTCACATCTCAACTTAAAGCCAAACAGCATTTCCTCCCCACCCCCCACCCCCCCCAAATTGCATTATTTCACTCAAATTTTGACTAATTATTGTTTCTCTTTTGTCCACATTTCTTTCAGGGGTAGAGAAAACACTTTTTTTTCTCAAGTCTCTTTGAAACCTTTAAATGCAAACATGAGAAATCCAATGTGACAGCAGGACTGCACCACTGCAATCTCACTAAGGTGGCTGAAAAAATTCTAGAGGACAACCCCCATTATTCCCACCCATTCACTTGGTGTTTCTTTTCTGTAATAGTAAATGCATAAACTAGATTGAAGAGGGAAAAGAAAAAAAAAAAGAAAGATTACTTATATATATAAAAAAAAAGTAGATGCAGAACAACTAAAACACCACTGAGAATCTCTGTAAGCCACATTTGTTCATCTTCACATGGACAGGACAAGAAGAGCTTCAACTCCAGCAGTTTCTCAGGTGTTTTGGCTCTTTCTGTGCAGCCCTAGTAGCCCTGCAAGAATTTCCTGCGGGGCTGTCAAACTGCTTTCCTGCAGCCACATTTGTCCTTTTGTTCCAGGGCTTGTCTTGGCACGGAGCTCAGGTTCCTCTGCCCATCTGATTAGATCGAATTACATGCTTTCACTACTCCTACAAGCTAACGCAGTAGACCTACAATTAAGCGTGGGATGGTTTAGGGTCTAAATGGAACTGATGTCTGGCCCTAGCAAATGCCCCAGGTTCTGGGTTTGGGGCTTTTTTGTTTTCTTTAAATGGATATTCTTAGGCTGTTTTCCAAAATGTATGAATCGGAAAACAGTGAACCCACTCACCCTATTCACAATTATTGTTGCTCCCAAGCAGTTTTCAGTATCTCTGACAAATTATTCACCCTACAATCAGGGAGGAATGAACTAGAAGCAGCAACCTGGTGTCATTCAATCTTGTATAATATCAGCATTTTGGGGAAATGCATTTGTTAGCACGACCATGGGTATGGGCAAAACACTGCAGCTTTATGGTTCTCCGCCTTGAGAATGGAATACAAGAAAAGAAGGCATGGAATGAAAAAAAAGTTTTTAAAAACTAAATAAATAAAAACCCAACCCATCCTAGAAGCCCCTCCTTCCCTGGCAGGAAAGGGTGAAATACCAGAGGTGTTAGAAACCCTCTGGCAATGCAATTCCTGAAATTATGACAGAGCCTTTGAATTTGTTCTGGCTAGTTAGTCTGAAAACTTCCTAGAGGGAAACAGATAACTGGATAACAACATGATTATTGCCCACAGGCCCCATATGGAAAAGGAGTGTAATTTCAGTGCAGTGATATGATTACATTTAATTTGCTTGCTATAGGCTGCAGCACGCCGTGTGCTGGGGAGGACAATCAGATAATCCTCGGTGTGGTGCTCATGGAATTCAGAGCTTCTGGCACCAGCCCTGCAAAATAAGATTAATGGCAACGTGCTTCACTCTGCCCTGAAGCAGGTTTGCATCTAGTTTCACTAAATATTGCTGTTCCTAACATCAATATTAAAAAAAATAATAATTTAAGATCCTGAAATATGTCACTGTGAGGAGCTGAGATCTCATCTTCCTCACTGATACAGGGATTTTATCAACTGGGCACTCTGAGTGTTGTCTTCAGCTTTTAAAATCTTCTGTAACCTGTACTTGTACTCTCAAATTTAGCAATAATTCAGCCTATAGGAAACAAACAGCTGACTTTTCTCATTTGGAATAAGTTCACAAATAACCTGGTTCACACTATGCTTGCTTTGCTTTTCCTTGTTCCCTCTGCTCAAATTTTTCTACATCACACTTGATAATTAGCTTTAAAGATCTACCCAAGTCCAGGTAGCTTTTAAATTTTGTAGCATTGTGAAGCTGGCTTTTTTTTCCCCAAAACATCGTGTTTTAATTCCTTATGTTATCCATTGAACACCTCTGCCTCCTGTATCTCAGTGAATTAAATGGGATCACAGAGAGATGTGGGTTGGAAGGCACCTTCAAGATCATCTTGTTCCAATCCCTTCCACTACCCAGGGTGCTCCAAGCCCAACCAGCTTGGCCTGGAATAATTCCAGGAGTGGGGAATCTACAGTTTCTCTGGGCAGCCTGTGCCAGACCCTCACCACCCTCACAGGGAAGAATTTTTCCCAAATATCTAATCTAAACCTGCCCAGCCTGAAGCCATCCCACAGGAAAACACTACAGTTTGGTATCACAGAATCACAGAATGTGCTGAGTTGGATGGGACCCATCAGGATCAGCAAACCCAGCTCCTGTCCCTGTTCAGGACACCCCAAAAATCTCACCCTGTGCCCAAGAGTGTTGTCCAAACTCATGTTGGAGCAAGCTCCATTCTTGTGCAAAGAAAGAAGGTACCTACACCTACTGTTCAATTAAATAACAACTGATTGATTATTGAAACCATGAAGAGTTAATAAAGGTCTTGTTTCCTTCTCCTTCTGTCTTTCTCTGCCCTGGAGACCTGTCAGTGTGTAATTATTTTCCACACTGATGAGTTTAAATTGTTGTCTCTTTTCCAGCTGCGTTCAGCCCTCAGGTTGCATTCTCCTGCTTGCTCATTAGTGACAGAGCTCCTTGGGTAACCAGCCAGCCCAGCCTTCTCCAGTCCTGCTCCTTGGGAACCCCACCCTGGGTCAGATCTGCACCCCTGAGCCCTTCCACTCAACAGGAAAACATCTTTTATTGTGTAATGCACCTCTGTGCACGTTGCAAAGCACTTGGAGCTTTCTCAAGGTGTGATCTTGTCCCACAGTTCTCAGACACAACGCACACAAAGCTCCTCTCAACTTCCATTGCCCAATATTGAGACATGAAGACCTGGATTTTTAGGTTTAATTTCTTTTTTTCTTTGCTTTTTCTTGCAAACTTCTATAGTGAAATAAGCTGAAGTACCCTCAAGGAACTGAGCTGATTTTTATTTAATGTGTCATCTTTCTGGGCATGTAGGATACTCTTAGAGTGAAGGAAAACTAATGCAGTCTGGTATAAACTCTTTTTTTAAGCTAAAATGGGATGCTGGCCGTTATTTACTTTTCATTCATTCATTCATGGATTATATTTCATTTCCATTTCCAGACCATACAGAGAATCAGGGAACCACAGAATCACAGAATCAATTAGGTTGGAAAATGTCTCTGAGATCATCGAGTCCAACAACAACACACAATTTTAGGTAGTTGTGGTGGTCTGATGGATGACACTGGAAATGAAATGTGGTTGGATTTCTCAGAAGAAAGAGTTTCCATGTCATTCCCCACTAATTGTGGTTGTGTGCAAGGCAAGCTGGGATCTCTAACAGATTTTCACTACATGAATATAGAACAGGTTTTTTCTCTTTTCTTTGAGGCATTATTGTTATTTTTAACCACGTGCTATTGGAGACATGCAAGACATAAATCATTCACTATCAGTTCAGGTACTCTTCTTTGGAATTGCCTCTTGCTAATAAAATTTGGATGCCTCCAACTTCAGTCCTGTGTCATTTTTGTAGTCCTAAACTCTTTAAACTACTCCATTGTCAGCAAGCGGGAAATGAAAACTGGAAAAACCTCTGGTCTGACTCTATTTGACCATTTTAATGGTTTTGTAGAGATTTTCTGAATCATCTTTTTACAGAATACATTGTGCAGAATGACGTGTTACCTTTACATTTTCTACAAACTCCCTACAGCTTTTCACAAAATTCAGAAAATGTACAGTTCTGTGCATGTCAAAATTAACATTATATGGCCAAAATTATTCAGTCTTTTCCTTCACCCCACAGAGCATATCACTCATTCTTTGGGGAAAGCATTGTTGTTATCCCTGTCCAAATAAATGATCATTAGGAAAATAAACCTGAACTGTAAACAGATTGTTGGACAGAGGTGCACATGTGGGACCCAAAAGCCATCTGTTGAAGTCTGGTTTTCTTCCATTGCAATAGCAGAATAATTCCAAAAGTCTTAATAATTTGGCTCTTTATCTAAAGAAATCATTTTGCCTAGAGGCTACTGAAGAAGCTAATTTGAGTCTTTTTCTAATTTTTTTTCTTTCAGCAATTATGATGTATGACTATTTTAATCTATATTTTATATGTTGCTAGATCACCATGTAATAGAGTGTTAGTTCACCATCTAAATAACAGACTGTAAAGCACAAATTGGCAAAAAATATAGAGAAAACAATAGTTAGGTAAATACTAAGGTTTGCAGAAAACAAATCAGGAGGAATAAGAATAATGGCATCCGTATTTCCTTCTAAGGTAACAGTTCTGCCATTTATCTGAGCAACATTATTCTAGCTGGTGAGAGGTTTCCCAGGAAATGTATGTGCATATATGGTTTTTTGTCAAACTAACATTTTAGCTCTTGAAATGCAGGTTATTTCAATAATATTTCTTTTCTGATTTCTTATTCATGAAACCAGATTTTTCCTTTCTGAGTAAATTCAACCAAATTCAAATATTTCACTCTGTGAACTGCATGATGGTTTTTTGGGTTTTTTTTGTTTTTTTTTTTAATTTTCCGAGACAGCTCTTTAGCAAACTGCATCTGCCAAGCTGCTTACTGGGACGAGCAGTTCAGGTGATTTATGGGCTCTCTGTGTGAGATCCTGTCTGGATCAGACTGTGACACTCTGGTGGAGTCATGGGATGGAGCAGATGACTCATGTGATTACCTCACTGAAGCCATGGTCCATCTCACAGGGACTTCTTGGGGGCTGGAGAGAATCTGTTCCCATATCCTCTGCTAGGGGACTTTGCTGTTTCCCAGGCACTCTCTTCCCTCCATGCCAATTTTACCCAGCAGAGTTTCACTAAACCCTTAATTAGAGGGAAATCCGGGGGCCCAGACAATCCTATGAAGAAGCTGCAGCAGCAGTCATCAAACTGTTTGTGATCCGTTGTCCAAAATTACACCAAAATTAATGAAGAAATACGTTTCTCTGAGCAGGGATAGCTAATTTAAAAGTCCCTGAATTTTGGAAAGGTAGTGGTGGTAGTCAAAGGTGTCATTGGACATTCACAAACACGGGAAAATATACAAAAAACCAGGTTCACCTTATGTGAAGCTGACTTCCTGGGATAGCACGTTTGGGGTTTTCCTTTCTGCTTTGTTCTTTCCCTGATGTGGGGATCATTATCAGCACTGCATTTTGTGAGAGAGCTATGCCCTGAAAGAGATAATGCCTCCATCCCTGAAATATTTTTGCACCAATATCTTTGTGTAGAATTCTGTATAACCCAGACCCCACACTTCAGTTATCCATGAAGTCTTGGGTATGTTGGGAAGGGATTGATGAAGGTTTTAATCCAAATGAAGCAGAACTGTCCCCAGCACTGTCTCAGGTGCTTACCCTGGAGGAAGGGTAATTCCAGACTGCAGGAATTACCAGGGCCCAGTGGATTGAGTTGTACTTACACACTCACATAAGACCTGCCAGCTCGCTTCCCTTCCCCTTTTAAACAGCTGCTGCTTTCCTCCTGCTGTCTCTTTGAAAGCAATTTGGTGCCAAATATCAGTGAAAGGATGCTGGCAACACCTTTTAATAAAAGGCAAATCCCACTTTTACTATTTTTGATTTCATTTTAATAGCATTAATCACGATGAATTCATTCAGCATGTCGCATGACTGCTGTGTGTAATTTCTCAGGAATTCCATTTTCATTTAACATTAATTAAAGAACGCTTATTACAGTGTTACCAAAATTAATTCCCGGTCTGCAGCCCTGTCTGCCAAGTTCCAACCTTCAGCAAATTATTATGGGTGAGTTATAGACCCTGGGAAAATGAGGTCTATCATGGAATATTAACCATGGTGATGCATTCCTCAGCACAGGGCAATGCTCAGGGAGGTCCTGATCCTCCAAAATTATCCTGCTCTGTGATCCTGCCTGGCCCTTTAAGACAGTTATTGGAGCCCACAGAAATTACAGGTACTTAGCAAGCTTGTTTAATCCAATATGGCTTGTGAGACACTCCATCCTTCTTGCTTAGAGTCTGTTTGATTATGATACACTGATCAGACTCAGGATATTACCTCTTTGGCAATTCAGCTTCCTGCTGCTGAAGCTGCACAGACACCGTGGCAATATTTTTGATACAGCCCAGCAGAGCTAAGTGTCGTTCATTAAAAGAAGATTTATTCACCTGCATCTGTCTTGAGTCTGTCATATTCTCCCTAAAGAGGCTCAAGCATTTAATACGTCTCCTTTTTTTTGTTTTTCCAACTATGACATTCACCATGGAGTATATAATCTTAGTTTTCCCATATTTTCAGCATTAAAATAGCAGTTTTGTATATCTTAAAGGGTTTTGCTGTATCCTGTTTTTGCAAGAAACCCTAGAGAGACCATGAATTATATAACAGACCTTCTAGGAGGAGAGAAGCTTGGGCATTGCTGTTTCATGTTGTTTTATGCAAGTTCACACACCATTAGTTGGTCCCTTGCTCTGGCATCTTTCCTGTAAAATTCCAAACATCTCCAAAGACTTTCAGCTGAGAAAATTTTTAAAAATCAAGACAAACAGAGTGATTTTTTGCCAAGAAAAATCTGAGCCATCTGAGAGGGAAATAAATGCAAGGGAAAGCCATACAAGTGACCAGCATGAGAAGAATGTCTGTGCTTTTCTTTCCAGTCCATTATTTAATATTTGCCTTTGGAGAAGTTGATCCCCAAAAAGTGGCATCTACAGAACCTCATTCCCCTAAACAATGCTGAATTTCACAGGTGTTTCAAACCTAAGGTATGTCTACAACAAAAAGTGGCAAAGAAGAGTCCTGTGCTGCCCACACAGCTGGGCAGGCCAATACCATGGTACCCACCTAAATATCTGCTCCCAGACATGGGAGAAAATAAAAGAAAAAAACCACAAAAAAAACCCCAAACTAAACAAAATAAAAGGTAACCAACAAAATCACAATCAACTTTCACTTCTGTCTCATGTATCAGATTCCTGGTATTTAAAATGAGTTGAAGCCCTACCTATTTCATCACTGAGGGATCCTCACAGCTCATCACCCCATTTCCTAATAAATCAGAGGAGCTCTGATCATTCAGGTGCTGACCAACAGAATCAATGAGCAACTGCTAAAAGATGTTTCCTGTGCCTGAGAATATTTGGTCCTGCACCTTCTCCAACCCAGAACCTGGTGCCCTGTCCAGAGGGGAAACCAAATGTAAGGAGCTCAATCCCCTAACTTGATGTCATGTATTTCAGGAAATTATCATTGTAGCCCTTCAATGTCTAACCTAAGCTAGTCTTTTCATCCTAACCCTTAGGGATTCAACATCCAGGACCCTTTTTCATTATGTATTTATCTCTCACACAATTAGACTCAATTGTACAACCACAGTCTGTGTTTGCTTGGTGGAAAGTGTGGTCTCAAGACTATAGTGGCAGACTGGTGTAAACTTAGATTTGTAATAACTGCATTAAAAAAAAAAAAAGAGCTTTTCCAAGCACTATGGTTTGTTTCCAAGCTTCAAAAATAATTCATCACAGAGGGCTCTACAAAACTTCTGATGGAAGATTCCCAGGGGCTGTGGACACTCTTTGGCTGCCCTAGGCCTCAAAGCCACCCAGCCAGGAAACAGCAATAACATTATAACTACTATAACATCAATAACTACTCAGAGGTTTGAAATTTAAGAAATCTATCCATGTCTGCAATGCTGGAGTGAGGGATGTCTATGCCAAGAAGACATCTCCAGGCGCGTTTTCCTCTTCATCCAAGACCATCCTGAGCAGCGACCCAGCAAGGGCTGATCACTGATTTGGGGCTTGTTCTGGGGAAGTGACAGCAACACACCTGATATGAAACAGCAGTCTCCAGTATTGAGATTTTGGCAGATCTTCTTCCCTCAAGCACTTCTCCCAAGCATCCCTCAGAGTCTCTGATTTTCCCTCTGCTTGGTGCCCGTAGATCACACAGCAGCATGTTTTACACTCAGCCAGGCACTTGGTAAAAACATGACCTTCTCAAAGTAGCATCATCCTGACAACAGGCTATTGCCTAAAAATCATTCCTTGAAAACTTTCAGCAACAGCTTACAAAGAAATGAAAGGTCTTAAGCCACTGCAAGAGAAGCAACTATGAACATGAACTGCACAGGAATAAAAACTGCTTGCGTGCAGTGATAAATGTAAAAAGGATAAGGGTTGAGACTGTGATTACCAGACTGAAAATACCAAAAACTGCCATGACCCCAGTCAGGAATGAATTATTAACTACTAAACTATTCGGTCCTTTATATGCATTTGCTTTTTTCTGCTTGGAAAAAAAAATGAAGGGAAAGTTTACTGAGACACAAAGAAATAGCTCAGAGGTACAAACCCAGCTTCTCTCAAATTTTAATGCTGCTAAGTGTTGAGTCACACAGGTTCTACCATTCAATCTTCTGCCAGAATACATGAGAAAAACATACATTAAGGGATTTTTATCTTTTCTAACAGGGTGACATCCGTCACATTCAAGCAGCAACTTGCAACAGTTTTCTCTAGACCACGTTTTGTGAGCAAGCGCTGCAGGTGAAGATCAAACACACCCCAGTGGGCTCTGGGTCATGCACAGGCACAAATCCGAGAGGGGAGAGGTTTTCCCAACATCCACAGGTAAGAGTTTCTTATGTACTTTACACAGACTTCCTCTAAACCCTGCCAGACTCTGCCAACACATGCCTCTGGCATGAATAAATGACTCAACCAAGAGTTTCTATCACTGCCGGGAAATGTGCCACCAGCGGATGACTCCCCCCAGTAACATTTTCAGGATGTGAGTTTCACCTAGTTGGTGACAATAATTCTGTGATTATGTTTCACTCCACTATCCAATCTTGGCCAACTTTAGTCTTCTGAGCAGTTGGACAAACACCTAAAAAATGTCCTTTTAAATAGGCCCCTATAAACAGTTGCCTTGTTGTTCATGGTACCCCCAAAAAGAGGTATGTTCCCATCAAGGTTATCAGCATATGGAAAATAAAATTCTATGAGCGAGTCCTAAAGTCATTTAGGTTGGAAAAGACCTCTAAAATCATTGAGTTCAACAATTAACCCAGCACTGTCACACCCACCACTAAACCATGTCCCCAAATGCCACATCTACAGGGCTTTTAAATCCCTCCAGGGATGGGGATTCCACCACTGCCCTGGGCAGCTGTGCCAATGTTTGATAACCCCTTTCAGGAAAAAAAAAAAATATTAATATCCAATATAAACCTCCAAGACAATTTCCTCTCTGCTGTATTGTATTTTCAACAGAGACCTGGTATGGTGAAGGCTCCTGTTAGACTGTGATGTCTCATGGTACCGAAACAAGCATAACAAAGAGTCAAAAGGCCACAAAACCCCCCAACATCTTTTGGCAAATAGACAATAGAGAAACCAGGGTGTTCATTTAATCTCTGCTGCATGCAATATTTCATTATCTCATTGTAAACTTTTTTATTATTTGCATGGGGAAAACAAAACAAAAAAACCAAAACAACCTAAAACCTCAAAGACCAGAGTGGGGTATGCAAAACATCAAACCTGATCCCAACAGCTGAGGTCAAACAGGCAAAGGGCCTGGATTTCACTTGGGATTGTGCCTGGATTTTCCTGCCACCTCTGTGGCTTATAATCAGTGAAAAAGCACCATTAAATTCAAGAGGAATTGCTCTTACTAAACTCAAGCTGAATCCTGCAGGCTGCTTGCACGAAGTGAAAAATATTTGATGAGACAATTTTTCCTTTGATTGAACTTCTTGTGTTTGTTTTATTTTTCTTTCACTTTCTTGGGATGGAGGCAAGTTATCATCAACCACTGCAGCAACAGGCAAGCAAGTAGATGTGCCTGCACTGATACATTTTCCACACTTCAATTTTTTTTCTGGTCATAAAACTGTATTTTAAAGGATTGTTTTGTGTTAGTTTCCCAGGCTTTGGAAAGAGAAAGGAGACTTGGCTTAGCAGGTCATTCCATCCACATCCAGTTAATTCTGCAGATGATATTGATCTCCTTCAAGAATATTGCTAAAGAAATACCACTACAGCTCCTGATTTTCCTTCCATTTTCCCTGCTTCCTGGGGAAATGAGGCTTAATCTCAGTTCTGATGGCACCTTTTGATCTGTGCTTCAGTAGGCTCTGCTCAAATCTCATTTTCTTCACCCCAGAGTCTCTCCAAAGCGTCTGGTGGCCATCCAGGCTTCACCCACTCCCAAAGCTGCTGCTGCTGCTGCAGGGAGTGTGACACTGAAGGATGTGAGCAGACTGAATTTACAACACACTGATCTCAGACTTTGCATTCATTTCAAGGCATGGATCAGGTTTTCTTTTACAGAAATACCCTTCATTTGAAGAAAGGATGCAAGGACATGCTGATATTATGCCTCAGTTGCATACAGTTCTCCATAAAATCTCACTGTTGAAACACAATTCTGTTTCTAACACAGGTGTCAGAAGATTTGCTCTAATTAGCTACTGAGATATCATTTTACCTTGAGGTTGCTACATAGCAAAATCAATTGCCTCATTGCTCAATTTTATAGGAAATATTGAGAAATAATTATCTATGTTTAATATTGAGAATTAATTATCTATGTTATCTATCTTGGAAATGTCACTTTATAAGATTTCAGACCCTTGAATATCTCAATGAACTCAGGAGGTTTATCAGGCAACAGATGTTTAACAGGCTAAACTCCAATTTTACTCATCAAAAAGAAAGGAAACACAAATGAATAAACTGACAATTGGTTGTAAATCACAGCAAACCAGATGCTACTGTGTAGTGAAGAATAATGAATTTGGCTCTTTTTATTCTTTAAATCTGAGAGCTTTTCCACAAAACTGAAGAAAATATAGTGTCTAATGAACACCGAATTTGCATTTCTGTGACATTTCACTATAAGCATTAACCTGTTGAGGAGACATTTCTTAATTTCCTTTTAAAATCTTGGGTTTTGTGTCTAGAGATTCAGAAGGACCCTCTTGGGATGAAGATCAGAGCTACCTGTGTCCCCTGGGTCAGAATTTTCAGTTTCCGATACACCACACAATTTGCTGACACTGCACTTGGCAGTGACACATCACTGGCTTCACCCCTCCATCATTTGTTAGCTTGGTTTTCATTTCCATTTAAAATAGGGGTATCTTGGTAGCACAAAAAAAAAATTAGGAGCTTGTTTCTGTAAGAATTTTTTTAAAAAACCTAAGTATTGTGAAGCATCACTCAGTTGAAATTCTGCTAAGATCCAAAATGACAACTTTTCCTTGCATTAATCTTTCAAAGGGATGTTCAACATCTATCAAAATTCCTTCTGTAAACAGGATTAACATTTTTTGGTTTTTATTTTTTTTTTTTTTTTCCATTTCAGGTAATGATATTTGACTTGTCGCTCTGCAACGTGCAGGGAACTCTGGTGAATGTTAGGGTTGTTTGGCAGAGAGGAAATGGCTGCACCATTAACACTGTCCAGGAGTGAGTGATGATAAACCCTGGCAGGGCAGCAGTAGGAATGGCCAGGCAGGGTGACACGAGGATTTGTGGAGAGCATTCTGCAGTGGGAGGCAGGAGGAACCCAGAACATCACCAGCTCAAACAAACCCTGTCCTCTGCAGGCTGTAAACAAAGTTCAGAAGTGAATGTATTGGGGAACAAAGTGAGATAAGAGGTTTTCCTCTACTACATTTTTTAAATAAAAATTTAAGGATGTCAGCTTCATTGTAAGCATGCTTCACAATCCAATTAGAACTGTAATCAGTTCAGAGAAGCCCAGTTGTAGCTACCATCTTGAATTTATCTTTCAAGAATTTCCTGCTGTTATTATTTCATGACTCTGGCAGTTTAATTGAGGCTGAATGGCAGCTCACTGTTAACCAAGAGAAACAAAAATGCCCCAGATATTTCCTCAGATTCTGATGGGCTGCTCAAGTTTTAACTTTAGGCTCCGTAAGTTTCGTGAAGTTCTACATGGTGTTCACGCTCTCATGTGCTGTTCATGCTGAATTACGGCTGTCATTCCCCTTTTAGCATGAAATATGAGGCAGTTAATACATTTACCTTATTTCCTTTCAAGCTCAAAACTCAGAAAGGACTGAAAGAAAAAAAAGTTCTACCTCTGAGTGATGAAATATCAAACAAAATATTGGTATCTAAGAATGTATTCATAAATTAAGCCAATTTTGAGCTTTCATTAAGGAAATATTAAGTTCCAATAGATACTGGCCTGCCACGTGCATGAATTCCATCTATCCTAATCTATACATCTATTCCAAGTAATAGCTTGCATCCCATCCCATCTAAGATAAACTTTTGCTAATGAGTTCAAGGGAATCGAAATATTTGCTTTGGCATGCTGGATATTTATGTTTCACAGACCTAGCCCATTCTGACATAATCAGCAGCAGGATAGCACATTAACCTTTCCTCAGTGCTCCTAACTCAGCAAGTTTGATGGCCAAGCACAGAGTCAGGTAGTCCAGAAAATTATTTAGGAAAACAAGAATAAAAGTCTTGAGACATTAATATGAGATCCTAACCCATGCAGAGATAGGTTAAATACAGATTATATTTGAACTAGAAATGCACTGGCCCAGGCTGAATTTTTTTCTCCTGTCTCAGTAATTAACTGTTGTTGTTTGTTCAAACAATGGCTGGTTCAGTTCTCATGCCAGTGAATTAAAACAGAAAATTAGGATTAACTTAATCAATGGCAAATAAATGACTCAGGCACTGGTGGCACCAATAATGCAGAAGAGTTTGTCTGTCAGTTTGTGGCATGTAAATAATATTTATAAATATCAAGACAGCATCTCTCTACTTGAACTTGGTACTTCCTCATGAAGTATTTCTTTTTTGTGGCATTTCCTCTCTCTTTTTGACTGGTTACAACTTTTTCAAGACTTCACCAAAGAAACACCTGTCACACATGGAAATACTGTAATCGTGCCTCTTTGAAATCTCTCTTTTGTAGAGTCCTCATCCAGGGTCTGTCACAAATTGAGAAAGTATTTCACACTCAAATCTCTGTGATAGCTTTAAAGAGATATGAAATAACAAGTATATAAAACATCAAGACAGTTCCCTTAGAAAATCAAAACAAATTATTCCACCAGAAAGGCCAGCATTAACCTAAAGTGAGATAGGGTCCTCAGCTACTCCTTCTTTACTTTGTGAATTAGTCTTGGAGATTTTTTTTTTTACTGCTGGTTTTCATTGGGGGTTTTCTGAAGCTATTTTCAGCAGCTGGCTGTCAAGATATTTTCTGGAAAGCATTGCTGATATAAACAGACTACTGATCTAATTGTGCAGTAGCCCTGCATTTAATTAAACTTCCAGTGTGTCTTCACATTAAGGAATTTTTTTAGCCCTTGAAATGTAAAAATAAAGCCAAACTCTTGGTTTGTTTGAAATGCTTCTTTGGGAAGAAGGTGATGATTCAAAATGCCTATTTCAAAGAGTTGTCACACAAATAAATACAAAGATTACCTCCCCTGGGAAATACCATATAATGGATTTAAAAGATGAACAAAATCCCAGTGTTTATTCATTCCAGTGGATAAAAAGAGCAAACTCACCGGCTTATCACAATGGTCAATTGTACAAAAAGCTGAAACAGGCCATTTCTAACAGCCAGTGAAAAGTAATGTTTGTGCCCATTAAAAAAACAAAAAAAAACAAAAAAACCCACTCATGTTGTATTTCATAATGAAAAGCCAATAGAAGTCCCCAGCCAAGCTTTTTTTTATCACTGAACCATCTTGATTTATTTTTTGTTTGAAGTTCTCAAAATGAAACTTTCAGTCTCTAGCTCCCTAAAAATAACCTTGCTGCAGCTGGTTTGGGAGGGAGCTGGGGCAGGTAAGGTTGGAGCATTCAGCCCTTGGGAGAACAATTGGGGCATTACTCTTTTGTTCTTTAGAAAGCAATCATGTCTTCTACACATTCAGCTCTGCAAATTCTTGGTGATAAATAGTCCATCTGAATCTGATTTGTGAGATGGATTTGCAGAACCTGAACTTTTTCTGAGAAAACTCAACATTCATTACTAATGGAAAAATGTGCTCTCTCTGCACATATTTCAGTTTGAATATTGGTGTTTACCTATTAGCAGTTAAACCACTGAGAGATGCTGTGAGAGCCTTATAATAAAACAGTCCCTTTTCTCCACCAATTTTTTTTTTTTTTTAAATAAGAAATTAGGCAAAACTCTGTCAGGACAGGTTTGCAGTAGCTGACTGCTCTGGGACCAGTTGACCTCTTCAGGTTTCCACCTACCCATTCAGATTCTGAGAGTTTTCACTTCAGAAAATCTGTTACTTATAGAGGTAGGGACAGCATTGCTAGTTCAAATATGATTTATGGAGTTAGTTCTGAACTCAGACAAGTCCAACAAACACTCTCAGACCTGGATGTCAGTTCCTGAGCTACAACATAAAGACATTCCTGACCCTCTGGGCAGAAAAGCATTCGTAAAATATTATAATGACCTGCTGGACGAAAGATAAAAAAATATGGAAAATAAATTCTTAATCTTGCAGACACTATGCACATTTCTTTGGATTTATTGTAGCTTCACATTAGTGCTGTTCTGAGGTCAGTTTTGTGGGCATTCATGATGGTCACATATATCTAATTTTGGAGTCAGATATGTTTTTTCACTAATGTATTAACTGAAAAATTCCTTTTTCTTAGTTTACAATTTTCTATGCTTTACCCAATTATCTTAGAGCATTATTTCTTCACCCAAAAGCAACATGCAGATGGAAGATAAAAGTGGAAAAGCTACAATCTGTTGGATCCCTCCATGTGCACAGGTCTTGAAATTCCTCATTGTCCTCACCCTTTCTTACACACAGCTTCATGAGCTTTCAAAGAGCCCCATGGGACTATTCCACTTCACATTTCACACAGCAGACAAAGAGAAGGAAAGAAGATAGAGACATCAGAATTAAAGACTGCATGTTTAAGGGATCCTGTTCAGCAACTGGGCTTATTTTAAGCCTTAGTGCTGACATTGTTAGGCCTAAAAAAACAAATTTAAAAAATCAGCTGCTGAAAGTTCTTTGAGCCTCAGAACTACGATAAATGACGTTTCTGCTGTGTTGCAAACTGCATCAGAAAAGGAGAACGTTGTCTTGCTTCGAGTGTATTCTAAATTAAAAGCCATAAGGAAACTATTGTGCTTGTGTTCTGCAGAACAAAGTACATGTTGTGAGTATACTCCTCAATAATTCAAACTTTAAAAAGTACTGCGTTTCAAGCCTTAAAATAACAAAAGCTGCACTCTTGCAGAGGTTACACCACATGGGGGTGTTCATTTCCCTTTGTCTTAGCTGCACAAACTCAAAATCAACCCTATACAGTAAATGATGTCTGCCCTATTGTCTTGTATAAACACCCTTTTGTTTTCCTTCAGTGCAAAGCTGTGTTTAGAGAAAGGTCTGTACAAATTCCAATAAAGAAACCAGTGTAGGAAAACTGGATCCGTAAAACGACTTAGAACAGCTCCACTGTTACCTCTCCTGGTGCTGCAGAGCCAGCAAAGCCAGATAATATTTTATTTGGAGCTGAAATGAACTGTTGTGAACTCTGACAAAGCAGCACTTCAAAGCATTCTGAGCATACTGCCACCAGCAGAAGGAAATTTATCGTGACTGAGAGCCTGACTCCAACCCTCCCTGCACCATCTCTGCTCTGGATGGAAGAGCAGGAGAAAGTCATTCAACCCTCTGTTGTCTCTGATCTAGAGAAACATGCCAGAAATAAAGGTGGGAATCGTACTCAACACACCTATTTTAATCCCAAGAAAAAGCAGCTCAGACAAACCTCAGACAAAAACTTGGGCAACTTCATGGGTGGCCCCTGCAGGACTCCAAGAGAACTGATGAAAAGTAAGATGTCAGATTTGGCGATATTGCTGAATCTTTAGAAATTCAAACTTTCTGAGGCTGGGATATAGCCCACATCATTATATTATTTTTACTGAGCCATAGAAACGCATCGACATGGCTAAATTATAATATAAACCAGAGTAAAATTATTTGAAGGCTTTGAGAAATGATACATATTTTTACAACCTCAAGCCCATTCTGGATTTCATGGAGACTGGTGTGTAGCAACCTGACATTATTACAATGATAATTTATTAATGATCTGTATATTTCAGTGCCCCTCTGGCTCTCCTGAGACAACATCAAGAGTTCTCTCTGCTATGCGTTCCACAGACACAAAGAATGGCTTTTTTTTGTCCTCATAAATCAGCAGAATAATGCAATTGCTGAATGCACATAAAGGCCAGAACACAAGGGGATTGTTATAAAGCAAGGTATAAATCGTGTTGCCAGTTATCCCTAAATGTTCCTTTTTTGGAGCTTTACAGGGTTTTTTTAAATCTATACTGTGCATAGATATCCTCAGACATGAAAAACAGCTGAAAACTTGTTAAATTCCTTGATCACACACGAGTGAGTGAACAGTAAATACAGCGTAGCCACCAAGAACAATTCAAAGGACTTTGAATCTTTAGATCTGATGTGGAATTCAGCTGACACATGGCACGTGAAATTTAACATAAAGTAATGCAAATTGGTTACAGAAAAGCAGCTCAGAAGTAAAAAGCGAAAGGGAAAAAAACACAGAGGGGCTTAATAACAGTGGACACCCAATAAAACAATCATAGGACCTGGCCTGCTGCCAGCACAGCACAAATATTCACATCCCTGGAGCTGATGGAGCAAAAACCCCACCAACACCCCACAGGGGAGCAGGGTCAATCTCAGCCACAGCTATGATGTCATCAGAAGCTATTATTTCATTCCCATTTAAAAAAAAAAAAAAATTAAAGCTTGAGCACAGCCAAGAGAAGTCACACAATGGAACTGCTCTCTCTGTATTAACATGTGCCAATGGCCTGGTAGCTGGAATGCAGATTTAGGTGAAAACAGGGTGGAATTTTTAGGGATTTATCAGCATTGTGGGCTTTTCAACATGACAGTTTTGGGGTGGCCTGTCAGGGCTAAAAGAGGACCCTCTCTGCAGTGGAGGATCACACATCAGCCCTGCCCAGAGCACCACAACAAAGCCTGTGCTCTGTGTGTGCATTTTGAGGTACCTGTCCTGGCCAGTGTTACCTCCTTAGTCCAAAACCTGGAGAGATTAGAGAAATATGTGAAATTTTGGGGCTGTAAATAGTAAATAGTGGCTGGAGTAATTCTTTAAAGTTCCTTTGATTTTTTTTTTAACTTTTTAATCACTTCCAACTCCCTTCAAATTCAGATTATATGTCACTGACAAGACTGCATTAAACACTATGGTATCTTTGCCATTTTTTGAGGTTCCTTAGACAAAACACTTTTTCATTTCTCATTGTCCCACTATCTCTGAGCACTCAAAAACACAAATTGGGATGCCAAAACCAGCAAAGAATCTCACATTTGCACATGCAAGACAAGAGAAAGTGCTTAACCCTGCCTCTCTGCAATTGCAGCTTTGCGAAACCATGCCGTCTTGATAGTTTAAAACTTCCTTTCACTGACCACCATAATGTGCTTTTGCAAATCTCTTGATGAATCCCAGCTTAGTTGAACTGTTCAATTACAGCTTTATCCTAATCCTACTTGCTAAGCATTAATGCCAGCAACCTCCCACATCCTAATCCTGTCCCACTTGACACTGACCCAGGCTCAGTCCCACACATGTGTGTGTTAGCACAAAGCCATGCAAACAACATGTTAATCAGAAATGCAACAGGAAGAGGAGAGAAATAGAGCAGGGAAGAGGTTTTTTCAGCAAAAAGACACCACTGGCTCCACACACAGGCTTGGCACATGCAGGTTTAAATACATCTCAGGAACAACATAAATGCATACACAAATGTGCTGAATGGTTACAAATCTTGGAGCTAAGCTCTTAGAAGGTCTCTTGATCATGATTTAAGACAAGAGAAAAATCCAGTCTGAGGTCAGATTGAAACTATTAGAATTAGATACAGTCTTAGAAAATGGAAAGACTTTTATGTGTGATAGGCTCCCATCCACTATAATTCACTGCAGACTGGGAAAGTGATTCCCTCAGATCTGCTGCTGACAGCTTAATATTCCCAACGATAATGTTGTCAGGTGATAACACAGAGCCAGCCTATACACTTTGATCTGAACGGAAAGTTTGCTTTAACTAAAACATTCAGAGAGATTCTGCTGGGGAAAAAAGAGCTTAGCTCAGCTGAAAAATTACCTGAAAAGCATCTAATTGTGGTCAAGTTAGAAATGCATCAACCTTGAATAGGTCTGAGTTACCTGCCCTGAACAAACCCTGAACAGTGACCAAAATTCTCTCTCAAAAAACATTACTGAGGCAGACAAAGGCACACAAGAACAATCCTAAAGAACCTCATATCCAGTTTTTAAAGTGAGTGTGCTGTCAAATGTATTCTCTCAAATTTCAGGAACATGAATATATAGATTGTAGAAACTCTTAGTTTAAATGTCTCCCCACATCTTTCCTTCACTAACCACAAGACCAACGAAATTCCTGTAGGTTTCTACATCCATACAGCTCAATGTGCTTTCAATTATTTTCCTGGCACAGTTAAAGAAGAATTTCGATAGTGTAGGGCCTTTACGTCAGGATAGTGAAACTGTGTCTTTTAGAATGCTATTGATACTGCTCTGCTCATGTCCCACTCTGTAATTGCACCAGTGGAAGGTTGGACTGTCCCTGTGGGCATCTGAGCAGGAGGGAAGAGGTGAACAGCATTCCCCACCATTCTTGGGGATTAAGAACAGTTGTTCCCTGCCTATGGGCAAAAAGGGCACAGAGGGTAGAGAAAAGTGAAGTGGTGCAGGGACATGATTCTTCTCAACCACTTACCAACTTTTGGAAAAGGAAGAAGCACAATTGTGGCACGATTAGTAGGCAAGGTGCAATTTTTCCATCTTCCAAGGAGCTCTAAATTTTAGGAGGAAAGGCCAAGCAGGAATGCCAAGTTTTGCACTCGCAGCCCATACGCGTGTTCAGAAGTTCTCTTGCCATTGAGAAAGTCCTTAAAGGCTTTCAGTGCAGAGAAGGTGATTTATGCTGCATTTGAATCTATGCCATAATTGATCTGGCCCTGTTTTCCATGTCATGTTTCTGTTTCCAGTGTAAGGAGCATTCTGCTTGAGGGTTTGCTCAGAAAACGAGAACTTTGTCACTGCAGCCCTCTGAAGTATCACATGCTGAAACTGAGGGATTTGAGGTGGCAAGCAATGTGGCACTAATGATTAAAATCCACCAACACAAACTGGAAATGGGATCTGAAAAATAACCCAACTGTTTTGGAGATTACTATGCGTTAGAAATCAGGGAATAATTTGAAAATTGCTTTCAGGTATTATGTTTACAAAAATTGCTTTCCTACCCTGACTGAATTGCACAGTTATTATCACCTACCACACGTAGCAGATAAGCTGTAGCATTTGTAACTTGAGCATTATTCCTATCATAAGGGTTTCATTAAGAGCTTCCATGTGATACTCTGGTGTTTATGTGCACACACACGTGCCCCACTGCTCCGTGTGTGCATCATCAAATTACCTTCCTTTTAATTGCAAAATCCAGGTTGCCTTTGTGCTAAATACAGGCATTATGGAGTGGGGGAAAAGAGCAGCATAAGAATATGAGAAACTCGATTTCCTGAAATTCAAAGTACCACTGTCAGTGTGCATTAAATGAACATAGCAGAGTGGTGGTCAGTTAAAAAAATAAGAGAAGCAACAATGTCTAAAAAAATAAATTCAGTACATCATCTAAGCATAATAAACCACCAAATAGCATAGAAACTTGAACTTCATCAAGGAGAAAGACAACAGCAGCCCTTTCAGTTATCAGGCCCTGGTTTTGACAGGAGTGACAGACCTTGGATCAACTTCTCATTAAGTTGTGAATTATTAATTTTAATCCTAATACACAAAATGAATGTTTCTTCTTGGAAATCTGGACTTGAAAAAGAAATATTGTCAAAGGTCTGCATCTTCATTCCCCCAGGTGGAAGGAACAAAGTCTTGGTGAGCTGGAGTCATGGTGCAATTTTCACACAGAGCAGGGTGACACCAGCACCTTCTCCTCACTGACCCCACGGGATTAATTTCCAGGGGAGTTTCAGGAATAAACCAGCTGAGTTTTGTCTCGTCTTCCCCTATACAATGTTTTAAAGTTTCTGACTTGAACACACCTCCCTGAAAGAGCAGACTCCCAACCAGAAAAGTAGAAATGCTGCAGGCTGTCAGCAAGTTTGTGTGGAGACCCTTTTTGAATGAGGCATTCAATCCCCCTCAGATTGCCACTAAACCCGCTGGCCACCTCTAGGATTTTGCCTGGACTTACGCTTTCTTTCTTCTCTTGTCACCTTTGCAAGGGTTTTAAGTTTTGGAAACTACTGTATTTTTTCCAATTTGACCCAACAGTGGCCTAAAGGTGGTTGAGTACATGTTATCAGCCATTGGGGAATACTGGAGGAAAGGCTACAAAGATAGAGCTATCAAGTCCACGTGAGCTCGGTTAAAACATGTTTCTTTCATGTAGAGATGATGAAAGACCTGTGGAGTAAGGGTAGGTCATGCATCACCAAAAAAGTACACATGAAAGTTGTCCCTTGCACTGTTCTCCCCTTTGTCAGTCCATTATTTACCATAAATACAGCTTTTGTCACTACCTATGTCACTACCACTAGCCTGTTTATGTTAATAAAAAGCAGACTGACAAAAAACTGCTGTCATATACATGGAGAAAATATCCAATGATTTCAGAGTGGTCCAAGGCTACTAAACCCCCGTGTTTGGTTTAAATATTTACATATGGACATGTGCTGCTCCAGGTTTTTTAGATCTTTTTAAGGGCATTTTTCCACATGGTCTTCTCTTAAATTTTCTGGTGTACAATGAACTTTTCCCAGCCCAGGCTAAAATCCCACCTCAACTCACCAGATAAGGTGGAATCAGTGCCTTCTGAGCACCAGCAGCTCTCACCCCCTGTTGCTGGGTGTTAAAAGTGCTCTAAAACCCAAATCAAACAACAAACCCCTCCAGACAGTAAGGAATAAAAGTTTTCCTGCCTCCTCTCACACCTCTTACTACTCTCACTATATATTATGGATGCTATACTGCTAAAAACCACAGAGAAGGTGTCTCCATTTGTGCACATATATAACATATAGAATACGTTAAATGAATGATAAAAATGGTGGAAGATTTGACACTTTACACTGTTCTCAGCAATATATTTACTTGCCTGTATTTATTTAGCATCGCCTGTTAATTTGTTTATTCTTCTTACAGAAGGAAGAAGTCTTTGCAACCTCTTCTACAACATAAATCTGACAGCTCCTCCAATTTTTTTTTTTAACTTCCAAGTTTGTGCTCTGCCCTTTTTCCCTCAAAACTTAACCACGGATTTTGGGAGTGTTTCTGTTCCTGGCAGGGCTGCCAGTGTCTGATGGCAGTCTGTGCCTGGGCAGAGGCTCCCTGCAGAGCAATGGGAGTGTTTTCTCTTTCCCAGAATGTTGTGTCCCCTCACTGTTCCGCTCAGTGTGAGGTTCCTGGCCAGAGGAGCACTTTGTCCCGTGTGTCATATGCTTGAGCCCTCCCTCCTTCCTGCTTGGGATCATGAGATTACTGCTAACAATAATAATGTCAACATTCCGAATTTACAAAATAAAAGGCACAGAGATTAAGTCCTTTAATTAATCCTTGAGGGGAGTAATCCAGACATTGCTACCAGAGACACTGATTTTTTGGGGATGAGGGGAAAACCCCTCAACATTGTTTAAAATTATTTTCAGAATGTTGCAAATCACTAAAAGCCAAGGGGCAACATACCCTCTCCATGTTCCTCAGCAGGCATTCAGAAGCAGCAGCTGCTCAGGGCAATCCCAAATCCACTTTATGGGCTCTGTTCTGTCCTAAAGCAGGATGATGAGCTGTAATCAGCACAAAACACAGACAGGAGCTGTCACAGATATCACAGACACTCTCCCAGACTCAGATGGAGTTCACTGGAGTTGGTCCAGGCACTGGGGATTTTTTCAGTCCAGTCCCATTTAGGAGCACCCTTAAAGGATCTTGTGGCTATGGACACGAGGGCACAGTGTGGTACCAGCTCATGCTCCTGCCCAGGGGATGCTGCTCCCCGTTCCCTTGAAAGGAACAAACCAGATTTCACTGGAGTGGACAGAAATCTTTATCCTGACCTTTAATGAGGGCTAAATTTGGTCTTTTTTCACACAGCTCCATGACTTGGTATGAGTAAGAACATTACATCTTCTTTTAAGGGTATTTAGTCACTGTTGACTTTTCCAGTATTGGTGCCAGCTTTTCTCATCTTGTTGGAAAAAAAAAAAAAACAAACCACGGTGAAGACCCTGGCAGTGCTACAGTGGAGGTTTCATGGTTGTAGAAATCCTAAAACTATCATGTATTCTTCTAACACATGTGTTTGGGAGTGCTAAAACACTGACTTCACCCACGAGTAGTTCAGCATTTTACCAAGTTCCACTTCCCTGCCCTCAAGAACTTTCTATCTTAAACGGCAAAAACAAACGAAATGAAGAGAACAGAGCAGAAGTGAAAAATATTTCTTTAAAAAAAGACTCTGGTCCTTTGTTTCATCATTTTTTTCAGTAGTTGTAAACAACTTTTATTGAGACATTAAATGAACTAGTATGTCTATGAGAGAGTACTAAAAACTATATATAAAACTATCTATAATTACTTTTCAGCAATTAAATCTTTCTGCTGTCCTTCAACAAAGGCTAAAGGTTGAAAATACCTGGGAATTGTTCCCTGGGCTCTTATATGAGTTAGTCCAAATTCCATTAGCTCTGGTGGGTTCAGACCCATAGTTTTATTCTGTGAAATGAATGGAGTAATTTCCCAAGAAGATGGCATTGATTCAGGGAGACTAATTGTACAATTAAATATGAATAAAAGCATCTTTAAGATTATACCCCAGCAAGGCTGGTGAACATTTCTTACCCTGCAGCCAGGATACATTTCTATACTGAAAAAGTTCTATAGTGTCAAGAAATATTTACACCAACCCTGATGCTAAAAATATTTAGACAAAGATTTTGCTACATGAAATGCAAGGAAAAACTTGGAACATGGATTTATTGGATTTATTAATTAAATTAAGTACATTTAGTAGTTTTGGTATTAAGGAATGGATTATTACTATTGCTTTACTAGGAATAGCAGTTCTGCTCAGACAGTGATGTTGATAAGTCTGAAAATAAATGATCCAAAATCTGTGCAGACATTCCTGGGGCAGCAATAGGGAGCACAGCACCTACAAGTTCAGTTCCTGAGAGGACGAGGCAATTCAGACAGCTCAACTGGTATGGAGAGGACTGAGAGTGAGCCAGGATAAATGCTGCAGTGCACCAGGCAGGGGTCTCTGGGAGTATTTTGCTCCATGACTGGGAACAGTAGGATTTGAAAGCATTTTTCCATTAAAAAAAGAAAAATACACAAAATGACAGCAGCGAGGCCCAGCTTTCAAGCCTGTGTATAAACATCAGTGTTCAGTTTTGAGACTTGTGGTCCTTAAGACCTCCTATTTTATTTCCAAACAGCATACCCCCTGCCAAGAAGTTACATTTTTTCCCTCTTTAAATAAGCAGCTAGGGTAATGGCGTGATGAACAAGTTTCATTTCTTTCTGCTCAGTTTTTTCCATCTTTAATACAGCCTCCAGCAGGCCAGATGGCACCAATGCAATTGCTAGTAAGTCAATACATCTGGCTGCATTCCTGAAATGACAAATCTGATGGATAGAGCCCCAGCTCCTATACAAAGCCTCTTTTCAGAACGCTCTCCCTGGTACTTGTCTGCTTTAAGCAAAACCTAATGTGTGAAAACAAAATAAAATTGAGCTCTTTCACCACCCCGCGCTAACGTTTCATTTGCAGTGTTTTTATTAACGCTGCCCTGCTCCTGTACCTCGGCCTTGCTCTGCCCAGAGCTCACTTTTTGGCACAAGACAGGCTCTGTTCAAAGCCCTTCCCTCCTCTGGAGCCGCCAGCAGTTCAAAGCAGGTTACAATAAACACTCTGGGCTTTGCTCATTAAGAGCAGCGAGATTGTTTAGGAAATTGTCCTCGAAGAGAAAACAATCTGAGAAAAGCAGAAATTGAGCAAATGTTTCTTTCAACCTCAATAATCTCTCGTGGGGTAAACCGGGAGTTGGAAATAGGTGTGACCTGCTGGCATCAGCAGGGTAGGATTTGTCAGCGAGGCACTGTGCTGGTGCTGCTGCAATCCCAGCCATGCAAGGTGCAAGGACTTGCACAGGATCCCTGGATTATCCACAAATCTGCAGAGAAACCCCTGGAGGAGGTTGTTCAGACCAACAGGAGGGGATGCAGCAGAAAATCTACAACAGCAGCAAGTCAGGTGTTGCCCATCTCCAGGAAACCACAGCTCGCTGCATATCAGGTGCTCTCCACCTCTTAGACAGCATTAGACCTCATCTTATTTTAGAGGTGTGGCTTGGGAAAACAGCCAGCACCAGATAAAACCCAAAAACATGCAACTCCACCAAAGGACTGCTCTGTCCCCATGGCTGTTTCAAAGCACTCTGTGAGGTGTGATGCTCATAATTTGTGTTTATTCATCACTGACAGACTTGTGGAAAGGGAGAATTTATTTCTGTGGTAACTGCAGTCCCTGCCATGATAAATATCAAACAACTGACGGTTTAAAGTCACAGCCTCCATGCTACTTACACAAGAATTGGCTCAGTCCTTGAAAAACTTACCCTTAAAAAATAGCGCTGTGTCTCCTGACTACTCCTGCTGAAGGCACTGAGATGGCTCAGGGAGTAACAAAGCTACAAAGAAATCAGAATACAGAAACCAAGAAATTCATATTATAAACACTAATTGCAGTAGTTAACAACCAGTGAGTAAAATGCTGTGCCCAGCGGGTTAAAGATCCATCATCCCATCACAGATACAAGCCATGATCTCGAGTCTGAGCAGCCCCATGGTGAGCGTTTCTGTTTCAACCTGAGCTGAAGAGTCTCAGTCCAGAACATTAGGAGTGCAACAGGCAAAAAAATTTCTGATTTATTGGGTACAGTCTTTGGGCATAGGAACAAAAATTATGACAGTGAAGCTTTCCCAAGCTTTGTACTCTGCACCAGGGCTTGGATTCCCTCAAAACCTCAGGGTTTTGTTCTTAAAGGGGCAAAGCAGCTCACGTGGAGCATTTCAAACACACCTCCTGCAGCTCAGAGCTCATCTCCAGACAGAGAGCATTGTTCGTTCAGGGGAAGATCCCCTTCAAAAACCCCTGCCCTGTTCTCCTTATGGAATCGCCTTAGGATTCATTCTGTCTCAGCTCTATCCCATATGGAGAATTAAGTTACTTGCAGAGGGGCTTTTTGCATAGATCAGTAATATCAAAAGTTTAACCTCTATTTAAGCTGTTTTCATTGTTTTAACTTTATTGTTTATGAATCATGGAAATAAAAATTATTTTCTGGGATGTACAGCACAGATAAGGACCCATCTGTCCATTTCTCTGTACCACAGCATCCTTGGCCTGGTTCTCATATGTGTTTGGGGAAGAAAGGAGAGGAATTGTGGGGGTTTTAGTCTCTTGCTAAATAATGTGGGTAGCCCTAAAAATCAGATTCACATTTTTTACATTTTTTGGTGAGCAGTGAAAATACAATCGTGGGCCTTATCAGTAATTTATGTGTAAATAATTGCAGCATTATTCTTAAAACAGCAGTGCAAAAAAATACTTCACATACCTCAAATATCAGGAATCAGCAATAAAAAGAGAACTTGTCCTCACCATATAAATTAGAATGTAAACATCTATACACAAACTTACCATGGAAACACCCAGCCAAGGGATTACTAAAAGTTATTCACTAAATTTAGGATACAAAACTGAGTCTTCGCAGCACTGTTTCCAGTGGTGAAGAGATTTCAGATTTGAGGTTTTAGATACTGAGCTACTCTTATTTAAAATATCATCAAATATCACAGAGATCTATAGAATTATTCTCTAAATATTTTACCCAAGAGTTTAGAAAACCTAAACCTGACAGCTGTCATTATGAGGAGTGTTTAGAAGAGAAAAATTGAGAATAAGAGAGCATCCCTTTAAGTATAAGGGGCTCTAGGATTGGAAGAGAGGGAAGGAGTCTTATTCTGCACAGCTTTCCATCATGTTCCTCTCACTGTCTTACTGTTTGTAGTTCTCACTTCTTAACCATTATTTCACCTTTCAATCTACTGCAGCCATTAATTATTTGACTTTTAGATTCCTTTAATCTCTCCAGGTTGCTTATCTAGTTGTCCTTTGACAAGACACTATATGTGGGTGAATATTTTCTACTTTCTCCACTCATTTTTATCAAATGACACGTTTTAAATTGCCTCATTTTTCCATGCAATTTTTGCCTACCAGTGTAATTGCTGCAAGGACTTAAATCATGTAATATTAGAACATTCTGAAATGGCAGTAATGATCTAAAAATAGAGAGCACTTTTGAAACAGCTTATGGAGAATCCAAATTATTCTAATTTGGAAATACATTTAAGCAAATTTGGGTATGTTGTGCAGCCAGTGATTTTTTCACCACTTTCATTTTGCACAGCCACATTCCATGCTGATCATCTGAAATCAAAACTTCACTGGCCTTGTCACCCTCCTTAACTTGCTTAGTGAAACAGCACTGAGAAATTGCCCTGTTTTTGAATATTTATCCACTGAGTCATGTACTGAAGCCTAAAACACAGTGATTGAGGAGGAGTCTCCACACATTAAGTCACCTCTCAGGATTTGGCCAGGGAGAAAAAGAGAGCACACTGGCTATGTTTGGAAAGACCCTGGGGGGAGAAGGGAATCAAAGAAACCACTTTGAATGTGCTGATAGTAGGATGAGCATATAAAATCCATGTTTTATAGGCACTTATGTCCCATTGGACCTTCTTTTTTTTTCTTTTTTTCTTTTTTTAAAAATTGTTATTTTAAATCTGCCCTTAGATATTCAGGTGATAGGAACTGTGCAAAACAGATGGTACCCAGCCCTGGGGATACCAATTACTAGAAAATTAGCATAGCCAAAAATGACATAATGCAATGAGCAGGGATTGTATGTTAAAGCTTGTGCATTATACAACATAATAAACAATATACTTGCCTTCTGGTTGAGTGACTGGGCAGAGGCCTTGGAGATGGTTACTTCTCTCTCCAGATTTGATACAGGCACCTTATATCACTGGGCTTGATGAACTTTTCTTGTCTTTTCCCACTCCTGAGATTGGTGCAGCCCCAGCCTCCACCAGAACTTCCAGCCATTACTGCAACATTATTGTTAATAGAAGAGAAATAAGTCCCAGCCACATTAGCAATGCAAATATATCTGAACTTTGGCTGGTTGTATTAGATCCGATGCCATTATGGAGAAAACCAGCAATCCCACAGTAATCTATTCCTGGGAAATTTAATTAGGCAGCTCTATGTGGGCACTGCTGCTCGGTGATTAGCACAACACAGGGATTCACCATCATTAGCAAAGGTAATGGCTGTTTATCTCATCCCTCGGGATCATCTACCAGCTCTGAGAGCTTCACCTCTCTCATTTTCCTGTCTGAGTGGAGTCAGGAAGGTCTGGGAAAGGCTGTGGGATTTGGAGAATGCTCCTTGGAGACCTTGCTCAGTAAGGAGAGGCTCAGGCATAACTGACGCAGTTTTGCTCTGCAGTCTGACCCTCAAGGTTTTATTCAACACAAAAAAAAAATGATGCTGGAATCACAGTTTGGGTCTTTGCCTCCTTGGGTTGATTTTCTTAAAGCACTGGATCCTGAGTACTTTTATCCCTGTTTTTCAACAAATAACACAGGGCAGATAATCAGTTTTGACTGATGTTTTTTGGGATTCTGAGGTTTTGTGTACAGCAAAATGTAGTGGGTAGGAGAGTCCTATCTCTTCCTCTCACTGCATCTCCTCAGATGCAGAATAAATGTCCTGGATTCAGATGTCTTCCTCCATGGAAAGAGCCCCTTGGCACCTGATATCCTGGTGTATCTGTGTAAGAGATACCACATTATCAGTGCTGCTCAAAACAAAGCAGCCCATTGTTTTGGGTTTGCAAGAAGTTATATGGATTAAATCATTCAGCAAAGACTGTGGTTCTGGGAAAAAAAAAAAAAAAA
>VZSR01000514.1:9318107-9374744 GCA_013398615.1 Brachypodius melanocephalos
TTAGGAGCCAGTTCTAGAACTCGTCTCACCAGTGTTCAAGTTGTTTATCCAAGACACAAAATTAAAATATCTTTATCCTCCCCTAACTTGCCAGTTGACTTGCTGCACCTACAGAATATCCTTCTGGGCAGGTTCTGATGCTCTGCAGGAGTAGTCTTCTCTCAGTGCTTCAGCATTTGCTCCCCTCACCCAGGCAGTGACTGATTGCCAGCTGCACCCCACTGCTGGGACACAGGCAGGCACCAGGCATGTTCTCCTATCAGATAAATCAGAAAAAGTCAGATAAATCAGATAAATCCCTGTGCTGTCAGGCAGAAGCACTGTTTCCTGCTGAAAATGGTCTCACCAACTACTGTACACAGTTTGCAGTGACTAAAATTTGGATACAAGTAAAGTGATGAAGTTCTTCAAGATGGTGAGGGACTTTTGAGAAGGATACGCAGTGACAGGACAAGGTGGGATGGTTTTAAGCTGCCAGAGGGCAGGGCTGGATGGGATATTGGGCAAGAATTGTTCCCTTGGAGGGTGGGCAGGCCCTGGCACAGGGTGCCCAGAGAAGCTGTGGCTGCCCCTGGATCCCTGGCAGTGCCCAAGGCCAGGCTGGATGGGGCTTGGAGCAAGCTGAAACAGGGGAATTTGTCTCTGCCCATGGTAGTGTGTGGCAACAAGATGATTTTGAAGGTCTCTTCTGACCCAAAACACTCCCTGATGTAATGATTCTAAATGTTATTGATCAAGATGGGCAATGAACATTTTAGCCTGAGCCTAAAGGTGAGGATCTGGTGATTTAACACAAAGTTCTGGCAGCTATTCCCAGCAGCAGGTGAATTATCCAAGAGCTATCAGCCAGCCAAGCCAAGGGGCACTCATCTCCCTTCCAGCCACTCAATCCCTCACCAATTTGGATAAGAGACTGTCTTGGTTTAGGGTAAATCTGGGAGAAAGCCTCTGAATGGAGTTTCTCTGGGAAGCAAACTTAAACGTCCCTCCCTTCAGTTGGTCTGGGGAAAAAATCTCTTTGGAGAAAAGTGGAAAAAAATCATTTATTTAAAAAACAAAATGCCCACAAGGATAAAGAACGAATAATATGAAATAATAAAAACCTCTGGCTGTTCTGAAGAGAGATTGTGAAATTGAGAAAGTCCTTGCCGTGGGTGGTGGTTTAGCTTTCCCTCTGGCACTGGCCAATGCTGAGGCGCAGGCCCCAGTGGGCCGCAGGCCTGAGATCCCAGAGTGTCTCTGGGTTTTCAGTCTAGGACAGGTTTAAATAGTTCAAAGAAAAAAGGGAAAACACAATCTAGGGTATTTCTCTGCCTCACCTAGCCAAAAACTAACTAAAAGCAAAGGAGATCTCTGTCCTGCCATCTGTCCGTGCTGCAGACAGCACAGTCCAGGAGCAGAATGTGGAGGAGTGAGTGCAGCTTCTCCAAACAAACTGAGCGCTTCTCTTTCTCCCCTTTGCTCTCAGAACCAGCCTGAGAGGTGCAGAACTCAATATCCAGCACAAACAGAACAGACAGCTGGGGATACGAGCGTCACAAAGTCACCCCAGGACAGGGAGCAAGGCACTCAAGGGCCTGACCCAAACCTCAGCCAG
Source organism: Brachypodius melanocephalos (assembly GCA_013398615.1). Lineage (NCBI taxonomy): Eukaryota > Metazoa > Chordata > Aves > Passeriformes > Pycnonotidae > Brachypodius > Brachypodius melanocephalos. Next base: position 9,319,705 of record VZSR01000514.1, read on the forward strand.
ACCCTCCGGTCCCTCCCCAGCTCCATCCTGACCTGGCCTGGTTCCTGCATCCCCATCACCAAACCCTCCCTCCCTGCCCAAACCCCACCCAGGAGCACCAGGGCCAAGGCAATGCCAGATTCCTGCTCGGTTGTCTGCTGGAAACAGCCTCAAAGCAAGGTCAGGGAGGGAAACGTCACCTTTGAAATGGGAGGTTTCTGTAGCGCATTATCACGTAATGTAAACAACGGTGACACCAGAGACAGCAGAAGTTTGCAGCTGTATTATAAACTTTCTTCCATCCCCCTCTGCCTAGGAATAAGTCATCCAAACAAGCCCTGGCAGTTTTGACTGCTCGAGAAACTTTATGGCTAAGAGCTGCACAGATGATTTACTGCCATGTCCCCTTTTTCCCCTCAAGCTTGCACTAAACTAGAACTTCACAATTGTTTAATGGGGGACAGCACCCGCCTTTTTCTTTTCTTCTCTTTTTTTCCCTTTTCCTTCTCATGAGGAAACTTGTTTTACGGTTCTTGTGAAAGAATCTGTGATGTCTGATTACAACATGGAGTTATAAATCCAAGTCTTAAAAAACAGCATCTCTCTCTATTTTTTTTTTTATTTTTCTTTTCTTTCTTTTCTTTTTCCCCCTCTATTTTTTTTTCTAGCAATGGCACACTTGTTTTAATGAGCCAACTGTCTAGGTATGAGAGCACAGGAGGGAGAGGAGATAAGACAAATCTCCCTGCTGCATCCCTGACGTAGCTGTGATGGATGCTGCTCTAGCAAGGCAGAGCTGCTACTTAAAGCTGTTTATAAACTTCAGGCCAGCTCGTTTGTGCTTGTGAAACTGCCTGGTGCACTGAGGTACTGCAGAGAGGATACCATTTTAAGTATATTGCCTTCACCAAAAAGATATTTAATTACAGAAATTATACACACACGAGAGTCTTCATTTAGTCCATGAAAATTAATGTATGGAAAGTAACTGTTTTTGTGCTTACTTAAGTAGAAAACAACCTCAAAAGAAATGCAGCTACCCCTTTTATAGGAATAGGTGTTTCACTGAATAAAATGCTTCAAATTCAGTACAAAATATTTCGTCTTGGGTTTTGAAAACTGAAAAATCTCAATTTTGCTTTCTCCAATTTTGTTTTTTTTCCCTCTCTCTTCTCTTATTCCTTTCTCTCTCCAGAAAGGATGAAGTAGTATGAGATACTAGAAATACAAGGAAGCCCAACTTTTTTATTTCACTAAGATTTTTCAGTTGGAAAAAATTACAAATATTAAGATAGTATAAAAGTGGGACTGAAATGACATGATTTAATGCTTACCCTCTAATTTGAAGCATTTTTAAAAGTTAAGTATTTTATGTGTAGACCTTTCAGTAAGATATAATCTCTCAAATAATCATATAACAATCAAAAAACATTCAAGCTGATTATTTTATTCAATGAAGATTTCATTCATCTTTAAATAGCAGCGAAGTCTTGGGGAAATAACTTGTTTATTTTTTCATTCATTGTGACAAATGCTTGACTACACCATGGGTTTTGCTGTTGATACTAATAATTTATGTTTCAGATTAATATACTGCTGTTCCAGAAACAATGGGGCTGACCTCTTCTGTTAGGAACCATCAATGAAACAGCAATGTTTATTTATTTAAAAGGAAAACAGCCTGGCCTCTAACTTGCTTCGCTCAAGATAGAGCAAGATATCAGCAACAGTCCACAAACTGCATTTTATATTAAAAACCCAGAGCTACAAATTAAATCTAAATCAAGGTTTGAATTTTATTCAGTGAAAGAGAAAAACTCCTTAATATTTTTCTGTTAAATCAGATCTTTTCCAAGATCAGCTTTTAAACCGAGCTTTTAGCACCTTCCAAATAGGACTGCAATGGTATTTACCTGCCACTCTGAACCAAATCCCAAATAATTTTTCAGTTTCGCCATTTAAGATTGAGTCCTTGTGAAATTTAAAGAAACTCTAAAATGAGGCTGATACCTGCTGTCTGTATATGGTTTTGTCTTAGTATTTTTAGAAAAAAAGGAAGCAGCAGGGAGACACATGATTTTATCTTGAATTCAATCACTTTTTATACCCTTTTCTTTGATGCTTTGGAACTATTTTCAGAATGCAGCAGAAAATGAAAAGTCATTTGGCAAAACCCAGTAGAGGCTGAGAGTGCGGGGCAGAAAATCCCACAGAGCTTTGGAGAGCAGGGAGATGTTCAGATCAAAATTCACAATCTCAAATAAAGAACATCTCTAGTAAGTAATAGAGCAGCAGACTGCCCTTCTCTCCCAGCTGAGCCATTAGTGGGGACATATGTGAGATTAGATCCACACCCACATCAGGATTTTAGCTGCAATACCATTGTCCATAAACAGGAGTGGGTAGCAAATATAGATTATGGTGCTTTCTGCAAGTTCAGAATCCTTAAATACTGTATTATGCTCTTATGTCCTCCCTACTCCACATTAAAAAAAAATATAAATATAAATAAGTATGTACACACTAGATCTGGCTTATCCAGGTAGCCTCCCAAGCCAGCCATGTGTAAAGTTAAACTTTCCCCATTAACAGGTTTGCCATGAGCTAAAATAAAATCTAGGTCTTTTCACATAAACTTTTTTTTTTTTTTTTTTTTTAAATAATCAAATAATTTGCAAAGAGATCACAATTAGTTACGTAAGGATCATGGGACACTGTCACTTTTGGAAATGCCAAGGAGAGGAGAAACATTTCAGGCTGGGAAAACACTGCCTGCTCTTAGGAAGGGAAACCGTTAAAGTAAACAAGATTCTCTCATTTCAGAACTATTTGAACAATGGTTAGTTTCAGTTTAGCTGCTGAACTTTCCACAGGCTGGGTGTGCTCACAGCACAAGGTGTACCAGCCCTGGAAATCCATCCATCAAGTTGGAACGGCTCTGCATCTGCTGGTTGAGTTTTGGTGGTTTTTTTTGACTCCGGCTGCACAATTTTAAAGCAGAAAGTGTCAGAACTCTGCTTTCAGCCTGGAATTGCAGCCTTTAAAGCCCAGCACAATTTCCTGCATCCCACCACCACCGCCATCCCCCGCACCTTTCACAACACACACTCTCCTCTTTTACTCACCGCTGCCCCCAAAAAACGCTGCACACGCACTTCTGGCTCCCAAGGAAAACATCAGGGAGTGGGTGTACTTCCTTCAAGATTGCATTGTGCTCAAAGATAAGCCAAGCACAAAACAAAGAGCACATTATGAGCAACTGGAACAGCAGCTTCTGAGGTTTCCAGCGCTTCAGTGAGTTTAAAGTGAAGTGGATATTAATGACAAACTTTCTCGATTGTCAGCTCTGCCACGGATTTTTTTGCTGGGTGAATCAAGAGAGGACAGAGCTTGATGATAACGCTGATTTTGTGGGGTTGGTCAGGGAGGGGAAGGTCAGAAATGCTGTGGTGCACATCTGCTGGAGCAAATACCACCTGGGATATGGACAGAGAGGGAAATTTACCCAGGTTTGTTACTTTTCAGTACATATCAGAGCTCCACAAAGCCTCCCAGGAACCTGGCTCGCTGGGGTGGAGCATCCTGGGTGAGATGTGTTAGGCAGGACGTGCTCCAAATGGAACTCACCTGTGTTGCTTAAAATCTTTCATTATAGAGGAGCCTAGCAAGGCTTTCTCAAAAAAATCCTCTCCCACTTCTGATGTTTGCAAAAAAAGCTTCTGGCACTTGGCAAGCAGAGCATCTTTGAGTTAGGAAAAAGACCTTTTATTTGTCTCATCAAATTCTTCTTGGTTTGTGTTGATATGAAAATGTTAAAAATCTCCATTTCCTTTCTCCAGCCTGCCAAAATAGCAATTAACTGCAAAAGGTGGCTGATTAAAGTCTCAAAGCAGCACAGAGTTTGGAATGATTTGAGCTCTAAGTGATAGTCTCTGCAAGTGAAACCATTTGTTTTAAATTCTGTTATCTGGAATGTACTACCTAAGAGCAGCTTGTAACACACAGAGATTAAGAGCAGTGCCTTAGAAAAGAGCTATGAAGGCTGCCCTCAGATCTTGGGCTTTTTTAAAAAGGGAAAAGAAAGTACCACAGAGAAGATCTGAAACTGAACTTTACTATAAAGTTGTGTAGAATGACTTGCTATCAGCTGAATAACTTCTTGCTAAGACAGTACAAAAAATCAGGGTAGTGTGGCTTATGGGGTATTTGTAAGTATTATAGTGAATATAGCTCTAACAGAAAGGGGAAGGGTTCACCACATTGTTTTTTCCCCAATATAAAATTTGGATAATGCTTGATTGCCACTCTGAAGGATCTGGCTGGTTTAGGTGGGAATACACCAGAATCAACCTCTGGAGAGATTCTATCAAAGCTGTCCCCAGGTCAGTGTTGGCACTGCACATGATGCAGCATTTCCCTGGTGACAACAGCAAATCCAGTGATGACAGAGGTAGAGATTTGTAAAATTACTACAGAAATACTTCCCTTGAAGCATCATCAAGCCAGAAATACCTGCAGAGTTTTAGGGTCTCCTGATCCATGAGTTATACCAGGTAGAAGAAATTACATAGAATCACAAAAGTTATCCTTTGGCCATTGAATTTTTTTTTAATCATACATATTAGGAAGCTCAAGATGTGAAAAATTAACAGTCATGTGGTCCAGACCAACTGTGCTGCCCTGAGTTTAAATAGAATGTGGAAAAGGACTCCTCAAATGGACTCCTATATTTACATCATGTGTTTTCATAATCCAAACCAGCACAGAAATATCAATCACGTTTTGATTTTTTTTTCTATTTTTTTTTAAGTGGTGGTCCACAAGGGCAAACCACAAAGAAGAACAAAGTAAAGGAGAATACAAAAAAAGTCAAATAATTCAGTTACACACCTTATGATTGCACATACTACATTTTATATCTGTGTAATTCAGATAATTAAGCATCAGATAATCCACACAGACTCTGCTTTGGCCATGTTACAGGGATAATATTGTCACAAGAATGATTGAGAACAACTGGCATGGTGTGATATGTGGCTCTTTAGAGCCTGCCAATACCCAAAAGTGGGGAAAAGACCCAAAAATGCATAGTTAAAATTAATGGCATAGGAAATCTAAAATGACATGCATTTAACTGCATAAGAAGGAACAACATTTCCAACAACCTGTGTTTCAAAAGTCTCCTAGGCTGAGACAAAACCTGACTTTGAGAAGCAAGGTACCACAGAGAATACAGGAAGGAAAGTACTGGGAGTAGAAGGAAATCACTTTTTCCTAACTACAAAACCTGGTTTGTGCCCAAACATTTATCATGGGCAATCTAGGAAGACTCTTTCTTGTGCCACACTCCAGCTCTCCCAGAAAACCAAAACTCACTGACATGATAAAAGATGTTGGATCTATCACTCTCAGCAGGAAATCCTAAAGAAAACACACCTCTGTAAAACTCAGCATTTAAACATGGCTAGATTTTGAGCTTTCTTTGACATAAATAACTTAGTTCTTTCTAATTTCATCGTTTTAGATGACCTGCCATATTCTAAATCTTATTTGGTATTTTTTCTAAAAGTATCAATGTTTAGAGTGATCATATGAGAACTTCAAGCTTCATTAGAAAAAAGGTCTTGCAGAGATAAACTCTAAAGGTCCAAACCCCAGAATTTAATTTAAAAATATCTCAGAGTTTAGCTGTTCTATCAGCTAGCTAAATATTAGAGATGAGAAGACAGACAAGAGGTTTTATATATTCAGGTTTAGCAATAGTGAGCTGCAGGCTTAATTTTTATTTTCAGAGCAGATAATGCTAGTTCTAAGTTCAACACTTCACAATTTAGATCCTCATCATGCCATAATGTAGTGACTTTGCAAAATAAATAGTGTCCTTCCAATAATAGTGTCCTGCTGAAAATATATATCGGAACGAGGATTGAAGTTACTATACGGCAGTTAAATATTTAAATCTAGTGTTCTGGGGTTGTTATGGAGGTATGGACTTGCATTATTAAGAATTGCTTTGAGTTGCTGAAAAATCTGGATTAGAGAGAGGATGTGGAAGAAAATTCTGGTTGGCAAACACGAGCCACATTTGAAACCAGCTCAGAAAAATGTCCAAAATTTACCTTGAAAGACAATGGAGTACTAACTGTCATAGAACAAGGCTGAAAACTATTGGTTAGCTTGCTAAATGCAGCTCATTCCAACTCTTTGTATATTCCTGCGCCATAAACATCAGCCTTGACTCCTGACTCCCTGCTCTGAGCCTTCCCAGGGCCCTCTGGAGGGACAGGAACCCCGTTTACTGCAGGACACACAGACAAGTTCCAGTGCATTCCCTGAGCAGCCTGGTCAGAGCATGTTGGAAAACCCCCAATTTTACAGAGACATGGCAACTGAGAGATGTTTTTAAAGATTTTACTCCATTATCAATTTCACAGAAGGGTGAGACACAAGAGATGCAAAACTTAAAGCCACTCTATCAGAAGCTAAACTATTTCTTTGTTACAATACCTTATAAATGTTTTTCAGCCTGTTAGCTTTTGCCACACAATGTTGCTAATACTTCTAACACCAATCACCTATTATTTTACCCCACGTGGTCTTGCTCCAATGCATCTTTCACAGTTCTAATTCCCCAAAATACCTGGTCTGTTTGTGAGGCCATGGTTTGTAACTTGTTTCCAGTTCAATTTCTCTCTCAGCAATGTCTTCTCCATCCCATGGCCTTTCTAGGTCAGCACACCTCATCTCAGAGTCTGCACACAGATGTATAAGTCTGTGAGAGCTTTCACTCAGGTTCTGAGAATTCCCTGCAGAGCTGGCAGAGGTTTTTGAAGGTTTGGTCCATGTGCACATCTCCTGTGCAGAAAAGATCCTTTGTTCAAAGCTTGCTGCCTCTTCTTCCTCCCTCCAAAAACTCTAACTTATGGTGTGTGTGCTCTTTGCACATTTCCTCTGCTTAGAGAAAAAAGAAACCACCCCCCGCCAAAAAAAAAAAAAATCCCCAAACCCAACAAAACCACCACTTTTATGGCCATAAGCCAGGTCTTACACTAATAATGAGATTTATATTAAAACCAGCAGTTGGGTACCTCAGTTCCTATTTTATGGTGTCCTGTGATGCACAGAGCAGCCATAAACTGTGCTACATTTGGGGCACAATATTGTCTTATTTCACAGGACAAAGACTGAATGCACCCTCTGTCCCTTGGTACAGTGGGGTCATTTTGCTACATATTTATTTCAAGTCCCAGTGTAGCACAGAAATGGGGAAAAGCAGAGGCAGGGGTTGAACTCTCAATATGGAAGGGGAAGTTTGGAGCAGGATCAGCCCAGGAGAGGCTTTCAGGGAGCATAAAGAAATGATCGAAGCATGGAACTTCCTCAGGACCTGGTTTGTTAACATTACCATGGGTTGGTGGACATAAGGTATGAAAAACAAACAGGTCCTTTGGCCATGTGAACAGATTCCACAAAAAATCACCCAGACTGAGCCTCTGCACATGGCAGAGATTTCAGAGCTCCACACTGCTGCTTCTCTCTCATGGACAACTCCAGTTTGGATAAGAAAATATCCATCTCTATAACCCCCTCCTTCACCATCATTCAAAAAGTTTTATGGCTTTATGTGAGTATGGTGGCATCCCTTATTTTAACTTCCTCCACAGCAAGAATCAGACTTTTGGACATGGAAAACAGCAAGTTTTTAAGCTTTAGATGCTTAAAGAAAAGTGGCTTTGGGGAAAAGCCTCTAGGAATGAGGTGTAGGTGGACAGATGTGGTGGCTGCTGTACCTAAACCTCAGCAGATTCTCCTGTCTCTTCTCAGGTGTCCTTTGCTGTAAGCCTGCAGGAGTCCTCATCCCCAGGCTCAGCTTTCCAAGGAGTGATGAGAAGGACAGGAGAGGAGAGACAATTACAACTCCTAATCTCCTTTGTGGAAGAATTTTAAGAATTTAGGCAAATATTCATTAGAAATGAGCCAGAGAGCTCATTCTGCCTCAACCATTTAAAAGCGGGAAGGAGAAAGGTCCCAAACACTTCTGAGTCTCAACAGTTTCTGAAATATCCAGAAAAAAAAGAAAAAAAAAATTAAAGGGCTTGAGAATGCAGGTCTCAAAAATAGCTGAGATATTTTTCTCTTTGCCTATAGTAAGCACAAACCACAGGAGCAAGCTGAAACCCTGCCTTTTCCTTGCCCAACTATTCAAGTGAGGCAAAAAATTTTCTCTCTCCAAGGTGAATAAACTTCAGCCATAAGTAAAGCCCTGCTTAAATATTGACACAGACCAGTATATTCTCCACTACCCAGTGTTTTGTTAGCAATTAAAGTATTAGATAACAAGGCACATGTACACAGCTGGATGGAGAAACGTCAAATTTCTGAACGGCGTCCCAGTTTCAAGGGCCGGCATGGAGTCCAAATGACCTTTATCTTGCCAGTGTTAACAAATTTAGATTAAGTACACAGATACCAAATTCCTTGCATGATTTATTGACTATGTAATGCTAATTTCTGCACCCATACCATTTGTACAGCTCATTTTACTCGGTACTGTATGAAGTACCACGTGGAGCCTGTGGCAGTGTTGAAGATGAATAGGGATGTTGGGGTTTTTTTTCTTGGACTATTTTCCCCTCTGAAATAACCTGTGAACACCCTGATAACTGGGAAATCACAGAGCATACCTTGCAGGTCAGGTGGGCAGAGGAGTCACCAGATGCTGCAGAGCAAGGGCAGTGCTCTGAGTGGGGTGGAGCAGGGACCTGCTTGGATGCTGCCTAGAAGAGGAGGCCAAGGTCCTTCTGCATCCTCAGGAGAGAGAAAGAGAGATGGCAGATGGAAACAGCAGCTTTCATTCTGTAAATCAGAAAGGAATGAGAAAGCTGACAGTGGAAATACACATCTGTCCTGCTTTACTTAAAGCAATGCTAAGCACAAAATCACTGGCTTTGAGATGTAGGTAAAAGTGAAACTCAGAATACTGCTCTACTTTCCAAGCTTTCAAGCTCTTGTTATGACATCAGATTTCAAAACAAATACATCTATTTCCAGATGTCCACCAGTAGTACTTCAATTACATTTGTGTTTGTCTATGTACATCTAGGTTTTTCTATTTGATGTTCTGAAATAATTACACTTTCATTTGTAGGTTGAGCCTGGCAATCAGGACATAGCAACATCAGCCTTCCTCCAAAAATAAAACCAGTTTTAAAGGTTTCTGCATTCACATCCTCCACACACAATTATCCCAACATCACTGTTCACTGCCCACCACTTGCACCAGCACAGCATTTTGCAGTGGTCTGCTAGAAATTGTATTTGTGAAATCATAAATGTTATAAAACTGGAAGCAAAAAATGTGGGTGCAGCCATTATCCAGACTGTAGAACAGAATTCTCAAAGAGTCCTTGCTGTGATAAGGTGATTTCACACCATTCATTTCAAAGCAAACTCTCTGCCAGCTGATCTGATTCCCCACTAAGGCATAAAACAGCTCCTTGTATTTCAGAATAATTCATCTGACCCTCTCAGCCCTACAGTATTTGAGAATCAATATCACTGTCTAAAAACCCACTCCAGCTCTGTTTTATGGGGTATTACTCTTAAAAAATTATTTCTTAAAGAACAGCAGAGCGGCACTGTAGTTAAAAGTGGAATATCCATTCATACTCACATTCATAAGGAGAGGCAGTCATAAATAAAATTTATCCTGGTAAAAACAAGGTTTTTAAGCATGGTGCTTTACTAGCTGTCTCTTGTAGGCTGGAAGCTGCTGCTCTGACTCTCCTTTCCATGAAAACTCAGAATAATTGTTTTTAAAATTAACCAAACACAGGTTTGTATAAAAAGAAATCATTGAGGTGTACAATTCCCTGAATACAGCTGGGAGGTCAGGAGGTCAGACACATGCTGTGTGCCAATAGTAAAAGGTTAGAGTGGATTTTTAAATCCATTATGTTCAAGAGTATGTTCAAACTCATGAGGAAAAGGTTTGCTTCTTACTTGTTATCCTCACAGCACATGAAAATCCTGAACACTAAACATAGATTTATATAGAAGACAGCTTCTTTTTTTATGAGAGAATTATTTTGTAATCAAATGCCACAACCAGATACCACAAGAATAACTTAATGATGTAGGAACACAGAGTTGGCACAAAATAAAGTACAGCTCCCAACCTCAGGCTGTGTAAACTGATGCAACTTCCTTGGTTATCCATTTATACTCTTTTATTCATTTACTTTGGTAATTCAGAAACCCAATTTAAGATTTAATATGATCTCAGGAAAGAATCCATAACCCTTTAAACATCTGCAGTGATAGTCAACTGATCAATACAATGATGGCATTCACATGAATTTCAGCAGAGCACAATTGAGGGCTTGTGCTGAGCTCTGGGATATGTGTGATAAAATATTTTGGTTTAAATCACTCTCGTCTGAAAGGTACGCCTAATCTAGCAATTCAGGATTCTGGCTTCTCCAGAAGGATAAAGGAAAACACATTTACCAGGCTGCAGTTGGGATTCTCAGCTTTCTGCCTTAGGACAGTCAGTTATTCCAGAAACTCAAGTTTATCTGTTGGGTTTTGTGATTATTTGGGAGTTGAATGAACAACCTGATTTCTCAATTGAAGGTTAGAGACAATGAAGTATTTGACAGGTTTCACTTCCTTGAATGCAGAGACTCCATGAACAGATTACAACCTGTTGGGATGCTCTCCTTAGGAAAACCACAGCAGGAATACTTTTCTTGTATTTCTTTATTGCCCTTCTTTCATCAGTTGTTCACAGAGCTGCTAAACTCCCTGTGCTGAAGCCATTTTCTCTGACACTGATCCACCTCTGTCTCCCCAGATAAATTTTCCAGCCACTGCTATCAGGTTGTTGTGCCCCATTCCCTTACACCAATATCCACATTTATCCCATGTGAGACAGCCTAGGGACAAACCCTGAGCACAGCTTGCACACAAGCACATGAACATCACCTCAAATAAGAGAAACTTTCACCAGTGGCAGCAATAACCCTGCTGTAGAGCCCCAAGAGCCCTTTTCCACTCCCACATCATCCCCTGAGATCTGCCTCTCCTTTGGCATCACAGATGAATTTCAGGATTGCTGTGACCACTCTGTGGATGAAATGCAACCTTCAGCAAAAGAAATACATAGAAATACATTTTCTATGCTTCCCCCGCCCCCCCAAATTCTTCTCCTGCTCTGCTCACAAGGCTAAACTGGCAGCATTATTCCCTTCCTCACGGTCACTGCAGTGGTTGTTGTGATCAGACAGAAGTGCTGCACTCACTTTTTTCTCCTTTCTTTTTGAAGTGTCAGGCAAACATCTGCAACACAAAAGTGGTAAATACAAAATTCAACTTCTGCTGACGCAAATTATTTTAAAGGTTGCTTTTACATGTGGTCAGGGATGGCAAGACTGCAATGCTCTTGGTGTGTGAGGTCCAGAGAAGGAGGAAAAAAGCCAAAGCGAATTCACTTCAAAACCCAAGCAAATACTCGTGGAATATTTTGGCAACTGTTCACCAGGTCTAGTCTGCATCACATTTTTAATCCATGTCCATTTCTCATTGCCAAACCAGTGAGACACTCCTGCTGTCTACAGTGTTGTCCAGAAAAGACAACATTTTTGCAATGCAGAATTTGGAAGGGGATTAAACAAACAAAACCCCCACCAGAATTAGTTGCCAATGGTTAGAAGTGATTTCTTTATATTTGTTTTCTCCTCTTTGGGACAGGTTTGGCTTGAGCAGTGTCTGCATCAGCATGGAGGTAGCCCCAGACAGGTAACCCAGACCCATCCTGCTGAGGTAAAATTAATTTTGTGTTAAATTCATGAAGCCTATGGCCACTGAAATAATACTGCTGAGAAAGGACAAGTAAAATATGTAAATGGAGCATACTTTATACTCTAGCAAATATTTTACAGTATGATCAGGAGTGACTGAGAGCTAACAGGAGATAACAATTCCCTTCCTGCATTAAAACATGTTTGCTCCCTCTCCTCATCCTCATGGTTTTGATTACCTTAGGATAAACAGATTGTTCAGTAGGAGATAAACTAAGGACAACACCTTCAAGTTAGAAGTCTGGTTTATATCCTTAACCAGTGAGTTTGGCAACTGCACTTTGTTATTTATGTCCCCTGATCTCAGTCTGCATGCCAGGTTACAAAAAATTCCAACCAAAACAAACACATATCAAAAAAGCTTGTCAATACTGTGATGATTGCAGTCATGGCTAAATAACTTTGGATGCCTCTTTAAATCCCCAAAAGTCCTCACTGGAGTTCCTTTATTGCTGCTGGCAGAGGAGGGTGCTTCACCCACTGGATCCTTTTAGACTTCTAAGGCTGCTGACATTCTCACTGCATTCTGTGCCAAGTTTGTATTACTGTATGTGCAACTTAAAAAAAATGGTTTTAGGCATCCAGATATCCTGCTGGTCATATGTGCAATTTGGAAGCAAACATCCAATGAGAATAATTTCTCTAAAGGCAGCTCCAGTAAGTTTGCATTCATTTAGAGTTATTTTGCATGTACCTCTGAGATCTTCAATGTTGGAACTACATTTTTATACATTCATTTTCCTCTTTATCTAGAACAAAATACAAATTGAAGAGCCAGTTTTTTTCTGATACAAACAAGAAGCTGCTGGGCTGTGTATGGAGATTGCTTCAACCCCAAGAAGGCCACTACTCCAGGCACTTAATTCCACCCTTATCAATTAACTCTCGTGATGGAAGGAATTTTATCTAGTGGAAATTGGACAGAGATCTGGCCTGAAAACTTCCAGCATTTTGCCAATGAACTCATAGCAGGGACACTACTGTGCATATCCAAGGTCTCCAACTGTTTAAACCTTAACAACTCCTCCAACAAAGTATAAATAAAACACAACAAAAACTGTCCAGGGAGTTGACAAATCACAGAGCCAGACTCAATACAATTGTAGGAGTAACCTCTCATCCATTGAACAAGTCACCCAAATTCCTTCTTTGCCACATATTCTTCTTTAAATCTCATTAGGGAATCTGAGAAATTAAATTTCTCCTCGAGAGCAAGTCATTGCTCAGACATGCCAGTAATGACAAGGATGTTGTGGTGGTACATGGAGCTCATCAGAAACCTTCATAAAGCATTGGGAAAAAAGAAAACCAGGAGGTTTTTGTGCTGTATCTGCAAAGCTAAAGGACAGATGTACCAGCAGCAGATGATATTGGTCAGGGAAGGCTGAACATGAGTGGGTCCTTTTCATTGCCTGCCAAAACAGAGCAGCCCTGGAATGTTCCTGTAGGAAGGGGAAGAATTAGAAGTATCGCTCTGAATCCTGCTGCTCCAGCTGCTTCTCAGACTTCTGACTTCAAACTACAATCCAGCTGCTGGTATTTTCATTCCAATTAAGTTCTGAGTGTTGTTTAAACAAAATATTTTCATAGACCAACTATTAAACGATTTCATCATGATCTGATTTCAAACAACAAATGCTTACTGAGCTGCAGAGATGGAGTCTGAGAGATGAAGAAACGTGTGTTTGGAGATTATAAAAATGCTAAAAGGATTTAACTTGGCAAGCAGAGGCCTGAGAGCTCGATTTGACTCAAGGGATGCCAAAGTATTGAGGGCTGTGGTAAACAGTAACCCAGACCTCCTCCATAAGCTGTCCATTAATGAGGGACCTGAGGGACACATTATAAAATTAACAATTGGAAAATTTAAAACAAATTCAAAATCCAGCTGAGCATGTGCAATGTCCAGGTCAATGCAGTAGCTGTCTTTAGAAGATTGTCTTGCAGAGAACCTGGAAGTGAGGTTTTTTGTCCTACAGTAAAAGTGAGATGCATTTTTTAGGAGATAAAATGCAAACCAGTAACACCAGGACGAGAGCTGCTTGCTGCTGAAGCCAGCAGTGCTGATGTGGACCTGGCATGCGTGTCTTGAGGAGCTTTCACAAGGATGGAGTTCCCTTCTGGGGAAAAGGCAAATGAGGGAGAAGACACTTTCCCTCAGGAGCTGCTTCTTCCCCTGGTGCTGCTGCTGTAGGCAGAGAAGCTCTGGTTGGTGGTTCTGCAACAAGAAGCAGAGAAGATGTTCAGAGAGAGAAGATAAATCTTACCAGCAACAATCCTGTCAAGGAATTGGATTTGGAGTTGCAGGACCTTTCTTCAAAGCCTCCCAGCAGCCCTTCTGGAGAACAGCAAACTGCTCTGGACATGAAGGACCAGGAGCAACAGCGTTGGACTCTGTGGTCCAAGGCCCTGGTCCAGAACTGGATCTCAACCAGCAAATCACCTGTCACAATGTGAATGCTCCCCATCTCACAGGGTTACTGGAGGATTCCCCAGAATCCAACACTTTTCTACCAATTATGGCAAAAACATCACGATCTAGATGTCTGTGGCCATTCCATCACCAGGAGAATGATGCTGGGTTTTCTTTTTTCAAAGCAGTGTGCTTGAAGTCAAGCATTTGCACCCTCCTCACCTCTCTAAGAACAGCATGAAGTGGGGATTTACAGATGGAGAAAACTTCTTCACCTCTTTACCCTGAAACCACAAGAAACTCAATCATATGGCTCCTAGCAAAAGGCCTACTTTGAATGGTATCAAATGTCCATGGACTTTGCTGAGAGAGATCCTTGTTCCTTTTTTAATAGCGAGTCTGGACGGGCTCCACAGCAGAATCAGAAGAGAAGTAGCTCAGACAAAGATAAGTTTGTAAGGAAAAATAAATTTACAAAAAAGAGAACTGGCCTTTGTTGACAATCAAACTCAGAACTAGGTGCCAGAAACACCAAAAAGTTTATAAAGTGACCTAATATATAGATCAAGTAGAATGATAAAAACTTATTTTTTAAAAAAAAAAATTGTTTGCTTATTGTTGTAGAAGTTGATCCTCTTTTTTTCTCCCATTGTCAGAAAATTGTGAGGATTTTTTGCACTGGGTAAAAAAGGTCTTGGAACATTGCAGCTTCCCAAGTGTGCACAGGAACATATTCTTTTCTTTTTCGTAACAATCAAGCCAATATGTGAACTGCATAGGACCATAGGCACCAATGCTTGAGTGTCTTTCTCTTTTCATATTATATGAAGAGCATATAGTAATTTACATATGTTTGTAGTGGTGACAGATAAAAAAAAATGATATTTGTTAATGTGTACAAGCTCAAGGACTACCAAGCGTTTCTCCTCAGAAGACATTAAATGGGTGGAAGAATAAAAATTCACTTTTTTTTGTTCGTTATCTGTATATCGCAGCTGCTTTAAAGAAAAAGGATTGCTAGAAAGAACAAATAAATAAATGAAAAAGTGAAATGAAGCTGCTTCTGGTTGATAGTAGTTTCCTGGAAGTCAGCTGGTGGACTAAGGCTGTACAACACCGCAAGAGTGGAAATCAAGAACTCCAGAGCTGTTTAAGAAAGGGTTTACAAATCCAGCAGGCAGCTCTGTCATGTTTGCATGGTATCTTTGCTGTTAATTAATGAAGTGGGAATGTTCCCCCCAAAAAGGAACATGCTGTTCATGTCTGCTGTGCCTCTCAGAGCAAAAGCAGACACTGAGGCTGCAGAAACCACACAGATTTAGTGACTTGCCACTTTGTCATCTGATGCTCCTTTCACCCCCACTTCTACCCCAGGACTGAAAGTAAACCCCCTACAAGCTTCTCTTCCCCTTGGCTCTTAATATTTTTTTAAATCCTTTTAGAACCTTTAAGGGTATATTTTGAGAGGCTGAAAACACCCTGGAAAAAACCTGGAAAAAAACCATTTTTCCTTTGTTTTCACTCCAGCACTAATGACATCTGAAAAGGATTTTGTGAGCAGAATCTGGAACCTTCAGCCCAGCTGATTGATTGTGTTTAATTGCCTTTTGGTTCCATCAACCCAGAGCCACAAATCTGCTCTGTGTCAAACAGAGGGAGTCGATTAACAGGGCAGTGGCTGTCCAGTCAGGTTACAAAAGAAATCTCAACAAAATATGGGTGTTTGAGGATGTGTTTTTTAAACTTCTGATGTGCTGGGTGCCGCAATGAGGGCAGGAGGTGCTGGAGGCTCCAGCAACACAAACAAATGTGGTACCAGGAAAAGCCAGGGGCTGCTGCCTCTTCTCTCCTTGTCTGCCTGCAGGGAGTGAAATAAAGCCAAAGCAAAACCACAGCAGATTTTTCCTCCTTTTTTTTTTTTTTTTTTTTTTTTTTTTTTTTAATTGCAACACCAGGAGTGGAGGGAGCTCAGCACACAGGCTGAGGGACTGAGGAGCAGAGAAACAGAGGATACAGGATTCGAGTCTGCATCCTTCATGTTTAGAGACATGCAAGAGAGGCCAGGCATGAAATTCTGGGGTGATTTTAAGGCTTGCTGGAACCATCCTGTTGTTTCCCAAATATTAAGCCAGATGAGGATCCAGACTAGTTACCAACAATGAAGCAAAAAGCCAAATGAGGGGCAAGCAAAACACTGCCAGACACTAAGGGGAAAAAAAACCCAAATAACCCACTACTTTTAACTCACAATAACAACATTTTTCCTTTTTCACCATTTTATCATTTTAATCTGGTTAGTAACATTTTTATTATCTCTTTCAGAACCCTGTCATGATTATGTCATTTTATAATCTATTATGTGATTACTGAACCTCTATACAGCATTAGTCTCCTGATTTAAAAACCTGCAAACAGTTTTTATAATTTCTTTACAAAATTTCTTGTACAGACCGAGTGTGCATACATAACTAGAAATAAATATACTATTTGTAGTGAAAAATATGACAAAAGGGTTACTTAACTCTAAAGAACAAATCCACAGATTATATTTCATTGACCAGTTGGTAAATAAATATTACAACTCCACTGACATGACTGAAGTCTTGGATTACATCATCTGAAGAAGCCCCACCATTTGTTATAACAGCTGTCAGGGAGCAAGTCTTGGAAATTTTAAAGGAGAGAGAAAATACTAATTTGAAAAAAATATATTGGCAAATTTTTATTACTTACAATTCCCAGCAGAAAATCAAATGTTTGGAGGTTTTTTTCTGAATTCTCTGATCTGAAAAAATGCAAATATTTTTTAAAAAGAAACTTATTGAAAAGAACTGAAATACACTCAAGAAAATTGGTAAGAATGGGGAGTATTTGTGAAAGAAAAAGCTGCTGTTTTCTCACTGCAGGTCAGGATTTCCCCAGGAGCTTTCGTGGTGGTGGCAAACTATTCTCAAGTGCCAAGCTTTTGGCATTCAGGATTTGGCACACGACCCTTGAAATGCTGGAGCATCAGGAAAAAACCTGTCCAAACATTCTTGACAGTCTGAGCAATATGGACATCTTTGATCCTTCAAAGAGCATTTGTCAAGGAAACCTCATCTTCAGCCTGAACTGGAAATAAAACATTTGAAAAGCAAAATTATTTGTGGTGCCTGGATGTCACTTAGAATTAGTCTGTTCTGGTTTGACAGAATATAAATACTCCATTTCTTACTTTGACTTTATAAACCATTGTCTACTATTAAATAGCTGCAACATAAAAGAACTTCTTTTCCTTCTGACTCTGATAGGGTCATGTCATCCTGATAAAGTCAAAATACTCCATCTTCTGCAGGGCATGTTCTAGAAAGCTTCTGACAGAACACTGCTTTCCACTGCACAGGAATCCAGCCTCCAGACTTTTGGCCAGCTGTGAGAATCACAAACAAGCCAGGACCTGACATTTAACATCCTTAATAGAGGGGGATCTCTCTTGTTAAATGCATGGCTAAATTGAATTTACTGAACAATACATCCCCACTGACAGCCTCCACATGTGCCAGCACAGCTTTCCAGGACTCTGCTGCAGATCTGGGTTACCTTTGGCCAACAACAGAGATTTGCAAAATCACAGAGAAGTTTCAGCTGGAAAAGACCCTGGAGATCGCCTTGGCCAACCTTGTGTTGAAAGCAAGGCGTTAGATAGGGTTATGCACGGCCCTGGCAAGCCAAGTTCTTGAATTTCTACGGCCAGGAAGATTCCTCTGCTTCTCCAGGCAGTTCATCCCAGTGTCCAAGTGGTCCCAAAGTGAAGAAATTGCTTCTAAAATTCGGGTAGAAATACCCTGAAGCACCTGGTACCTCTTCCCCTTGTTCTCCCAGCACTGTCTCCATCTTCTCTCTCCTCTAGCAGCCTTACAGAAAGGCTGCTGAACAGGTAAATCTGACAAAAGGGGATAACAAAGAAGACTTTCTCCACAGACTCTGTTGCATTTAAGCTGCTTGTAACATTCAGGACTTGTAGCAACAAAAGCTCAGAAGGACAGACATTTTCACAGGCACAGGAGTGACAATCTTCCCAAGAACAAACTGTTGGAGGTACCTTATGCTTCAGCCCAACAGCGTTATTACATTTACTGTGGAAAAATCAATGAGGTTTTTCTAATTATTAGATCAAATTAGGCAACTACAGAACTTCCTGATTATGGAATGGACAGATGACCTTTCAAAAACAGGTGTTGGTTGGCTTTTTTTCCTTTCTTTCTATAGCTGAGGGGTTTTTTTATGAATAGCAACTGTTTACATTTTCTTTTTTCTCAAGTATGTTTGGCCGTGTAAAAAAATGCAAATATAACTAAAACATATTAAAGTCTTTGGGACTTATCTTCTGACAATTCTTTGCTTTTTCCACACTTCAAATTTCCTGGACTACAGAAAAATCTCTAAAACCCATCACTGGTATTAACCTTCTCTTGGTTTAATTTATTGCTTTGAGATCACTGAGCCTTTCACTAAAATGATGCTCTCTGAACCTCAGGATTCTTTGGAGTTTTTTTCTCCTAGAAAAATTTTCTCCTATGAAACTTGCTACATTGTGCACACAGCTTTGCTCATCCTGCTTCCAGAAATAAACCAGTCAATTTATTTGTCTTTAGACAAATTTGAAACTCACAACACAGCTGAACTCTTACTTTTGTAAAGGCAAAATGAATCAGATATTGGATTGTATAACATCAACAGAGAAAAGAATAAGAAAAGAATAAGCTATATTCTTGTCTGATGCATACAGCCTGTGCTACTTGGTATATTATAGCAAAAAACTGCAGTCTTGTCTGACAGATATCACTCCTGCCACTTGCTAAAACACAGTAAAAAAGTGGAAACCCTCCAAAACAGGCAATCTGAACTTGTTTATGGATTTGAACTGTAACAAACCTCATTTCTACATTATTTTCCCATATATTACACGGAGTTGATTCAAATCCATACCTAAAGGAGGGACAAGAAACAAGGAAGTGCTGAAGGGAACACACAGAACACACCCCTCATTATCCACATCAATATAAACTCACTTCCTGCCAAAATGCACTCTCCATTACTGCTCCTATTAATGGCAGCTTTATTTTCAGATGAGATAGCAATCCCAAATCCTCAGTTCTTCTACTCATGAACGAGCCAAAGGTAGGATTTTCCTTTTTAACAGATTTCAGTGACGGATTTTATTTTCTGCTGTCTACTTTCCTCTTGCAACTCCACACACAGAGGATATTCTGCTTCTCCCCCCAAAGCTGAGGCTTCTGTGCCCTGCTCTAGAGCCAGGGTTTCCACAGAAGGAAATCAGTCAGCAGGCGGTGGAGAAGAAAGTCTTCAGTTGGCAGGAAAGAATAAAAACTTAATCCAGGGATTACAGTATAAAATTAGGAAAATGGCATAACAGACTTCAGCTAACACTTGTGGAACTGTGGAACACCTCCAAGGTGCAAATCTAACTCTCTGAGAGCTAAAAAATGAACACAGAAAAACCAAACCACCTGTCTGAAACAAAATCAGGGCAACAAATAAGCTCACATTGATAAACAGCACCTTTCCATCACATTTCTGCATGTTTTCATCCTGTTATTTTTAAAATCCACTTCAATACAAGCAGAGGAAGATTCAAGATCTTCTGAGAGCCTTTAAAAAAATCTTAAAACCAGACATGTGTCATTACAAACGTTGTGGTTTCTGTCACAGTAGCCACCGTTGCTGCTGATGGTAATAGAGGCTGTGGGGAAAGGGAATTACGGTTTCCAGTGAAGTCAGTGGGAATTTTCCAATCAGATAATTCTTAATTGAAAACCACCAGTTTGTAACGGGAACTTTCTAAAAAAGTTCCTTAGGGTTGGCAGGGGGTTTTCAGTCAGAGTAGGAGGAGGCAAAAAGGAACCCAAGAACAGTTTGGAGTCTGGAGCTCTTCCACAAGGAAGATCACACCCAGCATCCCCCTCCAGGCTAACCTGCAGCAATGTGACCACAAAGTTCCCATTTCTGCCTCAAGCACTGGCTGTTTTGGGGTGTCTTCCTTCTGTTTCCAAGTTAAAAACAAACAAACAAACAAACACCCCCCCAAAAAAGAAACCAAAAACAAAAAAAAAAAAAAAAAAAAAAAAAAACAAACAAAAAAAAAAACCAGAAAACTTTTAGACTCTTGCCATGATGCCTCTTTCCATCTGTTATAATTTTTTTTTCAATCTCCCATGCAAATAGTCCTCCAGCCTCTCCAGAATGAATCAGAAGCCTCACTAATTAAAGGCTACAGCCTAAATAAAAAGAGGACATACTCTGGGTCTACACGATGAACACTTCAAGCCATTTTCCACCAAAGACTTTACATATGTTTACTCAAATAACCCATGCTATTCATGAGTAGACATTTTACAAGGCAGAGGCAAAAGCATTATTCCTGAAAGGATTGCTTTGTAATATAGGATCTACAATAAGGTCTAGAGGAAGCTTTTCTGGACATGTTCCATCGTTTGATGTTCAGGAAACCATTTTGTATGACACAAAGGATTAGGAAAAATAAGCTGCATGACATTTATTTTTGTAATTTTAACATTAATATCCGTAGAAACATTTTATTGTCAGTACAAAAGTTAACAGATTTTAATACTTATTTTACCCAATTAAAAATTATTTTAAAAAAACAAACAAAACAAACACATCACCACATAAAACAGTGAAATTTGCATTCATAATCCATGGCCATATCAATGTGAATGTTCTGAAAGTAAAAGTACAAGATTCTGTTAAAAAAAAAAAAATACAAACAACAGTGATATTCTAGCAGCGGCCAGTGCTACACCTACTGTTATGGAATGGTTCAGAAGGAAATACTGGAGTCAGCATGAATTAATCCCCTAAAAAGAGGCTGATATTCCTACGGCAAGTTGTCATTATAAACAACTTCTCCCTTTTTAACTTAACTTACAATGGAGGGATAAAGGCAAAAAGATCCAGGCCAAAAGATCTGGAACCTATTATCCAACTGAGGCAAGAGAATTGTAGATAATTTGATGCATGTGCAACTCAGGGTGGAAGCTCAGCTCCTTTTAGAGCAGTCTGTTCTGCTGTGGTTATAGACCAACTCATGTCTTTCCTTACTTTAAGAACCTTCTTCAAAATGTTCTTTTTTTTTTTTTTTTGTGAGTGGAATGACTCTGCTTTTTGGACCTTGTAAGAAAAAGGCTTTCTTATTGAAGGGTTTGGTTTTGATAACAATAATCATCTGACACTGCGGTTTTTAAACACAAATAAATCAAAAGTTTAATTCCCCCAAATTAGTTATATACTGTAAATATTTCTTTTCTTAAAGATCTGAAAACTAGTAAAGTCTGAGCAATATATCTACTAGTCCTCTGTGCTGCCTGCATAGAAATGCCATTTAAATTACAAAAACACAACAACCCTATAAACGATTAACTGTTTTGTACATTACCAATTAGTTAATAAATTAATGATATACCATTTTCCCTGAAAGCAAAGTATTTTCCACCTTTGGATGGTGAAAATTAAGAAATTCTGTGTAAGAACAGCATTTAGCAAATAGCTGTTAAAAAAGAGACTAATTTGCTAGGTGGATTGGGACATCCATTTTTTAAATCAATACAAAAAATAATTCATTGTAAATATATATAATATATATTTATACATATTTTTGAATATATTTACATACATCCAGCACCTATATACTGCATTTGTGCTCTGTAAGTGTGTGCCAACATATATTTTCTCCAAATATTACAAAATAAACAAGAAAGGCAGACCCAGAGTTTGCCTCAAGTCCAACTGGTCCATTGTACAAAGTCTGTTGCAGCTCACAGGAAGCCAGAAAATTGATAGCAATGGATATCTAGACACAGCTCATAAATACTCCTCTTTCTTGGGAACATCTGAAAGCTGCAAGTGATGAGAATCTTTATGTAAGTTCTGACTGCTTTCCTCCAAATCGGTTTTGTTGGGTTTTTCTTCCTTCCCCCCTTCTTTCATTTTTTCTCCCACATTTCCTATGTACAAGTAGAAACACGAAGGTCCTGGAGAAAAGCTTTTGCTTTTATGGCAGGTAGCTTGGGTGTTCTTGCAAGCTCTTGGTTCCTCTTTTCATGTTTTCACACTCCCGTTCATGTGCTGGTACTTGGGGAGACAAGGTTCGTAAGGCATCGGGTCGGGGGAGAACACGGAGTCATCCCCCGAGGAACACGAGCTCCTCGTGTCGGGGTAGCTGGGGGAATACTGTTCCAGAGGCCCACTGAGGTCCAGGTACTCCTGTAGCAGGAGGAATAAAACCCATTTTTAGTCACTGAACAGAACTGGCAACAACACGTCGCCGCCGCGCGGGTTTTGGGAAAGAGCGGCTTGAAAACGACGCGCTCGCGTCTGTGAATTAACAGCATTCAAAACTGCCTTGCTGCTTAAATACCTCATAAAACAAGGAGCTCGACTAGGCAAAGAAAAACCAAGCCAATAACACGGTATTTTCTGAAGTCCAACATCACCAGCATTAGCTGTGTCAGTGGGAATAAACATGGCAACCACATCAAAAGAGGGCTTTTCACTCGCAATGATAAAAATGAAATTTCATCCTAAATAGAACCATTTTTCTTTAGCACATGGTAGTGATTTGGAGAGGGAAAGACGCTTCCAACTCTGTATTCCTTTGGTCACTTTGAATCTCTGTTTTATATTCTGTGATATTAAATTTGTGTTTCAACATGCAGTGGCATACGTGCAAAAAAGATCTGAAAGAAAAGCAAAATCAAATTCGCACGATTTGGGTTTTTTACACTACATATTTGTGTGCTGTGCATCCCAGAGTAGCCACGACCAAAGCAGTCATTAAAAAAGGAAATATCATCTGCTGAATCCAAGTTTGGGGTTAAGGCTCTTTTGCTAGAAACAACAGTTTTGGCAGGAGAATAAAGTTATTTTTCCCCTTGAAATGTTCCTTCTCTTTCAACTTCTAAAGGCAGCTGCATTCATTTAAATGCAATCTCTTCATTTGCTAAACCACAAGTTATGATCGTACTGACGAGACGAGTCTTCCACCTCAGTCAGTATTTTATGCTGCTGTGCTTAGGTTTGGGCTAATTTAGTCCTTTGGCTAACATTCCTTTTTCAAGTCAGAGATTCAGTCATTACCATCTTAAAAAATGGTCACCATTTTAAAAGGAGGGTGTGGTGTGCAAGTTTTAAAATGCTGGAAAATTCAATAGGGTGCAAAAGGAAGGAGTTTGGATCTATTGATTACAGACTATATGGCTGCCCAGGCTCTTGAAAAATCCACAAGGGCAATCTTGATACATATTTATGGGTTAGCAAATCAGCCAATCTACGTGAGCAGAAATAATCAGACATTTTCTAAACAGATAGAAGAAGAAAGGATCCCAGACTTTGAAGACATAGGGCTTTCCCAGGGGCTATCAGACATGGCTCATCATACCAGAAGACTTGATGTAACTCAGATATGAACTGAATATTGAAGATAGGATCCTTATCCAGTGCCAACAGCCAGAGGCACAACAAGGGGCATAAGAACCAACACCAGGTTGGTTTCTGGTGTTGACAAAGTAACACAGCCACGTCTTGGTGACTTCTGCTCATGCTGGGTCACAGAAACATGGGAATGAAGAGTCTTCGGAGGGAAAAAACCCAGCAAGAAAATACATTAAAAACCCAACAAGAAATGATCTGACACGGAAAAGAAAGCAGAAATCATTTAAATCATACTTAGGCAGAAATCATTACTTGCACAAAAGCAGAAATTATTGGCTGTCCCATCAAACTTGAGTTGTGGGGTAAACCAGACTGAGCCTGGGCCAACAGTGTGATTCTGGGGGGAAAGTGAGAGTGAGGAGAGGATAAGCAGAAGTGAGCCTGGAGGACCTGCACTTGAGAAGAAGATTGCACAGAATCAGAGTTCTCCAAAGCTGTGGAGGAAAATGAGACACATTGGAGTTCTCAGGAGACACCAAGATGATGACAAGTGTTCAGGAACATGAAAGGCGCTGCAAAGACAAGTGGAATGATCTGCTTTCTATGTCCAGGGAAAATAGGACAAAAGCAACATCTGATGTTGAAAGATTATAGATTAGGAAAACAAAGCAACAGGCTGTCAAGAGGCGATGCCGAAATACAGCAGTGGAGATCTGTAAGGACAAGTTACATAAACATCTGTCAGGAATGACAAACGTATAGTGGGCCCTGCCATAGGCCCATCAGATGGACTGGATGTGTTCCTAAGCTTTTCCCAGACGTTTTTGCTGTGATTCCAGTCTAAAGTAATTTACATAACCCTAAAGGCCTTTTCAGGTTAACTTTGAGATCATTCCAGGTCTATGAGCAGTACGGAGTTGGGAATGCTCAATGGTTAAACACACGCAAAAAAAGAAAGCAATATTCTTTCCCAGGCTTGGAATTGCAGCCCAGAACCTCCCTCTTGAATTTGCAAACACACATCCAGTCCAAGCCACCCAGCACTCAGCAGTGGCAGCCAGCCCACCTCCAACTGGTCTTGTGAAATCATCTATGAATTCGGCAGGAAGAGATGCAGGCAGAACTGGATGAGGTGAAAATGGTAACAGGACAGAGAGCTACATCCATGACTCCATAAGAGGGCATATTCCTGCCACATCTCTCAGCCAGCCCTGAAGGTGCTGCTTTTTAGAGTCAGCCTTAAAAGTGGAACCCAGATCAATTTACAGCTGCTGCTGAAGCCAAAGAATCTTTTTCAACCAGATCTGCTGGGCAAACTATGATCATAAAAAAATGCCATCTCTTTACTCAGGCTCTCCTGTCATCTCCAGTGTGAAAAGGCTTTCCCAAAGCTGCTCCATAATCCACTTTTTATTTCTCTGACAATTCTAAAAAACTAGAACATAATGTTGAGGAGCCACATAGAGTGATCCAAATGTCTTTTTTTTTTTCTACAAAGAAGCAATAACAAATAGGAAAATCTTGCTTTGAAATGGTCAAATCCAGTTGTTGCAACTTTCCTGTGTAACTGCTTTGTTCTTTTTTTGCTGCCACTAAACATTTCATTTCTCAGAAGTAATAGAAGTTTGTAGTATATTTCTGGGACACCAAGTATTTTCTCTCAAAAGAAATTTCCACCAAAAGAATCAACATTTCCATCACTTGTGATTTTCCTCAAAGGTGCACGTGGTTCAGTGATAAGAGGACCGATTCCTGTGTGAATACCCTAATCAGCGTGTTCCTTGCTAAAACTAATAATATCTCAGACCTCTGAAAGAAGACTCTTCAAATAAAACCTTCCTGCATTCACATACCCCAACCTGGAGCTAGGCAGGACCTTTGGATAATTGGATGGCTGTTTGCACATCCCCCGTGGGTCCTCACTCCCTCCACAGAGAGCTGTTTCAGTGAACCTAATTCACTCTCAGACACAGCATCTGAAATCTGCCACTGACGATTTCTCCTCTTCTGACCTACATAGCATGGCTGGGAATCAAACTGAGCCAGCAAATGAGAACCACCACGAGCTCTACATCCCTCCCTCACCTGCAACTCCTGCTGAAATACAAACACTGCCCCTCAACCTGCCACACTAAAAACATCCAGAGAGGCAGAGAGAAACAAAAAATTCCTCAAAGATGTGTTTCTTTTCAGTTACATAATTCCAGCCATAATGGCAAGTGATGAGGATTTCACAGGATATATAGTTCAGCTGCATGAAACCTCAGAGGACAATGACAAACAGAACAAGAAGTGAACTCGAGCAGGATTTGATAATTGAGTAAATTCCATCTGTCCCCTGAACCATTTTTCCCCATTATGGGGGGAGGACAATTTACCCACCTCGTTAGTTGTGAGAGTGAGAATCCGATCCAAGTCCTCCACCAGCTGTTTGAAGGTGGGTCTGTGAGAAGGCACAGCATGCCAGCAATCTCTCATCATCATGTAGCTGGAAGAAGCACACATTTGCTTGGTTTAATTAAAATCATGCATCCTCCTCACAAACCTTTTCGTGCACTGTCAGTGCTGCCCTTCACAGGGAAAGCAGTGAGCACACACAGCTCTGCTCATGGACCACTGAATCCCCAAACCTGGGCAGCACTCCCTGCCCTCAGAGGGGCTTCCTGCTCCTTCTCTCCCTTGCTCAGGGTCTAAATTACCTTTTTATGGGCCCAATTCTGCAGCCCAGCAACTTTTAATGTATTAAATGACAATATTTTTTGCATGTCAGGGATTGCAGTCTTTGTGAAGAAATTAAAATGCAAAAGAAAATTAAAAATAGTTAAGGTCTGTATTGAAATACCTGAAATCACACTCCCCACATCACCAGGAGATAATGTTGTGTTAACACAGAAGTTCCCTGATGTATTTTTTTGTGTACAAAAGCAGCCTGGTGTACCTCACATTTGATTAGTGGTATGTGCAACATTTATGAATTTCTACATTAGCAGCATTAAAATCAAACAAATATGGGTGTAAAAACACGGACAGAGACTGGCTTGTAGATGATTTCTTCTTTCTGCAATAGGATCCCAGCAGGGTGTGCAAAGAAGCATCCTCTGCCAAACATTTCCTGAAATCTTTCCCATATCTTTTCCTTACACATCTCTACCCTCACAAACACCCACAATTTTAAAGGTGAGCACTTCTGAAAGTGTTTTGATCCTTCTGGGGGAAGCATTAAACATAGCATTAAACACGTGAACCCAGTACAGCTGTGCCCTTCAGCCCTGGCACAGCAGATCAGGCTCCTTACAGTTCATTGGTGCAGTTGGCAGGTTTATCCATCCGGTGCCCTTCTTTAAGCAGCTTAAAAAGTTCCTCCACTGGGATTCCTGGGTAGGGTGACCCTCCTAAGGTGAAGATCTCCCACATTAACACACCAAATGACCAGCTGCAAATCAAAGAGAAAACTGCATTAGCAGATTTGCCTGGCTGCTGGAAACAGGGAATCCCATCCCTCCCAGAGATGTTTAAACCAGAACAGGACAGACATCTGGGAAGGGCATCAGATGCATGGACAGCATTTAGGATGGGGACTGATCCCATCATATTCCCAAAGACTCTTTTTTCCTCTGTCTGGTGTGCTCTGAGCACCCAGGGGCTACTGCCCAGCACCGAATCTTCACAGCTTAATGACTTACAGAGCCTTCACAGCTCAGCTGGGGGGCAATTACATGGCAGGATATTTTGGAAAAAGCAGACTGTTCAAAACAAAAATATTTTGCATCACCCTGCCTTTCTTTCTCTTTTTTTCCTTTTTTTTTAATGTTTTTTCTCTTCCCTTTTGTTGCTAACTTCTGCTAGGAAATGAAGTGGGATAATTTTTAAGCCAGTTTTCCTGCCTCATCCTGCCTGGCTGGCAAGCTGGGGCTCTCTGGCAGGCAGCTCTGCCAGGTGAGCACCAGCCCAGAGCCTGAGCTGGCTCCCCAGCTCCTCTGCAGCTCCCCCAGCACGGTACTTTAGTAAACTGTTTGCACAAACTTACAATAATATTATCTTTAGCCATCTTCAAAGCCACCATGGGGCCAAGAGTCTCCAAGTCCCAGCACTGAAATCCCTGCTCTCTCTGGCTCCTGAGGAGCTCAGGCTGACTCTCAGTCCAAGTGAAGTGGTTTACTTCACATTCACTTAAATATTTTGCCAAGATGTTATTTTAAAGCACAAGTTTGATCCACCCTTAACCTGTGTATATAGTTTCCTTTGTAAATGATGTAGAGATTGCAGGAAACGCCTCAGTAAATGATTTTCCTAAGGAGAGAACAGCTTGGAAACTGCACCCAGGTTAAAGAAAGAGGAGATACTTCTTATTTTCTCCATGCTGCCCTTTTCCTTTTTAACCCTGCACTGACTTGCATAACCTTTTGCACCTCTGCTGGGAAGCATCCAGCCATTTACAGTTAACAGCTTTTCTTGGAGAAATAAAAACCAGGATCTTCATCTGTATTGCATAAGAAATACACGTCTACTTCAAGCACAATGCACAGAGAACTGTAATAGGAAGCAGAATAAACCCTTAGCAGTTGCATCAGCCAGTGGCTCTGTGCACACATTAAAAGATTTTTGAAGTGTCAGAGTCCAATGATTTCCTATTACATGTGAAGTACTGCTGGGAAGCACTTCTGAAAATCAGAGAAAACTTTTCCAGCACACCCAGCCTACGTTTTATTACACCAAATCTTAACACAGATATTTGTAAGAAGTTTTCAGGAAGTTTCTTTTCATTTTTTCATTCTTTTCTCACTCTCTCTCCTTTAAAAAAAAAAACAAAACAAAAACCTGAAGGAAGTCCAGAGTATGTCAAAAGGCAAGCAAATTAGATAGACTCTTTGTAGCTGCACATCCGTAAATAAGTTCAAGGGGGGGAACTTCCGCAGTGACAGAAGGAGGTTAGCGTTTTCCACCTTTCATGTGCTTTGAAGCTGGGCAGATTAGTAACAGAGCACTGGTTAGCAGTCTACCATAAAATCCTCACTTTCTAAGGGCAAGTCCTGTTCCATCTATTAATACGTGAAGCAGAATGAAAACTCTTAAAGGTAAAGGACAACAGCAAAACTTGTATGAAATGCCCCAAACTTTAACAAACACAAAGCGAAACAACCCCCTTCCTTCCCACCCCCAAAACCCCTTTGAGATCAGGCCACTTACACATCACTTTGATGTGTGTAAACTCTGTCAAACAGAGCTTCTGGAGCCATCCACTTTACTGGAAGCCGTCCCTGTGAGTTTGGAGGGGAAGAGAAATTAAAATGGCAGCAATTTACAGGATGATTTCTCTAAGAGCTAATACAAACCGGCATATAATTTAACATTTTCAGTGAGAAAATACTAAGATGGGCTAAAGTACAGAGACTGTTATATAAATGGATATAAGCATTGAAGATAAAATTAAAAGCATTGAGAGTTCCCCAAAATTTTCCAGACTGCTTACTAGAATGATAGCACAAGCAGATCAAAATCAAAAGTATCATTCTGCTATGGCTCTTTAAAGACAGTAAACCCCACAATAAATAAACTTCTGAAAAACAGGCCTGCCTGCAAAAATAAATTGATTACTAAACCTAAGAATTTTATTCTCCTGTTCCTTTTGCAGTGAGCCAAAGCTCACAGTCAGAGCTGCCTGTTGCTGTGCACACACAGAGCCTGGGAATTGCACTGAGTCTGGAATGAAGAAGGTTCAATCCCCTCCACCACTGCTGTACATGGTGGTTCTGGCTTTTGGAAGTAGGTGGATGTTACCATTAAAATGCCATTAAATACCATTAAAAAGATGTTACCAATAAAATGGCTCTAATGACTAAGTGATTTCATAATAAGCCACTTCACATGATTGTTAATTAGAAGTCACATTCATTTAAATAAAATCTGTAGAACTCAATGAGTTCTGCAGAGTTCCCATCAAAACTAAAGTGCACCTCAGCAGGACCTTAAGAGATCCCCTGAGCAGGTGTAAGGATTTCAAACCAGGTTTCAATGCTACATCCCAAATGTTTTATCTTCTTGATTTGGTACAGGCTAAGCAGCAGAACAGTGACAGTGTGGGGAGTACAGATAAGTTTTCTCTATCTCTTGATTTGAGATAATCACCCCAACCTGTCCCTGAAAAGCTCAGTACAGGCACAGGCAGAAGGTCAAATGTGACATCACCACAAGCAAACAGGGTTTTTATTGTGGTTGTTGCTGGCATTGTTTGTACAGAGTATTTCAGGATCCTAGGCTGGGTGCTGAACCAGCTGGGATCAGCAGGAATATTTCCACTTATTACAATTCACTGGAGTCACTGACACAATAAAAAAAAGTTCTTGTAATTTAGCATTCCTAATCCTCCAATATGCAGCCTCTTTACTTATCTTTTTAACTAACTGTTACTGTAAGAAGAGACAGAAATGCTCATGTCCTTGACCCCTGCTTTTTTGTCTGGGATGAAAAGTGAGGCTGCTGTACAGGAGCCCAATAAGTTCACAACCATAGTTCTGAAATGAACTACTGAAAGAAACACTTGTTTCCAGAGATTAGAAAACCATCCGCTTACATTAGTAGTCTTTTTGTAATAATCTATATTGTTGATGTCTCTGGCTAATCCAAAGTCTGCTATTTTCATGACATTGTTTTCGGTTACCAAAACATTTCTTGCGGCCAAGTCTCGATGGATGCACTGGAAACAAAACAGAAGAAAAAAAAAATCAAGCCATTGAAACAAACTGCTGCAAAATGGGAATGCTTTAACACCAGAGCACTAAATCTCCTTTCCAGATCTTAACCTAAATGACCAGGTGAGAATACAAGCCTGCAAAATATGATTTTCTTAATTATTGCAATCCATCCCCTCAGCTGGTGTTTCCAAGCTGAACAATGACCCCAAGAAGTGTCTTAGAAAGTCCTGATCCCCTTAAATCTTACATTTTTGCTAAGGCTGAAAGCTGAGTGCTGACCCAAGTTGTGCCAAGCATTTTGTGATCCACTGTCCTTTACATGTGCCCAGGTACAGGTACTGCAGTTTCATCAGAAGTACTGCTAATGAACATTTTTACTGTGCTGCTTCTCTTAAATTATATTGTCTCACCAGAGATAAAACCTGACAGCCAGTCTGAATCAGTGCAATCGTTTTTAATATTAAAGATTTTAATATAATTGTCGGCAGGATGTCTTGGGTGTGTATAATTACTTCAACCACAAAACTATAAAAATGCAATTATGAAAAGGAAAAAAACCCCAAACAATCAGGGTTTGACTGTTTGTTTCTAAGACAGCTTTGATACTGAAATTAAATCCATTATGTTCTGAGAGATGTTTCCTTCATGTCAACATTATCCTGACACTGAGGGGACTCTGTGACTGCTCTGGGTGTTATTCCTGTGTTCAAGGAGCTTTATTAGGGTTGATACTAGGTAGCAATGGGGCCATGGTAAGAAATATTGCATTTTGAATCCCAGCAGGGTATTTTATTTTCAACTTAAATATATTTTAGCCCTCTTTAATTTTAGATAACTCTGGATGATGTATGTTTTATTTCAGTATGTAAAAGATGTACAACAACCAGGTTTTTTTTTTTCTTGCTCTGTAACTTGCCCCAGCAAACTGCTGAGATCTCTTCTTCCACATGGGTAAAATGAAGTTTCTGCTCCTTACTGGGTTAGCCATGGGGAACTGCCAGGGAAAACCTGCTCCAGCAATGCCTTCATGAGCACAGGACCAGACAACAGTGATGATTTCAGCACCCCATCAGTCCTCAGCATCAGCAATGCTGTGGTGGCAGAAACAACATGGACCAAAGCTTCCTACTTTCAAAAAGCATCCATCCAACTTTGGAAATGGAGTTCTGTTTCTAAGTACAACTGCTTGTAAGGCAAAGGGTAGGTGAACAAACATCACCTTTATCTTTTTCTTTATTGAAGTCTTGGTGAGCCCCTTATAGGACTGAAATAACAAGAACTCTGCCCTTCCTACAGCTCATGCATGGTGGGAATACCATGAGAAGAGCAGCTCCCTTATTATTCCAGCTCAGTGAATGGATCCCTAAGGAGAGCAGAACAGGTGGAATACAAACAGAAGTGGTGGGATATCTGGAGCACAGGAATGCACAGCTCTGCTCTGTGCTGCCCCGCTTCTCTCTGTGCCTTTGGGCAATGCCTCTCAATCTGCCCAGCTCAGCAAAGCACCAATCAAGTGCTTTTGCAAACAAAAAAAGGCTGCAGTGGCTCTTGGGAGTGTCCTCCAGCAGCACCCCAGAGCTCCTCAGGAGGACACTTGCTCTCAAGACGGCCAGCGAAAAGATTTATGTTTTCCTTTCACATCAGCTCCATTTTCTTGGGACGTGGCTCACTGCCAGGCAGCAGTTGCATTAATCTCAGAAAGAGATATCCTGAGGTGTGTCACCTAATCAATACCCCTGCTTTACTCCATTAGAAGAGATTTCCTTGCTGTCATGTGCATTACCCTGCAGTGCTAAGATTTACTGTTTCAAAAGAAAAGAATAAAAGCAAAATTAAACCTGGATTCCCTCTCTTCCCCAACCTCTGCAAATGCAGAAAAAACAATAACAAAATCATGACTCCACACAACAGGAATGGATGGTTACACTCAGCCCTGGTCTTTGGTTAAAAACCAGCTCCATAACTGGGAGTGGACGTGACTGGAAATGGGTATAAATCCCACTAACCACTCCACACCCTGCAGGAAGTACTTATCATTGGTATCTGCTGCTCTGGTTTAGCCTCTGGGTCCAAACATCACCCAGGGTATCCAGGATTGCTCATCCACTAAGCCACAGTAGGCTTACAGAGTTAGTTATACAGGGCTAGTTAAGGTTTTACAACTATAATTTAATCAAAATGCTTGATAAAAAGAAATGTTTGAAGACAGGTTTTTGAAGTAAGTGTCTGGGAACACGACAGGATAAATAAATTCTTCCAACAAGCTCACTTTCCTGAAAACATCAGTTTTAAGTAAAGTGCATAATTAAGTGACTAATACACTCCACATATTTTTGCCCACTATTTTTGCTCTGGTGTCTTGGGTCTTCTCAGCCCTGCCTGTTGTTATTCTGTAAGTCCTTTCAGCCACTGAATTCATTTGTTTTACGTCAGGATGTGAAAGGATTTGGTTGGTTTGACTGGAAACAGGAGGCAAAAAACAGAGCCTGCTGCCTCATGGGTGGAGCGATGTGACTTTTGTAACCACCTGTGCTTATGGATTCAAACTGCAGCGATGTGTTCAGTGTTTACTTTAAATTATCCACTCTGGATCATTTTCAGCAATACTGCTAAACAAAGACGACAAACTTCTCTGAGTGTATGAGTTTTCCCACTGCTCTGCAGGGGTGTGGAATACACGACCTGTTTGAGGCAGCTCCTTCCTCCAGCAAAATTCTCAAACATAAATGAGACAAGGACAGTGTTGGAGTCCTAGAAACTTAGAATTTCGGGGTTTAGTGTATAGTAATACATAAGAGTCAGGATGGAGGATTTGGGGTGTTTTAGTTGTCCTTCTTCTTCATGAGTTTGGGTGGTTTTCTGTAATTGGGTGAAGAAGGTCCGCATTACAAGCCTCAGGTAGTCATTATTGGGTCAAAAACGTAAATAATAGAGGTGTCACCTTGTTTTTGGGTAATTATCACTTAAAAGACCTTGGAAAGAGTGAGAAGCTCTCCATTTTACCTCGTTTCCCCACCTTGCTGGTTAAGCTCAGGGCTCGTGAGCCTGTAAAAACTGTAAATAGATAAGACATAATAAACATTCCGTTTCCCATGTCTTTCATCCTGACCTCATCAAAGCCAAAACCGTCACAGACAGAACCAAACTGG
The DNA here is from genome assembly GCA_013398615.1 of Brachypodius melanocephalos. Lineage (NCBI taxonomy): Eukaryota > Metazoa > Chordata > Aves > Passeriformes > Pycnonotidae > Brachypodius > Brachypodius melanocephalos. The sequence goes on from VZSR01000514.1 coordinate 9,353,249, forward strand.
AGGGGGAAAAAAAAAAAACAACCAAAAAACAAAAAAAAACACCAAAAAAACCCAAACAAAACACTGTATTTGCTGAGTTCCACCTACTTTTTGTGAAGCCAGGTACTCCATGCCTCGTGCCAGCTGGTAGGTGCAGGACACCAGGTCCTTGAATGTCATCTGCTCCTCGGGCACCCTGTTGATGTCGAAGGAGTACTCCATGCCGGGCGGGCGGCGCGCGCGCAGGTACTCCCGCAGGTTCCCCTTGGAAGCGTATTCCACTATCACATACAAAGGACCTTGGGGTGAAAAGAACCAGGGGGAAAAGCAGGGTCAGCTACCAGGGTAAAATGTTTTGGGGGGTTTTTTTAAATGTAAAAAAGATTTTAGTGCGCTATGATAAATTCACCGAACCAATAAAATGGGAAGGCGGTAAGCATCACTTTAAAAAAAACCGAAACGTTTGGGTATGGGGAAGTGACTGCCCAAAGATCCACAGCAGGAGTGGCAGAGCCACAATTAGTGCCCTAAAGTACCTAAACCCTGCCCCAGTGGCTGTTCCTTTCCGACCACGCCATGTACTGAAAAACAAGCATTTTCAATCAAAAAACATCCTGGGATCTCCAACAAAGGGAAAGAAAAAATCTTTCCTTAAATTAAGAATTAAAATTAAGAAGCAGTCCCTTAAAAGGTTTCTTAATCTTTTTTTAAAATTTCCAGAGTGTTATGCCATTCTGCATCACTTTATGTGGCTTTGCATCACTTTCTGTACCACTTTATGTGGTAATTAGCTGTTCCAGGAGTGACAGTGCTCATTTCAAATTTGTGGGGTGCAAGTTCTCCTAAAGCAGGGCTGACAATTCAGAACAGCAGACATGGGTAAAGGCCCTGCAAAAGGTCATTTGTTCCTTACAGCAAGGGATTAGGGAGTTCTTATATGATATAGGACCCTTTCTCATATTAGGGCTGCAACTATAATGAGAAACAGAAGTTCAAATATTGCTGTTAAGCTAAAGAAATACCTAAAAATCCTATCACGGCATGACTGCTTCCTTAAAACCTCCTGAAAAATTATGATTAATGAGACTTTCACAGACCTGCTGGAAAGTCCTGGTTTACTTTCTTTTCCCTACTCACCATCCTGGGTACAGGCTCCAAGAAGATTGATGATATTTTTATGCTTCCCAATCATCTTCATCATCTCCATCTCTGACACCAGGTCAGACAGGTCTTTTTCTGTGGCATCATCTGTAGAAGACACAGGGTCAGTTCATATATTTTAGTGTGCCAGCCTGAGCTTCAGTAAGGCTCAGCAGCCAGTGTAAAATATGCATGACTCAAAATGCAGAATATGGGATTTGTTTTCCAGTTTACAGTGCACTATGTCTTACCAAAAATCAGTCTCAGCCTCTTTGGTGAACTGACCAACTTTTCAGTGTTATTATGTAAAGAGGCAGCACGGCAAGATCAGACATAAAAAAGCTGTCCTTAGCTATCAAACCTCTAATAATACTGCCCTTCCTGCAAACTAACCTTACAGTTAAATTCAAAATAAATAGGCACCAACCACCTGGACAGAATAGGCTCAGATCTACACAAGGATAGCCTCTGACATGAAATGAACTGAAAGCAGAGAGACCCACACGATACTAATACATCTCCTGGCTCCCAAATACTCACTGCCCAAGATAAACAGGCTGTCAAGGGTGCAGATTTACACCCCAGACTGCTGAAGGCTGAGGTCAGCTATGCGCTCTTTGACCCACCCCACAACGCTGACACAGTTCAGATGCCACAAAAGAAAATTTTCTGTGGCTGAGAGCTGCCATATCACCCGTTCAGATCCCTAATCACCCAATTTTCTTACCTTTCAACATCTTCACTGCCACGGTCACTGCCTCTTTGGGCCGGTCTTTGTCAATCCCCACCGCCTCGGCCATGACCACTTGCCCAAAGCAACCTTCTCCCAGGGGTTTGCCCAGCGTCAGCCTGGGGGTGCAAACAGCAGATTAACACACAGCATCTGGTGAAGAGATGCAGCCAGTGAAATTCCAGGGCTAAATATAAAAACCTTTCACCAGCTTGCAGCAGCGTGAGGAGTTTATCATATGGAACCAATAAGGGCCTGGGTGCGCATCGGTTTTCGTGTTTCCTTGGGGATGGTGGGGTGAGCATCTCAGAGAGGCACATCAACCCAGCTTTCTTTTAAGCTCTCCTTGAGGCTGCACTTGATGGCTTCTGGGGAGATGCAGTGTGGAAGGGCAGAGCTTTCATAGAGCAGCAGGGCATGCCTGGAATTGAGGAGCAGCCAGCAGCAGGCCAGCTCCTCCTGTCACTGTAACACTGCTGGTCATCTTTGTTCCCACACTGACCACAAGGAGAGCAAAGCCAAGTTTCAGCCACAGAGGGTCCAGCAGAGAGGCTGTTTCTTGGCTGCAGGCTCTTTCCAGCCACAGGAGTCTTGGCTGAGGGGACCAGAAGGTGCCTCCTGCCCGCAGAGCCCAGTCTCTGCTCAGAGACTGGGAACAACAAACTCGGTTGTAATCACCACAGCACCAACATCAAACCCTCCTAAAAGGAGCAGTCTCTAAGTGGGCTCTGCAGAATGCATTTGGTGGAGCATATTCCTGGTTGCAGAACGTCCTCAAATCTAACAGACAGAGATGTCAATCTCATTGTCATGAGGAGAAAGAGGTGAAATAAAAAAGAAACTTGAAAGCCTCTGGGCAAAATCTTTTTGATTTTGTCAAGTTAAGTTTGATTTTGTTAAGTTTAAGCCTAAGTGCTTAAGAGCCAGACCCAGGCTCCTTTATTTGCAGAGAACACCACGTGACACCCAGCAGCAGTCAGGGAGGATGCTCAGTGACTGTGATGTTGATAATGTTATCCAACACAGGGGACAGATTCAGACATTTCTATAAACAAATTCTTAAGGACTTGACTTTCCATGGCCAACGAGGATTTCACAGATATCACAGATGAAGGGACTCATTCTTAAGAGCATGGACACCTGTCTTCCACCATGGAGTGCAGGGAGAGGCTGTCACAGCATCAGCAGAAATGTCAGATGAGGGCTCAGTGATTTCAAGCCCTGCTTATCTGCCGGGGCACAGGGCAGAAGTGAGGGGCTCCTCCCGAGGGCAGCCAGCTCACTCTGTCACATGTGGCCTCTGGCTTGGTGAGAATTCCTCGAGCTGTTTTGGGTTGGTTTCTAAAGCAAATGCAAGTTTTAAAAAGGTGCAAAGACTGAAGGGCAGCATCTGCTACGCTGAGGTCACCCTGCTTTTTCTCCAGGACTAAAACTGAATTTAGGGTCTTGGCAGAGAACAAACATTTGCATTGGAAACTGGTTAATTTATGTGCTATTGCCCTGCTAGGACCAAAGTAACAAACCCCTCATTGTGTGCCTGCTGCCCCCCAGCCTAATAAACTGCCTCTAAATAGCCTCCTTTCATTGCAGATCTGCTCCACCTACATTTGTGCTGAACACTGGGTTTAAATGTTTAGCAACTCTAAAATTTTCCCCATTTAGTGTATCCCCCCAGGGCATGGGCTGACAGGAGCACATATACAGGCCCCCACTGTTGACCAGAATGATGCAGGTGGCCATTACAGCCTTTTACTCCAGTTTTCAGCTAAACCAATAGAATAATTTCCAGAACAGCTATCGGAAGGCTCATAATCACAGTTTGTCTATTCAAAAGTTACAACTCTGAATTTCCAAAGAGAACTGTCCATGATAAAAGGCGCTATTTTCTCAAAGCCATGTAAAGACTTCTTAAAGCCAGCACTAATTCTGATAAATAATCGTGGTTCTACCTGTGTTAATGCTATCTCTCTTTTGCATGTCTTTTTTTACATTAAACAATATGGTTACAGTCTTAATTAGATTATCCAAAAGCTCATTTTGCACGTTAGTCAACAGGCTTTGAAGAAAAATATTATGTAGCCATGTGAATTTGAATATATCAAAATTCAGTATGCTCTGCTTGAAACCCAACACTTTTTAAGCCACAGATTGCACATACATGCACCCAACATGCAAATTGTTCCCCTAAATTAAAAATAATCATCTCCATATATGTCATTACAAACTCAACATCAACTCCTACCCAGAGACATAACAGAAAGATTGTCCAAAAGCATAATTTATATTTTCTCTATCTCCTACATATTGTATTACTTGGTTTTTAAAAAATATTAGCCAATTAAGCAGTTGACTAAGAAACAATGATCAGAGGTATTGCTTGGGGAAATCACCACTGCCCTTCAACAGTGCTTGCATGGGGATATTTTTCCCTGTCTAGATCACACCCAATTTTCCCAACTCATTTCCTAACAGAGGAGCTACATTTCAGCAGAGCATCTGAAAACCTGCAAGAAATCTGAAAATATAATCGGGACTGCAGGCAGAAAAAATTTCGTTTCTATTCAATCAAACTGCTTTCAGACAATTGAACTCAATCTTGATCTTTAGAGCAGCTTCAGATAACTGAGATTTTTTTTTCTTTAAACTAGAGAAACCCCGGGAGACACGAGGAGAGATTCTTCCTCCTCCCATGCTGTTTGAGGTTACTCAGACATGCAGAAGCGGTGCCAGAGGAAGCAAGCCACGTACTTATCCCTTGGGAACTCCCACTTTGGGTCCTCTGGCAGCTCATACTCCGAGACTCCTGCCAGCATGGGGGCATCAGCAGTGGAGGAGAGGCGGGTGGTGATCCTCACCAGGGGCGTGTTGGAATTCATGGACGAGCTCGAGTCGGCCGACACCTGTGGTTGCGATGCAAGATGCAACAAGGGAAAAACAAAAAGATGGAGATGTAATATTGGCCCAAAATCTGAAAACCACCAGCACCTGGTACCAAGCCAGCTCAGAATCATGGTGTTAGGAAGTGGCTGAATCTACAGTCTTGATTCTATTGCTCTGTTCTCACATTTAGCCTCCCCTGTAAGGACATACTGACCCTAATGGCTGCCAAGGCTGCCAGTCTGTTCTGTAAATCAAAAACTATGTAAGTTTTACATTTATTCCCTCAGAAGGTATTTTTTTATTCATTTGAAGATTTTTTGAAATAAACTGGCAGTATTTACATCACTACCCTCAGATATCCAAGTGGGCAGCTTATACCATGAGCAGAGGTGACCAGTAAGTTCTCTTGTTCCACTCCTATATGTCCATGTCACCATGTCTTTTCCCAAATCAGCACATCCAGGTGGGGCTCCATCTCTTCTCCCAAGGAAAAGCAATAGCACAAGAGTAAATGGCCTCCAGGGGAGGTTCAGATTGGATATTAAGAACAGCTCCTTCAATGGATGGACTGTCAGGCTGCCCAGGGCAGTGGTGAAGTCACCAACCTCAGAGGGATTTAAAGGATGTGTAGATGTGACATGTGGGACACGGTTTGATGGTGGCCTTGGCAGGGCTTACATTTGGACTCAATGATCCTAGAGGTCTTTTCCAACCTATATGATTCTATCACTTTCCACTTTCCAAGTACTCAATACTGAAAGCATCAAAAAGCTATCACAATACTTCAGTTTTCAATTAACTACATTCTTAGCTAAAGACTCTACAGGAAATGTGGGGAAGGGATCCTAAAAATAACTCAGTTTTGAAACTTTGGAGTGTGATTTTCCACCAATATCTTCCTTAGATTATCAAAGATACTTATTGATAGATGTTTTGAAAAAGGAGGTGGACACTCTATCCATGTAACAAAATTCCTTTTGGTATGAATCTTCTACGAGGCTCTTTCCTCAAGCCTGCAAGCAGCAGCCTGACATCTGCTGACCTCAGAGCTTCAAGTGAATACTAACACAAAATAGGAATGCTTGTATTGCCAGTGTTCCCCTCCTGAGTGTGAATCCTCCTCCTCTCTTCACACCACAGTTGTGTCTTGGCCAAGCCCAAATCTTGGTCTTGGCAGCCAGACTGGGATGAAGGTTGTCACAAAGCCATCACTGGCACCCATCCTCACACCAGGCAGCAGGAGGTTCTTCTCTTGGACCCAGCTGGAAGCCTGGAGCAGCAGAGTACCCACACCCTCATCACCTGGATGAGGATCAGCTTTGACACCAGGTTTGCTAACGTAAAATGTCAGCAGGCTACAGTTTTGTTCCACGGGTCTTAGATCAAAAAAGGCATCTTTCTAAAACCAGGGGTCAAAAAGTTTCATAAGGAAAAAAAAATGTTAGGGATTGCTATCAAAAAATTAATCTTGGTAACCAGATTTGCAGCTGACAGACCTTTCCTGGTATCAGAAACAGCTCCTGGATGCAAGATGTGGTGTCCATGGAAAGAGAGAGTGAAACTGCACAAACACAAGGCCACCATTCAAAAAAGAACGGTGGGCTGCTTCTGCCCCATTCACCCCACCATCACAAATGTTAATATTTACTTTCAGCAAATATAAGTACCTGGCACATTCCTCTACGAAAATAAATCCAGTGACCACTTGAGAGGCAAACAGAAAAGCACTATTAAGGCAGACTATGGAGCTGTAAATAAATCAGTGAGGGAATACTGAATGGAATCCTGAGACAGAGATGCTGCCATGCCCAGCCTGCAGAGGGGAACTCACCTGCTGGACCAGAGGGCAGGAGAACCAGGGCTGGAATCTCATCTGCTTTTTTTGTTGTTGTTTTTTACCTTCCCATTTTCATTATTTTGCTACAATTTGAAAATGATTCTTCATGAAATGAAGCAGCTCAGCACCAAGAAATGTGCAAATCTCCAATGTGGCAGCTCCTCTACCCCCAACTCTACTATCCTGAATTCCACTTTTCTGTTATTTCTGGCTTCCATTTTTTCAGCTCACACCACAAACCTATCAATACTCTGTGACCATTTCCTCCGTATTTCCAAAATCTATTTTCTATTCTCTGGTCATTCTACCAAGATCTTTATTCAAGTCTTGATTCTTATATTCTTTATTAATTAACATTCACTTTACTGCCATGCCTGTCTGTGCCATCACAGCCATTGCTTTCAAGGGACAAGAAGGCATAGAAGTGAAGCTACAAAATTTATATACCTTAAGTATCAGAAATGATCCAGAATTCTGGATTCTGGGGTCTTGTTTTTGTTTTGAGGTTTTTTGGGGTTTTGTTTTTTTGGGGTTTTTTTTAGAATACAATAATTGTACTAGACACTGTCTGGATCTCTTCCAGAGCTTCAGAGTTTCATCTTCTCACTAGTTTTTACACTCACCATTCAGCAGCCTTAGCCTGCTTAAACCCAAATACAAACTTGCAATAAACTGAAATACTCTGGTGATGCATTTTAAACACAGAGCTTAAATAGCAATAATGTATAGAAAAAAGCAGATTAAAGGCTCTGCCAGTTTCCCTTTTAACACTGCTCCACGTGTTTACTCCACAGCAGAACTGTGTGATGGGCCAGAGATACTGGAGGTAACCAAAGTGCATTAACATGGGTAGGAATAATGAGAAATCCAGAAGAACTACCCCGTGTCTGGGAAAAGACAAATGGACTGCACTCCCAGGGAATATTCTCCTGATTGATTAACTGGACAGGTACAAGGAGTTACAGGAGCTCAAGGGCTATGAAAATCTGCTCCAGAAAAAGATGAAGCCAACCCAGCCTGGCCTGTGGTTGGGGGAGATTTTCTGTTTTGAAATGGCCTCTCACCTTTGCTGCAATAAGAAAGAATTAACCTTTGATCTCCTCCCTCAAGCATCTTTTTTCTCACTGCCTTAGAGCACACTATAAAAGACTGAGGAAAATCCTACCTATTCCAAGGTCAGTAGACATGGTCAGCTTTAATCTACATTTAAGTGGCAGCTTTCTATATGCTTTTTTCCCCCTTTTTTCCAACTTGCCATGTGCAGCTCTGCTCTCCAACCCCTTACCATGGAGGTTCACCTGGCACAGGTGAATTAAACACTGTGGGGGCCCCCTCAGAGTGCTGACACCCTGTTTTAAGTGATGACACTGCACTAGGGAGGTGTTTGGAGTGCTTAATTAAAGAAAGAAAGGTGAAAGTCAGCTTGAGTTGAGCAGAGCACTGAAAGAACCATTATGGTACGTGTTAACCTCAACAGGAAGGCAGAGCTCCCCCAGAAAATATTCCTTGTGTGCTTCCTTTGTGTTTTTAGCAGGCCAGAAGTGAGAACAGCACCAGGCAGACCTTTAGCTCTGTATCTGCCCTCAAGAAGGAGAAAAGCCCACTGCACTCAAACCTGACCCCTCAAGGTATGGTTATATCCCTATTTTAACCACATCTCCTTCCTCTGGCCAGCACACTGTGTTTAATCAGCTCTCAGTTAATGTCTTATAAGCATTTCTAACCAGCAGAGCATTTAAAACAAACAAATCTTTGCTGGAATCTTTAAATGCCGTGTGGCAGAATCAGCTGCAGAGCAGTGTGTAATTGTCTGTAATTGATTATGAAGGGTGTTTTCCTCCACTGATAATTCATACCATGTCCTGGAGCCTAGATCTGTCAGTTCTGGCACTCATGCTGGGACACTTTAGCAGGCATGCAGTGATTTCCTATAACTGTCAGCCTTTTTGAAGGCTCCGCTGGAAAAGTTAATTTGAAATCATATGCATATTTGTATGTTATAATTAGTAAATAATGCTGTTAGCTGCTGGGAGAAACAGCCCACGTGAGTGACCAGATGCAAGAAAATACAAGGTTAAATGCACTACACAAAGCTGAGTAATCCTAATGCTAAATACTGACATTTAAAACACATGCACCACCCCTCCTTGAAAAGCACTCATTTGGAAACACTTATACACAAAACAATATCCAACAAGTGCCACTAGACAAGACAGTGGTTTCCATACAGAAAAATCCAAGCAGAAAGAAAGAAATAAAATAAATACTTAAGGTAAATTCCATTTAACAGTATCTTACTGACAGTTGTGTTTTAATCTTTGCACTTAACAGCCTATTCTTCAAAAAATGATCATTTTACTGCTCAATATTACATTAAACACTACATTACTTTCCTTTTTCCTGATCTCTTTTTTTTTTTTTTACATTCCAGCAGCCATCATGACTTTGAATTACTGAACTATCATTTTGAACTGTTCTGCTGGGTGAGCTCAAGCCTTGCTTTAAACCCACCAGTCTTTGTTCATCACAAACACACCCATTATATCTTTATGAAGGACTAGCCTCCACAACAACAACAACAGACATAAATTATTGTATTTATGGGAGTGTATTTTAAACATTAAGCATAAAAAAGATCATTGCTTCCTATTTAAGGAAGAGACATGTTGAAGGGGCCCAAATTTGACAGATGGATTGTGACAGCCCTAACAAAAACCTTTAGTGATGACAAACATTTGTACTTGACTTTGAGCAAGTCACAAGAGATGGGACTGTCTTTTTATCTGCTTCAGTTATAATTTATCTGTTAAAATAAGTGTTCTACAAAATAGGTGTACATGCTATTGAAGGGTATTCTTTACTCCTTTGGTTCAGTGGCCCTGTCACTTAAAGCCTGTCCTGCAAATCAGCTTGTGAGGCTGAATCCCACAAATTCTTCATCCTCTCCCTCTCAAGCTGGTACCTCCACATAGACCACAGATCACACTTGAACTGCTTTGATGAAAAGAGCCTGCTGCATTTCCCTGGAAAAACCTGAAAACCAGAGTACCAGATCCTGGTGAGGATGAGGATTGTAGGGGATGGGACCTGATAATTCCTGACTTCATCCTGACCCTTCCTACAAATGTGAAAAGAATTGCGTTTTGGCAGGAAAAAAACGCCTGCATGTGGGGAATGATAAAATCCTGTGGGTAGCTCAGGCTAAACAGTGCAGGAATATCCAAACCAAACCATATGTTACTCAGCAAGACTCTTCTCCTGCTTAGACAAGATGGCATCAGAGCTGTGCAAACGTCTCCCTGTGAACCAGGATTATTTTCCAACCCAGACCCTCAGGGACCCTGACCCAGCAGCAGCAGAGCTTTGAAAACAATATCAAGAATTTCCCAATCTGTGGCCTCATTTCACTGGAATTCCAACAAACCCCATCACCCAGCCCTGGATCCCTGCCCCATTCTCACAGCCTACCTGCCATCCTCCCACCTCATCCCTCCCACACATAGCACAAAGGGAAAAATTATGTCCTCCCCAGATAAATAAAGGCTTTTAGGGACAAAAAACCTCACCAAGTTTAAATACAATCCTCAGAAATACAAATAAACTGAAACAAAGTGAGCTTGGTGGCACAATAAAACCAATGAATGATCCAGAAGCACACACCCCTTCCAATAAAACATCTGGATTGTTTTTCAATTCTTCATCGCTGGTGACAACAGCCCTGAAATCCAAAGCCAGCTTTAAAAGATGCAGAAACTAAAGAGCTGCTGCAGCCTCAGCACCAAGGAGAAATTAAGGAATATTCACAAGCAACTCTTCAGGGGCTGCTTGTCTCATCCTGCCTTTGCAAGCTGACCAGTGAAATCATCAAACCAGAAAGAAATACAGATTTCAGACAATGCTTACAGTAGTTATATTTTCTTCCATGAAGACACAAAAGCAGGGAGACCTTCAGTGAGCAATTGCTGCTAATAAAACAGCACCAGGAACAACTGGGAGTAGTGGGATTTTTGCTTAGGGGTTGAAACAGCATTAGCACCTTCAAATATAAATCTTTTCCCAAAAAAGTATTCCCAGTTTTAAAAGCAAAATGCCACTTTGGGGGGAAAAAAATGGCAAAAATACTGAAATAAATTGATAAAACCCAACGTGACAAACATGCTGTAAGACAGTTTCTTTCCTCTGAGAAAACAATAGCTTTGGAGAAGATCCATATTGCATCATTTAAGGATAAATAGCCAAGCTGAGGGCAGTGGTTGGCACTGCTGTCACACACAATGAAATAACACTCTTCTCCCTGAGGAACCGTTTCCAGCTGACACAACTGAGCTTGCACCAAGCCCTAGGTATTCTTTATACCATCAACTTATCTCTGAATCATTAGGCTTTTATATTCAGGCAGAAATCTAATAAATGTCTCCTATCTAAGCAGCTGATATCTCATTCTCTCTCTCTCTGGCTAAGCACACAACATCTGAAATGCCTTCTTTGTCCAGAAAGCTACACAGATTTCTAGCCAGAGAGATGTGTGAGTTGAGCTGAGGGTTTCTCATCACTCTTCCTGACACACTCAGAGTGAAAAGTCCCTCTTTGTCCCAGAGATACTTGAGCAAATGAGTAAAATCATAAAATGACAAAACAAACAAACCACCCCCAAACCTAAAGTGGCAAAGAAAGTCAGAAAAAAAAAAAGAATTAATGTTTTTTCCTCATAAGACAAACCAAGTATCCTTCTGATTGAAGAAAAGTTCAGGTCCCCCATCTCAAGATGATGTAAAATACTGAATTCAGAGGAAGGTAGCTAAAGCATTCCACTCCTTGGTATTTTCAACCAAGGAAATTCATGAAACAAAGGTCCAGAAAAGTGTAATGCCGTTCAGAATCTCCCACTCTGAGTGCCCATGCATCTCATTTCAAACACTTACCCAGGCTGAAGAACCCTTTTTAAGGGTACAGGCATTACTCTGACAGTGACAGTATTCTGGGCAGGCTGTAAAAACCAATCTACAGAAATCCTGCACCACTTATTCATGGTGCAGATGGACACAAAGTGAACCTTCACATCCCAATTCCCTGGCCAGAGCCTGGATCCAACCTCCCTAGACAATGATTTTTTGGCTGCTGAGGTGAACCACAGCCTCAGATTCCAACATCCCCTATCCTGCAGGGCTCAAACCTGGGGGTGCAGAGGTCTGCCCTCAAGACCTATTGCAAGAAAATAAAAAAACTATTAAACTCCAGCTTCTACAAGGACTACAAAACCTTCAGCAGAGGACAGTATGTGGGAATGGAGGCTGTTTTGGCAAGTGGTGGCCTGTGATAAAGCCAAAGTCCTGTTACTTGTTCAACTGGTTTGTTGCTCGTGGCATCGCCCTCTCCAGAAACGCTCATTGCCAGCCACAAACAACTGTAAAATACACTTCATGTGATGCTGTTGTGTGCATTTTAAATCTGGCATTTGCTTTTGTTTCTTGCTCAAAAGCATCATTATCTTAATCAAGCTGTCCAAAATCTGATATAGTATCTCCCCTATTTTTACTTTATTACAGTCTTTTTTCTATTTTGGGGTGTTTTCTGGATGCCTGGATGAAAATCCCTCCTCTTGCTCTTCAAAAGCCTTCCTGAAAAATACCTCTCTGTATCTGGTACCTAGTTACCACAACAATAATCACCTTAGAAACATCATAAATATACAATTAAATAGGATTCTCTTCCAAAGCCCATTAAGGCAGTAACATTTTTTCCCATTGACTCCAACAAGCTGTGGGATCAGGCCCTAAAATACTTGAAACACATTTTTTTTTCCCCCCATCTACCGACTGCTAATACAGAACATATTTCAGTTTCTACATTTCTCCCCTCCCCAACAGCCCTACCCCGATTTCCTTGAGACACACACCGCTGTGCTAAGACATTCACTCCATCCCACCCCTACCGCAAACCGGCGCAATTTATTCATTTCCTCACTCATTCCCCCTTTCCAAAGCTCTCAGCAGAGAAGGACATGCTGGCTTGGTTGTTTGGGGGTTTAAAAAAAAATGTTTTCTGAAACTCTTTATCTACTTTCTGTTACCTGTCTGCGCAGGGGGATTCGCTTGGTGAGCTTGTGGACGGCGGGCTGGCTGCTGAAATCCGGCTTCTTGGTGGTGTTCTTCATGCGGCACAGGACCACTGTCAGCACCATGCAGGCTATCAGGAACACCCCTATGCAGTAAATGGCTATTTCCAGGTAGTCTGGAGAGGTTGGGTATTCCTTTTCTTTCTCAGGAGCTGCATGGGAAGGTTTCAGGAGGGAACAATCACGTCACAGGGTTAGCACAGGGAACGGGCAGCGCTCGGCACTTGGAGCAAGTCATGGTAAAATAGAACCAGTTCTTGTGTGATATTCAGAACTGAAATCTTTCTGATATACAGAAATTGGATGTTTAGGCCATCTTGCAATCTGGAAGTAATTAGTTTTTTCCAGATTACTGCTTTGATTTCCATTACAATTTCTCAGTTTGCACTGAGTGTGAGCTTGTGTGTCTATGTATACACACACAAACATACATACGTGTCTGCCTAGGTAGGTACATACACATACATTGAAATATTGCCTGATCAAGGATAATTTTAGAGGGAAGAAAAAACTGTTCAAACTAGGCTCAGGTTCATTTTGTTGCTTGGGTCAAACTTTAAAAGCACCGCAATTCTTGTGAACCACACAAAAGCACATCTAAAGATAAAACTGTGATTTAGCTAGCTGAATGAAAAGTTTTTAAATTTGAAAATAAATGTTTGGGCTTGAGTCTGCTTGAGTCTGCCTGTCTATTCAAAATTTTCAGTAGGATCTCAAAATACAGAGGATGAATCAGTCCCTCAATCACGTCTATAAACTCAGCTTAAGGGTTTCAAAAGGGTTTCAAGGACCTGGCTGTCCAGCTGCTTAACCAGCTGTGCTTAATGCAGGTTGCCCAACTCCCCTGAGGTCCTTTGAGGAGCCCAGTGCTGGATTAAAAAGCATAATTGAATTGCCAGCAACACATTAATTAACGAGCCCTCTTCTGTGAGGACTGCAGTCTTTCAAGTAACCTCATCAGTGGTTACTGGCCTATGAGATTAGATTTTGGAGGGAGTGGTTGTGCAGAGCTGTTACTCTGATTGAAACCATTTTGAAGCTATCTTCAAGACAGTTATATGTGCAAACAGTGTCCCTAATCCCTTATCTGGGATTCAACCCCGGATAAACAGCATTCCACAGCCATCAGCGGCCACTCCGCAAGCAATGCACGTTTCAAGCTGAAATTTTCTCGTGCCTTTCCAGGCTTATAAAAATACTTCGTTCAAAAAAATTGGTTAAAAAAAAAATTTTAAAAAAATGCTGTTTAAGCAGTTGCAAAATACAAACACTGCCAGCAGAAGCAAGCTCTACACAGACACTGCTCTGCCCGCTTGGTGACACCTCACAGGCTCAGGGTTCAGTTCAGAGTGAGATGGAATAAAGCTGCCTTGTTCAATATATTTCAGTAAAAGGTAAGAAATTATCTGCAGACAGTGGGAACATTTAACTCCCACACTGTGAACCTCAGCAATATGCACATGCAGGTTTTGTACCTCTGACTTAGGATTAACAATTAATAAATGTTAAGCACAAGATGACCCAGCAAACCTCAGGTGGTTCATGGTTTCTTTTTTCCCAAAAGAACTCCTGAGGCAGCTGCCAACAGTTATAAATGAGAAAACTTGACCAATGTCAAAACCAACTGCAGTTACATCTTCTAACAGCTGATAACAATTTTCAGGCGATAAAGCACATTGATGTTTGTTTCTTTTAAGGACAGAAACATCATCAACCCCAGAAGAGCAAGACATGCTTTGCAGTAAAAGCAAATGGCTACTTGTTTCCTTAGAGCATGCAATGCTTAAAGATGCACCGAGCCGATTCCCAAGATATGGAAGGCACTGCTTCTGTACATGATCCTCTGGCATTGAGATTGGAATTTCCATGAGAGATTTGCACGATAGGTAAAACAAAATTGAAGTACGCTGAAGAGCTCAGGTATTTTAATGAGCCAGTACATAACTATGGCCAAATTAGTTCCAAACTTCAAAATGAACTGAATTTCATCTTATAGGAAAGCTTACAATGATTTATGGGCTGATTTTCAGTTGTCTCATTGAAGTGCTAAGGAAATGCAACTCCTTAGCATTTCTGATGATGTAAAAATATATCAATTAAGTGCAGTAGCCACACAATCCACTCCCTTTTTTGTCATTGTTGCTGTTTGGTTTTTGGAGTTGCAAATACATGACAGAACAATTCATTGGCTTGAGACAACTGCGCTTTAAAAACCAAAATCATTGTAAAAGCCTTTTTTATTGAGACAGAAGCCGTGCTAATTCTGTAGCAAATCAACAAGGGAAGGGGGAAAAAAAAAGAGGAAAAACCACAGAAAGAGAGCAGTGTATACCTGGCAGAACTGTCAACCATGCAGTGTGAAAGGATATCCCAATAGAATTACCCGCCAAGCATGTATACTCCCCAGCATCCTCAAAAGTTACATTCCGTATATAGAGAACCTCAATTTCTTTGTCCGTGGTGTTAACACCGGCAGCCTAAAAAAAAAACAAGAGGGAAGCAAGAGAAAAAAGCTAGACACTGAGAGAATTGTTGTGGATAGGGAGGTGGAGCCACAGGGCTTTGCACTTGGTAAAGGCAGAGGTGGAGAGATGCAAAGCTCCTTCCCCATCCACAATCCCTCGTCCAAAAGGCGTTTACCAACAGGTCCCAGCTCACCTCAGAAAGTAATCAACACCCTTCACCAGACCTAAACTCACCACCTAAACATGCATGCAATCAAAAGACATGGAAAAATTCACCCACAAATTTTATTTTTTTTTTCCTCCTTCTTCTTTTGTAACAAGAGAAAGTTGAAAGGAAAACAAAGAGAAAACGAAGTAGGACAGAATGTGGGATCCTTCACGTGTAGATACCTGTTTCAGAGGAAAGAATTTACCATAAAAGCATACTCTATAATGATGGGGTGAATTCTGCTCCAAAAGACAACTTAGTAGCTGTCTTAGACTGTGTATGATCCTTGCATCACCCTCTGCACTACACTTTTCAGTAGTAATTACTACTGTACATTGTGAAGGGTTGCCAAACCTCGTTTAAATCTCAAGTCTGGAGGTATTTGGTGGTTTGCTTAAAAGCACAGTGGGAAATATCCCAAATCTTGCTCAAAAATCAGAGATCTTGTTCAGTTGTGGCTCTCACAGGTGGGAGAGAAAAGACTTCAAAGGTTTGAGAATCAGGAGGTGGAAATAAAACATTTTTCTACGTCTTAAGATGGGGGGGGAACTCTGCAAGTTTTGAGTTTTTTATTGACCATCTTCCCGATCTGTCTTGACATTCTGCACCAATCCAAGTATCAGTGATTATCCAAGCTCATACAAATAGAGTAAATCTTAGGCCTGGAACTTCCCAGCTGCCTTAAGATGGGCAGATCAGGGCATCAGCATTAAGGTCTCAGGGATGAAAGTTTAGAGAAATTAATGTTTCCTACTTTTGATCCCTGCTCCATTCAAAAACGTTACTTTGAAATACACAATCAGGGAATAAATACCTTTTCACTGGACCATTCTGAGGCAAATTTAGTTGCAGGCTGTAGTCACATGGTCTGCCTGTCTTTATTGTTACTGCTAAGAAAAACCCAGTTAGTAATGGGTGAGTAAGACCTGGAAAAATCCTCCCACCTGCACAGTCACAGGCGAGGTGGGAAGCTGTAAGTGACTAAACTGATCTGACTTATGCTTCAGTGGGTATTTATGTGAACAGATCATATATACACACACCTATGTGTGTGTATAAATACACACTACTAGGCTGTAATTACACTATTCAGTGAGCACCCTCTGTGTGAACTGCAGAGTATGCAGAATTAACAACAAAACTGGACACACATACACGCAGACATAAAGACACCAAAGAGAGAACAAAGATCAGCATCAGAGACCAAAGCAGTGCTTCTGGTACACAGAGAATATTGTGGGAATTTTTCCATGGCTGCTGGTGTAACACCAGCTGCATCACCAAAGGAGGATTACACATATACCACCAAGGCCAGAGAGTATCCTACAAGCTGCCTGCAGTCTCCCAAAGCACCATTTTTTTCCAGCTTGCTTTAAAAAACGTTGTTACCTTGTAGGCTTGGCAGAACAGAGAGCCAGGCAGACTGGTTGGCCTCCCCTATATAATTGGAGACCTTACAAATATATTCTCCAGCGTCCGCCTCTGTCACATTGAACAGTGTCAGCACTTCAGCATTGGAATTATTTATCCCCGAGTGCTAGAATAGACCAATAACACAGGAGAACAATGTCACTGCTGCCCAGAATGGACACCAATCTGTCTATGGTCCCACCACCAACACGTCACCAGAATATTCCACAACAGCCTTTAAACATTGAAGGGTTTGGGGTTGGGATTTCGGGTTGTTGGTTTTTTTTTTTTTTTCCTTTTGGTTGCAGTTGTTTGGTTTTCTTACATCCGTAGCATCACAGGAGGAGTTAGAAAACAGCAGCATGGGGGGAAAAAGAATCCACCTAGGCAGGCACTGCATGGGACAAGCAGGTACAGAGCTGCCTGTCAGAGTTTTGGCAATGCCACCCAGCTTGGAAAACTTCAGTTTCCCTGGTCAGCCTTGCTCCAAACTGGCAGGAATGACAGTACCAATACACTGCTCCAAACCGGGCATCTCTGCAGGCTCAGCATCCAGACAGCCCAGTCCTCCAGCAAGCTTTTGGCTGCAGCTGCCATGTTACTTTGGAATCAAGAGGCTGAAGAAATATGAAAGACATGGAGTAGATTGTCCCAGGTATGTTTTGGATGCTTTCTGCCCGTACAAAAATGTCAGTGATGTTCTTTAGAAAAATTTTCAATTTTTTTCTGAACAAGTCATGCCTGGAACATTTAGCTATAAAGGAAGTATAAAGGAGCAAAACAGCATCTATAAGCTGCACAGTTAGCATTCAGACAAGCAAATGTTCACATAACTCATCATTTCACTTGTAACATAAACATCTCCACTTTCAAAAGAAGCTCAGAACTCGAGATCCTCAGATTTACACCGAACAAACGCCACGCTCTAAAGAAGTGGCAGCATCCGAGAGGCCTCACCTTTAAAACCTGGAGATAGGGCAGCCCATCTGGCCCGTATTTGCTGCCATTCCTCTCCACGTGCTTGATCCACTGGATGTGGGGCTGGGCATCGCTGTAGACCTTGCAGACAAACTCGACATCCCCCCCGACCACGGCGGAGGCGTTGGCGGGGAGCCCCGCCTGCAGGATGGGCCTGTGCGGGGAGCGCTCTGCTCCGGCACGGAACGGGGGGGAAGGAGAAAGAGAGAGAGAGAAATAAAGATGCATAAATAAGCAGGGCTGCCAAGAAAACTGTACGTGAACCCCAGCCAAAAAGCCCTGTAAGCCTGTTGGCTGACTCCTCCGAAATAACACCGCGGCCAAAGCGTGTAACAAAACCCGCGGTTCAAAGGAGAAGGCTTGAGAGCTACACTTGTAATTTAAAGAATAGCCATTTGGGGGGGAGGGGGGGAACCCTGCTTGAACACTTCACTCGTTTGCCATGGTTTAACTCAGCCCTAATTAGGTAAAATGTCTCCTTTTGGATTTTTTTTTTAAGCTACTGTAATAAAGTTACCTCTGAGTTCTAAAACGTCTTGATTCGACTAGGCGTCCACACATTAAGAAGAAATATTACTAATTATTTTTAAAAATGTGTTAAGATGAACCAAAGGGAATTTCTCAAAAGTGGCAGCAGAAGTCTCAGAGTGCAGGATGCACAAACCAGGCAGCTCAATTTCCTAAAACGCTCCTCTAGTCAGTGCCACCACGACCGCTCCCTGCTTCACCCAGACACAGCAACAGAATTCATCCTTTATTCTCACCAAGACATAGGGAAAGACAGAGTTCTCTGGAAAACTGAAGTGTGTTTAACATGAGCCAATTTAGCTTCTAATCTATGCCCATGTATAAGCATTTCTCATCACATTTTCACTCAACCTCTCATGGGGAGGAGCTGAGGGAATTGGGGTTGTTTAGCCTGGAGGAAAGGAGGTTCAGGAGGGACCTTCTCATTCTACAACTCCCTGACAGGAGGTTTTAGCCAGGTGGGAGTCAGGCTCTTCTCCCAGGTGACAAGTGACAGGAGGAGAGGAAATGGCCTCAGGTTATGCCAGGGGAGGTTTAGATTGGGTATCAGGGAAAATTCCCTCACCAAAAGGTTGCCCAGCTTTGGAACAGGCTGCCCAGAGAGGGCACCCAAAAGTCATGTGTGTAGATGTGACACCTGGGGACGTGGTTTAGTGGTGGCCTCAGCAGTGCTGGGTTAATGGTTGGACTCAATTATTTTAGAGAGCTTTTCCAACCTAAACAATTCTACGAATCAGAAGTGAAATGCTCACTGGCCATCCTCAGCTCCCTGTTCTCTCCTGCTCCAGGAATTCTTTCAAAGATAAGCAAAAAATAGCAGACCTAAATATTTATTTTTGGAGGCTACATACTGTAAAAGCTCTGACATTACGAGCCAAATCAGCTGAATTTCAAACCAAGCGTTCCTTCTTAAACATACTGGTCTCCAATAAATTGTTTCACAAGCAAACATTGTGAGTATAATAGCAAATAATGATGCCATTGAACAATGGGATCTTTTATACAGTCCAATATATTTGGCATGCAGCAAACATCTACTGGGAATTTATTCACTGAGGCTATGCTGGCAGCACACTACAAAGCAGCAGTCTTATTTTACTTGTGGCAAAAGTGCATTTGCATTGCAGTTACTAAATTATTCCGTGGCTACATGTGCCATTTTCGAAGATCTAGGAACAGTTTCATATTTTTTAATTTGTAAATTGCATTAGAACATATAAATTATTATTTTACAGTTCTGGAGAGAACTTTTAGTTTCTCACCTTATACTAAATAAGCTCTAATTCCATCTCCCTCATTCCTTCATTTGGGTACAAAAACAGCAAGCAAAAATCTCTCTCTAATAGAAACCTTACACCATCTTCCAAAACTTATTACAGCTGCCTTCGGTATAAAATGAAACTTTAGAGAATGTTATTTAAAATGTTTTTTAGAAGTCAGTAGGCCTCATGTTTCATTTCTCCACATCAGGGTTTGATTTCCTTTGTGACCTTATTCTCTGCCCTTTAACAAACCAGAGAATGAGGCCTGAAACATCTTGGAAAAGTTCCTACTATGCCAGCATCCACACATGAGATGTGTTTAGTTTATCCCAATAGCCATCAATGATTTAATCTTTCATTGATGACTGTCAAGCATTTCCTCTACCAAAAAAGAGGAGGCAAAGCAAAGGAGTAAAAGCAGAGTTCTCACATTCTTGGTCCTCAATTTCATTTTAAAAAATTCAAGCGTGTGCATATGGATGGGTATATACGCATGGCTGTTTGTGAAATTTCTTCTCTAAAGGCAAATGGGTTAAAAATAAATTTGGTTGGCCTCCCACATATGGATCAGTGTTCACCAACTCCTCTGCTTCAGCAGAGGGGAAATAGCACAGGAGAACAAAACCATCACCATGCAAATCCAGCAGGGCTTCATGGCAAACCTGGGGTCCAAAGAACACAGAATAGACTCAGGATTGGGGAAAATAACTATGAAGAAACTTCCACTAATTACCAAAGACCAAGCTTAATTTTGTACAGCACATTTTCTTGGAAATACTAATGTCATTTTTAGTTAATTATCCAAAAACATCCTGAAGTTATTCTACTTCTCTCCAAACCCACACACATCTAAGGACTCTCTTAAGCACAGGTACTGCCAAAGCCATATTCATAAATCTCACATCACTATTCAGCATTTAGAATACAAGTTGTACATTTGTAAGCAGCTATCATCACTCAAACAACTAGCTGCACCAATAATATCAGATGGAAACAGCGTGTTCCTTTTTACTGAACACCAGCAAAGGAGGCAAAGTTGCCTTTGAAAAAATCTTAAAGGCTGGTGAAAGTGATTTTATCATTACTTAATAATTATAATCAGGATCATCACTAAAACATAGCGACCATACACATCTTTAGTTATTTAAACAAAGTTTTCACATGAAACAAGCTGGCAACAAATCTCATCGCTCTAGAGCCTGATTTCACTATTCCTCTTGTTTATTAGTATGGAAGAATCACCCTGAGAAATAAATCTTTGCTGCCTGAACACTGTAATTTCAGTGTTACAATCTCACTGCTGACACAGTTTGTTATAAAATCAAGTCAAAAACATATGCTATAATATAGAAAATATAACCCCCAACATGCTTCATGCTGGATCCCACTGGAAGAGACAGACACCAGCTTGCAGCTTAGATACAAAATCAACATCATCCCCATCTGAGGAATCACTTACCTACAAAAGACAGAGTCAAAATGATTGCTTGCATGAGGAATTATCAGATTCAAGGCCACGAGCACCTAAATTTTACACCACCATGAAAGTGCCCAGGGCTTGAGCATTTCTGCTCACTTATCTGTAGACAAACAGTCGCTATTTGAAGGGATGACTGACAAAGAGCCCAAAAGGCTTAGAGTGAACTGTCATTTAACCTGTTAATGTTAAAACCTCAAAATACCTCCCTCCAAGAGATAAAACTACAAAGAATCCAGGAAAGGTGGAGAATTCCAAGTTCCAAAAAAACCTGGCACAATGGAAGGAGGTACCCAGGAAGTTCCACACGCTGCAGGATCCCTAGAGATGGTGGGAGCCTGTCCTGCTACTGGAAATGACTACGGGAGCCTACACACTTCCCAAAGAACCCTGAGAACTGCCTCTTCAAGGAATTTAAGCCCCTGAGCAGAGGATTCTTTCAAAATGAGATGGCCTCATCTCTTCCCCCATCATTGGCTGTATTTCC
>VZSR01000514.1:9374789-9395477 GCA_013398615.1 Brachypodius melanocephalos
GGGAGAGAAAGAGGAAAGTGATGCAACTGTACAAGGTGAAGATGGTGGGGTGTGCAGGTGGGTGACAGGAGCCAAACCCCAACCCTCACAGCCAAGTGAGACCCCAGAAGACACCACCCCATCCATATCCATCCCTATCCATCCCTGGAGCAGGATGGAATAGCCACGGGAAGGCAGGCTGCTGGCCGAGCAGCAGAGGGGAGACGTGGGGCAGGAATTGCTGCTGCCAGAGGCCAGTGGAGAGGGATTGTGGCTGAGAGAGTGGCACTGCTGCCACCAGAGAGCCTTGGCAGGGAGAGCAGACAATACCCCCGGAAGGGGGGAGCCCCAGGACCCCGGCCAGGCCAAGTCTCCTTAGCAACCTGGCTGTACCAGCGGCTGAGAAGAGCTCTGGGAATTGTCTCTCCAAGCTTCCTTGTCACCCCAGCACAGATAGTTCAGGACCTTTCACAGGAGCTAAAAGCCAGAACCAAAGCCTATTGAAGTCAAGGGGGAAAACTCACATGGAATTCAATGGGCTTTGCATAAGGCATCCGATTCATTGAAAAAAAAGAGAAAACGAAAACTACTTTTATTTTCTGCTTCTGAATGTGCTTGTTTCCTCTCCTTGCAAATGTGTGATTCAAGTGTGGGCTTGAAAAATAAAAGCTTAATAGTAAATGCAAGACCAAGCACCAAGCATGAGCTCTGGGAACAATAGAGAGATCCTCAATTAAGGAGAGAAGACAGGGAGAAAAAGATTACCTAATTTTTAGCTAGACACATTTATCAGAGCCTTTAATAAGAGCAGTTTTGAAATGTTACTGACTTCTAAGGACTCATCTTGATGGCTGCCACGGAACAACTTCAGAGGGATCCCTCAAATGATGCCTCTGAGCAGCAGTTCTGGATTGACAGCCCCTGGTAAAGGTTCTGTGCATTCAGTGACCACTAAATGAGAAATGAAGTAGTTCCAGCTGTCACTGTATTGACTGAAAGCACTGACCTGCCATACCCTCTCCTTCCCTGGCCCTGCTCAGCACAGCACCCTCAGCTCTAGTTGCTTATTTTGCCTGACTCCAAGTTTGGGAAATACTCAGCAGCAGCCTGGACCCTGTTTGGAGAAAACACTATCCACTCCCAACCACCTTCCTTCAAATGCTGCAACATTTGTTGCTTTGGAAGATGCTAATTATGCTGTAAATTATGGGTCCCAAAAGCCTCCTACAGCATTTTAGGCCAGACTGTAATCACAGCCTCTTGCATTGGCTTTGGCTTCACATTGTAAACTTGCAAGATTGACTTGCATGCCTTAAAAAAAACTAACCACAGCCTTTTCATCGCAGGCTGGGACTGCAACTTTCCTCCCCTGTGTTTCATCTTCACCAGTGAGCAGCACTTTCCCACCAATTCCCCTGGGCCATCTACCTAACCCAGGAGATCTCAGAAGGCTGCTGGGCTCTGAGCACTGCTGATGGAGGAGCAGTCCCTGAATTAACAACACATCACATCTGGGCATTCCCTTGGGAGACACTTTACAGACAGGTATAAAGTAACCTGCACATCCTTTGTGCCACCAAGTGACCCACAGACCTCACAGAGTGGGAAGACAGCAGAGTCACCCATCTCTGGGCTAAATACCAACCATTAACAGAAAGGTTATGAGATTATTAAATCCCTACTGTTCGGTGAGTTTCAGGTCTTTATCCTGTGCTAGCTGACTGCAAAGGAACCACTTTGCAAGGAGAAACATAAGGAGCACCATCTTTTATGAATGATCCCACCTACACAAACCGCAAATCCATTCATAAGCACTCAGGGGCTGGATTAATTATTGTGCTCTGAATTAGAGAGCCTTTCTGAGGTGAGTTCCAGGAGCAACGCCAGCCTGAGGAATTGCAGCTTGGGTTTCTCTATAAAGCCAGCATGATCAGAGTTCATACAAAGGACTGTGTATGAAGCTACACTTGCACTCCACTCCCCCTTGCAATGGTGTACGAGGGGTCCAACCAAAGGGATGCCAGCCCCCACAGGAATTTGCTCCTTAAGGTAGCTCTCTGCACATAGGCCAAGCCAAACCTTGGCTTCCTTTCCCCATCACAAAGCCACTGCTTAGGACAACCTGTGCTCTCTGAAACCCCGGAAGCAGAACACTCCTAACTCCACCCTTCTCTCCATGGCGTGGAGGAGGAAGGCTGAGCGCTGGCTGCTCTTTCAGAAGATCAGAGAGAGCCAAGCAGGTGTAGGCAGAACAAGGTGTAGGCAGAACACCTCTCCTAATTAATGTCACGTGTCAGACGTGCACGAGCCAGGAGCTGAGCAGCCTCCACCAGCTGCACGTCAGTTTGGGTTTGTCTCTGTCTCTGCACAAGGTGAAGCACTGCATGTTGTTTATGGCCAATGTTCTATTTAAACAGACACACACACACAAACCCCTCCAATCATCCCTTCCTGGGTAATTTACACACGCCAAGGTAGAGCCCACAGCAAGTCAGGGATGATGCTCTCCTCCTAAACCCTGCAAAATCACAAGATGCTTGAAGGCTGGAAGGATTAACATCACTGTCATGAAACATTAAGAGATAAAGACCATCCCTGGCAAGAACACTTGATAAAGAACAGGAGCCTCTCAGGCAGGCTTGCAGAGCAGCTTATGGATCAGCCCAGCTTTAGCAGGACTGATGATATCACACTTTACAAACTTTGGCATTTTTAACCAGTAGGTATGAGCCAACAAATGGTTCCTGCTGCTCCACATTCCAGTACAGCAGGAGTCTCCGTGTGCAGCATTTCCTACTGGCCCAACATCACTTGAAGAAACCATTTAGGTGGCCAAAGCTCAAAGGAGCTCCAGTGAGCCTGGCATAGGGAACTGAGGCCAACCTCCATCACCATTATTAAAGATCCCTTACTCTTTTCATTTACAAGCCTTTCACACAAATTTGAGGCACTTCTTGCTGCTGTTGTGTCTCTCACTCTATCCTTGCCAACAAGCTGGGCTCCACCCCCCAGCTCTGCTCTGTTTTTTGGGCAGTACCAGCAGTCAGCACAGAACCAGACTCCACATAGCCCCGCTGTCACTGAATACTTTCACAAGAAGTTAAACATTTCAACACTATTAAAGAATTTTAATGCTAAAGATTAAAGTTCTGTCACATATATCAAAGCAGACCCATTTGTCACCCACAGCAAGGCCTCTGCCACTCCATCCAGCCTCCTTGTGACACTCAAGCCCTTCTACTGACCAAGGCCAGCCAAGTAGAGGGCAGTGTCTTTTTAAAATCTTTACAGAAGTTAAGCAGGTGTAGTCAAACTCTTTGTCCTTGGCTTCACCACCTTCACCTCTAATTTTAAGTAATGGCACTGTTTCCCAAGCAGACAAAGCTCCCACTGATGTTATCCCATCTGTTTCCTTGGATTGCTCCACAGCAGAGCTTCAGCTCTCTGTCCCATCTGCATTTTAGCTAAAAATCCATCTCTGCACACCTTTACAGCAAAAGTGCATCTGTACACCTCTTCCTCACAAGGCACCAAGATGGGGAAATACAGAGCCCATTGATGTCAATGAAAACACTACCAAAAAAAAAACCAAACCACCAACCAAAAACCAGAATCAGAACTAGTTAAAAGCTGTCCTTTCAAATCACACATATATCTGAGGGTTAAAAGAGACAAGAACATCCAACAAGCCTGAGGCTAAGGCAGGAAACATGAATGCTCTTGTTTTAAAACATGAAATTATCAACAGGGTTTTAAGACCAGTTTGTCCTTAAAAGCAAAGCCCCATTGTCAGGCTGACAGTGTGGGTTTCATCAGCCCCAAGGAGCAGAAAAAGTCATAGCAGCAAGAGTAGTACACTAATCTTGGAGCTCCCTTGCAGTATCCCTCACACAGTGCATGCATAAGCAAATGCTTCATACGAGTCTGAACAAAGGGTGGAGAGGCCTTATTTTAGTGTTAAAAAAATTATGGGAAACAGAACAATGAGAGGCTACAATTTTCATTGATATTCTTTTCAGTGTACCCTAAAAGAAAGGGTAAGGAAAAGAAAGGAAAAAGAAAAAGGCTACAAGAGAATATGAAAAACAGCTTGTGACTTCTCACAGACAAGTGGTAAAATTTTATTGTTCTGGCTGTTCCCAGAGACTGCATTAATTTTTACACCCAGAGATATCATCCTTTGTACTGTGCACAGCTCCCAGCACTCAGCTGCTGTATAATAACCAGAGACAATGCTGGGTCCGGCATCACTGGAATGGGTTCTCCAGCAGGCTTTGCCAAAGGTTGACTGCATGCCTGGCAAACAGCATCCCTCCCACAGGGATGATGTCCTCTCCCAGCTGCAGTGGCTTTAACTCCCCAGTGCACCCAGGGATGCCATAAAGCACACGGGTGGGAGTTATTATTTCTGCTGGTATTGTGACCCAAGTGCATATTTCTCATCAGCCAAATTCCCTTTCCTGAAAACAGCTCTGCCTTTAAAGTAAAATGGAAAAGATTATGTAAAGCTTTAAAGGCGTTCCTTCCATTTCTACACTTCTCCCTGCTTTTCTTACACAGCACACTTGCTCTATTGAGCAATGCAGGTGTGAAATTATTGGAAGCACTGCAGGATTGTCCCTTCCCCAGCTCCCTACCAGACACAGCCAAGCACAGCTGACTGACCATACTGACTGTGCAGGTCTCAGGGCAGAAAAGAAGCTCCAGCACCCAGAATTTCAGTGCTGGACAATCCTGGCTCAGCCTCATGATGAATCTGTGTCAGCCCTCACTCAGCCCTTTGGGCTTCCCTTCCCTGGTGATGAAGTTTGGACACATCCCTCCATCAGCACCACATTCCCTTCTGCAACACACAATCCACTGTTCTGAAAGCTGGACCAGATGCTGAAGAGGAATGCTCTAGGGAAGACCCTGATCACACATATTTGTCATTATATTTCCAGTAATTTGGGTTTATCCAAGTAAATCTCACAAGATGCAACAGCGTTCACAGGCTGGACACAGACTTGGTGCTCCAGAACTCCAAAGTTGATTTGTTAACTTTCTCCTGGTTCTGGCTGGGGTACATGATTTTCTTCCTAGCACTGGTACAGTGAAATGTCTGAATTAAGGATGAGAATAATGTTGAGAACTCACTGATGGTTTGGTTATTGCTGATCAGCTCTCAGACGCAGTCAAGGACCTGTCAGCTCCTCATGCTGCCCTGCCAGGGGGGACATAAGGAGCTGTGGGGGGACACAGCCAGGACAGCTGACCAAAGAGATCTTCCAGACCAAATACTCAGTGTATAAATTGTGGGGAAAACTGGCCAGGAGCCACTCAAGGAACTGGCTGAGCACTGGTCAGCCAGTGGTGAGCAACAGTTTTTGATCTACATCACTTGACCTTCTTGAGTTTTATTTCTCTCTCTTTCCCTTATTTTCTTTTTCATTATTACCATTATATTAAAGTCATTAAACTGCTCTTATCTCAGCCCATGAGCCCTCAGTTCTGCCCTTCTGATTCTCTCCCCATCCCACAGTGAGGAGTGAGCAAGAGTTGTGTGGGGCTTGGTTGCCTGTTGAGGATAACCCACAACATTCCTGCACCCCCATTTTCCTGCCTTTCAGCATAAATGCACACCTTCCTAGGAAGCAGAGACAGGAGCACACCTGTCTGAGCAGCAGGTGCCAGAGCTGCTTTCAGAGAAAATGCCACTGAAAAGCAGTTGAGGCAATAAAATCCATTTGCTGGGATATTTACTCAAATATAGACATAGGTGTGCTCACAAACACCCTCAGTGCACAAATATCAAAGGAAACCAACTGCTGCAATGAAATTATGTTGCTCAGTAATGCACATAATCCAACTGAATAACAGCAGAAACAGTGCTGCAGGTATAACCACTAATGAATGCATGGAGATTCACTTATAAATGCAGAATACACAAAACAACTGATGCTTTGATCACCTTATTTGTGATGGTGATTAAAACCCCCCCTAAAAGTAGATGTAATTTTAGACTTTTATAAGCATCTTGCAAAAATGGTAAATTACTTTATTCCAACTAATATTCCATCATGTTGGATTCTTCCCTTTGCTAAAGTTCTGACTGTATTAGTGTTTTACTTTCATGAGAAGTCAGAAATTTCAATATATTCATGCTACCTCCCAAAAAGCAATCTGAAAAAAATAAACTCAATATCTTAAATTTACAGAGCAGTTCAATATTCAAAAGTGTTTACCAAACTCTGATTTTTTAATGTGTTTTTTTATGTCTAAATGAAACAACAGCTGTGGAAACTGCACCACAGGAACAGTAGCAATCCAAAAAATGATATAATGGCTCAAAATCCCCAAAAGCTGTAAATCACAGCCACCTCTGGATGTCAGGTCACACAGTGGTCTGCAGAGCAGAGAGAGGAGACCAACACCAAGGTTCTAAGTGTAACCTTTTTCCTTATTATACACAGAATTTTACATTTTACTGATTTGTCCATGCTTTTCTACTGCCAGATTCCTCACCCTCTTACCTCTCTCACCCCACTAACACCACTTAAATTTTTTTTTCTCTTGGATTGTAAACCTTGTGTTTGTATGTCATCATCTAACCTGTATCACAGTTCACTTACAACTTTTCTATATTTATAATCTTTTTTTTAGGTTGGAGTTTTTCCCTGTATTTTTAAGACATAGCTTTACCAATTTACTGCCAATTACACTGCCATTTTTTCACTAATAAAGCTGTGAGAAAAGGCTGGATCAGGTCAGAAAGCCCCTCTTGTTAGGCACAGACATGGCTTTTGACACATGCCAACTGCACATTAACAAGGCAACAGTCTCGTGTTTGCATCTTCAGACAACTCCTGCAAATTCCTACTTGCACTTCCACAAGTAGGATACAGCACAAATTAGAAGGCATGATTAAAAATTATAATAACAGAGCTGAAACAATATCCTGTTCATCACTCATCAAAAGAAAGAGAAATAACTGCCTTGGGGCTGTAATAAGACAGAAAGTGGGACAGGGAGACCAGTCCTCCCCAGCAGACTCTGCAGGAAGCATTCCAAACATGACAAATTCACTGTTCACCCAGCAGATGAAGTAATGACACCAGTATTTGTCCATAAAATGTAATTTAGCCAGACTACTCCAATGAAATCAGAAGCTTTAATGCTATAAAACTACAGGGTTGGAATATTTTTACCTTATTAAGGAAAGGGGTGGGGATGGTAGGGGGGAACCCATAAGCTTTCCTTTTCCCTGAGCTGAACCATCACAGTGTGGGCTTTGTTTTTAGGAGCAAACCACACAGCCCCCAGCACTAAACAATTTTCGTAATTCCTCCTTCGATGCACACACCTTGCCAAAATCCCGGTGCCAGGTGTAAAGTCCACACTCTGGGCTTATCAGCACATTAAATAAAAGCATCTTCCCTCTCAGCCTACCCCAGGGGCAGGCATCAGCCTGGATTCCTTCGTGCCTTCTGTCCCTGCCTCATCTTGTCCCAGCCTGGAGCGCCAAGGTGAAGACATCAAGCCAAAGCTTGTCCTTGTAAAGAGCCAGTCAACAACTACAGGAACATCTGCCAGAAATGCAAGTTTAGGCTTGGTTGTAATACCTGCCCCCTTAACTCCTGCCAGACATTAATGATGCAACACCCAAAGCATGTTGTTGAGTTGGTGTCAGCTCCTTTTTTCGTATGTAACCCGAATCCTAAAAACAATTCTTTGGAAATTAAGAGAAGAACTGTACTTGAGTCAAACTAATTCTGAACTTTATTTCAACAAGCCTCAACAAAAAAAGCAAACAACAATCCATATGTTTTTATGAATTTGGGAATGACCAAATGGAAACATGTCTTAAAAAAATAAAATAATATGTGCTCATGCCGTGTTTGAAGCTAAAGACTGGGCGAGCACATGAAAGTCCCAAAATAAAACTTGACTAGAAACAAAAGCAGAAGTTTTTCCTTCTGTCTAAATGAAGGGAAACATAAACAGTGAAGTACCAATAGCAAAACATCGATTCCATTTTAATAAGATTTTTAACGGCGTGCCGTAAAAGAACAAGAATAAAATTTATCCTGTAGCTCTCTAAAACCACCAAGAGTTCAGAATAAAAGTGTTTTTCTGCACAGCCACCAGTAAAATCACTCATACATGAGATTTCTGAGGCACAACCTTTAAACTGAGAGTCATTTAAAATGCTTTCTGGATGAGAAGTTACTCTCACCCCGATTTTATATGAAAATATGAATTGCTGTTAAGGGACAGCTGCGTGGTGCTCTGCCACCCCCAGAGCTCACTCCTCAGCAAAGAGAGCCAAAGGCATGGCTATTAGGCAAATTAGGAACTGCTAATCTGGCTGCAAAAGGGCTTCTTTTGAAAAAAAATATATTTGTGACATATTCATTTTTATAGCAAACAGCAGGGCCCTCGTATATTCTTTGTAGAGGTGTTGTGCTACAGCAGCTGCTTATAAATCCCAGTAAAATGAGTTAAACTTCACCTGAAATCAAACCATCTTTTGTCTCCCTGGATGACAATATTAAATAGGGCAGAAACAGCTACCTGGACCAGGACTGCTCAAAGAACAACCTTTTTTTTTTAATCTTTTGCCGTTAAAACCCAAATTCAATTAGATCCTCCATGCTCAAACAGAACTGCTGCTGCTGAAATTGTACTCCAGCAATAATTGCCATCCAAGAGTGATCTAATTATATACAAGTCTCAGTGGCTGCATTCCCACGTTGCTCCCTACAACCCGGACTGACTACAATGCAACTCCAGTGAAAACCACATCGTTTTCATTCCTGCTCCCTCAAGATTGCATGACTTTATATACCTTTAATGAGAATGGAGTTAGTCTATTAGTAAGCTTACCATAAAAACCCAAGTTTCTACCTACTGTTAAATACAAAGGAGGAGAAAAGGCACTTCAGCTGTGTGTAAAAAACAGCTGATGGGCTAAACTATACAAGGGAAAGAACATTCTTTTACTTAAGGTACTGGATTAGGATTCAAAGACCAGCTTTGCTTCTTGGCTCTGTCACCAGCTTCCTCTGTGACCCAGGGCAAGAAATTTCATCACTCCACAGCTCAGGTTTTCATCTCTAAAATGGACAGTGACATTTCCCTCTCCTAGCCTTGCTGTATTTCTGTTGTAAGCAATTACTGTGTGCTGGCATGTTGCCCTGGACAATAAGTATCCAATATTAATTGAAGCCTCTGGGTCCTACTCTAATAAAAGCTAAAATCGACTCGTCTCCCTTTCAAAGCATCCTGGTGGAGTTTTGTATCACCAGCATTTGCCACTACTGCAACCTAACAGATCTGAGTCCCTGAGCAAAGCCCTGCTGCAATCCTCACTTGGAAATAAATGGAGAAGGAAGGAAAAGGGGTATCCCAAACATCCAGAGAATAACTTTGTCCAGCACAGAGCATCCTGGCCAACTTGAATGGGCCATTCCCTGCTAACACAGCCACAGTGCACAAGTATGCTGTGCAATAGAGAGGCTGCCAATGACTTGCTGCTTTTTTCCTGCTGTATTTTCTACTCCCACTGTATTAAAATAAAATTAAAAAAAAAAAAAATCAGTGCAAGGGTTTTGCCAGGTCTGTAAATTTGAACAAGACCATCTGAGCTGACTCTTAAGAGTTCTTGCAAGTAATTACAAGGTAAAAATGAGAATACTTCACACCTACATTCTGACTGAAAACTTCTCAGCCCTGCTGGCTCCAGGCTTTTAATTGTCAAAAGAGTTCAAGGTTTGGAAAGTTATTGGCATATTCCTAACCAGCATTGTGTCACTATTTGGCATGATTTCTGCTGGGATACCTCCCAACTCTGTGACATAATCAGAGGGTTCTCTACATTACACCATATAGTCAGATGCTCATGTTAGTGTAATATGTTACCATGTTTAATACCATTTGCTATTACTTACACTTAATCAGCTCTGGAACCAGTTAAACCATATAGGAAAAGTAATTTCAGAGGCTTTCAACTGACAGTTTTCTACACAGAACTTGACCTAGAATTACGACCTGAAGTTTGTAAGATGCGGTCTACCTACGCAATTGCCTCTAAACAAACATTCATAACTCTCCACAACCCTGTGGGAACTGAAAATTCATATGAAAACAGAAAAAAAGGGCATAAAGTTAACTCTGTAGAACTGTCTTAACTAGAAAAACTGTCAGAGTTTCCCCTTCTGGCCAGCCTTAATTTACTGCTTCAGCAATTTTATGCTCCAGGATTACTGCAAGCCTCCAGCCACACAGGAATGGCTGAGCACTCCAACATCAACCCACCTCTAGGTTAAAATCCCAATCTCTTGAGAGATTCACACTAAACTCAACCCAAGGTGCACATTCCCATGCACGGGTTTTCAAACAGACTCACAATTATACCCTTGAACTCACCAAATGAAATGGGAAACAAGAGTGGTAGTATTACTAAGTATGCAGGATTCCAAAATGCAGGTTGTGACTCGCAAGAGCAATTTTTGGACTTCTGGTTTCATTTCTTACAGGACACAAGCAGGGTCCTCTGGGTGCCATCAGCTGGATACCCAGCACCCCAAACCTCTCAGCACTTTTGAAAACCTCATTATTTACTTTCCTGCCTCTATATAGGAAAGGACTAGACATTTAAATAAATTACATAATCCTTACTACCATTCCATTCATTCATGCAGGTCACTACAATTTACTGCCAGGAAAAATAAACTTCTGCAAAATATTCCTCAATGCAAGACATTCAAAAGCCTCAAAGCAGGAGAGGAGGTGAGAGGGCTCCTGACAAATATTTGCTCAAGTGACCACATCATCCATGAACACATTCACTAGGAAAAAAAAAAACGGGTGAAGAAATTTATGGTCAACACGAAACACACCAGGCTGGGACAGGAAAGTGAAGAGGGGGTAGAGAAGGGGAATTTCAAGAAAAAGAAGTTTCATTTCAAGGAAAGGTTTTGAGTCAGGCCTAGAGGCTGGCACGCCCCCGCAGGCAGCCCTGGGTGAGGTGGCCAGTAGAGAACCACAGCATGCAGAACACAGCTGACCACAACCACTGACAGCCATCCCCAGCAGCCACTGCTGCTGCACCCTCCATAAACCCTGTTTAAACAAGTGTTCAAACAAAAATGGCTTTTCCAGCCACCCAGCTCGCCTCAACCATACCCAGAGCTCACTCTGTGACAAAATATTGCCAAGGCTATGAAAACGCTCAGTGTCTTCAGTGTTGACTGCCCAAACTCGAGTACAGGTGAGCTGGGTGGTTCATGGGCTCTGAAGAGTTAAAAGTACGAGGGCTGGTGGTGGGGCTTTGGTCTGATGGCATCCTCATCACAAAGTGATCTTTCTCCTCCTCTGTCCACAAAGGCTACCTCTCCCTGGCATTTTCACAGGGAATGTCTTCCTTTTGTTCTGCTCAAGAAGCTGGCACTTGTTTTCTCTCAGATTTGGGCGTTTCTGCAGATTTAGGTGATCTCAGACAAAACAAAACTACTTTTAAAGACCATCCAAAACGATGCAAGGCATATATTTTAACTCATGTAAAACCCAATCTAGAACTAGGGAAATGAACATTTTGTCACCATTTAAGTCATGTAGGTCCACATTTACAGTAAGATATTCTGCAAAGAATCTGTGGACTTGGGCTGTCTGTCACTAGCCAAAAATAGCATACAATAATCAAATTAATTTTTGCTTTTAATAGTGATTGATCAAAAGTTCTATTCACAGAGCTTGTAATGTTCAGATCACCCCACAAAGCTGGAGAGAGCAAAGCCTGTTCAAGACATTCTTCAGAAACCATGGCTCAGATCCCTAAATGTCCTATAGGAAAAGCCACACAGGGTTTTTTGGGCAGCAATGCTTTCAGAGACAATAAGATTACTGACACCCATCCAGGCTAATCAGCAAGGCTAGAGGTGAACAGAAATTGTTCCTGAGATTTCAAGCTCTAATTTAGCTAACCACTTAATAAATATCTGTAAGCCTTATTAAAGTCAACAGGATTTGGGTATTAATAAGATAACATTATTAAGCCTGTGTTTAATAGCCCTGCATAATCACAGCTTTGCTACTACTTAAAAATTCACACATCTGTTTAGAATTTTTCCTCAGGTAAAACACTTCAGAATTTTTATCATCTGTGTTTTGGAGACTGCTCAGAGCCCACCCAACAGGCTCCAGTCAGATCTCTGTTAGACTGCTGTGAATGCAAACTGCCTTTCCTGAAGCTCCAGATCTGCTCTAGCTGCAAAGTCAGTATCTAGCATTTCATTTAAAAAAAAAAAAAAAATCATTTCAGCTCTAATAACAGGACTCTAAAGGATTGCTTGACAGCTTTCATAACTGCAGTTATTAAAGTCTGTGTTAGTACAATTGTAAAAGTAATAATTAAATTGCAAAACTAATGATTAAAATTGCATCAGCACTTATTATTTGGTCGTCATGGCAAACTTGTGGGTGGAGATTACACATGGATATTATACTTTTTGCCAAGGCAGGGGTAGATTAATCCCACAGACACGAGTGAGACCGATGAACACATAAAGTTATGAAGCAATTGGCTGTGCAGTGAAATCTTATCTTTGGAGTGCTGCAAAATCACCTCCAAAATAAACGCAGAATGTATCAGTGTGGTTCTAAAGGCTTTAATAGAGACAGCCCTGAGTGCAAAACACGGTCCTGCCCACGCCAGCTTCACTTACCAACCACGTCCAGGTGGTAGGTGTGGTTGATGGAGCCGTACTGGTTCTCCACTATGCACGTGTAGTTCCCTTTGTCCGACGGCACCACGCTCTCCATGATGAGGCTCCAGTGCTGGTTACGGACCTGGGGGACGGAACCAGAGAGGTTGGGATCTTCTCAAGCAGAGTTTTACCCTCTCCCTTCCCAAAAGAATTGTTCCCTGAATAATCAGCCTTGTATAATCCACATCTGAAAGCCTCTTCTGTGCTCATTTGACAGTTCTGGACACTGAAATAATTTATGCTTGATCCTGGCCAGCACAGCTGCAGCAGTGAAAGCTTTCACACCTTCTGCTACAAATTTACCTGGCCCCCGCTCCAAGTCCTCCTCCACACCCAGTCCTCCCAGGCTGACACCAACTAGCAGCAGCTGTCTTACTGGACTTCACCTTTCAATCCACTCTAAAGTGAATGCACACTCTCAGGATATCCCCCACTTGTCTCCAAACAGCCACCTGGTAATAACTACCCATCAGCAACACAGGATGGATATGATCCCCTAACATCTAGGTCTCCTCCCTTCCTAAAAGCTCAGTTACACAGCTCATGCTTTAGAGAAACTGAGGTGTGATGTTTGGGATTCCTCCCCCAGGCCTCCTACTGCTCCTGGGTACCACAAGAAAGAAATGAATCCTAGAATCATGCTGTCTCATGAAAAATGCCTGAAAAAGATCCTCATGGAAACAGAACGTAAGCATAGGCATTTATCTCACAGAATCCCTCTCAGACAGAACTTATTAGAGATACTGATTCTGTTCCCATTTGAACTCCAAAGCAGCTCTGGCATTGGTCTCACAGAAAATAGGATCCAGCCCAGCACTGGAAGGATACACAGCCATCCGGTACATACATACACTTCCTGCATCAGAAGTTGGCTCCCAGAGTGACCTTTTGCTGGCTATGGACTAATTCCTTGTTTTAGCATTACATTTTTGACAAAGTGCTCAGAAAGCTTAACATTCTCTGTAGCTGCAGTGTACAATTCTTCAACTGCAAAGTACATATTTCAGCAAATGGAATAAAACACAATCTGGTACAGTCATTTTAATCAGCCAAATGGAAAGCAGTAATTCAGTGCTGTACACCAGAAAAATTTATGGACCATTCAGTGATGCTTCCAGTAACCATACATTCTTAAAACATCATTACAACTATAGCTATGAAATCCTGCATCATGCCTGACTATTTTGTAGGTCCTTATCCAGCAGGAAAAGCTGCACAGGGTCACATCCCACTGCCAAGAGTACTTGCTGGAAGTAAAAATGCCTTCAGTCCAAAGCTTGGAAGAGAAGTTCCCTCTATAGGCAGCTCCTGGCTTTCCTAGTTCCCCCAGCTAGTAATTATCTCAATAGCTGCATATGTCTATTATTGCTCAGTTGTGGAGTAATAATATTAGCTAATAACTGACCATGTGGGCTTTGAACAGCTAAGAAAGTGTAGGCAAGATTCCAGCAGCAGGAGAAGAGGTAGCCAATGTCAGAGAAATGTGTGACACGGCCTCAAAATCTCCAGCCCAAACTTAAGGCTTCTCTCCTCAGCCTCTCATGTTGGTGGTCAAACAATTATATTGATTTCATCAAAGTGATATCTTGATTTTTCTTCACACTGTGAAGAGCTAAGGAGTAAGTTTATAGAACTAGAAAGAGCTTATCAGTGTTATTTTAATATCTTGCTGTTCTGCTAAGTAACTCTGAAAGTCCAAGTTTGGGTCAGGAAGAGCCACTGTCATAAACTGTTGGTAAATAACAAATAGAACAGCTACATATTTTGAGTATTTTACTTCTTTGTGATTTATGTTGAAGGACACTTGGTCAAAGTGACCTGAACTTTCTGCCATTACAAGTTAAAACACACTTCTCGGCATCAGAGCAAGAGTTTTTAACCAATCTGACTGTAAAACAGGAAGAACAGATCACAGCTCCACAAAAGCTAAAACAAATAAAAGTTGCAAACAAGCTGCAGGTAATTAATTTGACAGGAAAACACAAGAAATTGTTTATGTTCAATAAGAAACTGTAACTAACTTACAGCTACAAGTGGATATACTGGATGGCAATATTAAAAAGTATTTGTGCAATTTCCCTTCTTGTAGCTCCACAGACAGAGATAATATCTTTATAACAAAACAACAGCTTAAGCCACTTTGGTTTAAGCTAAACAACTGTTGTAGAGGTCCAAAGCAGTTATGACACACTGTCAGACAACAGGATTTATGTCAGGGATCTGGATCCAACAAGACTGTTGGCTCAGTGCTTTGTGGCTGCAAGTGCAGCATTGCACAGTCCAGGGAAAAAACCCTTTCCTGGGGACGAGCAGCCTCTTCTCTCACTGAAGATTCCCAAATTCTGCATTTCATTCTCAGACATGCAACAGTCCAGACACATCCCTGCACCCACACAGCTTGAAACACAGCCTTTGGTAATGTGGCTTTTTAAAGTGAAATGCCACATCCCTTAGTACAGGTTTTTTTCCTGACTAGTTATGGACACTTCTAGTAAATTACTGACAGCTTTTTTTGAGGGGGGGAAATCCTGTCCATCAGGTTTTTAACCATTCTTCCAAACAATCTTTCCAAAAGATTGTATTTTTATCTGAATTATCAATATCAAATGCATATAAACTGCATCAGTAAGTTATAGCTTGGAGGTGGGAAACAAACTGGAATCAAAATGCCAAGAAATATCGGTAAGAGAACTAAAAAAAGGCAAGGAACTTTTCACAGGAATTTTTCATTTTTGCTTTTGGAGTATCCCGTAAAGAACAGTGGACAGTTCTGTTCAGTCTTAAAACGTGTGCCTTTTTACTGAAGTGATAATGTAATGAAAAGTCATCACTGAGCTAAAAATGGATCAATTTCAAATTAATTTCAAAGGAAAGAAGGATTAGAAACCAAAATACAACTCTCTACAAAATCAGCACAGTGCACGCAGCAGCACAGTGGTACTGCTCAAAGAGAACAAGTACATAACACCCCTGGAAAAGGCCAAAGGCTTGTGCAGTTGTTCCTATAATGAGAAATTTTCTTACTCTGTATTTACCTGGCTGAATTTAAATGTGTTTAAGACAACTGCAGTGATGAAGCTTATCCAAATGCATAGGTGAAAACACCCATGTGTTAATGCTTAAACAGTAACAGCTGATAGAAGTGCATTTGTTTTCTGGGTGGTGCACAGGAAAGAAAAGGCTTCTGTGGTCTCAGAGAGGATTTAGATTATCAACTCAAAGAAAACATAAAATGCCTCTAAAGGCACAAACAAGAGTTATCATCACTTCAAAAAAATCAGAGTAAAAAGGATTTAGATATTCAATAACTGGTCCTGTTCTCTTTATTTTAAGGAGGTTGGGTATATCTTGAAAGATCATAAAAGGATCAATTTTGAAATTCACCACCCAGAATTAGTCACAGTGCAGGAATTCCACCCTGGAAGCTATCTTGGCCAGCACATACATCCTCCTGCTTGCCTGCCCGAGTGTAAATTGACTCAAGACATTCCCCAGTCCCAGGGACAAAGTGCTACAGGCCACTATCTGATTTAGATAAAAACAATGCACCAAGGAATTTCTCGGCTCTTAGCAGGAAAGAGGTGGCTGAAGGATTACTGGGAAACTTTACATTTTCTTTCCCTTTGTCCCATAAGGCATCAAGGGATGATTGTCTCTTCTGTCAGATACAGCCAGGTTTGGTTCCAGCTATTCTACCCCAAAGAACTGTGAATGCCTTGCAGAGAGCAACATCCAGATTCAAGATAAGCTAAGGTGCAAGATCCACACTGAGCTGCTGTGATACCTGGATGGACACAGATCAACACTGATAGACTCAGTCCTTCCTGAGGACGCCTTTATTTAAAGTTCATTACAATATTGGTGTCAAGAAAATGCAATTCTCTCTATTCTAGTATCATTTTGCCTAAGCCCACAGTGACTTCATCATGCCCCTCTAAGAAGATGAAGACACAGGTTCCAAAAGCTCTGGAGTCCTCGCTCTTTAACACCCATGCACTGGGAACAAACTTCCATGTTCAAAGATGATTATTCAAAATGACAGAATATAGAATATACATGGATTTGGTTGATCTGACAATGGTAATTAAATCCTACAAGATAATTGTCTTTCTGAGCAACAAGAAAGTGTGAAATCCTCAGCTGTGTGGCCTCTTTTTTTTCCTTTGGACTAAAGAGATATAAGAAGTTATGATTTAGAATTGGAGGTACAGACTTCATGTATCCAGCTGGCTTTAGGAACAGGCACCTGTGGTTCCTTCCCAGAGTACATACATACCTAGGAAATTGCATACGTTTAATACACATGACCAAAAGTTTAATTTGTA
Organism: Brachypodius melanocephalos; assembly: GCA_013398615.1. Lineage (NCBI taxonomy): Eukaryota > Metazoa > Chordata > Aves > Passeriformes > Pycnonotidae > Brachypodius > Brachypodius melanocephalos. The sequence continues at coordinate 9,391,840 of VZSR01000514.1, forward strand.
CCACTTAACAGGCACAGCTCTAAATGATCTCACCCAGCTCCCTAACACAGACCAGCAGTGCCTGAGCCCCACAGGAGCTGATTTACCCCACTAAAGATCTCCCTCCCAAAGCAGGCACCAGGTATCTCCACCCTGCCTCTCTAGACACACATTTTCCTTCGTGGTCTTCAAGAGTGATATCTTCATTTCCCCTTCATCAGATGCAAAGTGTTCAAAATAACAGCCTGGTTACTACCAGAACACTTACTATTATTTTCCAAGACAGGATTAGTTTAGTTGGGGTGGTTTTTTCCCTTAATTGGCACTTTTTTGTTTTTAAAAAAGCACCGAGAAGGGCAAAAATCACTGAATTGGAGCCAGTTCATTAACACTCCACAGCGTTATGAAAGGCAGAAGGTGTTGCCAGGTGTACACTCATAAGCAACAGAAATTTATGGTGTAAGCAAACATGGATGGAAAAGTCTACTTAGATAATTAGTGCTCATGCGGGGAGACTTTCTGGGCTCTGCTCTCTGCTAACACAAATGTTGGAAAAATTGACACTTTCTACAGTAAATCCAGCTAGAGAGGAAAGGAGACTGAGGCTTGTCCTCCTCTGCACTGGAAAACTGATTTTTTTTTTTGCGCCGAGCAGGAGCTGAATTGACAGCTCACAAAGCAACGGCTCAACCAAGGCAGCCCCCCGAAAAACACTGCAACCAGGGGGGCAAAGCAGTGGTGCAGGACTGGGGGGCAGCCTCAGGACTCAGAACTGAGCTCTGTCTAGAAAAGACAGTTAGCTGTTGTCTAAACATTGCAAACTGCTGGGAGCAGCTCAGCACACGCTCCAGGCTGGGGATCCCAACCCTGTCACAAGGTGACTGCCCCAAAAACTTCTCTTTGAGGAGGACCTGCCAAGGTGTTGGGACGTGAGGAAACTGCTGAGAGAAGACCCTCACAAGAGGTGAAGGGGAGCCAGAAATGGCAATGCTTGAACAGCAATTTGCCACCAAAGTCACGCATTCCCAGTTCCTTGGAGAAGAGGGATCGGATGACCGGATCCTGACTCTTGACCTGACCCAGGCAGATACCGTGAGGTTAAAGGTCTGTGCACTAATACACAGAGAGAACCGGCCTCCCTAAAACTCTCTCTTAATCAGTAACCACCAGCTCAGAACAAGACATCTAATCTGAAGCTATTTAAAATTCAAACAAACCCTTCCAAGTAATTGCTGTTACTTTCCCTCAGATTCTTCTTCCCATTTCAGTTTCACAGGCCATAAACTCTATAGAAAATAATAACTTTTGACTTCCAGGGCTTCCTTTATTAAATTGCCTTACACTCATCAAAGCCAATGGTCATGTTTTTAACAAAGCAGCCAAAAATGAATAGGGCAAAACAGCCTTAATCTGCTTTGCTAAGTCAGTCTTGAGTTTTCCAAATATGTCTCTATAAATAATCCTTAGCTGCACTGCTAGGCTAGAAGCTTGAATTTCAGAAAAAAAAAAAATCGAATTAGTGCTCAGTAACCACCAAAGAAATCACCCACCCTCCTCCAGAAGAAAACAACCACCTCTTTTTGCTTCCACGTTTGATCCAAGGCCATTAAAAGATTTTTCTGTTGACTTCAGCAAGTTTTTGGCAGATTTTTGGTTTCTTTGAGGGGGAGGAGGGCTGGCTTTGGGTTGTTCAGTTTTTGGTTTTCTTACAGCTTTGGTCGAGAAGAGAAATTACAAAATAGCAACCTTACCTTGTAGCCTCCAATGCGATGCTCCTGCTTGAACTCCTTCCCGTTTTTCAGCCACCGCATGGTCGGTGTCGGGTTCCCCATGGCCGGGCAGCGGAACTTGACGGTGTTGGCGGCCGGCACGGCGTGGAGCCTCTTCTCCATTTTGTCCGTGTGTGTCCAGTAAGGCGCCCCTGTTCCGAAGGGACACATCCAGAAACGTCAGCACCTGCAAACCGAGCCCCATCTCCAGCCCCTTACACGGCGTGAAGAGCCGCGTGAGCCCGTTTTAAGCACGGTTTGAAAAAGAGAGCGCAGCTGGAGAGCGTGTGCTGCAAGTGTCAGCCAGGACCTTGCAAATGGCTCAGGCTGCTGCTCTGGGTACTTAATTTGTGACAAAATCACAATAATTAACCACAGACAACCCTTGTTTGGAGTATGTCAAGTAAGACACAGGGGCCGGGTTTTCATCAGACACTTGTGACCTCGAGCTGAGTTGCTGTGATGGTTTAAACTCAGAATTTTTGGCCCTCAGCTGTGAAGCCACACAGATCAAGATATGAGATGCTTGGAAGCACCAGCCTTCCCCTTTCTACTTCTGTAAGAAGGGGAATAAAAGCACCCACCTGTCTGATAGCACACTAAAGCCTGAGTGTGTGATCCCATGGTGAACTGTGCTGCTACTGCCATAGAAACCACTGAAATGTATTGTAATTTCTGAAATCTTAACCTGAGCAGAGCAAACCAAATACATAAATGTGGACCAGCAAAAAACATTTATCATTTTGGAGGGGTTTCCCCACACTAATGAGCCTCTTGAAGTCCCAAGGGTCAGTGACATCCAAAAACATGGCATAAAATGAGTGCATCTCTCTCTCTCAACCCACATTTTCTGAGATGATCACTTTTCCCAGACATGGCTCTCCTGCCTCTCACTCACTCCTTGCCATGTCCTGGTCCAACCTGTACCTACATGAACATCATGAGGAGCACAGGTACCAGTAGAGGAAACACAGCAGAACAAAATTAACAATTACCCATCATATGTTTTTATCCTCACAGAAGTAAACTTGGATACTGAGACCCAAAGACAAGGCTACCCCATGCTCTAGATCCTTGCACCGCTTCATTTACATTTCTCAATGTCTTTATGGCATTGCTTCAGTCGTCACGTCATAACAGGTTTTTTTAAAAAGTTAAAGATTCAAGATCTGTTTAATAGTAGGAAACATTAATTTCTTTTACAATGGAGTTTTCCTGAAGCAAATCAGATTAGTGTGGAATTTTTAGGACTAGAGGGGTCCAGAAAAATAACTCCATTTCTCTCAGCCCTGTTTCATTTCCTTCATTAGCAGGCCAACACTCCACTATAAATAAACTCTTCCGTTCCTCAAATATTTATAGCAGTTCTTACAATCAGCGCAAACTCAGAAATCCTGCTACCCCCCTCTCTAAATAAAAATACAGCTGGACAGAAAATACAGGAATAAATCCTCTAACAAAGTCTCTCTCAGCATAAAGAAAACATTCTAAAAGCAAGTCCTATAATGATGCTATGAACGATAAGTGTTTGGGTGGTTTTTTTTTTTTTGCCCGAAGTGGCAATTAGTGTTAAAATTAATGAAGTAGAAAAGCAAAGCAAATTTGTGCATGTAATCAAAATAGAAAATCAAGTAACTATTGAAAATTTAACTCCAACACTAAGAAATTGTTATGCAGACTAAAGTGAATTAGGGATGCAAGGAAAATCACTGTTAACATTATTTGCTAAAAGCAGGATCACATTAAAACAACAGAAGACTTTAAACAAAGCCAACCAGAGGAATTAACTGCTACATGCAAAGGCCAAATTACATTACAAAGACACCAGGCAAAGGCAGAATTACATGCTAGTACTGAGGGATTAAAAAGCTGTTTTCCCTGGACTGCTGT
>VZSR01000514.1:9395577-9410256 GCA_013398615.1 Brachypodius melanocephalos
ATTGTCTTTCGCACCATCTCTATCCACAGGGCCCTACTCACAAAGCTCCCACAAAATCAAAGCAAACTGGGGCAGGTCAAAGACAATCAACAATCCAAACCAGTAGCATCAGCATCCTAGCCAGAGCAGAGTGCTTACTTCAGCCTCCAAACTCGTACTGCCAACCCAGCAACTCTGCAGCCAGCACGGTCACTTCTCATCACATCCATCACATGAACCTTGCTCACACGTACAAAGAGCTCCCCTGCAGCCACTGGCAAGCACAGCCTGAGCCACGAGCTCACCCATGGCACAGCTGCCCTGCAGCTCCACAGCTCACCCACGGCACAGCTGCCCTGCAGCCCACGGGGTGGAAGCTCTGGGAAGTTCCCATCAGGCTGAAAACTGGGACCACAGCCTTGGAGTCGGTCAGGATGGAGCCACCAGCAGCTCTCCAAAGCTGCTTCACGCAGCCAGGCTTGTACTGTGTTCTAGTGCAGTCCATCCTCCGGTTTACTTGAAAATAACTATCACCTTTCCATCAACAATCTGCTTCTGGAAAAGCCCCAATACAACAAATGCACAGAGGGAAATCTCTGACAGAGATGGGTGCAGAAAATAGGCCAGGCAGATGCAGGCAGGCAGGAGGAGAAGTGGCTCAGGTTTGTCCAACAGGAGGGGAAAGGAAACACCCCAGAATGGGAGAAAAGTCTGTTTGGAAAGCCTCCCCTCACAGAACTCTCAGCATAATCTGCAATGCTCCTAAATTACAGGTCAGCTTGGAGAAAAACATGCAGACATCACATATGGAAAACACCATTTGAAAATGTTCCAAGACATCCTACGTTTTTCACTATTGGCAGCTCCTCAGCATGTTCAAGGAAAAGAGTAAAAGGCAGCAACATCCACAAACCATCACACTTGCCCTCAAATTGTGCTTTCATCCAGTGATTGATCTGATTGACACACACCATTCTTCTCTACAGATTAAATCATCATAAACTAAAACACCTTTTAATGCTTCTATTTTTCTTGAGAGGAAGAACACTGAGCTTCACTAAAATCAATAATGAACATCGTTAATGAGCAGATACCACCAGGTGCTGACTGCTTTCAGGGGCCACGTCCATAACACCCCATCACTGCTACCAGGACAGGTGAAGGAGATGGCACCACTGCTAAAAGCTCACAGTAACCACAGGGCAGACTCCAGCATGAAGCAGAATCGAGCAGCAGGGGAACGGGTGGGAACTCCTGATTGCTTTTAGAGTTCTCATTAGTGAAGAAAATATCCTGCTGACCCCCACTGCACAGACATTACATCTAATCAGCCAAATCTCCTGCATGTGAAATTGAAATTAGGAAGGCCCAGGGGACCACTTCACTTCAGGACTCTTCAGTTTTTATTTGGACTTATCTAATACAAAGAAATACAAAAGTAGTCAACTCCAAGCCTGCCTGACAAGCACCTCAAGCAGGCAATAGAGTGCCGTAAGTGACCACATCAAACCCCTCCGAGGTTTTCAGTACTATTGTATTTGACCTTTAATTAAAAAACACTTCTAGGCAACATCCAATTTTGCTGCTCCCCTGAGTGGGTTTCCACTCTACAGGATTTGATGAATTTGAACCTTGTTTCATCCTTTCTGAAACTCTTCAAAGCATGAAAGGAACAGCATGTGGATTACATTTAGATACTTTTTGTTCTTGGTGCCAATTTACCATTGCTTGCCCCAGAAGAAATTGTTTAAAGGGCGATAAGAAAAAAAAATAAAAAAAGTCATAAAGCTTCCAGTTGCCTGACCAGAATTCACGGCAGAGCAGCAGCATCTTCAGGGCTACCCAGAGGTCTACAGAATAAATGAGTTGGTGGATTTGATTGAAACCACCATGACAACTGCTGCCTTGCCAGAATCGGGTCAGGATTATAGAAATCCCTCAAATTAGGGCTACCTCTCAAAATCACAACCAGGACAAGGCAGGAAGTGTCAGCAATGTCTTTCCCACTGCTGCCAGAATGATGATCAGCACCTAAAGTTTGTAAAAGCAAGTCCTTGGAGATAACCCTCCAAGAACCAAGCTAATGCCCATCTTTAGGGTAACAAAGGGGAAAACTCGAGTTGCCAACAAAGCCATTTTGTGGAGAAAGGGGACTTTTGCAGTGGAACCAATCCTGCACCTTCCCCACGAGCACTAATCCCTTCAACAAAAGCTGGAAGTAATAAAAAGCTATTCAGGATGCAGTCTGGAACAAATCTACCACAGCGTTTTTTTCAGACAGTTAAAGTATATGTCAAGCTAAAGGGACAGCAAACACAGAGTGAAATCTGCTCTGTGTGCCTTTTACTGAAAAATACACACAGGGCCAGTGGTCAAATGCACATGGGTACAACCCAGTGCCCTCCTCTCCCAAGGAGGAGCTGCTCCTCACATCTGCAGAGTCACCTACAGCCTCCACTGACTTCAAGAACAATTGTCTTTTCTGGGCAGCCTTGAAAATTACATAGATTTCCTCAACAGCCTCTTCAGCTGCATTTGGAAACCTTGGCCTCTGAAATATGTATTTGCAACAGAGGCAAAGAAAATAAAACAGCTTAAAAGAATACTCAGCAGTGTAAATAAAACAGGTCTAAAAGGTTTGTTTTAGTTTTAAGTATGCAGGAATGAGAATGCCAAGGTTCAGCTTCCTGTTGAAGGCACTACAGCCATTTCCTGCCTCATCTCATCATAATTAACATGCCAAGACAGCTGGACTTTATCAGAATTGTTTCATCAAAAAGCAACAACCTTTGAAGACCATGGCCTTTTGTTTCCATCAGTAAAGGCATAACCAGGCCAATTTCCATTGCTTATCCTTAATGATCATAGCTGTAATTTGTATGTAAATTATCAGTTAAATCATTTGAGATCTGCAAGGCTCAAACCATGATTGAGGAAACACTTAAAAGACTTCTGTAAAAGAGCAGCAGCCAGGGACCCTTGTGAGGTCGTGGACTTCCCCAGGCTCAACATCCCATAGGCAGGGAAGGTAAAGGGCATTTGGCCATTGTGTACCACTGCCTGCCCCACAGCACACACAGGGAAGACACAGCTCCTGCTTCACTCTTCCACCTGCCTTGGAGCACAGCATCTTCAATTAGATGTGGCATCTGGGGTACGACAGATTTTTGGAAGAGGAAAAGAAGGCTTTCAAGGCACTAGGCACACCACACCAAGTCCCACCCCTGACTTACACACGTATCTCAAATCATAGCTCTCTTTCAGCAGCCTGGTATTAACCCAAGGGAGTTACTATGATGCAACTTTTCATTGAGCACAGAATACTTGGAGGGACCCAGTGCTGCGACCCTTCAATCATTGTCCTGCTTCCAGCTCAGACCTGGGGAGGCTGTGCTGCTCCCTCAGCAGACAGTGGGCACCTTTTCAAGAGCAGTCCAACAAGGAGTTGCCTGTGGAATGCTCTGCTCAGGCCCAAATCTGTTTTCTTGCAGTTTCCTCCCTTCCATCTCCATGGCCACGCTTTCCCCGCCATCCGCGATGTTTCAACGTTGGTACTTGAGAGGCATCTTTCACCGAGACCAGGGAAAGTGTGCCTGGCCCCTGCTGCACACACACCCTTGTCCCAGCAGATGGACACTGTCAAGGGCCTTTCACCAGCTCCCCAATCAAGATTGATTAACAGTAGCCTAAAATGATAGCTCGTTTTACAAGAACGTCATTAGCGCAAGCACTGGGCACTGCTCCCTGTTGCTGGAAGGGCAGCAATCCTTCTGAGGCCATCACAGAGCACAGCTGCCTTGAGAGCAGGTCCTTTACTTATTCCAAAAGCCATTTATGCTCACAATGGATCACCAAAGCCACCACTGCAGATCAGAAGCACAACTCTCACCAAAAATGCCGCAAGCCCTTTTCTGACCAACACCAGTAAAAGCTTTAAGGAACAGCAAACATTGGAAATGTTTCCTAAAAGGAATTTCTAACCATGGCTCCATTTCAGGGCAGCACTAACACTGCCTGGATTGGTGGGTTTTGCCTAGACAACCTCTTTTAAAAGCAGTGTCCCTTTTTCAAGCTCCCCAATTCTCTTTGCCACCACATTCTTCCATCAGGGCAGCCTCCAGCTGCCTGATCTCAGCCCCTTCCAGAGGCACCCATGCATCAGCCCAGGGTTAATCACATTAACAGATGGCAGAGGCCAAACAGGCAGCTAGGAACTTATATCACTTTAAATAGCATCTAATGTTTCACAGCTTCAGGCCAGGGGCAGCGGCACACAAAAGGCACTAACCAGGGGAGCCAAAATCAGGCTCGTGCTTTATCACCTGAACAAGTGTTCCAAGGTGCAGTGCAGCTGCCAGCTCCTGATCACCCTGAGCAGCAAACACACTCCCTGCCCACTGTGGGTGCCACTCACTGACATCTCCCCCAAAGGGTTTCTGTGCTCTCTGTGTTATTGACTTTACCAGGCACCAGCAACAGCAAACCACCAGTCACCGAGGGGGTTTTGCAACACTGCGTGGTGGCATAAGGGGCCAATACGGATTTTATATACTTTTTTTTCCTCTCTAAGAGTGCTCTATTTAGAGTTTATTAATAGCTTTATGAATTCTCTAAAGGGGATGAAGTTTAACACATTCAGATAGGTTTAAGACTCTTTCAGCTCATTTTCACCATACATAAGTAACACAAAATGTGTATTAAGCACTGAACTGCCTTCTTTGCAACAAACCTTAAAGTCCTTTGCAGACAAAAGAACCTCACTGTCTCCAAATTCATTCTCCCTGGGGAGATTTCTGCTGAGATTAGGGATTGAAGGATTTTCCTCACTACAACTTCATTTTTTTTAAAGTTTTCATACCACCTTTTAACAAAATGAGCTGGATCTTTGTTTCTTCCGTTGAATTTCTGCTGGGGTTCAGGAAAGGTTAGTTCATCTGTGAGAGTCTAAACCAGACAAAGACTGAACTTCAATTCAGGAAGAAAGGAAAGTGCAGAAATGCCAGGAAGAAGGGAAAAAAGAAAGTACAGACCAGAAAAGCACGTTCAAAAGAATATTAGTTTATTTTTGTTTTTCTTTTCCAAGTTACTAGCTACATGAAACAGAAAACAGAGGAGGACAAAGACAGCACTATTTGACAGTACATGCAGTTAACAATCAAGAAGCTCTGAAGACAGGAGTGCAAAAGATGGGGCATAATTCTCCACGTGGATCTTGCTAGTGACTTCTGGCAGTTCGCTGTTACTTACTCATCTGGTTGCTGTCATTCACAAAGTCCTCGGACCCATCATTGTCGTCTTCATCATCCCCAGAGGAAAGAGCATCTGCACATTAAAAACAACCAAGTCTTTAAACCAGCCTATCTTGTTTTTTACAGACAAATAAATTGATAAGCTACATCTTTTAGACTACAGAGTATATCAAGGAGAACAAGCGTTTGTGTTAGTTGTGCAGAAGCTAGAGAAAAAGAAAATCCAGCCACTAAATGTGCTATTTCCACGTAAAATTGTAAGAAAACTAGCTAATAGTCCTTCCTGAAGTGCTACAGAGATTCCCAAGGGAGTTTGCTAATTGCAAAAATCTCTTTCCACTTAATATTTTAACTTCCGTTAAAGAAATGCAGTTGAACAGACTGAGCATCTCCAGAACAATTTATCCCTAACTTGAAGGATGTAGAGCACACATATGCCTCTTCTGATGCAGGGGGCAAAAACCTGTATTCATTCTACTAGCTTTATCATCATCACAGAGGAGCTCTGTCTAATTTAATCCTGTCAGAGTGGCATAAAACAGAGAGCTCTACATCTGCTGTTAAAGACTGTAGACCCCATGGAGCAAAAAAGGAGTAGATACAAACTGAGCCCATTTCAGGGTCAGGACAAGGAGAAAAATCCCCAAAACAGCAACAAAACTCATTTTAATTTGTTGTGCCTAAGTGGACTGTTTCATGTTAGGTCATAATGTGTCTTAACATCAACATTTCACACCTTCTGCATGCAAAAACCTGCGTGTGACTCACTCACCTGTAACATTTACAATGAAGTACAGAGTATCACTGTCTAGGGTCCTAACAGCAGTGCAAGCATAGAGGCCCGAATCCCTGGCCGTGGCATCCTTAATTTGTAAGTACTCCCCAATAATGACTGTCCTATTGTCGGGCCCCAAAGGGAGCCCGTCCTTAGTCCAACTGATCATGACGGCGTCTCGCAATTGACAGCGCAACTCAAGCGGCTCTCCTGGAAGTGCCGAGTAAACATCTGGCTGAGAGATTTGGTATTTGGTTGGCGGCTCTGCGAAGGTGGAAGGAAAGGAGGGAAAAGTAGAAGAAAGAGAAGGGAAAGGAGAGAATTTCCAACACAGGTCAGTGAAGGCCCCTTTTCATCCATGGAAATCAAGTTACGATCAATAAAAAATATAGTTTCATCCAGATTAGCCCAGTATGCTGTGTTGTAAAACTGAACCACGTGCAGGTTATTTTCAAGAAGTTCACAAGTAAAGCACAGGCACTATTGATCTATTGACTATGCCACTATCTTGGCATGTCCCTTGTCCCCAGTGCCACACCAACGCATGACTCTTCTCATCAGTCACAGAGAGCAGGGGACAGTGAGGGCTGCAGAACCTGGAGGCTTCAAAGGGCTTGTAGCAACAGGAGGGGTTCAAAAGGCAAATTTCATTTTCTGTCTTAGCATTTGGGTTCACAATTCAAATGAATAATTATCTTTCCCCCCTGATTCTAAGTTGCTTTTTATTTTTTGAAACCTAGGAAGTGCTGTTTTGAAAGAAAAGGATGCCCCAAAACCCTTTCGCTCACTAAGCTAATAAACACGAGCTCCTACACACAGCATATGTCTTTTATTTTTCTCCCTGTGCCCATCACAAAGCCACTACATTTGCCTTCTACACTACCAGCACTTCTCTCCATGACAGTAACTTTTTCCTTTAAATTCTTTTTTGCTTCATTACTTATTTCACAACCTCTCCCAAGTGGAATACAGCAGAAACCCAGGAGCACAAGCAAAGCTTTTAAAGTCAAAGTATGCACAGAACGAAATAGCTCATCCATCAGCTCCCTTTTGTAACCCAGTAACAGGAATGTCAAACCACAGCCTTTTTCCAAAAAAACATCCCTGGGAAACTACATCTGCCTATAGTTACTAGAGCTTCATCCCTCCCTTGCAGGGCCAGCTCTCAGCAGGGGGAGAGGAACTGCAGCCCCGGGCACTCCAGACTGTCTCCACAGTGCAGAGGGAAGGCTCAGCACACCTAGGATGAACTCAGGCTGTCCCACATACAGGCACTGCTTCTGGACCTGGTTTCTCCCTACCATCACACCATCCCTCTCCCAAGGGCCTCGCCAAGGGCAGCAGGAATGGTAAATAAAGGCAAGAAGCACAGAGGCATCTTCTGTTTGCTCATGGGGAGGGTCAGAGTGCACAGACAGCTGCTCTCCGAGCACCCCAGACACATCCTGCCCTGCACAGGAACCAACTGTGCACCCAGGAATAAATAAAACACCTCTCTGTCTGCCTGGGACTCTGAGGGAGTACTACAAGGTGACTCTTTGATGTCCACACTTCCTTTAAAGAATGCCAAAACCCTGAAACCAGTGCTCCTCATCCTTGGGTTGTCATTTTTGACACGCTTTCAACAGGGTGCTTGCCTGAAACAAGCACCACGTCTGAGCATCCCTGTAGATGGGAGTCTGGAAAGGCTGAAGTTCTGTCAGTAGCTGAGTTTTGTGCAAGGAGCAGGGAGTTGGGACTTGATGGTCCCCATGTGTCCCTTCCAACTCAAAATATGATTCTGTGAGCACTAGAAGGGCCCAGCACAGTGGGGTACTCATGCCTTTAGATATCAGGTTCTACTGATGGACTTGAAGACCCAGTTTTTCTCCCACTCATCCTGAAATCCTGTCATTACAGGAATGTGCCCTATCAAAGCTTCTCTTGCCTTTTTTTCATTAGGGCAAACGTTTTTTCAAAGAACAGATTTGACACACACATCACACCAAGGTGGCACATAAAACCCATCCCAACACAACCAGTTACAGAAACTAAAAAGCTTCTTTGATTTAGATTTTATAACAATGTCTCTAAACATTCTAGCGTGCAGATTTCCATCTCAAGAGTCTAGGACAGGCTCCAATACAGATTTATACCCCTTTTAAACTAATTCAGTCTTGCTGATACAGTCACGAACCCACAGATCTGCAATGCAGGTGTTTCACTGAGTGCTACACTACGCTCTCAGAAATCAAATTTCCAGAAGGAGCATGGGCTCCTTTCTACATATATTTCATCACAGTAATGAGGGTGTATTTTTTAAAATTAGATTTCACTGTCAAATAAATATGGTACCTGAAGCCAGTTATCTAATTTACTTTGAAGTCAGTAAGACTTCTTTGTAATGCTCTACCTGCAAAGAAAACTTCTTTTACAGAGTTTACACTGTGCCAAAAATGTAGGAGTCTAAAAATGTCTTTATTTAAACTTTTCTGAAAGCCACCTCAGCCATCCTTTAAGTGCATTAGAGCCTTCTGCTGAACAGTGCCAGGAGACTCACAGGATGAGCCCACACACAATTAAAAGGAAATTAAAATGAAAATAATTTTTAACATCACATCCCTGATTTCCTCTCTTTTTAAACTACTAACCCCAAATTTGCACTGAGTTTTTCAACCCAAATCCAAACTTGAGGACAGTAATTTATTTCAAAATTACAATTTTTTTTAAAAAAATGCCTTTTACAAAGAAAATCACTAGTATATTAAAGAAAAACAAGTTTCAAACAGGTATTAGCATTTGGTATATATTATCCTCTTCCATTTCTTTCTCTCTAGAGTATCAGGGAAGATGCAGCAAAGTGTTGTCATGATATAATGAAGTCATGTTTGGAAATTGTGAGTTATTTCAGGTAAGCCTTTGTGTTGCCAAACTAGAATGTAGCAGCACTTAAGACTGTCACTTTTTATAATGTTTGCCTATAAACTTTTTTTTCCAGTGTGGGTTTGAACTGGTGCCCAAAAGCAAACAGAGAACAGGTGGGATTCTGAGGCACGAATCCACCCAACAGCTTCACTGCGAGAATCAACCAGTTCAAACTGTTCAGAAACTCCCATCAGCACATAAACAACCTATGCTGCTAAGTTAACTCTCCCTGGGACACTACACATGGATTTTTGCACTGCTCTGAAATTCAGGGACAAATTTTGAACTCGTGTCCACACTGTACCATCAAACCAATGGCTCCCCTGTGGCTGAAAGCAGGATTCTTTCTGCTATCACATCCAGCTTTCCCTGCCATCACATCCAGCTCCTCCAACCCTCTTGGAAGCTCTGCCTTGGAACTGGATCCTCAGCCATCACCAGAGGCCTGTGAACCAGCCCTTTGCTGGGTTTGTTAGATTGGATAGAAAGAAGTTTTTACAATGAGGGTGGCAGAGGCACAGGTTGCCCAGAGAGGCGGTGGGTGCCCCATCCCTGCAAACATTTCAGGACAGGGCTGTGAGCAGTCTGGTCTGGCTGAGGATGTCCCAGCTCATTGCAGGGGGGTTGGACAAGAGGACCTTTAAAGGTCTCTTCCAATCTAAACCATTCCTTGATTCTAAAGAGGCACAAGATTCCTTTCTAAGCAAATCCTACAAATCCTGTAACTGTGGCACTGATTCCTCCTGCAAAGGTACACTACCTGACATGAATTACACCTGTCACCCCTTAGAACACCAAACAAGCAATAAAGGCATGCGCAGAATGACTCTGGGTGTTCTTAAACACTGCAGGACAGGGGACACTGCTTCTGCTATTTTCTGCTCTCAGCTACATCCTTATTTGCAATATTGGTGCACACAATGTATTTAAACTTTATAGGTGGAGCTGTTGAACAATACTGCCATGGAAAACCAAGCTGCTGTTAAATAAATAGCTGTGAACTTTTTTCTCTGCCTGCTCACACAGCCTCACAGCATGGTTTATGCCATCCAGCCATCAAGTGGAGCAAAGACTGTTTGTATAAAAGCCATGACCACAATAGAGGACTGCGGACACTCTGACTGCTCTATTTCAGATTATTAAGATATGCAATTGTATTCCAAATGATGTTTCTGTTCCAGATTCAGTCCCTGAGAGATTTCTACTTCCTTAGGTTTAAAATTATTATCATTATCATTATCATTATTATTATTATTATTGTCTCCATCTAATAAAATGTTAACAAAGAGCTGCTTATCTTAAGTCTCAAGTCATTTAGTTACTTAGTTACAGAGCCAAATAATGAAACAATCAGCTAATAGCTAACCCCAGCAAAGACTCTCACACAACTCTCCAGAACACAAAAGCCTCAGACCCCATCAAGCCACTTTCACTTCAAAAGGCTTCAGTAAATAACTAAACACTCACCACAGTGTGCCCAGAAGGGTCAACAGACCTGACCTGTCAAGAATCCAAGAGGTTCATTGCAAAACTGAATGTCCCCACAGGGAACACCAGGCTGCCAACCACCACCACGGCTGCTGCTTCTCCTACCCCTCCTCATGGCTTTCCTGTCTCTGAGGGAAGTCCAGCAAGACCACACTGGATGAACAACACGGAATGGGGATGTCAAATAGGTCTCATGACTTTGCAAGTCAAACCCAAGGCTTTAGGGTCTCTCCAGGAGGCAGCCCAGGTATCACCAGTCAGGTGTGCAACCTTCCCTGCCACCTCCCAAGGACAAGATGATGGGATTCTCCCTTAATTTAAACTGGCAGACCAATATTAAGTGTCTTTCCATGTCTTCTTTTGACAATGGATGACAAAATCAGCCTGCAGGGCCACCAGTTCAAGAATGCAGAGAGTCATTCCTGGCCATGATGACCATCTCCATTAGCCAAGAGCAAAACAAAGGCTCCTTAGACAAAGGGGCACAAAGCAGTGTTTGCAATTCATCCATCAGCTGCTCCAAAGCCACTGGATTCCTGCTGTCCCATTTGTACTGATACTGTCAGCCAGCTGCCAGCTCTGCCCAGCTCTGCCTCTGCCAGGCACCATCAGGAAGTCTCTGTTCTGATAAAACACTTTCCTTTCCAAATTGCTATAGTTCCTCCCATAATTTTAAAACACTAACAGTTTATCTTTTTCTAAATCCCTTGTCCCTGAACAAGACTCCAAAGAGCATGAATCATTTCCCCCCATCTAATGTATTAAAACCTCAGTTGCTCAAATCTGATGAAAAAGATCTGGGTCTTGTAGGAAAGCTTCAAACACAAAACTTGAAAGAGCTATTCATGATAGTTACAAACATAAATACATGGCAGATTCTATGTCTTGTTCCTTTAACACAAACTCCTGGGCTGCTCTATTTGATAGACTTTCACAAAACAAAGTGCCAGATTCTTCAAAATAAGATTTTCCTGGCATGTTCGTTAGCATTGTTATCCTTATAGAATAACGACATAATCATCTGACGGGTAAAGAGACAAAACCAGACCAAAAAAAAAATTACGTAAGGAACAGGAATAATCCTCTTGCCCTGGAAATGAACACTGGCAATATAAAGTTGCCACATCATATGTGGCTGGTGCTCCAGCAAGTGTGGAGCTTCCAGCCACACTGACCTGCTGGAGCTTGGACCTCCACACCATGTCAACTCCTATTGAGTGCTACATATAATAAAACCATCTAAAAAAGTGAACCTCCTCCAATTGCAATAACTTGCCAATGTCATCACGGGTAAGGGAAAATATTACACTGCACTGTATCTTGTTTTCCTAAGCTTTGAAGGCTCAGAATAAAAAATTCTGGTGAGCAACAAAGCCACTTGCTGGAATCCTTGGACAAGAGAAAAAAAACACCTCTGCATAGGCACCCAAAAATTATCCCCATGTGATTATACCCCGTTGGTCTTGGGTCATACTCCTTGCAGCAGGTCACAGTCCCCAGGCAGCATTTGGCCACAGCCACCCAGGTCTCATCACACCCAGCAGAGGAGAGCAGCGGGACCAAACCCCGTGAGGACGTTGCCCTGCTACGTTGGTTGACACGGGATGAGGGACATGAAAAGTTTCATCAGGGCTGCCAAGCCATTGGGTGGATCTGTCTCACCCATCCCACGGTTAAGGAAAGACTCATTTCCAAAGGGAAAGAATTTATACTTGTCTAGGCTTCGTGCAGAGATTGACAATTCCTACAGCTCTCAGCCTGATTGCTCCTACCTGCGTTTATAGACGTGAGTGTTGAGTTACGGCTGCACAGCCACGCAACCTGCGTCAAAAACGCCGAGTATCACATGGAGTATCACATGCTCCTGGGCTTGGCCCTGTGCTTTGTGCTGCTGGAAGCCAGGCCAGGCAAGAGTCAGAGCATGCCAAGTTCTAAGTAAACAGCAGAGAGACCAGCGAGGCCACCTCCTGCTGCTGGGAACTGCCCTGCCACTTTCTTCCTGTTTGCGCCCATTCCTCACGGTCTGCTCCTTGCAGGATGAAGAGTTCTTTACACAGCAGCACCACAGGACTGATCTCCAGACAGGGCCACAAACAGGAAAGCACCAGGATGGCTCCTGCTTTGAGGACGTGGCAACCATGGAGGGAAAGAGCACTCCCAACCTTGAGAAGCCACACCAAACTCCCTAAAATTACTGTGCTGCCTTTTGTAATTTCATCAGTTTGATGAGAAACTAAAGGCCATCTTCAGGATGTGAATGTTTGGTTCCAGGCATTAAATCTTGACCATTTCTGTTCAAGTCACAAACTCCACCACCCCACCATCCGCCTAGAGTGAGAGCCTCTCTGCTAAGTGAACTGAGGAGTACAACAAACCTAACACACATGTAACACAATCTCAAAAATAATTAACTGCTCTTCCAACTCATTACAGAAGAGGCTTCTCATGTAATCTATTATACAATACAAAGGGGAAATGAATCACGTTTTGCCAGAACCTCAAATGAAAAGCTGAAAAAAAAAATTAATCTTCTCTTTCTAAAAAAGCAGAATTTGAAACGAGGAACACTTTCTTATTGTTTCTTCTTTCAGCAAGAGCAGAACTTCAAATCTCCCTGACTGAATTCTGCACGTAACCAAGTGGCAGAGCAATTAAACCAGCTCCTGTTGTTCCACCCAGCCTTAAAGTTTGCTTGGGAAAGGCTCCATAATAAGATATACAGCCTTGGGAAAGCGTATGAGCACGTAAATTTGGTTGCAAAAGGTTTTTCTTGGGTTTAGAATTTTCTTCCATCTATTCCAACCTGTAGCTCTTTTTCAGGTTCTTTATTTGCCTTTCAAGAGCAACATAAAACCTGAACAGAACGTAGCATAGATCTAAACATAAAAACAGAACCTTTTTCTTCCATGTTTGCCAAAGGCCATGCTCAAGACTATTAATGCTCAACGTGCAATAGAAATAAATTACAACTGGGAGGTTAAAAATTGCACAATTCAATGTTGCAGTGTTAGTTCTGGAGGCAGAGAACATCTATTCAGATTCCCTACAAGCAAGTCAGCAGTTGTTTCTTTTGTACACGATCCCATTTTTACTTGACTATACAAATCCTCTTAATTTTAGCAGCTCGTCTGGAAGTCTCATCTTGCCTGTTCCCCTGAAATTCATCTCCCCCCACTTCCTAAAGCGGGATTTGAAAATAGTCACTGGAAACAATATCCCCAAAACATCCTCTCAGCACTTTTGAGAGTCCCATCCACAACTCACACGGATACAAACCATGGGATATTCTCCAAACACTTCAAAGCCTCAAGGCATACCAGGCTGCCTTTCAACTGAGAGCAACATTCAGGCAAGAGGCATCATAGCTTGTTTAATTCCAGCTCCACACAGAAGAAGTCTCCAGTGGGGACACAGAAGGAGCAGGACAAGCCCTGAAGTGAAAAGCCAGGCTGGTTACCTGCCCTTCCAGGTGGCACACAACCACTCACACAATGCTCCACTTGAGCTTCCAGACACCTCCATCACTCCTGATGGTGCCAGTGGCTCCTGGGCACTTTGCCATGCTAATGGAAGAGGGTTCAAATGCTCCTGAATTGCTAGAAGAGCTATTACTGAGCTGTGGTTCACTGCAGATTTATTAGAGAGTCTCCATGTTAACTCTGCAAGGCTGAAATACCTGTGCTACCCTGCTGAGTCAACAACATCAGGGAAATCTGGGTGCTTCAATATTGTAGTATCTCAACAGCACTATTTTTCATTAATAAACAGTGTTTAACTGAGAACCATGCTCCAGAAGTACTCAGAATTTGAACTGGGTGTTCAAAATTACTTTCAAGAACTGTCGGGTGGCATTCAGAACTAGAAGTCATATTACTTTCCTTGAAACAAATTAAATATTGCAACACTGAGACACTGAGCTTTCCAAACTTGCAAAGCCAGTCTCCCGAGAGAGAGCAGGTTCTGCTCCTGCCCAGCAGCAGGTCCTGCCAGCAGCTCACCTCTCCACACAGCCCATCCTAAAGGAAGTGTAGCATGAACCTTACCGAGCTTTTCTACCATGCAACTTTTTACTACAGCTTAAAAACTAAGTTCTTGCGTGATGTTCTGATCGATTTCTGTCCATCCAACCACAACCAAACCTCCTGCAGCCCACCAAGGCATCCCCAGCCACAGCATCCCACTGCAAACCCCACTGAGAAACAGCCACAAGGCCCTGGGAGAAAGCCTGAGGGATCACAAAACTCTTTTCCTTCCACGTAACAAAACTCTATTCAAAATAGAAAA
>VZSR01000514.1:9410266-9699538 GCA_013398615.1 Brachypodius melanocephalos
GGGGGGGAATTCAAATTCAACCCAATT
This sequence comes from Brachypodius melanocephalos, assembly GCA_013398615.1. Classification (NCBI taxonomy): domain Eukaryota; kingdom Metazoa; phylum Chordata; class Aves; order Passeriformes; family Pycnonotidae; genus Brachypodius; species Brachypodius melanocephalos. Next base: position 9,410,294 of record VZSR01000514.1, read on the forward strand.
ATGATTTTCTTGTCCTCAACCAGCCTCTCATGCTCATTTATTCCCTTCCCGTCCTTCAACACATTTCCCTTTCCAGTAAACCCTCACAAATGAAGGCCATTTCCTTGGTACAAAGGAATTTTCCCCTCTTCCCAGTTCCTGTGGCTTTGCTTGACACAGTGAATGTCCCAAACTGATGAGCCAGTTCTTTTGTGGGGAAGCAAAAGCAATAATTACACACAACCTGCAACGTGTGAGGAGGGGAATGAAAGTAGGTCAGGTCTCAACTCCTCAGCTTCACTGGGGTTCACCAAATGCTTTCACTTACAGCCACTTTAAAAATACAATTAAAATAATAATAGCACAGCAAGTGAACAAAGCAGAAACTGTAGAGTTCAACTTTCTGTCCCTTTCTTTGATATGGATAATGGCATTTGTGTGGTGACAAGAGGCACAAAAACCTGAACCAGCAGAAAATGAAGCCCACAAGACACACCCCAGTATCAGGTGCTCTGATACTCACAAGTCAAGGAAAAACAAACCCATCAAAAAAGGGTTCTTTGGGGAAAAAACAAAACAAAACAAAACCAAAACAAAACAAAACAAAACAAAAAAAAAAAAAAAAAACAAAAAAACCCCCAAAAAACAAAAAGAAACCACCAGTGATAATTAAGAGACGGGAAAGGACAATCTGGAGACATACATAATCGGTTTATGAATTATAAGCTGGTTTGGAAAGTTTAAAGAAAAAAAAACCACATTAAAAAAAAAAAAAAAATCCACTCCTCTTACAGAATCTCTTGTTTTGCAACTGTCCTGGGAAGCACAGTCCCCAAGGAGCAAATGCCAAGGCAGTTCTGCTGACGCTCCCAGCTCCGATTGAAACCCGAAGGGCCAAACTTCCAGAACGGCCCTGGCACTCCCAGCGCACGTTTCGTAATTATAACAGGAGCTGTTGGCTGCTGCACTCCTGCAAATCTGGTCCTTATTTAAGATCTGACTCTTACAAAGTCGCTCCAAAGCTGCTCAGTTGCTCCAACTTCTCTTTCAATCAGTTTAGAAGTCAGTTTAGTCCCTGGTACTGCAAGACGGCATCTGTGATTTGGGGAGCACGCTGTGCCAAATCTCCCTGAAAAAAAAAACACCCACTGCAAACACACACTGCAACGTGCTGAGCCTAAACTCAAAGGTCTGAGTTCCAAATCAGTCCCCCAAATTGCTCAGAGGATGATTTTACGCTGGCAGGCTCCGTGCCAAAGCAAATATTGCCCCGTTTCCCACCGCTACCACTGACACAAACCAGTGTCCTCTGCAGAAGATGCTCCCATTTGTCCAGATGGGATTCACGGTCCTTTTTCAGCCTGAATTTTGCACTTCTTTAACCACACTGAAATAAATTTTCTCCTCTAGTCAAACCAGGTGTGCTATTACACACAGACAAGACATAACTTGCCAAAGTGGGTAATGGTTCTCTTAAAAACACAAAAGATTTAAACTGCTCTGGAGCGCTGCTTCGAAGAAAATCTCTTTCACTCTAAAACTTCAACCTTGAAGAGTCTCAAAATGTTTAACATTTAAAAATGTGACACTTCAAATAAGGAATTTTTCTCTATAAATGACAGAAAAAAGCATTATTAACTATTTTTCTAGCACACCCATCTAATCCTAAACTAAATACTCATTTTAAGAAAACACTCATCTCAGAATGTTTTTGTTTAAAGCCATTTAAAGATCATTTCTAGCGAAGCTGGGAAGCTGGATATAGAAATAAGCTCATTAAGAGCTACGCTATGGGTATTATTAAAACTCCACAATAGTCCATCGTCTCATGCATACACAGCCTTGCATAACTGGAGATGTCAGCATTTTCATTGTAAATTCTGCTTTCAGAGGTTTCAAACTTGCCTGTAAAAAAGTTGCTATGGCCTGAAATTTGTTGCTATTTCCCTGCCAAGGAAGAACTAACTATTTTAACGTTAGGAAACGATGCATTCATTGGAGTCAGCCACTGGTTTGGGGTTTTATCTATACAAGTGGTTTTAAAAAAATTATTAAAAAACTCACAATTCAGCATCTTTGAAAATCTGCTGGCTCAAAAAAACCCAAAAAAACCAAGCCCTCACTAAAGGAATCAAATTCCTAAAAGTTAATAGTTATTATATCCCTTCAAAAAGCTTCAACTGTATGGCAGATAAGCCTAAAACATGCAATTATTTCTGCTACTTTGCAAAATAGTAGCCACACTGAGAGACTAACAACTCCCAGAGTCTCATCAACAGGGACTGTAAATAACAACCCTACCCACGTCCAATTAGTTTGAAGCTCAAGACCATGCCCCTGCTAAAGGGCTGCAGACTTTAAACACAGAATGGACACGTTTAGACTGATTTAATCTGGCTGCTTGTCCAATTCCCCAGAATCTCAGCTGGCAAATCCTGTACTGGGCCAAGCAACTTACTGAACCAGATCCCTGAAAGGGCATCCAGCCCTCACCCGAAGCCGTGGGGATGTCACATTCCTCCATAATGGGCTTTAATAATTGCCCTTCCTGGAAATAAAATCAAAAGGAAAATAAATGAAAAAGATAAAGCCGACTCTGGTTTAACTAATCTGGTTTGAATTCTTAATTTAACTTGGAGATATCAAAGCTGCTGTTCTTGTTTTAAAAAAGAAAAAGCCAAAAGAAAACAGTCAAAAGGGAACCCTGGGTGAAAAATTTGCTTTATTTTTTCCTACCAAACCAGAAGCACCCTTCTGGTACTTCTACATCACCTCTGTCCCAGAAAAACGATGGATGTGCAGGGTCCCCGAAGCCCTGTGACCTCTTAGCAGGGTGGCACTTGCTGGAGAGGACCCATGGGGACACCCCAGGATGGGGAGTGGGACAGGAGACATCCCACCACCTCAGAATCTCTCCTCCACACACTGGAGCACCTCAGGAAATCCCACATCCTGACCCAGGCAGGTCACAGCGGCTAAAGAAGGATCTCCACGTGGACAGTTTTTACAAAAATGAAATGCTCATATGACTCAACATTTTTGCAGAAAGGAAGGTATTGTGCTGAACACGCCTATTTTTGGATGTTGTATACTGTCAACAAGTGGCTATGACTGATCGAATCCCAAAGAAAAACTCATTACTCACTTCCACACATCAACCCTTAAAAGGGGTGTCTCCCCTTCCCTGCTGTGCTCCTGGGAACCTCCCAAATGTAGGACCATTCTGAACTACTATGTTTTCCACAGGACACAGAAATAGGCTGTCCCTTGTGGAAAGCTTAAATTAATCCTTTGAAATTCGACCTAAATTAAAAGAACCGAAACGCGTTGTCAGGGGCTCCGAGTGGGTGCTCCAAGGACGGCGTCAAGGCATTGCATGTGGGTAAGAGACCAAATTAGCTACCCAGCAGGATGATAACACACAGCCTGGGCAAGGAGAGGTCAAGGGAGAGCTCACTATTTATCAAATATATGTCTAAACTAATTATTCAGTTCACAAAGTAACCCTTCAACCCGTGTGTGCGGTCAGAGCCCTTGTGAAACGCTGGCCATCATCAAAGGCCTGGGCACACACAGGCTGAGAGAATGGTGCCTTTGTACGCGATGGGGGAGGCTTATTTCTAAATATTTGAAGGCAGAAAAAGTCCTTCTGCTCCCTAGGACAAAAAACATGTACATAAACACTTGATGTGCGAGATAATTTGAGAGCTGACAGTCTCCACAGAAGTCCTACAGGTCCTGTTTCTGCTCACACGGCGCGACAGCCTCGGGTTTTGCCATCACTGCTGGGGAATAAAGCACCACAGCTGAGATCCACCACACCCAGGACCCTCGGTGAGCACCACCCACAATATCAGCACCAACATTATCACTCACAATGGGTCAAGATGCCATTTTCAGTGTAAACGCTTTCATATGGACCAGAGCAATATCCAACGGTCACGGAGCAGTATTTGTTTACTCAGGACTGAGTGAAAATAGCCAAAAAGCACAGCACCTTAATGCATGACATCTTGCACATATCCACGCAGCAGATAAATGCTGCTTGAACTAAAGTACACACTTTAATATTTTTTATACATAAAATACTTCAGATACTCTGAAGAAAATGATTGCAAATGTCCCTAAAGTTACGTACAGCTGAGAGAAGGTATTTTCTGTTACAACCCAAAGAACAAACCTCAACTCCTGTTGTGTGCAGCTTTTCCCATAGTCTGAGTCACTAAGGCAATAAACAATAACAATCCAAGCACCTTGTATGGAAAATAAATAAATAAATACAGACAATTGAGGGCATGTCCATGGAGGAAGACTCGGGAACAGATCAGCAAGTGTCACCAAAGGTCATGGCCCTGCCGACCTTCTCAGCTGGCACGAAATGTCATAGCTCTAATGACTGCAGTCAGCAGCCCCATTGAAAATTTACATTATTAGAGCACCTGAACCCCCAAATTAGCTTTGCCCAAAATGTTTTGGCATTTACTAAATTAAAAAAAAAAAAAAAAAGTCTGCTTTGTCTTTGAAGAGGTCTTTTGAAGGGCTTTTTTTTTTTTGTTTGGGCTTGGAGAGCTTGTGGGTGGCAGTGATAGAACCCAGAGAAGGTGATTGTGTGAAAACTTGGTTTGGTTTTGTTTTTTTTCTCCCTTATCAAAGGGTTTAATGAAATACATAAAGAGGTTTTATTTCCCAAATCTCAGATATAAATCCCACACAGTTCCTTGTATTCTGCAGCATAAAAACTCTTATTATGCCATTAACTTAGAAGTGGTTCTGATTTTTTTTTTCTTGTTTCTGGTAATGATTTGGGTTCTCACATCTAAAATTGTTTCACATCAGTAACATTCCTGCCCAAGAAAGAAGTTTGAAATATTTTTAACAATTTGCTCTTTGATAAAACCCAGATTCCACCCTCTACAAAGTCAGTGTGTAAGGGACATATATTCTTAAACTGTGCTTTCCAAAATAAAAAAATGCTATTGTTTCCCTGAAAAGTTGAAAAATTATCAGTCACCATTCAAAAAATATTATTTTTCTTCCCGTAAAACACTTCTCCAATCTTTAATCACATTCTTTCTGACTTAACCCTAAAACTAGGGGACATCACTACAAAGCTAGGCTGAAACCAGAATTATTCATGATTTTGTCATTCCCCTGAAAAGCCAAAGAGGCACCAGATGTTCAATTAACAAATCATACAGTAAGTGGCAACAAGAGTTGGGCGCTTTTTTTTTTTTTAATCTCAGGTTACCTTCAAAAGGAAAAAAAAAAAAAAAAAACCAGAAGTATTTTTGCTATCAACAATCTCTCTGGCTGACAGATGACAATATTGCTATTCTTTGAGAATTTTTTTCAGGAATGCCTGCTAGGGAAGAGGGCTCATCATCTCTAAATAGTTCATCTCCTGCCATCAATAAAAATGTACTTGGAGAGGATTCTAAAAATGCGTTAGCTGGTGACCTCTATTTTGAGAGGCAGCGGATAGAAACAAAAAGAAAAATTGCATAAAGAATCATTAAATAAAAACGAAGCTGCATCCATGGACATGAGTAGTAGAACGTGTAACAGCCAAACTCTCTGCAGCAAGCTTGCCAGGTCAGAAATGCTCTGTGGACTATTAGATCAGCTTGACAGCTGAGTTATTAGAACTGTGATCACTCCTCCAAAAGACAGATACAACCGTATGAAAGAAGCCTCACTTCCTCCCCCAGACGCTCAGAGAGCAGGAATGATCCAGCACAACACAGTAAAATCACTCTTCAATACAATCAGCTCACAACAATAAAAAAGCAGCCTCTCCTGAGCTCTCCGGAGAAAAGGAGAGCTTGAGGAACGGATAAACCTAGAGAAACATAGCAACAGGTGCAGGCTCAAAACAGGAGATTTTATCAAAACACCTCTTTCAACGTGAAGGTCTAGACTGGCCTTTGCTCTCACAGCAATAAACTACAGCCCTTCTTTTGAGATCTCAACATTTACACCTTCAGAACCTGTGACCCAGACACTGCACCGCCAATTGTGCTTGGACATTTACAGCAACAGGGAACTGTTTGTCCGCAGTACAAACACCAACAAAGCTGCAATAGCATTTTTGCAGAGTGAACAAAAGACTGATAAAACTGGCAAAATTGAACATTCACAAATAAAAACTACTGAGATTCATTTTTCTCTGGACTCCTCAGGTTAAGACAATCCCAAAGAGCAGCAGCCGCTCATCCGCTTCATTCCTTGAGACGGCAACACGTAACAGCACGAAAGTGCCACAGACTGGTTTCCTTAAAGACCCATTCCTGAAAACTTTCATCTGTACACTTTGATTATACAACGTGATGACAGTCCCAAGTGAAATCACTGACACCACTGGCTTGCACAAGAATAAACAAACGCACGCTTGTACAAACACAGCCCAGGCGAGAGCAGGGAAAGGCAGAAACCGTAACTCTCCAGGGCTGGTCTGTTACTTGCCTTAGATTTACCAGAGCACATGGAAAGATGTTGACTTCTATTTCAGATGTCCAAGCATCTAAAATTAACTTCTTTTAAGGAATTAAGTATTCTAGAGTGATTTACCTTCAGGTTCCACCGTGGTGTCTTCAACAACTAAATTAAATGAAGGTCGAGCCAGGCAAAGTCCAGCCATGGTGACCACCACCAGGCAGATAAGGCAACCCGAATCCCAGCTGACCATCTTTTTAGAGTAAATTCCTGGTCCATTTCCATATCTCCATGTGGACTTTAATCCCATCTGAACTCCTCTAGAGAAGCATGGAGAGAAAGTCGTGCCTTTAGCCAGGGTAATGCCTCCTCCCTTGGAACGACGGCGGCTGCTGCGGGGAGGAGAGAGATTGAACAGTCAGCAAAAACATCTCCAAACACAAACCAAAAACCTTCAGAAAGCCTCAAACAGAGCGGAGGTGAGAGGGAGGGGAGGAGGAGGATGGGGAAAAATAGTTTTCCAGCTTCAAGAATATGTGAAAAGTGAGTGACTTTTCATCTTCTGTTAGCAGTTTCCATCATCACCTGAGGCGTAACCAAGTCCTCCTTGTTTTCACAAAATCACTTCTCAGCACATATTGAGAGCTATTTTACTGACAGAAAAACATACAGGATTTCAAAAATGAGAGGCACACACATGTGCGGGCACATAACCTGTAATGCTGCAAAATTACCACAATTATACAAATTATATTCTTGTTATTGTTTGAAGGTTTATGTAAGTTTGCCTTGTTTTTCATTCCTTCACCTAGGCAGTTCTGCAGCCAGATGAATTTGCAGGAATTCAGTAATTTTCCACAAGAAAAACAGTTGAAAAATGTATTCCTTAGACTTGGAAAAACCAGTAAGACTATTTCAACTCAGGACTTCCAGCTCTCCCATGGATATACCTTCTTCTGACTCAGTTTAGTGTCCTTTGGAAGCTCCTGAGTCTTGGACAGGTGAAAGGCTCAAGTCTTTGCAGTGATATTGGTTTGCTACACTGCATTACAGGCAATTAAAATCTGTATAAAATATGGTATAGACTGCAGTTCCACAGGAGACCTGCCCAACATCACTTTCCATCCATACACGCCAAGTTGTGTGCACAAACCTTTCTTTTCATTCTCTCTCAATGATACTTATTGAGATATATTTTTCAGAGGTAGGTGGAAAAAAGAAGTCTATTTTATTCACAATAAAACAAATTTAAATGGATGGAGTTAAGCAGTAATCCAGGCATGGTCTGACAGAGAAGTGGCACCAAACAAACTGGCACTCCCTTCAGGGGACCCTGTGGCCTCCACTTTGAGATGCCAGGTGAGGGTCAGAAGAGCATCCTCCTCACAGGGTGATTTAACAGTTCAAGCAGAAAATTAGACCTGATTTTCCGCTTCAGAAATAAAAGACGGTAAAACCTCAGTAAATGGATAAAACAAGTAACTGCAGCAATTGTTCTAATCTGGTCAATGATTCATCTTAGATGTGATGAAACCCAACTGAAATTTGGAGAGCACTTGTCTGGAACGGGGAAAAATAACACAAAACCTCTTTTTCCATCCTGCCCTCAATACTTGAAAATCTAAAAAAAAAAGTTGAAAAGCGAGTGTGGAGATAAAGTCAAACTTCTCCAAACTCCTTATCACTGGGATTTGATGTAGCACCTCAGCATGAAGAAACAGGGATACAGATTCTCCTTTTATAAAGCCAACCATTTAAAAAGTTGATCCTGATTTTTATTAGCTTTGTGCTAGCTGCTACAAAGTTCACAAATGCTGTTGAGGCATCTTTTATCATGGGTTCTATACACAGTAACTTCTGGAGTCCGTAGAAGCAGGTTTTGGATGACATAAATAAGTCACTTGAGGAAAACAACACACGGTATCCCAGGTGAATTCCTGCTACTTCAGGGCAAGATTTTTCCAGCTCCGTTGGTATCACCTCAAAGCCCTGTCCCTCCTGTGGAGATTTCAGCCTGGCTTGAGCATCCCACACCACAAGCTAGCAACCACCATTAAATTTCCAGCAAAAACACCACCAGACCACTGCACAAACATTTGCAAAGAGCTTGCCCAGCCCTTTTATAAATAAGCACAGAGCAGGTGTAGAGCTGAAGAGAGCTCAGATTGTGTCTGGAGCAGGACTGGAGCCACCACCCAGGTCCACTGCCCACCTCACTGTCTGGCAGCCACAGCCCTGCAGCTCAGTTTATCCAGCTGTAAAGTGGGTAGAAACCCCTAATTAACAGCCTGGATGTAATGCTGATTTAATTTCCATAAATCATCCTGTAAACTCCGATTAAAGTCTATGTTGATAAATGCAAAACCCTATCATGGTTTTGCAGAAAGAAAACATACCAGAACGCCAGCGTGTATTTCAGACTCCAAGAGCATTAATTCCACTGACATTCCTGCAGTTTCAGCTTTCCAGGCTACACTAAACGCCACTGAAAGCACATTTGTGGTTCCTATCCTCACCCTAAATCCTGAAGCGCGGCACAAAGCTACTTGGCCACGCGTCTCCTCACCTGAAGATTTTTGTTGGCTCCTGCACCTCAACATCTGCCGGCAGAAAGAAGGGATTCTTCATCCACAGGACAGCAGCAAACTCAAAATCCAGGCTTGAGAAGGTGCAACAACGCAAAAATCAAAGCCTTGCACCCATCCACGGAGCCAAGCCACTCTTTACCACCAGGACAGCAAACAGGCTTCAAGGATTGCCCTCTCCCAAAACAAGTGGAGTCCAGCGAAGACGAAACGAAACCAAATTCTTTTCATAGGTTAATTGCCACAGTTGCTGGGGGACGAGTCCCTGGAAAGACCTCCTGTGCTGGATAATTATGTACCTCTATCTCAATGTTTGGAACACAGCCCCAGCATGCTTTTTGGCCTCCACAATTCTGGCTTCCTGACTACAATACCATAATCCCTCCTGGAGTCTCAGACTCAGTGAAAGCCACACGTAGTGTTTATTTTTCCCCTTGAAAGGGAACTCTGTCTCTCTTCTCAGCCTACACTTTGGGGAGGAGTTGTCAGCCCCCAGTGATTGATGGCTCTCCTTGCCACTCGCTCATCAAGTCAATTTTCACCTCGTCACATACCTGCCCAAATTTTCTTTGCCAAACTGACAAGCATGGGAAAGCAGACTGGTTTGGGAGCCCAACCAAATTCCTCCAAGCTGTACTTCAGTTTAAACACACTCGCACACACAAACAAGTAGTACTTGTTCAGCAGTGGCATTAATTAAATTCAATGCTCAGTGTTCTTTTTAATCTACTTGCATTGTTGTTTATGTTTATCACTCCCCAGGGACAGTACGATTTGTAGAGTATGCTAACCAAATCAATACATTGCTCACTGTATAACTTCAGCATCTTTCTCAATTAGGCAGGGAATGGCGAAATCTGAGTGAAACAGACATCTTCCCTCCACCTCGAGCGCTCTAAAAACCCAGTAGCTTCTTCGGAACAACCCAGGTAGATGAAGCTTTAAAGCTAACAGCTTTATATACAGTTCCACTGACAGAGGAATTCCGTATGGACAGAAAATGCAGACATATGTATCCATCCATAAAAATATATATACGCATATATATCTAACAAGACTTCAACAGAGTTCAATCTCCAATCAAATCTTGGATATATATCTTTAACAGCATCACAGCTATTAAACATTAATTCTGGAGGACTAATGGGAACCGGCTGGCAGCTTCAGTACTTTTTCATTGTTTGAACTTCTTTCATTTGCTTTCCAGGACTATCCTGTTTTTCTCAAGTCTTTTGCCACCAAGAGATCGGGGAGGGGGGGAAAAAAATCTGCATTTTAATTGACATTCCAGAGAGCGGGAGAAGTCCAGAGGCTGCTGATTGCTGCTATTCAGCCCAAACAGGCTTTTCAGATGAAAATGAGAAAAGGCTAGTGGAAGATTTACAGGGATTTGATACAAAGGAGACAATGAAGTTTTAAATGTTGATAGCGTTTCACACCAAACGCATAATGGGTCCCAGTTTGGAGGGGCCGTTTTGCATTTAAATCTGTATCTCATTGAGGATTTCTCTCCCCGCTTATCTCAGACGGGGGGGTTGTGCCCCCCGGCCCCGCTCCCGCAGCACGGCAGCACCAGGCTCGGACCCGGGGCCGGTACCGAGGCGGGGCTGCTCCTCCGGGACCGAGCCCTCCTTGCCCAGCCCGTGCTGCCCGTCCTGCTGTCACCGCTGGATCCATCCCCAAAGACACCCACGGGGTTGCGGGCAAAGCAAGGGAACAGCGGTGCTGCTCGGGTTTCCCTCCGTGCCAGTGACCACGAACCGACCCGCAGCTCCACCGGGGAGCGGAACGGAGCCCAGCATCGGCACAGCCCTGCCCGGACACCCCCGAGCCCCGACCGGGGGATCCCCGAGCCCCGCGCAGCGCTGCAGCGCGCACAGAGCGCGGCGGGACCCCCGGCCCTGCCCCGCCGCCTCCCCGGGGCCGCCCCTTCCCCCGGCCCGCCCGCTGCCTTTACCTGCGGCGAGAGTGAGAGCGCCGGGCGGGCTCCGCTCCGCGGCGGCTCCCGGGCTGGGGCGCGGTGCCGAGCGGCGGCTCCCGGGACGGGGCCAAACTCCCGTCACAGCGGCCGCGGTCACTGCACGGGCGGCCCCGGCTGGCGAGCCCGCAGCGGCGCAGAGCCGCGCATCCCCCGCGGGACGCGCCCGGGGCAGGCAGGAGGGCGGCAAGGCGAGGCAGGAGCCGGCCCGGCGCCCCGTCCCGTGCCGTGCCCTGGCTCGGCCGCAGCGGCTACCGCCTCAGAGGGGCGAGCCCGCCGTGCCCGGCGCCAGCTGCCTCCTCCCCCGCGCGGGCATCGCCGAGCAGCGCGCCGCGGGTCCCGCTCCGCTCCATCCAGCCGCCCGCCCCGAGCCGCCGCAGCTTTGTCACGCCGACAGCCCCCTCGGGTGGGAGGTGGGTTTTCTCTCCCCCCTTTCCCCCTCTCGGCGCACTCCTCCGGCTCCTTCCTCCTCCCCCGGTCACTCCCCCCGCTGCAACCCGAGCCGTTTCCTGGACGGCGCTGCCGGGCTCTGCCAATCGCCGCCGAGCCCCTTCCCCCGCCCGGCCCTCAGGGGTGCGGAGCCGGGAGCTCCCACCCCGCCCGGGGGTCGCGGATGTCCCCGCGGCGCGGACCCGGCGCACTCAGCAGCACCGGAGAGGGGCAGGAGGGGAGCGGGGGAACCCCCGATCCGGGCGCTGCCTGCCCGAGAGAGCGGGACAGCTCACCCCGGTGCCACCGCAACCCCGCGCAGCTCCCGGACGGGTGCTCCACTGAAAGTTTTCCAGCGGGTTGGAAAAGAAGGATGGGGAGCGCGGCGAGTACCACCGCAGTGGCTGAGCCTGGGCTGCGGCACCGCCACCGCGACACTGGGCAGCATCTGCATCCTCACACAAAAACCCTACCAGCTCAGCAGCGGTCCCCGAAACCCCTCCTGAAGTGTTTCTGGCTCAGAAGCCGTGGCTGGCCTGTGGCCAGTTCCATCTAGAGAGGATGGTTGGATAACACGCGCTCCAAAAATCACCCTCAGGAGCCTCTCAGTTCAAATCCCGATCCCAACTGCCCCATGAATTGGTCTGACAGTGCACTTTCAATACCTGTCTGTGTATACTTTTCCAAATGGGAAAAGTTGTCGAAAAGTTATGCAAACATCGTTTGTTTGGACACACAGATTTAAAACTGCATAATGTGGGCATTCAGAATTCAATATTGCTCAGCCTGATCCTTGCTTAATGGAACATTTGCTTTAGACACCATCAACTAAAAGGTTTTGAATATGGAATCTGTGTAACGCTTGCTTGTGTAGAGTCAGCTTGACAACAAAATCAATAAGTGGTGCTTGCCTCAAATTTAATCAGTGTTGATCAATTTAGTGTTACTTTATTTAAGCTCTACTGTACATTTTGTATGTTGTGTGTGGTATTGATCAAAGGGATTTTCAAGGACTGAGGCCACACATAGTGTAAATCTATTTACACACACCTAGACACCAAAAACTTGGAAACAAGTTTTCTTTAGGATATGTACTTACCTCCCAGCATGTATTTTCCCATCACTACCGCAGTCTTTATGAGGGATGGCAGACAAATTTGTAATTGATTGGAAACACAGGTTTAGTATTTTGTTGTTGTTGTTCCTAAAGCAACAGACATCTGAATGTTCTAATTGAGAAGCTGAGATGTCACAGTCAAGATCCAATTTTCCCAGCACCGGGCATGTCCATCGCCCATTGAAAACATTGTTAACACATTCTCACATAAATTATTGTCCGGCACAGGAAGCTGCAATACCTTTCCCCATTCATCGATATCTTTGCATACTCTGAAAGAAAAGGAAGCATTCCACTAAAAAATGACGAATCAGAACACCTATTTCCGAGGTCTGGAAGCACTTGTCGGAATTTATTCTTTTGGAGGATGAAAAGATAGCAGTCTATCAATAGCAGTCTTTTCTCTTAAATGAGCCACATTCTCCTAAAGTGGCCCACAACAGCCCAGATCCTCAATCTGAGAAAAGCAGAAGCATGTTTGGAATTAAAGGGGGGGAGGGAGGGGAAGATCAATTCTGTCATCATATTTAGGCTTCAAGAGATCTCAGTGGGCCCAGGGAGCCTTTCATAGCAGTTAGGCTGCTGAATGAGAGCATAATCTCTTTACAGTTTTTTCCTCCTCCTCTCAAAGTGGCTGGGATCTTTTCTGTGAGCCCTCCTGCACGTGAATGGTGTGGCTAATAAGCCTATTAATGAGGTTCCACAGCAGAGTGTGAATAGGTAAATAAGCCCCAATCTGTTGAGGTTCAGGAGCAAGGGCAGTAAAGCCATCATGAACTAAAGGTGACAGTTTGAACTGAAATAGGAACAACAGCTCCAGGTTTCAAGCGAAAGAATAGACAGACAAGGCACACATTCAGGCTCCTTCTACCCCCTACCGAGTCCTATTTTCTCTCCCATTCTTCCTCCTTTATAAAATGTCTTGAGTAGTCACCCATTTTTTCAAAAGCTCTTGAGACGTCCTTTTTCATCCTGGCAATGATACATCAATAGGGAGGAAGGAAAATGAGGACACCAATGCTCCTTTGCCCCGCAAGTTTCAAAAGCAGGAACAGTGCTGTGTGCCCTCGCATATGGAAGCGGGGGAGGAGAAAGAAAGTTAAATTGAATCTTTCAGCCCTGCCAGCTCTTTGTCGCTGCTGTCAGCCCAACTCCGGTCCTCCCTCTGCACTCAGGCAGGGATGAGGTTAATGTTCAACAGGGGCAGGGTCCAAGCCCTGCTCCAGCTGCAGCGAAGGCACAGCTGGGCTCGGCCAAATCCCCAGCGAGGGGCACACAGAGGTGAGGAGATGGATTAATCCCCGCCCGACATCCCTTTTACCTGGCGGGGTAAGGTGAGGATGCGCCTGAATTCGGGCTGCTCCTGGGCTGGACCCAGCAGAGCCCAGCTCTTCCATGAAAGCTCAGCTCATCCATAAAAGCCCAGCAAGAAGGGATGAAGGCAGAAGGTTTAGCAGGTGACAAACAGCTCGTGTCTGCGGAGGGATGGGGTGAGATGGGAAAGCAATGCCTTCGAGTAATGTGGGAAAAGTCACCTCGGAAAAAAGCTTCTGAGCGCTCTCAGTTCTAATCCTTGCAGGCTCTCTGACATTTCTTTGAAGTGCTGGAGATATCAGGGCAGCCAGGGCTCGGCGGGAACCGGCTCCTCCGTGGAATTCCAGGGAGGAAGCAGCCCCAGCTCCTGGCACGGTGCAGACAGATGGCGAGGGAGGCCAAGGGTGTCCCGGGGAAGCAAGTTCAGCAGCACTGATCCATTCTCCAGGTGTAGGACCTGCTAACACGCCACAGTTCCATCTGATGAAAATAGGAATAAAATACGGAGAGTTAAATTAGGGGAAAAATGAAAGAGAATGAAAGCCCAAACTCAAGTCTTAGAGGTCTATGGGGAGAAACCCTCTAGATCCAAATTCAACCACACACATCACCGAGGGTTTTCTCCACGAAAGACGATGGGAATCAAAAATTCTTCCCTGTTATTCCAACTTTCCCATCCAAAAATTTCTCATAGATATGATTAAATGTTTGTCTAAGTTTTCCTTTTTTTTTTTTTCTTTAAAGTTCTTTCAAAGCTAAGCGTCTAAACCCAAACTTTGGCAGCTAAAATATTTACCTGGTTTCCAAAGTGTTTATGGTTCTCTTTCCAGGCAGCTTCAAACTTTTTTTTAGGGTACCAAAGAGCAAATCATAGGAACCCACTTCTCAAAATATACTTTTTTTTTCAAAGACAAGCAAAGTTGCTCTATAGATTTTTCGGTGTTTTATGGAAAAGTCATTTCATACACAAACAACCCCGTTCTTTAAAAAGAAGCTACTACAGAGAGGCTTCCATCACTAGTTCTCACCAGATTTAACTTCAAGATGCTGTGAAACTGAAAAATTGAGATAACAATTAATTATTTTAATGTCAATAGATCCAATAATTATCCATAAAAGTGTGAAGAAGATGGCCCACCAAGTTCTTCTGCAGCAAAATGTGTATGGGAAGGGAGGGGCTGCAGTTTCTGGCCCATCAAGGGTTGGTTTTACTGGGTGTTTATCAACCAAGAAAACCTCATTTTGGTTAAGCTAGGGAAGGGGGCAAAATAATTGCTTTTGTCTATCAATTGTTGATCCTCCTCTGCATTATGAACAACTGAATATTCTAGGAAATACTTCTTCAGGCAGTGAGGCCAACCAGTTGAGAAAAAAAAAAAATCTTATTTTCACTGCTGCTGTGTCAATGTCTTGTGATGGCATTTGAGCATCAACGCTCCCCTCGGATTGTTATGCCTTGTAGCCATGTAACCTTTCTGCTGCTCCTCTCATTTTGTGTGTCTTAAGGAAAATATTCCAAACAAATATTTGTTGTTTTCATTACAGTGTTGCAAGATATACTTAAACAGGAAATGTGGTGTGTTTTGAGCAGGGTATTACGCTGGGATCCTGGACATTCGATGATTTCTGCCCTTCTCCATTGGCTTTCCTGGGAAAGGCACTTAATTTGTCTGTGTCCAAGCTCTCCAGCTATGAAATAATAGATGCTTCCTGTCTCCTACCCTTTATCCAGTTCATCTATTTAGATGGTAAGCTCCTCATCTCTGCCCATGTTTTTATGCATGGCTTAGAACAATAGGACACTGATCTCAGCTGGAACCTCCAGGCACTTCCATAATGCAAATATTGAATACTAAATAATCAAAATAAAAGAAAATCCTCAATTTATTATGTATTCCCTCATAAAGAATTTGTCACATGCTGTCCTGGTAGAGCACCCCTGGCTCTCGGGGAACAGGATCATTTCTAAAAGAGCGAAAAGCAGCATCCATTGGAGGAGGTCTTTTAGCAGTGAGCTCCTTTAAAGTAGACTGCAGAGAAACCCTGTGAAGAAAATCCTGAGTGCTGAGCAGGGCACGGCAAAACAGAGCCAGACTTGTAAAAACGAGAGGACAAAGGCTGCAAAGAAAATTTCTCCTTCCGTTACAGAACTTGGGTATATTTTTCTTGTTGGCCTGAGCACTTCTCATTTCTGTTTGCAGCTGATCAATACCCTCTAGTTTGTTCCCCTGGAGCCCTGTGCCTCACTGGACCAGCTGGTGGTTGTGGCAGCTTCCCCTGCAGTGTTACATCAGATCAGATTCCTCTCTGGTGACACCGCAGGGTTCAGCAGAGGTGCTCCAACTTCCAGGCACGGCCTCAGAGCAGGAGGTGTGAAGTCAGCCTCACACCAGGGCTCGTGTTACAGTTTAAATCCTGGAAGGAGCAGGAGGCTGGAAGGCAGGGATGCACAGTGTGGGCACTCTCTACTTTCTGGGTCCTGTGACCCAGCTGTCCCACAGCACCAAGATCCCTCGTTCTTCCCAAATTCTCTGCTGCAGTGCCAAGCTCTGACTTTCCAGTTCCCTCTCCCACAGACCCAGGTGCAGGCACAAGCAGGCATGGTCACTCTGTAGCAGTTAAAAATATAAAATAAAAGTAATTCTTCTGCTTCCCACGTTGCTAATAAAGCTCTAAATGCCTACAACTATTCCCCTGCCTCATTCTTCTTAACTCTCAAACATCTTTCAAGTCAGCATTCTCCAGGCAGTTAATATTCTTTCTCCTCTCCTCATCCTTTGCACATCATTTCCCTTCCCTATCTCCTACCAGAGTTTTCAAAGGAATTTGCTTCTTCCTTTATGTGTCTCTCTGAGTAAAAGCCATGCCTTTTATCAGCTCCTGTAAGATGACCTCGTCCTCCACTTTGCCAGGTGATTGTGGTACCCACAATTTCACTTGAGACACTGGATTGCCTTGGAAAGCAGCCAGTAGTCTGCCCAAGAAAGTCTCCATATAAACAGAGATGCACCGAGGTTTAACAGCCCTCATTTGTTAACTCTGTAACCACTTTCACAAGCTGCAGTCCCCAGAAATGGGATGGAAAGGTA
The DNA here is from genome assembly GCA_013398615.1 of Brachypodius melanocephalos. NCBI lineage: Eukaryota > Metazoa > Chordata > Aves > Passeriformes > Pycnonotidae > Brachypodius > Brachypodius melanocephalos. Next base: position 9,427,217 of record VZSR01000514.1, read on the forward strand.
ATGGTCAGGCAGACAAAGTCCAAAGACAATTTGATACAGGCATGGGGTGTTCCTTAAACCGAAGTCACAGAAAGATTTCCCACACACAGACCCAAACTGTCCTTTTCCCCTGCTCCCACAGACCCAGAAACACTCTTTTCTCCTTCATTCTTTTCTATTTTAAATAAAGGGTTGCAGGGAAGCTTGCTTTGCATGAAATCCAGACATGCATTACTGAATATTCATATGCATATGAATGAATATTCATACATGTATAAACACACAGCTATATTTCAGGGCTTGAAGAGAAGGCCTGCTTTTGATTTAGAGATAGCCAAGCTGAGGTCAGATTCCATTTCTTAAAGGACAGCAGAGGTTGTGCTGGTGATTGCTGGATGAGAAAAGCCCAACCACCTTCATGCTACTTTCCTGATGCCAATTGAGCAGAGTTCCTGCTGGAGACTCCCAGGGCTGCTGAACTCAATGGGTCAGGAAATGTTTTGCACTGTGGGTACAAGAAAAGAGGCCAGAAACTTGATTACAGGGGAGACTTAGTTAAATATTCACTGGGATTCATTATGTGAAAACCACTAGAAAGGAACAAGTTTCTACAGGAAGGGTAGGGCTGCTTTACTCTTGCTTCTGCTGTGAAATCCTCCTGGTGGCTGCGTAGCCCAGCTGCTGTCCTCTAGTGGGAGGAATACAGCAGGTCCGTGAGGATGTGCAGCAAAGGTTTTGCTGGTTTTTAGTCCTGGTGCTCCTTTGATTTGCCAAAGAGAGCCTTGTAAACCCAGCACTGTCTCACGGGTGTCCTCCATGGGGGTTTCATGACAAATAGCCTCTCCCGACCTTCCCGAGCTGGATGGGTCCCAAAATTTTGCAGTTCCTTTGAAAAGGACCATAATGTTGATTGGTGACAAATGATGAATCTCAAAAATCTCTTTTAAAAAGGAGATTTTTAAACAGGGCTCCAAATTTTTTACTGGAATATTCAGCCTTGTTAAGTGCAAACCAGAGCAATTCATCAACGCATCTGAAAGCAACAAATTCAATTCCAGCCACAGAGGACAAGAAAAGAGAGGTAAGGAGTGAGGAACTGGAGAAACACTGATCCCAGATTTACAGAAAACATTAGCTCTAAAAAAGAGTTTTTCATGGCATGCAAAGGGTGAAATCCTGTGTTGGCCAGGGAGGTAGCTCTGCCTTAAAAACATACAAGGCAATTTCTCTCCTGTAAATTTTATTCCCTGAAGCTTTACATTCAGCAATCTACTTTCTGAGGGTTTAAAAAAAAAAAAAAAAAAAGCATCAGCAGTCCCGCCCTGCTCCACATGTAGCAACAAGCTCCTGGTTAATTCTAGAAAACAGAGAAACTGAAACATTTTAAACAGAAACTGCTGTGATCGCCAGAGTACAACCAAGGGTGGGGAGGGGGAGCAGGGGGGAAAGGAGGAACAAGTGGTGAAAAATTGAGCTAAAAGCAAAGGAGCTGCATTTGTAATTGTGTTCAACAGGAAAAAAACATCATTTACAGATAAGAAATAATGCAGGTTTAACCTTGTCTCTGCAAACAAACAGCCAGAAGCAACTACAAGCAGTGGGTCTCTTTCCATGCCACAGGAGTCAAGAGAAGACACAAAAGGGAAAAGAAGCTGAAGGAGAAAAGGAAGGTGCTCATACGGTGCTCTCACTAAAACTGTCACGGAGCCAGGACATGATGGGGAAATACAAGGTTTCTTTTCTTTCTTCAGTCCTGCCTTGAATCCCCAGGTTTCTGATGCTTTAAGGGGTAAGGAGCAGACCAGGAGCATTTTCCAGAGGCATGTGAAAAGTGGGGTTAACCCTCACTTTCCTCAGGGAGCAGCTTGCAAAAGATCCCAGAGGAAAATCATGCTGTGATCGCATGTACTTGGAGACATCCAGTTGCTTTGTACTCCAGGAAAATCTGTCTGGTGACTGGATATGTTAAATGCTGGATTTAGTACTGAGGCTTCCTTTTCTTGGATGCTGACAAGATCACCAAACTGGCTCAGCAGAAAATACCTTTTCATTCCCTTGCATCTAAAACTCTGGCAAATTAGCCACACATTTGGAGCTCTGTTAAAAGACAGAGTACTGTTAAAAGACAAAATGGTGGGAGACGGGAATTAACTTCACCAGAGGGGAAAAGTCTTCCAAAATTCTCGTACCTATGTTGGAAGCATGGAATGGCTTGAGTTGGAAGAACATTTAAAAGTCAGCCAGTCCAACCTCCCCTGCCATGGGCACCTCCCACCAATCCACTGTCCCAGGTTGCCCCAAACCCTGTCCAGCCTGGCATTGAACATTTCAGGGATGGGGCAGCTTCTCTGGGCACCCTGTGAGTGCTGGGTCATATCATTTTCCTCCCCCTTTCCAGCCTGTAGCACAGAGCTCCAGCTCCAGGAAGGAATAAGCCCAATGGCCTGATGCTGGGGGAGAGGCAGGAGCCCCCAGGCACTGCAGACCCCACTCCTGGGGGGCTGTGCTGCCTCTCCCTGTGGGATCTGTGGGCTGGGGGCTGAATCCCATCACCAGAGCAGTGAGGAGAAGCAGTGCACAGCTGTTTGCACGATACATATCTTGTGAATAAATAAACTTCATCTCCAGTGCTGTTGCTCTCTAAACATCTACAGAGATGTGCATTCACTCAAAACATTCAGAAAATAAACAGAAAGGGAGCTGCTCAGTGAAGCCTCCTCCTGCCAAAACCCAACCCTGGAAAAGTGTCGCCTCTCAACAGAGTCCAAAATCTCATCAGACCCCGAAATTTGTCTTTTTAAGAAATGCTGTCTCCATTTTCTGACACAGAGACACCTCAGAGGATGTAGGCTTAGGTTTCCGAAGGTTTTGTGTTTTTCCATGAATACTGGGAGGCAGAAGGGGGTAAAGAATAGTTAAATGCAGCACAATTGAAAATTAGCTCAAAATGCCGCAAGCTGCAATTCAGATGGATTACAAGATAACCTCAGTAGTTCCAAGAATGTAACAAGAACAGTCCTAAATCAACATAAATACTTGCTCAACCATTTTCATCTCAGGATTAATGTCAGATTTTTTTTTTTTTCCTTTTCTTTTCTCCTGTGGCATTAAAACCATTTTTCAGCTTTTTTTTTTTTTTAGGGGAAGTATTTGTGGTTCCTAGGAAAGGGGGATGAGAATGGTGATGAGGTAGGGGGAGTGGGGTCCAGACACCCTCTGGAGAGTGGGAATGGAGCTGATGCTGGTGGATGTACCTGGGGGATTTCCTGGGGTTTGGAGGGGACACAGGCAGACACCTCCTGCCAACGCCACTTCGTTTTTGCCTGCTCAGTTTTGTCACGAGGCAGCTGTGACCATTTTTAGTGCTTCCTTGAAGGTTTTAGTTTAAGTCCCGGTGGGCCATGCCCACACCACTTTCCCACTCAGCAGAACCAACAGCCTCAGAAACCCTTTATTCTGGGGTAACTTCTGGAGATTTCTTTATACTCAGAGAAAAAAATATCCCCAGAGAGCCACCTGTGGCCTCTGGGATAAATTTCTGTTTTATGGTCGCCCACAAGCTGGCCGGGAGACACACCCTTGCTTGCTGGAGTACAGATAAGCTTCCAAGGACTTCAAAGGGATTGCTGAAGCAGATTGCAGTGGATTTCTGCAGAAATGTAATGCACAGCATGTGTCTGAGGGGATGGAGAAGAGCTGGGGTGGTTTAGATTAGATAGCACTATTTGGCTTTAGAGGGACTTGAGGAAGTGAAAGACATGTAATTGTCTTTTAGAGTGCAATATTTGACTTCAGTTCACCCAGCATTGCAGAAGAGCTTGGAGATAAGCACTAGAAATCATTTCCTTGTGAGGGCTGGGTACCACTTCCATATGACAAATCTCCCTAAGAGCAGTTTTCCATCCAGGGTGTCATTGTGCTGGGGTAAGGCTCAGTTATACACCTGTCCAGTCCTAGAAATTTATTATTGAATTTATTATTGCTATAGAGCACCCTAGGGCCACATCTTTCTTTATTCTTTATAGAATTACAGAGTCCTAAAATAGTTTGGGTTGGAAGGGACGTTAAAGATAATTCAATTCCAACCCCCAGCCATGGGCAGGGACAGCTTCCACTAGACTAGGTTGCTCCATCGCCAACCAACCTTGGACACTTACAGGGATGGGGCAGCTTCTCTGGGCTACCTGTGCCAGTGTTTCACACACTCATTGTAAAAAAAAATTCTTAGTTATATCAACCTTCTTTTAATTTAAAACCACCCTCTGCCCCTTGTCTGATCACCACCAGCTCTGCTAAAAAGCTCATGCCTATCCATTCTGGGCCATTGCACATTGTCTCATCTACTGGAAGTTTACTGATAGTCTTTATTCATTGTTTGGTTCCAGCTCTGCTCTGTGAATACAAACAGACAGGATTTTACATATTTGTCAGGAGATTGCAGTGTGCTCTCAATGGTTTTTCTTTCTATTTAAAGTCAATAACATCTTTCAGGAGTTAAACAGAAGGATGAGTTCCTTCCCTTGAAGGAAGGTACACCCAAACAACCAACAGCCAGCCTTTACTCAGTTCCTGCTTAGCTGAATATTCCCTATTTGATATCAAGATTTATTTTCCTTGAAGAAATGTGCCAGACCATGCCAACAACATGAAAAATCACTGTGAATTTGTCAGCAGGAACATTTGCTCTGGAGTGAGTACGAGTTTCAAGACCAGAGCCAGAGTCAAGGCTGCGACTGAAGATTAACTGTTTGTTCTATTAAATAATTTACTGGCCAAACACAAAGCACTGTAAAGTGTGTGTGTCTCAGGCCAATAAGGCAACATCTGCCCAGCAAAATTTACCTACATGTAGTGCTCAATTGCAGGCTTTGAAATTCTCTGCATAAATCTCATCTCCTTGCCTATCCAGAGGGTATTATTCCCACTCTCCTGGTGAGATACAATCTTAAAATGCCACTCTGTGCATCTCTGCTGATGAAAGCCACGAAGGCAGAAGAACAGAAGAATTTTCACAGCTGCCAGCTCGCAACCCACCGGAGTTTTTCAGGTCTGTGCCTCACCACCACTAAAGAGAACCTCTGTAAGGAAGATTTTTCTGTCTATTTTCAGTAAACACAGGGAGATAAACATATGCAGTTTCCCCCAAAACACTCTTCAGCAATGTACTGGGTTTGCTTCAAAAAGTAAAATTCTCAGTGGTAAATAAATTTGTTTCTCCAAAGTGAGAACTAAACTAAATGAAAGCATGAATTTTTCTGTCTGTTTCAATAACTACTGGGCAATAAGGTTGAAAAAGCAATAATTTGTGAAGTTGTGTTGTCCACAACTATGAAGAATGGTTTAGCACCAGCAAAAGGATGGATCCTGGCTTTAGCATGCTGACAAATGAAAGAATAATTTTCCAGTATTTTATCCCTTGGACATTGCTTGCTTTTCACATGAAGTAAATTGGTATTTCAGTTCTCCTCTAACCCTGTTTTGCTCACAGGTTTAAAAATCTAACAATATTTATTAGAATGAGTTCCTAAAGCACAAGAGAGGGAGTCTGACTGATGTCACTGTGGGGACATGGTCTGAGGGCTCATCAAACCCACTGACTAAATAAATGTAAGTGTAAAATCATAGGAAATACTGGAATCACTACATCTATGTTCCCCAAAAAACACTTTCTTGTTTACCTACTAATTCCAGATTATTAAGAGAAGACTCATTATTCACACACAACACAATTAAGTTTGCCATTCCCTGTAGACATTCATTCACCACTATCATAGAGACAGACAAAAGTCAAGTAGACCTCACATACAGGCCTTTATCTTCATTTTCCTTTGAGGTCCTTATACAGAAACAGCTGAAATGAGTATAAGGGTTCATCTAGATCATGAACACTGGATTAATTTAGTAGATTTATACAGTGCTGGAGGAGTTTTTAGGGTCCTCGTGGGCCGTAGGGGTGGTTTCTATGGGATTGTATCAAAGATCCTCTTCTTACTTGCCTGTTTTTTTCCTTCTCATCACAAGCCTGTTGCTGACTGTTCAGCAGCCCTGTGGTGACAGCCCTGACAACTCCTGCCAGCCCAGGTGTTCCCAGGGATGTAGAAATTTTTCCATGCTCATATATCTCCCCAGCTCATCTGCAGGGGCTCATGGGTTCAGGAGCCACTTGAACAGGTAGCAGTGGTTTGGATGTCACTGCAGTTCATCCACAGATCCTCTGCAGGAGGCCAGGAGGAATAGGAGAAATCCTGCTCCAGCCAGGGAGGTCTGTGCCCTGCCCACCATAGGGGCTTTTGTAAAATTCCCCTCTATGCTAAGGGAAGAGAAGAAAAATATACTTAGTAACTCCAAAAGTCGCTACCACCACTTTATTTTGCATTCCTCAAATATCTAAGCACACAAGGATTGTTTTTGCAGGAAAATGAGTAGAAAGAGGGCTGCTGTGCAGTTCATTGCTTGGCCTGGGGTATTTCCTGGTGAATTATCCCTTAGCACTGGTGTTCCATCAGGCAAGCAGTAACCCATTCTCTGGGACAAGAAAAGGAATCAGGAGGCTCTCTAAAGATGAGACAATTCCCTTTAAGCCAAGTAATATTTAATGTCAGTGATAGGTTATTAGAGGAATAGATACAGAAGTAAAAGTACACCACAGAAAAATTCAGAAAATGCCATTTGTTCTCACTTTTCCCCCACTTCTTCATGCAGAAGAGACTGAGTTAAGACTTAAAGCATGAAGGTAAGCAATGCTTTAGTACAGCATTTAAAACATTTCATTTCACCCAAGCAGAGACTTGCAGCATCTCGTCTGAACTCCTGCATCACCTGGGTCAGGTACTTGATACCAGAACCTCCAGCATTAAGACCATAACTTCTGGTTGAACCAGATTGTTTAGAAAAAAAAATAACCCCATCTTAATTTAACTTTTCAAAGAGAGAATTCGTCATATCCCTAGGCAAATTGTTTCAGATATTAAATTCTCCAGTGGCCAAGAATGCACACCTTATTACTGGTCTGAATTCTTCAGCTTCAGCTTTCAGCCACAAAACCTCATTATAATTTTGCTACATTAAAGAGGCCTTTCCCCACACCAGAGCCCTTTTTCACTAGTGGTTTATCACGCAGAGAAGCATGGGGTGATGCACATACTGTCAGGAGGAGACTGCACACAATAGCCAGTAAGCTGTGTAAATTTGCTACGTTTACAGGAATTTCCTGAGTAACCTAAATCAATGCCACTTATCCAATCTTTTATTTAGGCCAATTAAGCATTGAAAAAAAAAAATAAAGCATGGTCGGTTGTGCTTTCGGCATGCAGCGGCAGCAGGGACAGCACTGCATTAAATGTTAAAATTAGATATCTATGGAAAAGTTTGGGTTTAGGTTGGGTATCAATAACAGGTTTTTCACCCAGAGGGTGGTTGAGCACTGGAAGAGGAGCAGTGATCAGAGCACCAAGGCTGACAGAGCTCAGGAGGTGTTTGGACAATACTCTTGGACACAGGGAAGGACAGTTGGGACGTCCTGCACAGTGCCAGGAGTTGGATTTGATGGTCCTGATGGGCCCCTTCCAGCTCAGTACATTCTTTGATCCATGAAATGGCAATATCAACACAAACCTGAAGCACCACGGCATGGCATGGCATGGCAGCTGCTGTCCCCACAACCCCAGAGTGCCAAAATCCCTGTGCTGTGGAGCCACAAACCAGCAGGATCAGCACCGGGAACGGGCCGCTCCCGTGCCTGCCTGCCCCTCCCAGAGCAGGGAATTCCTGCTGTGTTTGGCACGGGAGGTTTGAAGGCAAACAAAGCAGCCCCTGATTGTTGTTTTCCACCGAGCCTTTGGGAGGCTGCAGGAGGAGCGGTGTGGCTGAGGCCAGGCCGTGCCGGGAGTGCCGCGGCGGCTCCGGCTTGTTGCAGCTTGAGGGCCCCGGCATGTGGGCTGTGCTTCTCCTCACAGGCTGGCCTGCAACCCCAAGCGATGGCAGAGCTCAAAGTTAACTCCCTGCCTGCCTCTTGGAGCACCACACAGCCTGGAAGAACGACCTGCATGGCAATGGTGCTGCTCCTTCCTCTGGGGAGCTCAAACACCCCTCAGCGGGCTGCGGTTCACTGGTGGTCACGTTGCTGGGTGAAGTGATGCCTTAAGTTTCAGCTTTCATGTTTTTCAGATTCTGTGCTGCCCAGAGGTGCAGTTCTGAGCCTCATACTAAGTGCCAGTAAGCTCTCTTCACAGAGTAGGGAGACAAAACAAATTCTTTTCCTGCTAAAGACCAAGGACAACTTTCAGACCCAAGAGCACAAACAACACGGGGCAAAGGAGGAACAAGAAGGATGAGACCTCACAACCTGAAGCTGGAATTGGACAATTAAACCCCAATATGCAAATAGACCAAAACTTATAAAAATGTAACATCTCGTGACTGGTCAGCCATTCTGTGACCATTCTTAGTCCACCTTGGGTGTAGCCCTGGTCAGGCCCTGTCCTGCCCAAGGTGGATCCTGGAGGCCTTTCAATAAATACTTACTTTATTCTCTAGCTCTGTCCTGTCTGTTTCAGGCCACCCTTCCTAAGGCATCAGAAGGAGGACAGAAGTGCAAAAGCCCTGGGATGTGTGGGGGTTTTCAACATGTTTGGAGGCGATGATTTCTGCTGTGCTCAATGGTGGTGGCATTGCAGTTGCTCGGCGTTCTCAGAGGAAGCTCTGCTCCAAAGCAGAGGAGCCTCCTCAGTGCAGAGCCCACATCTTCAAGGAATTAAACTAATTAAACTGGTAAACAGCAGCTGTGGGACAACACACCAAATCTATACCTCCATGGGCAGCATGAATGGCTCAGTTAAAGCAATGAGGTACTGGGCGCTCTTGGTGATGAACATTCCACTACCTATGATTCTTACCAACCCAGCGATTTTGCAGAAGGCACAATTCCTTTTCTCACTCAGCTTTTTATTCCTAAGATGCGTTTTGGCTCAGAGACAGCCCCAGCTTCAAGAGTTCTGCTGGTTTGGGTTTTTTTTTTCTTTTCACAAGGGCATGTAGAGACAAGACAAGAGGAAATGGCTTCAAATTGACAGAGGGCAGGTTTAGATGAGATATTAGGAAGAAATTATTTACTGTGAGGTTGGCGAGGCCCTGGCACAGGGTGCCCAGAGAAGCTATGGCTGTGTCATCCCTGTGAGTGCCAGGCCGGGATGGGCAGGGCTTAGAGCAGCCTGGGATTGTGGAAGGTGTCCCTGCCCGTGGCAGAGGGTGGAATGGGATGAGCTTTAAGATCACTTCCAACCCAAACCATTCTGTGATTCTGTGACCAGTACATTTTAAAAAAAATATGCTTTTTGGTCTTCACCCAACTTTTGAGCAGAAGAATAGGCAGAGGTCAGCATTTCCAGCAATTCTTTCAGCAGAGAGCCAGAAGAAAATTCTTAGGGAAGCTGGAGGTATCATCTCAAACTGAAAGGAGGGACATCAGCTTAGAGTTGAAATGGAGAGTTCCCAAACTCCAAGTTATTAGATAATTAGCTTAATAGTAATATTAGATAGATATTTTCATGAATATTCTTGGCACAGGAAATAGGAGCATGTTGAATTTTGTCGATAGTATAAGACTGGAAAGGACTGTCAAGCACAGGAAGATGGGAATATCTGTTCAGGGAGAATGAGATCAGGACAAGAATAATAAAAAAGACTGAATTCACTGGTACAATGAATAGAGTTGTGCTGCTCAGGATTAACAGTGACAGTTCTGCCAGACTTTACCAGCTGGCAATGACAAGAAAATGTAGAGTACATGGAAGTTAGAACATTTTGAGCTATTGAAAGAGATTCTGGAGTAACTTTCTAGATGGTAGTGAAGGAAAAGTCCTCCTTAACCTTAGGCTGACAGTGGATACACGAGGTTATGATGAGCTGATGATGGGTTTCAGCATCTCTGGTAGGAGCAGAAACTTTGAATTGAAGCTGTTCATGTCTGCTCTACAAATCAGTGGGTGCTTGGCTAATTAAACCCTTCTTGTGATTACTATCTCCACCAGCATTTTTTACATTTTTTTGGGTCACCACTATAATCAAGCTGAGCACCATGTCTCCTTATAAACATTTCTTTGCAAAATATTCATTCAGAAATGTTCAAAGCAGACCTCACTCCAGACTGAGGCCTTTCCTCACCTGACAGCAGAGACCTTCCTCACCCTCAGCAACTGACTGAGGAAACATTTGTCTACAAACAGGTAATTTGGGGTGATGATAGCCTTGGTGTATACAAAACACTGTTGCATTAAACACATCACACACTTCAGAGGGAAAAGGCAAAGTACATCAGGTCAGCAGCTTCTGAAGTTTCTGCAGCACAGCTGGATGAAAGCAAAAGCCACCCTCAACAAGAGGGGTAATGCTGAGCCAACCAAAGAACATTAAGAGTAGAGCTGGAGTGTAAGTAAAGACAGGAGTATGCTCAATTCTAAGCAATTTACACTCAGGACATGAAGGCTCTATTCCTCCTCTGAGCAGTAAGATGCTTCCAGCAAAACCTGGGTTAGAAATAGAGATATTTGCAATGCTTTTATTACCATTATAGTTCATCCAAGATGATGTGTCTGGTTTGAAAGTCGCAAAAAAACATATTCTTGTTAAAAATGCTGCCAAGAGGCTAAACGAAAACAGCCTGTTGCTGAATCCCATGTTTGCAGCATTACCAGTGGGTTTTTTCAAGGGTGTTTATATAGACCAAGTTTCATTTAACAAGGCAAAAGCCGGAGCTCTCACATACTCCATTATTTCTCTGCAGGTCCTTCTCACCAGGGTTAAGTCTTTACACTACTTCCAAGCAAAGCAGCCAAGAAAAAGAAGAAACAAACGCTACTACTACTGAGCACAGAGGCCTCCTTTGCAAGAAATGTGATTTACGGAATGAAGTTCCTGGCATGTCTGCCGCAGGCTGTCACAACGTGTGCCTAAAATCCAGGACTGAAATACGATCCCTGCTCCTTCCAAGATGCACTGTGGCTTCTAGCAAGTTCTTCTGGAAGCACAGGCAGCCCTCTTTGCTCAGGAGCTGGGCTCCTCCTGTGTGTTGTCTCTCTGAGAGCTCTTTGGGGGTGAGGACCCTCCTAATTCCCTATGAAACTTGTGTTGGTGAGCCCCGCTTTGCTGAAAGTTCTGGAAACTGGAAATTTTTCCATGTAATTTGGAGAACTAATGTACTTGGAGAGACACAGAGCAAAGCTTGTCCTGCTATCCAGAGGAGGCTTTGTGTTTGTCCTCTACATCAGAAACCTGATTGCTGTGAACTGAGCCGTGGTGGAGACCTCTTTCCATAAATTCACAAAATGGCAAGGAAGCAACAGCAGCTTGGGAGCTCTCTGGCCTTTGCTGGCCCTGTTGAGGTTGAAGTTATTTTCATTCCCTTTCTGCAGTCCTTTGGGTGTTCCTTTCTCCTCTACATGAAGGAAATGCCTTTTCACCATTAAGTCTTTTCTCTGCTGCGTTTCAAACCCAGAAAATATTTTACCTCTAGAAAATTTTACCTCCCCATCGTTTTCCTGCTGTCTTCAAAGCCAGTGAGACAGCAGCGTTTTTACCACCGTTGTCTGCCTCAACTTGCAGCAACAGGAACCCCACCACTGTAAGACCCCTTTTTGCCAGCCTTTTCCCAGCCCTTACCCACGGGCAATCCCATGGGAGACTTTCCCCTCTGTGAGTGGAACTGCTGAGAGTGGAGGTCACCAGCTCCTGCTGGACTTCATTAGTGAAAACACACAGTGATTTTGGATAAAACCCGTGAGTTTGGATAAAGCCCAGGGTATCAGTTATACAGAGGAGTTGCTAACGAGCATTATCTGCTGATGAGCAGGTATTTTCTAAAAGTGGGAACAAACAAACCGACAAAGCTTTCTGCAAAACAAAAGAGCCAACAGAAGGAGTCAAACCAAGTCTGCCTGACCGTTGACTCTCTGTTTGCTTCAGCAGCTTCTGGCTCTGGCCCCACTTGAGCCACAGAGTTTTGAAATCCATGCTTTTCTTCGTTCTCATCTTTCAGACTTTTTCCCCCCATAAACGTCTCCGAGGGCGTGTGGGATGTGGTCCAGCTCCCATTAAGGTCAGTGGGACTGCTGCCACTGCTTCCCTGTGGGTCTCAGCCTTATCCCATTGTATTACATTTCTAACTGCAATTGGATACAGATTATTTTGATTTTTTTCCTCTCCTAGTGCCCACAATGGGCAAAGTATTTTCCAAACAGAAAAGGTCCCTCTGCATGTCCCTAAATCTCTAGAGGTACTGGAAAAATTCTTCTAATTAAATACATTCGACATGCAAGATCATAACTGTTCTCTAATAATTTTTTTAAAGACTTCTCTCTCATGTAGCTTTTCTTAACTGTACAATAGCAGGGATTAAATCCTGATTCTGCTGAAATTCATGGGAATTTTTCCACTTAGCTTTGTTGGAGCCATATTGTCTTTCTTCTTCTCCATCTTTAACACTACTGGACCACTACTGAAAATGTTCTGACATGGACTATCACAATAATGTCTGGTTTGGGCAACTAGGTTTATCTTCAGAAAAAAGAAAAAATCAAGTTTTCCCCAGAGAGCAAAACAATAAATAGTAAAATGTTAGTTTCACTGTCTGATGTGAAGTGTTAAGTAAAACAACAACTACCACGTGGCAACCTTGACCTTTATATGAAGATTTGGAGACAGAAAGTTTAAAGACATCATGAACATCCCAAAGTAGGGATTTCATGAAGGAAACACAAATTTACAGAGTTTGTGAATGGAGAGTTCAGTCTCTTCTCCATAACAAACAGACCAGAGGGCAGTTTGGAACCATTTGGGACTCAATCTAGTTAGGAAGATTCAAGTGACACCCGCTAGCCACCAGGAAAAAAACTGATAGTGACTAATTTGGGGAAAGGTATGGATTTGTTGTTATTGTGCACACATTACAGTGCCACAGGTGAATTACATCACACAGCAGCACTGCTTTGTCACCAGTAAGCTCCTCCTCATCTGGAGTTTTTCCTGACTCACAGAGCCCGCTCTGCTTGCAAGGGCTGACACCCTAAAAGCAGGCTGTGATTGATGGCAGCTCCCTGCAGCCAGAGCAGCCTCTCCAAGTCACCAACTGTGTTCTGGCCTCAAGTTTACACACATGCTCACACAGTATTTACTGAGGTCAAGCAGGCTGCTTGTATTTACCAAAAAGAATCCATGTTTGGGTGGCATGAACCCAAAGGAGGAACTCTGAAACTGCTTCCTGCTGCTGGAAAAGGGCAGAATCTGGATGCCTCCTGTTCAGACACATCTTCTGAGAAGGAGTCCTGACAGGGTTCCAGCAGAGCCAGCATGAAGGTGTGTGGCAGAGGCCACTTCTGCACACTGATTTTTGGTCATACTCACTGCCATTTACATCAGCATTTAGGTTACTTAACTGCTGAATTTAAAAAAAAAAAAAAAAAAAAAGTGGTTTGGGCATACTCAGCAGGACAGAAATAATGCCATAAATTAAAAGAGATACCGGGAGCTTGCACAGCAATGTCTAAAGTAATGAGTATCACTGGGGATCAATCTCTTCTCCCAAGTAACAAATAACAGTAGAAGAAGAAATGGCCTCAAGTGGTGCCAGAGAAGTTTAGACTGGATATCAGGAAAAGTTTCCTCTCTAAAGGGTGGTCAAACATTGGCACAGGCTGCCCAGGGCAGTCATCGTCCCTGGAAGATTTAAACGTGTGGATGTGGCAAATGGGGACATGGGTTAGTGGTGGCCTTGGCCATGCTCAGTTAATATTGGACTCACTGTCCTTGGAGGCTTTTTCCAACCTTAATGATGTTTTAATTCTGGGATAATTTGATGATGATATTGATGGCAAGCTGTCAGCCAAATCAGACATCTCCAGGGAATCCAAGAGGGAGAAACACACTTTGTCTATTTCTATCACATTTTTAAGCCCAGAGAACACTACTTTGAACACCCAGTGTGGTTTTATCTGTAGCTCTCAGGACAAGCTGGACACATGCCATTGTTCTTGACCAGAAAAGCAAACCTGGAGCCTGAATTCAGCAGAGCTGTTATTATACATAGTTATTGAACACACATGTAAGCTCTATTGAAACTAATAACTTCAAAGATATACTCACTTTATTTGTCCAACAGGGATCAGATCAGGGGTGTACTTAAAGTACTTCCAGGGTCCAAGGAACTGAGCTAAAATCTCAGTTTCTATTCTCATTACTAACATACTCATTAAGAAAATTCTTCACTTCTTCTGTGTCATCTTTTATAAAAAAGGCTCCCCACAACAGCTGTGGATGAGATTCAAGATTCCTCTCCTGTTTAAGGGCATATAATCCTCAGCATGGGCAATATAAACAGGCTCAGCCACATAAAACAAATAGGGATTTTGCTGGTGCTTTTTCCATATCTAAGAAAACCTACACTAGGTTGGTTTTTTTTCTTTTAAACATCAAAAACATTCGGCTGCATAGCAGCCAAAAGTGGTTATATACTTTGTAAGTATATTAAAAATCAGAATAGCTGCTCATGAACATACTGAATGGATTTTACTTGTTTCCCATAATGCAGCCCAGGCTGGCATTGCTTTAGACATTTTAGTGCAGAAGAAATGTCAAGCATGCACTCATCCCCTGACTGAAGTTCAACTCAAACAAACCAGGCTAGACAAGCTAATAACGAGCTTTGTTCACTCCAGAATGGCAGCTATAGAAATATGCCTTATTTTATATATTACTACATGCATGAGCTGAAAAGGCCACTGAAAAAGCAACCAGCATTGTTTTTCTTCTTTAAATGACCAGTTCCAAGCAACTTATTTAACCAAGAATAATAGTAATAAAAAAACACATTGTACTTTCAGCATGGATGTCTTCGTAATTCAGTTTTCTCTGTCATAAATTATGATTCATGTAAGTAGACTTCTTTTACTACTGGAAACATACATGAGAACCAATATTACCAAAACTTGAAAGTAAATTAGAGCCACTTCTGGGGGGTTAATTTATAAAGGCAATATGACGTGCCTCGTTGTTTGCATCTCTAGCGCCAAAATAAAAAGCAAGAACAATGTATAGTTTGCTTCTTATATAAAAATTAACACTTAAATTTGAATTACTTTGCAGCTTTATTTAAGAGATGGTCTGGAGACAGAAGAACACTGAGAATGCTGCTGCTCTGTCTTCAGGTTTGTCATTTCTAGGAACCAAAAGTGCCTCTTTCAGCTGGTTCAGGGTTTGCAGGGCTCCTGACTGAAGATGGGAGGAAGGCACATTCTCCTCTATGTGCATCCCTCTGCTCTACAGGAAATAAACTGGAAGCAGCTCTGGCATGGCAGGAGATGCCTCCAGAACTGGACTCTCAAAAGCAGCAACCCCAGTGCCTTGAAGAAGCATGTACATTAACCTCTTTCCTTCTAAATTCCTACGCCTACATTCCAAATATTTACCCTAGCAAACATTACCCAGCCTATGGATTCCAGCTGCAATCAGCATCCTGCCTCCCTCTGCCTGGGTGGTTTGGAGGCCTTTCCAAAAGCCCCTGGATGCCCAAAGCATCAGACCTGCTTTCCTCCAGGACAGCTTCCTATGACAGAAGCATGAAAGGTCACAGTAACAGTCTGCAGCCTCTCTCAGCAAAGGGAATAAACGTGCAAACAAAGCCATTAGCAGTTTCCAAAATAAACCCCTCTTCTCAGCCACCAGGAGCACAAAGTGCCACATATGCACTGCACAGAAATGCCTGCTCACGTGGCAGCTGAGCAGCTGTGGGAGCTGGGAGCCAAAGCAAAGCTCTCCCTCTGCCACCTTAATTAATTATTTGAATTCTCCATGCTTAAAAGCATTAAAGACAAGCACAGGGAGATTGAGAGGAGGGCTTTCACCTGGCAGTCCACTTTTTTGCCCTCTCCAATTAATACCCACATACAACAGGTGTCACTTTAAAAATTTGGAAAATTTAAATAGCTGTCCTGGAGGGCATACACAGAAATTACCAGGGAGCCATCTGTGCCACAAAACTTTCAGCAAAGACACAGCAGCCAAAAAAAGAATCAACAGCAATAAAATCAAACATTCCGAGGTAAGAAATAGCAAAAATGTTTGGGTCAGCACTAACAAAGATTTTTTCCTGGTTATTATTTTCCTTATCAGCCTGGCAGGGACAATTCACCCCTCTTGCACTCCCCTAGTGCTCCAGGGCAGGTGACCCTCCCTCCCCTCTGGCATCCCTGTGGAACTCACTCCCGCTGCCCAGGAATGTCTCATTTATCTGTCCTCTCTCCCAAAGTTTGTTTTCCCGCTGCTATGGTTCTCCCGTTGCTGGAATAAACACGAGCAAAAGTCTCCTGCATGACTCAGGCTCCCTTTGCTTTGGTGGGAACTCCTTGGCACATCTGGGAGACCCAAACCTCGTCCTCCAAACCCCAATCTTCTCAAACCTGGGCTTGCTCTCTGCCTAGAAATTTCCCATGGATTTTGCAGCATCAAACCAAAGCTCATCACCCTCATTGTCTCCCACCTAATCTCTTACCTTCAGATTACAGGGCTCATGGAGCAGAAAACACATCTTCTGCTCAGGCTCAGTTTGAAACAAACATTCAAATAGCTAAGGAGGAATTCGATAATTGATAGTGGCAGGTATTAATGGGGCAAACAAACTTAGAGAGCAATTATACCCAGGTCGTACTTGTTTGAAATGTTAACTGTTTGATGAGACTTAACACCCAGCTAATGAGCGTTTAAAAGTAATTCCCGCATGCAGCCACCTTCCTTTGCTCGCTAAAGGGAAGCAGAGTGTCTGGCAATTGCCATGGCCATCAATCGGGGGCCAGCAGCTAATCCTGTTTTATTACCATCATTAGCCAAATACATGGAGCATCCACAGAACAGCTGCCTGCTCTTCTTCCTCTTTCTCCCTCTCTTCCTCTCCCTGCTCTCCAGCCTCTGCATCCTCACACACAAGATAATGCTGTCAGTCCATCCAGGTTACTTTCTCCGAGGACTGCTTTTCTCTCTGTTCTCCATCCCACAGGAAAGGTGTTCAGGTTACACAGCTGGCCTGGGTGCCTGCCTCCTGCTCCTGCACGTACACCTCCTCCACCAGCTCCAGGAGGGGCTTTCCCACAGCTGCATTTAGTTCTGAAAACTTCACCCCCTTTCCTGAGGCTGGATGTGGCCACTATTCGCCAAAAACTGTTGCTCTGTATCCAGCAGCTCCAACCTGGGCTCACTCAGCCACCCTCACTGTGCTTTTACACTTTGCCCTCTCCCAAATTCTCTGTGATTCCATTAAACTTGCACTAAAAGGGTCTAAAATCAAGAAGTGCATATGAAAAAAAAATCCTTACAAAGTTTAAAATATAAAAGACTAATAGAACCAAGAAGAGAGAGTGTACAGAGCCTGCACTCAGGGGGAGCCTGTGGGGATTTGCAACACCTGAGAGGTGAAAATGTGCAAAGATCTATGCCAGGAAGGAAAACTGGGGAGAGTAATCCATGAACATTCAGTTTGGGTTATTTCACAGGGGAGATGAGGTGAATAAATGAAAAACATCCTTAGAGCCTTTCGTGAAACACTTTGCAGGTTTTATTTATTCAACTTTAGCTGGTCCTTGGACTTCTTTTTTTCCAAAAGGCATGTGTCCCTTCACTAAAAAGGTGGCTAAAGAATATTCTTTGGTGCTAGTTATACTACCTGTATGGCAAGGAGCAGGCAGGCTTCCTTCCAGCCTGCAGAAAGAAACAAAGACCGAGCTCACACCTGCATCTCATGCCAAAGTAAGTAAACAAATGCACTGTGAGTTATGGGACCTTCATTCTCTCAGCTGCCTTTGCTTGTTTGCTTGCCCAGCTCCATTTCTTCATGGCAATGGGCCATTTAAAAAAAATTCTTTGTCTGCTACTATTTACACTCAGATTTTGGTTTTACAAAATTTGTCAGGGAGAGCACAAACCATCTTCAAGCCCAGGTGCCTCTTGCTGGGTTTCTCACTCTGTGCTGTGCAGAGCTATCCAGTTCTTCAGAGTATAAATCCTCATCAGACCATTTTTTTCCTCAGGTGTGACTTACCTTTTGTCCTTCTGGATGCTTTGGGCTAGGCATTCAGTTTTTGGTACGTTCAAAGCCTGCCTAAAGTGAGCCACCCTGAAAATTTCTGGGTGTCTTGATCCCTGGGCAACTGCCAGTTAACTGGGCCAGCAGTGATGCTGATGTGGCAGGAATTCCACCGTCCTTGTGCTGCCTGATAACCAGGAATATCAGATGAAAGGAGCAGAGTGGTCTTCCACCACACTGCAAAGGACAGAAAAAGGGAGCAGAGCAGAAAACACCATAAAATAACTTTTGCCTACATCGAATGCTAACTTAGCTGGCTAAAAGCAGCTTGCTTTCTGCATTCTTCGCCCAGCATCAAATGACAGAACCAATAATGTTATCATGTGCCAGCCTTGTGCACAAGCCAAGCCTTGCTAATCTCTCCTCACTCATTCTCTCTGCACCGTGTCGCCGTACGCCATCCCAAAGAGCTCAATTGTCCCTTTGTCACTTCAGGTACAGTCACCAGCCCTGGTACAAACCCACTCCCCCTCTCCAGAGTCCCCATTGTCCCTGGTTGTTTACTGTGAGTGCGTTTGCTGTGGGACAGCTGGTGACTTGTGGCACTGGGCATTGTGTTGCTGCCCAGCATCCCCAGCAGGGCACCAGACAAAGCTCAGCAGTGTCTCTGTGAACCAGCATCTCAGATGAGGAGGGACCAGATAAAGGAGGGTGCTGAAGCCCTGGCTTATCTTGCATTTCCTTCATGATATCATAACCTTAGAGGGGAAGGCGCTGTCTCAGTGCAAGGGATTCAGCTGCCTGCATCCTGCACTGCCCCAGCCACAAGAGATAAAGTGATGCTAAACCAATCACCAGCGCTGGGCTCTGTTTGCAATACACATTCTCACATCATGCCGTGTCATTCAGTGATCCCACACCAAAACCCTAACTCAAAACAACCAGAGGCTGGGGAGTTTGAGTTAAAACAGAGTTTTCAGACACTCAGCAGTGGCCTCGATGCTGGTTGAGCCCCAGTTTCACCACGAGGGTTTGTGATAAGGGACCAAGCACTTTGGAAATGTCCTACCAACATTTCCTGCTTGGTGGAAAGGTTTTCTCCAACATTTACTGTCCACCATGTAGAGAGGAGGAGACTAAGGGGCAAGGGAGAGCCAGAGTGTTTGCGGCTGTCAAGGAATGGGAGAATGCAAAAGCAAATTAATAAATTGCTTTGCTTTTAGTTGCATGAGACAACTTTACAGACAGAAAGCCACAGGCATAGCTCCAAGGAGCAGTAAAACAAAACCTACCATCACCAGAGCAGGAAAAAGATAGTATTAGGGAGAAAGGAAGAAACTGAGAGACGAAAAGGTTGAAGAAATGGGTCATTTCATCAGTAAGGTAAATCCATACCTTGAATTAACTGTATTTATGCAGTCTGTAGCAGTTTGTAATTATGTTTTGTGAATGTTTTTTCAATCATGCCTGATGGGTGGCATGATTGAAAAGCACCTAAGAGTGGCTGAGTCAGATCCATCCCACATTCCACAGGACCAGTAGTGGATTCCTGGTCCTCCCAGCTCCTACCAACTGCCTGGGAGTTTTCTCAGCAGCTATTTTCACCTGAGTCATTGCATTTCACCAGTGATTAATCCAGCCTTCATTCATTTTCTTAGTTAATTTTAAAAAAATTTCTATTTCTGTCCTTCACAATATCCTGTGGAAGTGAGTCCCACTATTAAATTTGCGGTGGGCAAAATTTTTTTTTTCCTTTACTTGCCTTACGTGCTGCTTGATCTCTGTACCACTTATGTTTGTTTTTATTGTAACAGTCAATAACTGTGCTCTAATTGCATTTGCCTTATGGACCTGATCAGGTTTTCCTCTCTCCTCCAGATCAGTAGGAGGATTGTTCAGCAGTGTTGGAGAGGGGATATTTCCTCAAGGAGCAGGCAGCAAGGAAGAAGGCAGAAAAAAGAGATGTTAAGAGCAACATAACGGAAAGAGCAGGACTCTGGGAATTGAAAAGGTGTGAGGCACGGCTTGGGGTTGAGTGATTGATGCGAGGTCTTAAAGCAAAGCCCAGAATGTGATGAGTTTCATTTTCATAAAAAACACTGCAGTCATTATGTGTGACCAGGAGGCTGCACGGCACTAAATATTGCTGATGTTTAAGAGCTTCTTTTTAAGAGCTCGGGCCTTAAAATATCACGTGTGGGCAGCAGCAAGCAGTTATTTGTGGTGAGTGGTTACCAACAGACAGAGGGCCCAGCTGCCATAAACATTGCAACTTTATTTTCTTCCTTTGTACTGCTCTTCCCCAAAACGTGCCAAATAAAACACGTCCTCCCAAACAGAGCCGCTGTTATTTTACGGTCCCTCCATGCTGGGCTAGAAATTGCAGTGTCATGAAAACCTCCTTGAAATAAATAATAAAACAGGATGTTCCTAAGACGGGATCTTGCATCTTGAAGGAGCCTGCACAGCCTCACCAACGCCTCACCACATCCACTGCTGGGAGAGGTAACAGCCCTCAGCAATGATGCTTAGTGGTTCAGGCAGGGTAGGGTAGGATAGGGTAGGGTAGGGTAGGGTAGGGTAGGATAAGGTAGGGTAAGGTAGGGTAGGGTAGGATAAGGTAGGGTAGGGCAGGGTAGGGTAGGGTAGGGTAAGGTAGTGTTAGGGTTAGGGTTAAATTTAGGGTTAGGGTTAGGGTAATGTAGGGTAGGGTAGAGAGGGGTAGGGTGAGGTAGGGTAGGGTAATGCAGGGTAGGGTAGGGTAACGTAGGGTAGTGCAGGTTATTTATTCCAGGAAATGTGGAATAAATAATTTATGGCCTTTAACAAGGCCTTTTCCAACCTAAGTAGTTCTGTGAAATACATATTCCACTCCATTTCCATGCTCTGCATTCATCTGCAAAAAAGAACTTTTCCTTTTGAATGGACCAGTAGCCCATGAGAATATGCAATGTGCCTTCTGCACTGTGGTTTGCTCATCACCATGGCTGGTTTTTTTATATGTAAAACCTCTGCCCAATAGGTTTGAAACTGCAACAAGGCAAGATAATGAAAGCAAAAGGATGGAAAGAAGAAAATGAATCTCAAGACACAGAAATATGAGCGTGATTATGTCAAATGTACACATGATGCAGGTTCCAGAATGAAGGGCAAGATGGAGAGGAGAACCAGAAGCATACCAAGATGGAATCATGATATGAGATCTACAGAGTTTTTCCAGGGAGGAAAAAGACTTTGTCTGATACATTCAAATGAGTCAAAAACAAAAAAAAAAGGAAGATGAGGAAATGAGGAAACAAAAAAAATGAGGAAACAAAAAAAATGAGGAAACAGAAAAAAGCAAGATCAATGCCCATTTATATTAAAAATAAATCTAAATTTTTAGCTGGACACAGCATTAATCATGATCTAGACTGAGAACTGCCGAGAGCACAGCCCCAGAGCAAAATACATCTTCCCTCCTGTGCCTGACTGAAAGTGATGCTTTCCTGGCATGGGTTGGCTTCTCTGGGGAAGTCTCCTGCCACCAGCCATGGGTGGTGTGTTTGGACATTGGGATCACTCCCAGACAACATTCACTTCCAGCTGGGAATCAGTCAGATCACAATCCTACAGGACAGGGGAGAGGACCTCCAAAGCCTGATGAAGCATCAGGTACTTCTGTGCAGAGACTTATTTTTTCTTAATAAAATAAGACAGCACTTGTGAGAGTCATGTACTTCGAAGTCCAAACATTTTGCTGCATTAGACTTTTTTCTATGAGTGAAATCCATCATTCTGTGAATAAAGTACCTCTAATACAATGGCATCCAGCAGTAAACACAAATATCAGTGATTTCTTCAAGGAGTAACCCAGCAAAAATACACCTTCTCCTTCCATACTTTTAACATATATTTAGGAAAGAAATTTTTTTTTTAATCATTTTTTCATTTTACTTCCCTGACTTTTTCTTCAAGATGTGCAGTGACATTTCAGGTAAGGCAGCAGACCAGAGCACTGCTTCCCACATTGTTATGCAGACAACAGAGGCTGCAGTTTTAAAATTTATCTGTCTTTTTTTTTTTTCCACCACTGACAACAAGAACAAGCAGACCATGCCGTAAAGCTCCTCCATGCCTTCTTCCAAATTCTGCTACAGCACAAATGCCAGTAAAAATAATAATTTTCTGCTGGGCTGTGTGGAGCAATATTCCCCTGGAAGCAATGTTGAGGCTCTGGCTGCCCACAGGCACAGCCCAAAGCCATGGATGCTGCATAAAAAATTTTCCTGAAGTTTGGATTTGGAAAATAAGATAAATACATTTTAAAGAACCCTCACTAAATGAAGTCTCATTTTTGGAAGGGTGTGGGTTTAGGGGTTTTGTATAATGATAATAACAATAATAGTAATAATAATTTCATTTGAAGCAGCATATCAGAGGACTTAATTTAAGAAAGCAGATTGTGATAAATGGGAAAGTTACAGAGAGCACTTAGAGATCCCAAAGGAATGACCAGGAGGTGAGGAGGGCAGGAATCTGCTCACCCAGGATATGTGCAGAGGACTCAAAGCCTTTTAATTCTCTGCCCATAACTAGTGGTGGGAAAAGTTGAACACATCCAGACCTTTAATTACCTAACTGTTCTTTTGGATGAGGCAAGCAGCCTAAGAGGTGGTGTTGGTGCTGCAGCAGATGAGATCTGCAGATCCCAGCTCACATCTGATCACGGGCTCAAATCCGTGGGTGCAAAATTAAAGGCTGAATTCCAACCAACTTTTAAAAGTTGCCTTTCAAGTGGTGAAACAAGAGCCTCTGCCCATTCCCCAGCTGCCTGTGATTTATCTGGGCTGAAAGCTTGCCCGGCATCATTGGCAGGTAAAGAGGCCCTCAAGCCTGGTATTGAGGCTAGAGAGAGTTAAGGGTACTTTTGCATGTAAAGAGGGTTTGGGAAAGGAATGCCTTGAATTTTGATGATATTGGCCTGGTTCTCAGCTCCGGGGCGGTAATGCAAAGCAGCACTACTGCATTCCACTTGCCAGTGCTGAGGAGCAAGAATTAACCACAAGTGAGCAGTGCAGGCAAGTGATTAAACCAGGGCTGCCCTCCCTCTCCCTCCCCAGCCAGGATGAACAGTGCTGCAGCAAATAACAGGAAGGCTGCAACAGTCAGGCAGAAGCTGCAATATTTTTTTTAAAAATTATGAAATTGCTTTTTTTTCTGGCCTGAGAGACTCAGATAAAAGATGTTTCCTTCACATTGGGTGAGCTCTGCAGGGTCATCTCCATAGCAGGTATTTTCAGTGCTGAACTCCTGTGTACCAGCCTTTCCAAAACTGATCCAGGACAACACCCACCTATCCTAATCCCAATTCTGAGCTCCTTGCAGTGGGGAGCAGAAAGCAGGATGGCTTTGGAGGATATTCTGGGAAGGCTGGGCACCGCTGAAGGTTGGCAGAGGAGGAGCTTTGCTCAGTGCTGTGCAGAGCTCAATCTTTCCATTCAGAGGTCCAGGCCTGAATGCAGTGCCCAGATGGTCTCTCAGCCTGCAGAGAGCCACATCCTTGTTTTCCTGGGAGGAGAGAACTCCAGAGGCTCTGGGATGGCCGTGGTTCCTCAGCTCAGATCCTGTCTCATGGGCAGGGCTGGAAGTGAAGAAAGGTAGAAGCTCTCTCTAAGCAACTTCAAGGCCACATCCACATTTTAAAATATAAGTAAGACCTAGGGAGAAGCCTGCCCCAGTCCCACATAACATCCGTGTGACTCTCAGCAGCTCTGCTGCTCCTCTCCCCTCTTCTGCTGGCACTCACCCTGGACTGGTGCTGTCAGCTTGTTCACCACATCAGGGGAAACCAAACCAGATCAAACTCTTCATTCTGCCAAAAGGAGAGGAAACATCTCTCATCTCGTTGCCAGCAGCAGCCATGCAGCTCCACCAGCAGGCTCCACTACAGCAAATCCAGCTCTGCTTCATCTCTGTAACCTGGCTCCACTCCGTGGGAACACAGCTTCTGCCCTGTGTGTTCTCCCAAGGAGATTGCAGAGGTCCCTGCAGCCATGCAAGAGGACCATGCAACATGCGAGGTCCCTGCAGCCATGCACTGTCCTCTGCAAGGTCTGCTCCATTGCTGAGGACTGTCTGAAATGCTGCTGAAAATCCCAAGGTAGCATTTGGCTCTACAGACTTGAAACAGAACAACAAAACTGGGTGCCACAGACCCAGCACAGTCAGGAAATGCCTGATGTTTGGGGAGCAAAGGGCTGGCCCAGCCACTGCCTTCCATGTGGAGAGATTCACCTGCTCACTCCATAAATGCTTTCCAACCCTCTGACATCACCAATGAAGCCCTCATATATTCACAAAACCACAGAGTGGTTTGGACTGGGAGGGAAATTAAAGCCCATCCAGTTCCAGACCCCTGCCAAGGGCAGCTGGTTTTGTCTCCAAATGGTGAACACCAGGAGGACAGACTTTTCCCTTTTCTCTTTCTCCTGTTGACATCACCATTTCAAACAAAGGTCTTTTGGGAACTAGCTGCTTTCTGGAGTTTAACCCTGATGACTCTTCAATCCTCAGGAGCTTGAGACAGTCCCTGGAAAGCCTCACCCTCAAATCCTGCATTTTGATAATATTATCCTCTTATATCAATGCTCCTTCCCTTTTTCAGGTAGACAGCTCTCCTGAGCTGCCAGCAGGCTGGGAATGCATCACCAGAGCTGCAGAGGAGAAGGTGATGACTGAGGCAGTGGGGAGAGAACCATGTCAGAACAGGAATGGGGAGGAGGAGTGGTCCCTCTGAGTCACTGCTTCCCCTGGCAGGATGGATTTATCCCAAACCAAGCTGCAAAGACAACACTGCAGCCCAACGCAGCCTCTCCTCATTTTGTGCTCAAGCCCTGTGCCACATCCCTCACTGGGCCTGTGCCATGCCCACATGGTCACATCACCTTTGCTTGTAGCCCAAAGGGAAGGAGGTGTCCTGGTGGCCACATTGGGGTGGCACTGAGCTGGCCCATGGCTGATGATTTCACTGGCCATTTCCTTGGTAGCCATTATGACTTGGATGACAATTCTCATTTCAAATCCTAATTTTAATTACATTTAATGACAGGTTCTTTCTTTCTCCCTGATTTCTGCCTGGTTACTCACGGTGAACCAAAGAGCCAAATTTCAAAATTAACTCTGGTTTCCAGACTGCCTTTCACACTTGCTGTTAATACCATTAGTACTCTACGTTATTCCCACAGATACATGACCAGGCAAACACACACAGTCCCTGCCCTGCAGGAATTTTGGTAGAGACTTGAGCTGTGACCAGGAACGAGCCCTGACAGTGCAGGGGATGGAGAGAATGAGGTAATGAGTCTGCAGGCACGTGCACAGCTCCGTGGATTTCTGCTGAGAGATCAAATCATTTACTTCTTTGTTGTTGCTGTTGTTTATTTAATTATTAAACTCAGAAGAATTCCTAGCAATCCTCATGGGGTCTGGAACCACGGGATTTGATTCAGGTCTACCGCTTGTGTCTAAATTAAAAATGGAAAACAGATGGTGGGTTATTGGATGGCTGCAGCAGAAGCTGACAATCTGTTCGGTCCCCGTGCCGGCAGGGGAGTGAGTGCTGCAAGATGTGGAATCCATCCCTAGCTGTGTGTCACAGGTGCTGATCCAGTGTCTCTGCACAGAAAGGAAGCAGCCAGACTTACGTCCTCCAGCCAAACTGGCTCTGAAGGTTACTTACAAAGGGAAAGAAGATGAAAGGGTTCAGTTTGTGTCCATCCCAAATGTTCACCAAACCTAAAACCCTTCAGGGCAGCCCGAATCAAAACCTGCCCTGTCTGCAGATAATGGAAACTGAGATATTTAAGGTTTAAAAACTCAATGTATTAAAATATTATCAAATCCTCTGTTTTGCTGTAACTGTGTTATCAGCAGAGCCAAGGAGAAGGCTGGTGATAAAAGACACAGGCTGAATGAAGAAACCAGAATTTCAAGGAGCAAAAAATAAATCAGGTCAACACCCAGGGAAGGGCAGTATTGGACAATGATCGTGAGAGGAGGTGGATACAACTCAGGTGTGTTTCTGCAGTGAAGGACAAGGAGAGGCTGAGCTAAGAGGGTGTTTTTTACATGGATATGCAGTGTCTCCTTAAACAGCTTAGGGAACAAAATACATTGCCAAAATGATTTGTGAAATCATAAGGCCACAGAAAATTAATATTTCACACTTCTGTTAAATACATGTTGTACACACAACTCACCTTGGCAGTGTTCATTTCTCAGGCTCCCTTTCAGACCAATCACTCTTTTCGCAATCTCCATATCCCAAGTTCTCCTGGTGAGCATTTGACAAGTGCTTTGGACGTGACATAAATCCCTACCTAGCACTGCATGGGCAGCAATCCTTTGGGAAACCTTCCCCAAGGAGGCAGGAGTATTTCCTGGGCCAAGCAGAAGCAACTGCACACTCTCAGGATGATGCTGTCCATTTGGGCTGATTTAGCAGAAACCTTTGGAACAAGGGAAAGGAATCGTGATGCTGGTGAGGGTCTGGTAAGACCAAAGTTCAGGATTCGTCTCTGCCCCATTAAGACACTGCACAAGGCATTTAATCCTGCTTTTCAGGTCTTCTCTGTAAAAGAGGAGCAGGGGGATTCTTCCTCCCAAATGAAGGGAGATGCAAGGGCCAGGTCATCACCACGTGGCAGACGCTGCACAAATGGGACAACGATTACTACAGAGAAGTGCTTTAAGTTGAAGTCCTTTAAAGCTTTCTTAGCAAATGAAGGCTGAAATATGCTTAAGGCTTGAGGAAATTTAATGCAATATTTTCTAGAACTGTCTGTAGAGAGGGGTAGGATGGTTTCTCCCCCATTGCCCTCATCAGGGTAGAGCCTGCACCACAGATGCTGCAGAGCAGTGAAAGCTCCACACCCCAGTCTGCTGCAGTGTGGAATTAAAAGACATTTCTTGCACTTCAGGAATGGTGAACTTCAGCAGGCACTCCCTGCACTCTCAGCCTGCTGAATACCTGCCAAGAAAAGAAGCCTGTCATTTCTGTAACAGCATGCATCTTTTGTTTGCCATGGTATTTTTCAGGGGGAGCATTGAATCCGCTTTAGTAAAAAATTAACATCTGGAGATTCTCAGTTTTGAAAGAGCAGGTGATGTGTTTGGCAAAGGACAAATCCATGACAAAGAATTTAATAAAAGAGGGAGACAGGATAGCTCATGGGATCATTACTTTAAACTTCCAACTGCAGTGTGAAATGGTGCTTACCAATAGCAAATGGTAGAGTACTGCTAAATGTTAATATCCTCTGCATCACACCATTATTTACATATATATTAAAATGACCACGGCTTCCCTGTTTGTGCTTCCTTGCTGGAAACATTCTGGGGAAACAAGATTATTAATGGAAAATTCATAAAACCAAGCAATCACATGGAAATATTGGAGGGCATTTTTAAAATGTGAATTCCTGAACTCATAAGCATTCCCATTTTCTCAGGAAATCTGCTCCCAAGAGTTGCCTTTGTGACCAGTGTTGGGTGTTCACACAAATACAGGATATATCCACAGTGATCCATTGCCTGGCAGCACACAGGAGCCTGCAGGGAAGGGGAATTTGAAAGTGTAAGATTGCTATAACAAATAAACAGCCAGCCAACCTAGAGATTTCTTTTCCCTTATATATTCTTGCAAAAGTTATGATATATTTAATTGGTCTGTGGATAACATACATAGCAACTGAAAATTTCAGGTTTGAATTTCTGGTTTGTACTTGCTCTGGACAATTAAGTACCTTGGCCTTTTTAGCCACAGATTGTCTGGGACAACCCAAGAATCAAGTCACGCTCTTCCATCCCAAATACAGACAACTCCTTGCGCACTACAATGCAAAAAAGATATTTTTACCACTCCTTTTGCAGCTTCTTTATGCTTTTAACGGTTAGACTGGAGAAAACCTTGTGTATTTAGGAGCCTTGAAAATAGGCAGGAGCTAAAGACATGCAATAAAGATTGTTTAAGACCAAATTCATTCTGGCAGCTCCTGCTACAAGTCAGGAGATTTCCTTGGTGGATCTGTTTGGCTCCAGGTGCCTGCAGTCTCTGCTATGTGCTGAAATGTGTCAGATCCTCTCACACCCACCCATTTCCCTTTTGCTCTTCCAACAGGACACTGGTCCAGTGGCCACCCTGCAAAGCAGCTGCCCATTGTCAGGGGCCACCAGAGCAGAATCACACTCTTGCTGTTTGAAGGACAGGTGAAAGCGAAGAAGTCAAGGTCAAGACTTTCCTTGTCAAAGTAAAAGGTGACAAGTTCATTTTCTCTCTCCCCTTTAACTGGTTTGAGAGAGGGACAAATTAACTTGGGCTACAAAATTGCTCCTAAACCTTGGAGACCATGGGGGAAGAGAAGGAACTGTCCTGTCATCTGAAAAACCAAATTAAGTGAAATGCTAAACCCACAAGATTTGTTTACTACAGGAAGCACTTACGTTTCCAGAGCTGAGAGCAGTTTCTTCACAGCCCTGATTGAAATTACTCATCAAAACATTACACAGAATTAACTTCATTTCATACCATGGACAATTATGCAGCTTGGGTGGAGTGGAAAATATCCAGAGTGTTATTAGTTGTGCTTAGCAGAGGCATGTGGCAAAATGTCTCCATTTTTCCTGTCTAAGAGCTGTGTGCCAATGTAGATTTTTACCAAGAAAAGCAAAGGTGAGCAGGAATGAATAGGAGCTGGAAAAGCTCAGACGTTAAAGCAGCAACACAGGAATGAACAGCAGTGGAATAAAGAGTTTCTCAAAGACAAGTTTTGCCCCTTGTTCCTCCTACAAACCCATTTCAGAACCAAACCAGAGAGAGAAAATAGGTTGTGTGGTGCATGATATGAACGGTTTATTACAGGACAAACAGCTCTTTTTTCACGAAACCTCTTGGATGTTAGAGGGCTGGGATAGGGTTTAGATGAACCCTCCTGTCCTCAACTCCTGCCCATGCTATGATGTGCTCACATGTGACAACCACATTTGAAAGAAAAATCATGTATTTTTCTTTGATTAAGCTATTACTGCATCCTCCTCTAGCAAAGTCACAGGATGAGGCTCCTTACAATGCCTTTTAGTGGTGCTAGAGAAGGCTGGACAGGCAGCTCATTTAGGAAAGAGAAACATAGAAAATAGAACCAGTGCAAACTCAGGCATGGCTGGGACCAGATTGTTCTGGTGCTGCTGGTTTTAGTAGCACAGCCTGGACTAGGGCACTGTTTTTCAAGTAACTATTGAAGTAAGGCACTATTTTTCTAATCCAGAGTGGATTAACATTTCACCTAAGGCATAAAGGCTTATTGTCATAAATCCATCGCAAAATTACAGCAATTATAAACGAGAAATGCACTTCAAGAAAATGAACTCGGTTTGGGGGCGGTGGAGGGAATACTTACTAGGGCACCACAGCTGAAAAAGCCTCATGCTGACAAAGCATGTTAAAGATTTCATGTAGGACTCTTATCATAGCCAGCTCGTGTTTGCACAGCCTTTCAGTCAAATGGGTTTTACTAAAGGATATTTGAACAAGAAAAGAACGCTTGAATCAGGCAGACACCACGGATGAAAGACTCCCAATTTTGACAAAGCTCACACACACAAGCTTAAAACAAAAGCATGAAACTCCTCCAGCTTTATGGCCAAGTTTATTCCTTTCATAGCACTGGCTTTCAAATATTTTGTAAAAAAATGTTGCCATAACAATGAAGCGTGAATAGGCAAATCCATGTATTCCCAGTTGTTGTCCCAAGCAAACAAGAAAAACATTTCACACTTCACGATTAATACAATGTCCCTTTGTCCCAACACATGAAAGAGCTATTTAAAACAAATAAATGAAGAGATAGCTACATTTTCGTGGAAGTCTGGAATTTTTTAAAAAAACATCCGATGTATTTTCACATTTTGTTTTGCAATTGAATCCTTTCCACCAGCTCCAACCACACAATACCACCAAAAAATGCCAGAGGAGCTATAGAAGGGCAATATGTTGTGTGCTGCAGTTGCCTGTCATCAACTGAGAAAATATTAAGGTAATTACAAACCTTGCTAGGAAACCCTGGGGCCTCTGCCCTCGAGTGCTGAAGACCAGTGCCAATGCATTGACAAAATAAAATCCAGAATTTGCCCCAGGATGTCAATCTGTAAATAGCTGTTGATATATGGCTTTGTTGACAAACTGGTTCAGACAGGAACAGCTTCAGTCTCTTCCAGCTGAGGCATTCCTGGTGCATCCACCACCACAGCGTCACCCCAAGCAACATTTTAAAAACTAATTTATGGCTCCAGCTGGGTTTTTGGAAGACCAAAGCCCTCAGGGTGACTGACATCCCTGAAATCCTTCCAGCATTTCGCCCTGTGACCACCTGAAATGCCATTTTCTGTGCATAGAGTGGTGGTGGTGGTGATGATGAACACCCTGGAAAAACTGAGCTCATCTGTCCCAGGAACAGCTGCAAACCTCTCAGGCAGCATTTTGGAAAGCTGAAGATCCCAATGCCAACGAGGATAGACAGAGCTTGGTTGCACAGGTGTTAGGCTTTTCTTCTTTCCACACACATTTAAATACAAGTTTTAGTGTTCAGTTCATACATACACATTGTTCTTTTGTTGTTACTCTGCAGCTAAGCCAAACATTTGAAGGTGGATTAAAAGAAGGAGATTCTGCATTTTTCTCCTACCTCTCCCTTTCTTTTGTGTCTTTACAAAGCCAACAGCATTTTATGAAATCACAGTGCAGCTCACCTGAGTCACAAGCAGTGCAGCCAGCTCTGTGTACAGAACACAGCTCAGTGCAGGATGTGTGCATTTCTCTGAGTGCTGTCTTGTTTCCCGATTTTTAACATTTTTTGTATTCAGATTTTCTTCCTAAGTTCACTCAGAAATTTGCAATAAAGATGATCTATGAGTACCGAAAAAAAAAGACTGCTTGATTTACTCATGTTCTCATTACCTGTCCCTGTGGTCCTTATGTTGATGCTCTCCTTTCATGCTTTATGCTCCCCAAAGTAGCCAAAAGTTATTGTTGTAAGACTACCCGAGCAGGCAAAGATCAATATCGATAAAAGCTCAGCCTGTACCAATTCTCCATTTCTCATCCAGTATTTTCTTGCTCTAAGCAACCCTTTTCTTCCTGGCATATTGCTCTTACTTTACTGTGTCTGGTTGATGGCACATTGAGTCTTACAAGAATCCAGACTTTTCTCCTTGTTCCAACATTACATAACATTTAAGAAAACTTGAGATTGCCCACAGGAGCTGCCTCATCCCTGGAAGTGTCCAAGGCCAGGCTGGAGGGGCTTGGAGCAATCTGGGATAGTGGGAGGTGTCCCTGCCCATGGCAGGGGTGGAACAAAGTGACCTTCAAAAGGTCCTTTCCAACCCAAACCATCCTGTGATTCCATCATAACATAACAAACTCCATGAAGCAGTGGAGCTACACCTTTTGGGGCCATTAGGCTTTATTAACACTCAACACAGATTTCCCCCCACACCAGTTGTGAACACTGCTCCTCTTTCCCACAGCGTTCAGCTTTGCAGAGCTGCTCTAGGAGAATGACATTTGCATGGGGAGAAAGCAGGAACTGCATTTTTGAGTCTAGAACCCAGGGACTGAGCCAGGGGGCTCTGCAGGAGGCAGAGCAAAGATGAGATGGCCATGGAAGAACAGGAGGATCCAGGTGGAGCAGTTTAGAAGCTGGAATGAGCTGGCATTTTCTGCCCTCAGTTCCATCTCATTCTATTCCTCCTGTATAAGACAGAAAGAGCACGAATTCCCAGTTCTCTCCTCCTGCCCTTCGAGGAGCTGTTTATAGGATTACAGACTCTTCCTCCAGACCCACTGCCATGCCCTCCTGCCCAGGCTGAAGCCTCAATGTATTAATTAAGCCTCAGCCCGGGGGATGTGGAGCAGCCAGAGCCCCAGCACCCCCCAGCCCAGCCCCCAGAAGGGCAGCAGTGAAAGCCCAGCGCTCAATGAAGACGCTGGGAGTTCTTAAGACATCCTTTGAAAGAGATTAAACAGACCCACATTGGATTAGAAAGATGATGCCTGACACATTTGGTTTCCGTTACCTTTTGTGTGCCCACTCAGGGCACAGACCTGCCCCAAACACCGCATTGTGATGCAGATTTCCCCGAATCTCTCTGGGGTTTCACAGAATCCCTAAGACCTTCACAGCAGGAAAGCCCATTCTTGCTCTCCCTGCACACATCCCACGTAAGCTGTGCCTAAGGGCCATCTAGAGGATGCTGAGCTACCAGAAAGCGAAGGGGTCAGGGGTTCGTGGTGAGAAAAAGAACTTTAATCTCGGGTGCCAGAAAGTGGGAGTGAGCAAAATCCCCTCTGCATTCCTCAGTTTTCCCTATTCCTCCATCTGCTGAAGTGTGCTGAGGAGTAAATCAGGAAAATTCCCAGGCTGGGTTGTGTGATTAGGAGAAATTATTTGTTGCCAGAGGAATCACTTCATCTAAAAGTGACCAAGAATAGAGATAAGACTGAGCAAAATAACCCAATAAAACACTACGGCGAAGTTCCCCTCGGCGAAAATATTTTAATATACTTCTTTTCTGCAGTGCAAGGGAAAGAAGGCTGCGGTGGTATTTCCAAGAGAAATATGTATTTAATAGCTCTCATGCACTTCCTTGAGGGAAACGGCTCAAAAACCTGAACCCTCTTTTAAAAACGGGGGCAGGGGAAAGGAGCAATCACACAAACCATTTATCTGACATGTGCTGCGGGGAAGGAAGGATTCCTGCCCTCAGCTCACCACCACAGAGCTATTTTGAGGGAGGTCTGCTATTCCAGCCATGCCTTTCTCTTATTTTTACTGGCACCGGGCAGGCAGGGGGTTGTGTGAGAGAGGGAAAGGCTTTTCTGCCTCTGCTGGAAGTGCCAGGAGAGGAGACACGGCCGCCACGCAGGCTCCAGCCCTGCTCCCACCCAGCCAGGCTGACATCCAGCTCTGGCTCAAGGACCTGGTCAAATCCCATTTTCTTCAAACAATATGTGAGAAAAAAAAAAAATTAAAAGTCAACCAGCTAGATCCAAGCTTAACCCTCAGAATCTCCAAATTTTCTCCCCTCGAGCCCCCTACATGCAGAGGGAGTCCCAGCCTGGTGGGAGATGCTCCACAACTTTCCTGCTAAACCTGCCAAAGCAAACAGGGAAGGGGAGGTTTCAGAGCCCTCCCCACGAGCCTTGAGTAAAGGCAAACAGAAACAGGTCTTTCTACACACCTAAAAATCTTGTTTTTCAGACTTTCTGCTATTCTTCCTTGCCCTCGATTCATTTCACGCTCCAAGAGATGCTGGCAGGCAGAAATGTTAGTTTAGCTGTCATACCCTGCCGGAAAAAAAAAGGAAAAAAAAAAAAAAGAGGCAGAGTGGTTGGTTCTCTCTACTCAAGACTCAGAGACCTTGCCACAGACAAAGCTTTTAAAATAAAGGAGTGGACAAAGTTTTATTCATGGATTCATATTTATTCACTGCCATTAAGTGAATTCAAAGAGAAGTAGAGAAGTTCATTTTCTGGAGCAAACTCTTCAAAGCCTAGACAAAATCTGACAGGCCAAAACAATCACAGTTTTGCAAGGGACACTCATTACATCATAATGTGTTGATTCTACTCCTTTTGTACACCTTCATACACGCAATCTGTGTTCCTCCTTGGCTACTTGGCTTTAGAGGCTCTTGATCTACTGAACCCTCAAATAAGGCAAACCGAATTTAGGTGTAGTCTACCAGATAAACACAAATCTCTTAGATAAGGTGGGGTTTGCATGCTGAGAAACAAAACATGCAGTGTCTCACACTTCTTGGCTCCTTTTAATAGGATGCTATAAAATATGCATGTATTTTATAGATGCTAATAAAATATAAAGAGATGGAAGGTAGAGAATTGAAAGTATTTCTGCTGAGCCAAAGAGAGACCAGAGGTCAGAGGACCTCCATTACTGTAACCTCCTGATCACGACCATTCCTGGAAGGAGATTTGGCACTGCAGTTTCTTGTCCTGCCTTCCCATGCCCTCATGAAGCTCATGAAGTTTCCTTGATAAAAAAAAGCATCATGCATTCACTTTATAATTGATACTAACGTAGGTCCTGTGTGAAGGTTTTCCTTTGATGTGTGTTTTTTTCTGGGTGACTGATCTTTGTGAATAACTCTTGAGCAACGTTGCCCTCCAAACGCGGATTTTGGTTTTTTTTAAGCAATGGTACATTGCAAATTAACCCAGTGGAATTCACAAGGGGCTTACAGGAGGTGTCAGAAGCAGAGCCATTGTATCTGGGTTGATTTATGATCATCTTTAAGGCTCCACCTTGGCTGCGCTTTGCTCAGGGAAACCTACTGCAGCAGGGAATCAGACAAGGATGTGAGCAGAAACCAAAGAAAACAAGAGTTGAGACCTAACCTTATTTGATACATTTTACTCCCCACAAAATCAAATAACAAAATGTGCATATGTGGAGGCTCCTTTTACTTGTAATTGCTTTGCAGGTACAGCAACACCATCTGGGACTGATAGTGAGTAGAAAGCTTTTGAGGACAATAAATTTTACACTGAGCAGATACTGCCAAAAGATACAAGAATTGGTACTTCAACCCCTCAAAGTGCTCAGTAGGATGAACAAATTACCCATATGAAAACAGCACCTGAACCATAAGTCACTTTTTCCATCAATATCCACAAGACCTTTCCAAGAGAAATCAAAATAAGCACCTGTGACCTTCATGAAGGACCCCTTGGCAAAGCAGAGGGTAGAGGGCTCAGTAAGTAATTCCCTGTGAAAGCCAACACCACCTCTCCCTTCCTATATTTAATTGAATCAGAGCAGCTTTGTTTTCCATGGGAGGTTTCACACTGACTCCTTATGGAAGAGCCCATGTTCCTGAGCCCACACTCCAGGGCACCGTGGAGCTGTGCCAGGAGACAGCAGAAGAGAGAGGGGGAAAGGAAGGATGCCTTCCTGGGACAAAGGCCAAGATTTATTCCTTACCCTGGCCAAAAGGCAGGAAGAAAAGCCGCTGTTACCCAAGCAGGCAGCTCCGTGGGGATATGGCACTTCTGCCTCTGGAGGGGACCAAGCCAGGATGACACAGAGTGCAACACAAATCCCAGCTCACCTGCTTAGTGATGAACCTGAGTTCTGCTCAATTCACAGAGTGTGAAGTGACCAAAATTTTCTCATATAACAAGTACAGTGACCTCCATCTGAATCCTGTTTTAATTTCTGAATCCAAGCAATGTAGTGGGAGAACAAAGGGCACCTTCATGGTCCAAGTACTGGGCAAACTCTCCTAGATCA
Organism: Brachypodius melanocephalos; assembly: GCA_013398615.1. NCBI lineage: Eukaryota > Metazoa > Chordata > Aves > Passeriformes > Pycnonotidae > Brachypodius > Brachypodius melanocephalos. The sequence goes on from VZSR01000514.1 coordinate 9,462,605, forward strand.
GTGGTTCAAGGAAGAATTTAATTCCCTATATCTATAGCCCCATAGGAGACACCTGAAGGAGCTGAAATTGGAGGGAAATGTTGCATTATCTACGCCTTTTCAAAGGACATTTGTTGACTGCCATGCTGCTCCTTTAAGGCACCACGGATAAAGGAAATACAAAGAAAGCTTCAGTCCAAGTGGGCTCCCGAGTTCACAGAATATGTCATATGTACATTACTATTTTAAGGCTTATTTTTTTCCCTTAAATAAATTGCCCTGTGGGAAAAGCTGGCTGCAAGTCAACACCACAGAAAGCTAATTTTAACTCCAATGAATACAACCATTTACAAGGCGCCCCTTTCTGCAAAGGAAAGGCCCTGCCACTGCTGGCAGTTTTGATGTGATATGAACACATATTTCTAAGACATTCAAATGGACTGGCTTAACAAAATACAGTGGTTTTACTCGTGCATCTTTAATGTTCAAACTGTTCTTGGCAGTTCCCAGTCAGAAGCACTGTCATTCAAAAGAAGAGAATGACAGACATTAATATGGAAACATTCAAGCTCTTAACTGAGCCGGAACAGTAATTATGCCATCCAATTTTATTTTGGAGAGTATTGACCTTGGTCTCCCATGAGCAGAAGAAGATCCAAAAGACAAAGATATAAAGAGGTGTTTAGGGAAAGAGAAATAGAAGTTTTCTGAGCCTTGCAGAGCATCAGAACCCCTGTTTGAAACTAAAAATACCATTTCAGGGGCTACCAGGGGATTCATGGCATGACACAACAGTGAATCAAGTCTTTACTACAGGAAACACTAAAGCTCTGAAAACACTGTGCTGACACATCAGGGAAACAGTCATCCAGAGGGGAATTCAGCCCTGCACAACCTACACCAGGCTTTCCCTAAATATAAATAAATTACAGGAACATCTGCTCCGTACAGTGCTCCCAGATGCTGGAAGTGCAAAGACCAATAAGAGGAGCAACCCTAGAAGGGAAAATCTGGGGAAAAGCAGGGGAAGAGCTTTTAATGGAACAGCTCACAACACTTTGACAGACAGCACCAGGGAATGCTGGAGCTGAAAATCAAAATCTTCTCAGCCACAGGTAGAAGGAAGGGCCATAACCCTTCACAGACAATGAAATGTGCTTTATTACAGCTATAAAAGAGTGCAAATCTTTTTTCTGAGACAATAAACAGATTATTCTTATGCTCAGAGGCAAATGGGATCAGGTTCTTTAGTGCAGGCATTGGATACTGATGATCTGATAAATTATGATGTATTGGTAGGAGGGTTTGGCCAGCCAGGGTTGGATCCCAGTGAGGCAGAACCTTCTGCAGCATCAGAGTGTCCATCACACTCTCCTTATCAAGAGGATGGGGGACAAGGGGCAGGGGCATCCAACAGGCAAAAGCAGCAAGGAGAAAATACAAAAAAACATCAGAAAGATTATTTAAATTTGACTTTAATCACCTTTATGAAGGTGGTCTCCACAACACTGTCCAGTGAGCTGTCCCAGCTCATCCCTGCAATCCAGCCCTGAATGACAGCTAGTGGGTTTTTTTAGCTACTGCCAAAGTGGGGGAAAAAAGGCTTTCACCAGCCTGAATTAGGCATTTGCAAACATCCCGCTACATTTGTGGCCCTAGTGACTGACAACCACCTTATAAACTGTGAGGATAAATCCACAAGGTAAAACAAGGGGAATTTTCCCTCTGTGGGTGCAGATGCTACTGCATATGTGTGTGCACTTACACCAGAGATCTCTGTCAGGGTCTGAATTATATCTCCAAGTTGCAGCACACATTAATTTGTCAGGATTTGGAAGCAGGCACTCGTCTTGTCTAGACCAGACTATCAAAACTCTCTGACAAATGGCATTTTTTTCCAGCTGCTTAAGCAGCCTTCACAAGAGTTCTGTCTCCTCATGCCTTCCTCCATCTGAGAGAAAACCCTTGAAAACACTTCTGCCTCTCCCCATTTTCTGCACTTTTAATCTTTCAGTTTACAGACAGCCACTCAAAATTGCCACCCTCGCATATGTGTACAAGAAAATCACCAGGAGCCCTAATGCTGAATATCTTTGTGCCTGGGCTTAACCCGCAGCACAGAAACAGCAGCATTTCCCTGAAGGACACTATTCATGCATTTAACACGATTAAGGATTTCCAGGATTGCAGCCTGAAGATGCAGCTTGTGCACAGGCATTTTTTTTTTAATCCACACACCCAAAAGAAACTCAGGAACTGTTGCTCAGAGAGGCTGTAGCTCAGAGCTGTTGTGGCACAGCGAGGCTGGGTGAGAAGAATCATAAAATTAAAGAGGAGGCAGAGTCAAAACTGAGACTCACTTGGGCTGATCTAAAATTTTTGGGAGCCCCAGGCATACCATGGTGCCAGATGTCACTTTTTGGATCTACTCAGCTACCTCTGCTCTTTGCCAGTTCCCTGGAGAGCTGGTGGCATCCTCCAGGGAAAGCATTTCCAAGGCATCCTGGACAGGGTTTGGATGCAGGATGTGAGCAGAAGTCAATTTTCATGTCTGGAAGTCTCTCTGGAAAGATTTCAAGTCCCTGCCATTTGTTTTTCCCCCAGACTGTCCTATCTAGGCGACCTCTAGGGAGTTTGAATAATTTCCTCATCATTTACTAATTCAAATGCATTCTTCACCTTGATGTGCAGCCCCAGTGAAGGCTTCTCTGAATTCCTAATTTCCTTTGAAGACATATCTCTATAATCAGCCTAAAAAGTTTCCTGACTCCTCCATGAGATGCCAAACTTTTTAAATCAGCATTTCTGTCTGAGATCTCCATTGCAGCAAAGCTGGAAGGGAAAAGTCTTTGCAAACACCCTGGGAGCTTCTCATATTATAGGAATGCAGTCACCATTTTTTTTTTTTTTTCAGTAGAAAAACCTTACCAGAAACAAATAAAACAGAGCCTAGTAGGTGTGTATTCATATAGTAGGTGTGTAAAACAACTACAAAAGGAATCCAGAAAGAAAAGGAGCTGAAGAGGAAGAAACAACATAGAATTTTGAGAGTTTGAATTTTCAGGGTGGGTAGTATTGCTGCCTTTTGATGAAAAAAATCAAGTTTATTTCTCTGTAAGATTGTGCTCAACAAAGTTACAGCAGTTTCTCACAAAAGTTTTTCCCCAAAATCCCAGTTCTTAACACGGTTTGGATTTGACCCGGTTTGTTGCTCAAATAATTCTTTATTATTGGGAAAGAGCAGAAGCTGCAGGTGGTGGAGAGAAGCAGGATTTTTAGCGAATGGCCACCTAGCACCTTGCAGAAAACCCTGCTAAAAGTTGCAATGTTGTGCAGAGCATCATAAAACGGTCTGATTGGGACGGGCCTTAAAGATCACTTATTTTTTCTGGGGATGGAAGGGCACAAACCCCGTGTCAGAGGCAGCTGTGTGTGTCTGCCTGAAAATTCTGCAGACGCTCACAAGCGGAGGTGCACAAAAAAAAAAAAAAGTGCTTTAACATCTGCTTGTCCGTGCCAGTTTCCTTTTTTCTCCTCTGGCCCTCATTTGGACACTTCCATTCCCCTGCGGGTCCCTGCATCCCTTGGCACGCATCCCGACGCTCCTTCCTGCGGAGCAGCGCGGTAATTGGGGATATCCCGCTTTTGATGTGCGGGGCAATTAACTCCCCGTTAATAGGGGAGAAAAGGAGGCATTCCGTGTCGCTGGAAAGCGGGGGTGTGCGGTGGCCTTCGTGGGCACGGGTGTGAGGTGCAGAGGGGCAGCAGTGCAGCCCTTCCCTCCTTTCTGCAGCAGCCGCGGCACAGGAGCCCGCTCGGGGCACCACAGGTCGTGAGAAAAAACCTGCGGCTGCTGATTAAGTTTGCAAATTCTGTATCTGAGGGGAATTCGGGGACGTGGCTGCGCCAGATGAAAAGTCCCAAGAGGAATTCGGGCGGTGCCGCGTGGCCATCGGGTCTGATTAAACTATTATTTCTATCCAGCGGCTCTCTCGCTGCTCTGCACGCATTATTCAATTGCCGTTCTGACAGGGTTTGGCTCACTTTTAAAGCAGCAGTTAAGAACAGACCCTGAAACAATGTCTTCAATTAACTGAGAAACGCGTTCCCTCTAAAATTCACTTTTTTTTTTTTTTCTTTAAATCCAGTCTTATTAACATCTCCAAGAAGAAAACATGCTACCTGTGATCCTTCCCACCTTCAAAAGCTGCAATACAAAGGATTAGAGAAGAGTGTTAGCAAATCTCGAAGCTTTCTTAAATGCCGCAGAGGTTTACGGAATGGTGTTTAAGGAAGATGTAGGGCCAACTCCCACATTAAAGAAAAAGAATTGGAGGGGGGAAGAGGAGCAAGGAATATGGGGAGGGAAATGCATAGGATTGTTAGCCAGCTCCCACAACTTGGTCTTAAAAGTGACTGCTCAAGTCCATGTGTGATGTGGCACCACGGGGCAGATGAGGGCTTAGGTAGGAAGTTGTAATATGAAAATCAGGATTATGCTACCTACAAAGAGGCCAAATTCAGGCTTAGGGTAAGGATAGTCCTTGAGAGGAAAAATTGGACAGGTGAGGAGACCTGATTTGGGCCTGATTTGAGTCTGATTTTAAAAAAAAGCAAAACAGAAGATATTTTAAGTGTCTGACTGATTTAGGAGTGGAAACCCCATTCATTTCCAACCACTGCCTGCTTTCCCAGATCCTGCTCTGAGCCATGAGGATGAGTGTGAATGTGTCTGGGTGTAAGATGAGATTTGGGGTCAGATCCACACAGTTCCAGCTGCCCAGGCATACAAAGTGAAGTGAATTTGCACTGCATGCCATGAAACACACGATGTTGCAGCTCTCCTTACTAAAACATTTCTCTAACAAAGCCAATTCCCACTGCACGGCTCACAAGATGTCCTGGTGGGGGTTTTTTTTTGTTTGTTTGTTTTTTAAAGCTGCCTTTATCTGAATTGTTGGCTTTTAAAAAAAAACAAACCTCCCGAATCTGTTTACAAGTCAGGACAGAAAACCAGGCTGTGACAATCAGCAATCAAAAACAATTACAAAACAAACACCCCACTTCTGGGAATCAGGTAACTGCTGAGAACTCATTAAGGTCATTTTAAATCGGTGACTGTGGGACAGGACAGGTGTGAAGGATGAGGAAAATGGAACTGTGGGGTGGCAGAGGACACATGTCCAGCCCCTCCTGCTGTCCTGGAGCAGAGCTGCTCTTTGAGCGCCATCGAAACCCAGCTCCAAGGGGGGAATATCAGCTACAAAACCCCTGAGGTGGCTTTGAGTCAACACCAAGCAAAGCTGCTTATACAGAAAGAGCCAATTCACTTAGCAGGGGAGAAAAAAAAAAAAAAAAGAAAAAAGTATTTGTTCAATTCTATAAGAGTTGCAGAGTTTGGGCTTTTAAAGGTACATTAGCAGTCCTATAGGAGCAAGTGTTTACTTTTCCTGTCCACCTCATTTTCTCCATTATTGAAGATCCCCAGAGTCTTATCTAGATCCCAGTGGGTTCATGCATTAACTCTCAACATTCCATTTTAAGAGAGTCTTAAGAAGCCTCTCAACTCCTTATACACCAGACTCAGGCCCATGAAGAGACGCAAGTGTGTAACTGTGTGAAAAAACTTTGCTTCACAAACGTATTCCTGCTTGCTGACCTATGAATTTGAATAAAATCCCACGTTGCATTTTGCTACAATAAATTCTTTATAAGCTCTTGGGAAAAAGGACCACTCTCTTCAAAGCATTGCTTTCCCAATGCAACCCAGGGGTTTTATTCAGTCAAGAGCAATCAAGGGCTACTTTCCAAAGCAGTTGCAATGCAAAATTTATGTTAGGACTGTCATTTAGGAGCAGCAGAACATAAATTGAAATCAATGCAATCAGACTACTTGATTCATATGCTATTGCATAGCAGAAATGTAGCATTCAACAATTTCAAGTAAAGCATTTTGTCCATGAGAACAGTGCCTAGAAAAATCACTGCAAATCCAGTATTTTCACATATTTTTCCCATTAACATATTATTCGAATTTCATATTTCCTTTCTTCCCTTAAATCATTTACGAGTGGTTCAATAGTCAATAAACAGGAAATACAGATTACCAAACCAGCTTACTATTCTCCATAACATTTTATCCATCAATCTGTTTTAAAACAGCAGAAAAATAATTCTTTATGACCTCATTTTCTACATCCAAAGTGACAGGCTTGTTGGCCTATGCCCTACAACCTACCTAAATTTTTCCTCTCAAGTATTGCCAAGGAGGTATTCGTGCTTTTCCAAAAGTGCACATCTCAGGCCTCTGACTGCAAGGCTTCATGCACTGGTTAAATAAAATAACCTAGAAACCTAGCCTAAAAGAAATCAAACATGTCACAGACATCTAGACATGATATTCCATTACCAAAATTACTTGGAAATGCTACAGTTTGATGCCGTGGTTTCCTTAATTTAATTTAAAATTACCTCAAGAATGTTAATCATCTCACAGCCGTAAATCCTGAGGGTTTTCCAGAAAACCTGGAACTCTTTGTTCACGCTGATTGGGATCTCCAGGGGATTAGGGTGTCTGTCCACAGAAGGAGAACCATTCAAACCAGCCTTTGAAGATCACAAACCCTCATAATCTGTCATTAATTAACACCTCGAGTGGGAATCAGTAATGAGAACTGACCACTGAGGCTGCTCTGCCTGGATACAGGTGTTGCAGTTATTGACTCAGAGCATCACCTGAGGGCTCCACCTGAGCCTATTCCCCCCAAGGTGCTGCACAAGGCTCTGGTGAAGCAGAGTCCCTGCCCTCGAGGAGGGTGAAGCATCTCCCATGGGCCGGTTGGCCATAGTGGGGACAGAGTGGCCAAACTCCTCAGCTGCTGCTCATGGTCACACTGGCTGGAGCAGGACATCCCTCTGGAATGGTGGAGCAGGATATTCCACTGGAATGATGGAGCAGGACATCCCATGGGGCTGATGGAGCAGGACATCCCTCTGGGATGGTGGAGCAGGACATTCCTCTGGGATGGTGGAGCAGGACATCCCTCTGGGATGGTGGAGCAGGACATCCCTCTGGGATGGTAGAGCAGGACATCCCTCTGGGATGGTGGAGCAGCACATCCCTCTGGACCCCAGTGCACAGTTACCTGCTCCCCAGCAGCTGAGGTGCTGCAGCTCATTCCAGACAGCAAAGGCAAAGTCACAGGAATTGGTGAAACACCTCAGTGCAGACCATGCTGAGATGAATTGCACCGTTCCTGCAGGAGCTCAGGAGCAGAGGTGGGGCTTGTTCCCAAATCCCTGCTGTCACAGGGATGTGTTGGATGGTGTGTTGGAGCCCTGGCTCTCCTGTGTATGGGCTGTGAACGTGGACCTCCCTCCCACATCTGTCCCACATCTGAGGGGTCACAGACACACAAGGGTAGCAAAGGCTCTCACTATTGCATCTCATAAAGAAAACAAGTTTGGACTCAGCCACGTGGGCTCAGACTGCCAAGGAACTGCAGTTCCCTGAGTAAAAACACTTGTGCAAGCAGTGGAAGCAAGAATGGTCTGACTTCACAGCTTACCAGGAGAGAAATAAAGAGGAGAAAAGGAAAGTAAAATTTCTTTCTATCTCACAAGGGAAAAGAGAAAAGAAGTGGATGATGTGCTACTGCCAGGATTAATGAGCTCTAGAACACCTAATAAAAGTGTTCAGGGACTTCTGCAATCTCAAACAGAAAGAAGCTGTAGAGATTTCACTCTTTTCACGCTTCCTACAGAAAAATCAGGAAGAAAAAGAAGGGATGCATGCTTGCACTGCAGAGTAAAACTTGCTGGGGCTTTGTGTTTAATTTGGAAGTCAAAACAGTTTGCCAGACAAGGGTAGGAACATTTGTAGGACACAGGAACAAACTGTCTTCATCAGAGGACATTTTTAAGAGAAACTGTCCCAGGCTGAGAGCAGAGCAGAGCACAGCAGTGGCAGCTGGGTGACACAGAGGAGTGATTCCAGCAGCCATCAGTGGGAACAGAGTGGGGAGCTGGGGTGGAGGTTTGTGGGATGGACACAGATGGAGCAGCAGCATCATATTCCAGGAGAAATTTCCAGAGCTGGAGAAGAGGTCTGGTGGAGGACTGTCAGAGCCGTTTCATAGAATGAACCATAAACTGGTTTAGATTGGAAGAGAACTTAAAACCCATCCAGTCCCACCCCACACCTCCCACTGTCCCAGGCTGCTCCAAGCCCCAATGTCCAACCTGGCCTTGGGCACTGCCAGGGATCCAGGAGCAGCCACAGCTGCTCTGGGCATCCTGTGCCAGGGCATCCCCACCCTCACAACCAAGAATTTTTTCCCAATATCCCATCCAATCCTCTGGCAGTGGGAAGCCATTCCCTGTGTCCTGTCCCTCCATCCCTTGTCCCCAGTCCCTCTCCAGCTCTCCTGGAGCCCCTTTAGGCACTGGAAGGGACTCTGAGCTCTCCCTGGAACCTTCTCCTGGTGAACAGCCCCAGCTCCCCCAGAGCAGAGGGGTTCCAGCCCTTGGAGCATCATTTCATGGTGAAACCAGTACTGAAGAGAGAGGAAACTGCTGGGCAGAGCTGCAGTGCCAGAACTGAGCAGACACCGAGAGCCTGGGGGTGCCTGCCCTGGAGGGGGCTCACAGGGAGCTCCCTGGCACCAGCAGATCCAGGGGAACAGCTCGGAACAGCAGCTCCAGGGCAGAGCAAAGGCAGCCATGGATTGCTGGGGGCAAGGAAAGGAGGGGGAAGCACCAGCAGGGAGAGACAGGCTGGGCCCAAGGGAGGAAAACACACGGGATGCAGCCAAAGCAAACAGGAGACAGATCCCCAAAGCTGTGGGAGCAGAGGAGGACAACAGGGAGGTGCTCAGGGAGCCTTTTCCAGAGGGTGGGAGAGCAGGGAGAGGCTGCCATGCAAACAGCCTGGGACTGGCCACCTATTCCCATGGCTGCACATCTCAGGGAGGATCCTGAGCACTTCTCACTGAGCAATAGGACAGTAAAACTGACTCTGGAACAGCCCAAAATCCACTGAGTGCCACGAGAGGCACAAGGAGGGAGCAGCTCCACAAGCCCAGATGTCATTTGAGGGATTTTACAGCAAGCTCCATAGCTGAGAGAGCTGACACTCAAACCTGAGAGGAGCCAAAGGATTTGCCTGCTGGTCAGGCGTGTGAGAAGCAGAAACTGGATGTGCAAAGGGCACCACAGCTGACAGGAGGACGAGTCTGGGCAGCTCTGAAAAACACAGCCCCAGGAAAAACCTGTTTGTTGGGATGGAGCCTGCTCATGCACCCAATGGCACAGCTGGAACATGAGTCACAGGGGACAGGTACCAGCCCACAAAAACCAGTCAGGGCTGGCCAAAAGATGGCAGGAGAGAAAAACCCAGCCCACATTGCACAGAAGGAAGGGTTTAGAAGACACAGAGTGAGCTGCAGCTCCACGATGGGAGAAAGGGCCACTGAGCAAACTGGGCAGCCCAGCACAGCCAGTTCTCCAGGGGAGAACAAAGAACAACAAAAGAAATCACTTTCAATCCACTCCCAAAAAAATCCCTTTACAACTCACTCAAAGCAAGTGCATCTCCTTCCTTGGCTCATAAGTTCTGGGAAATGAAAACAGCGTTGTCATGTAAAATGGGCTGTGTTTACATCTACAGAAATGTGGTGGTTTACATACAAAATGTCAAGGAAAATACAAGAAGCGAGAAAAACATATTGTCCACGCTCTACCAATAGCAGGTGGCCGCCCCGACATTTCTGGAAATATCTTTAATTGCACCTAATGCATTAAAAGGCCTCGAGTTTGTTGTGCTTGGTGGCTGGGCCCCCCCGTAAAGAGGCACAAAACTCCCCAGTTTGCAGCTATTCAGCAGAAAAAAGAGCCACAGCACGGCTGAACTGGCTTGTGTTCACTCCAGCCGACCTCACAGGGAGAATAAATACATTGAACATCAGGAGGAGCCCAGGTATTACTCCAAGCAGGCTCAATATAATTACTAAAAATAGATGCTATGGAAAATCCCTGTGCTTTAAGGCACTGCAGCTTTGGGCCAAATTCCAGAGGCTGTCACAGCTGACAATGTGCACGTTTGTTCAGCAGCAGCACAGGCCACAGAGAGCTGATTGGGGACATTGTAATGTATGTTTTACTAATGAATTTTGGGCCGGCCCTGCCAAATCAGCGAGTTTATTTGGGCACATTCCTGCAGATTGTGCATCGACTTGGAGCAGAGAGGAAATTCTTCACTTTTCCAGCGCTGTGGAATAAAGGGGATGTGTTCTCCCAGCCGAGGAGAATGTTTGGCACACTGAACGAGGGTCTTGAAGGCTTTGAGGAGGGTCTGCTACAGCGTGATTAGAGTCCCTTGCATTTTGGAATGGACTTTTTGCAGGAGAAAATATTTTTTGTTGTATTTCCTATATAATCTAATCCTAAATTCTAATCCTATACAATCCTAATAATCTTATATTTTTTTCTATATAATAGAAAAAATCATTTTTGCTCACAAGAAAACGTGTTTGGAGCCCAGTGTTGTGTTGTGTCCATCAAGGGTGCAGGAACGAAGGTTCCTCTCACTGCTCCTGCCCATCCCTGCCCTCCCCTTCCAGCTGTGGATAAAAGGTGATTGTGGCACTAAGGCTGCCCTGGGAGCTCTGTATTGGGGCTCTCCTAAAACTGGACAATGACCCTTCTCCCTTGGCTGCTTCCCATCCTCATCCCTTTCCAAAATCTCCTCCTCTCCTGGGTGTCTGATGGCTGCAGCCTGGCACTGAGCAAGCCAGGGATGCTCCCACTGCTGCTCTCACCTGTGCTAGAGACGGGAAAATCCAGAGATACCTGGGCGAGCAGGGATGAGCAGGGCTGGGATCTGCACTCACAGCTCTGCTGCTTTCCCTCTCCGGGCTCCCAGAGCTTAGCCAGGAGAGAAAACACCAACATTATCAGGCTGGGAGAGGAGTCAGCATTTCCAAGTGAAAACTTGTCCCATAGGCACGGTGTAAGCAGGGGGAAACTCTCATTTCATACAATTTGTCAGTCTCCTTTGATTAAGTCTTAAGTTTTCCACATTTTCCCCTCTGTGCTTCCCCATCCCTCTTTCCCCCCAAGCCACCCCTCCCACGGTTCCCAGATCGCGCTTGGAGCAACAGTTCCCGGTCTAAAAGGCCTTTATACAGATCCATGAATGCATAATTCAGAAATCCAGCTGCCACGACAGCCCTTAACTTCTTTAACCCGGGGGGCGACCTTCGGCTGCGACAGGGGACGGGAGGGGTGGGGGCAATAGGACACAGGAGATAGGACACAGGGAATAGGACACAGGGAATAGGACACAGGCAGTAGGACACAGGGAATAGGACACAGGGAATAGGACACAGGCAGTGTGACACAGGGAATAGGACACAGGCAATAGGACACAGGCAGGGTTTCCCACAGCCTTTGGCCCCTTCCCTGGGCTAATCCCACTGAGAGCTCAATCCATCTCCAACACAAAACAGGGATCCTCGCTGAGGGATGTGCTGCCTGCAGCTCAGACACCCCGTGGCAAGGAGCATTCCCTGCCACGGCTGGGATTTGGGCTCTGGGGGGGTGCAGGAAGAGCCTCTGAGCAGGGATCTGAGCCTGGCTGAGGATGATGGAGCTTGGGTGTGAGTTGGGATGTGAGAAATGTTCCGTTTGGGAGCAAAACCGGGACTGTGAGGATGTTTGTGAATGTCAGAAAAGCCCTTCTGAGGAAACATCCCAGTGCTCACACTGGTTTGTGTCCACCCCTTCCCTGCCTCCTGCCTTTTCAAAGAACACTGGAAAATGAGGCTTTACAATCAGCACCCACACACCCCCAAGCCAAAGCAGTTCTTGCAGAGGGAGCTGAGTGCATTTTGTCTTTGTAACTCAGTGTATTTCATCTTTGTCAGCCAGGTAGACTGGTCCCAGGTGTCCCTTGAAATCCAGCTCTGCACAGTCTGTGTTAACTCACCCAAACACATCCTCAGTGTCTGTGGAACAGCCCCTCCAATTCAGCCCCTAAATGACAATTTCTGATTCATGCCAGCCCGGTTTAGTGTTCTCAGTGCTTTGCAGGGGTTTCCCAGGCAGCTCCATTCTCTGAAGAACAAACAGTCACCCCCAAGGTAATTCTGGCATTTAAATTAAACCACACAGTAGCTGTGAGCCTTTTTTTGCCTATTTCCAGACAGCTGCAGTCAAAGGCAGTACAGCAACTCTGTGCCCTGTAAGGATCCCACACAAGAGAATGGGATAACCAACTCTTCAGCCAGTGGATTAGCAGATTGTGAAAAGCCTGTCTCTAAAATTCACCACAAGCATTTCTAATGATCCATGGGCTGATTTTTATTAAGTTTCCCACAAAGGTGAATTAGTGTCTTTCACTATGGCAACGGCAATAAAAGGATGTAGAATGAGTCCAAAAGGTCCTGGCTGCTGGGGAAATTGGTTGACATTCTGCAAGCCTATTCAACCAGGAAAGGGTTTCGCTGTGTGCTCTTCCCCCAGGGTGGTGGCTCCCATCACGTGTTCCCCTTCAGCCAGGGATGGGACAGCAAGAGTCCATCTCAGAATCTCAGTCATAGAACTGGAGAAAAATTGAGGTGGGAAGGGAGAATTTTTAGAGGTCCAGCTCCCCTGTTATCCAGACATTTCCACTCAACTGTGTTTTTCGTTCATAAAAACTCTCTTGCCATTTGTCCTGGAGCTTCATCTTATCTGTAATTCCCTTGATAGAGCAGCTCCTTGCTGGGCTTTACCCCACCCTGCAGCACCCACAGTGATTCTTTGCACTTACCATCCCTCCACGGAATCACAGAGCCACTAAGGTTGGAAAAGCCCTCTTGGATCATCGAGTCCATCCATCAACCCAGCACTGCCAAGGTCACATCCCCAGGTGCCACATCCACAGGGCTTTTAAATCCCTCCAGGGATGGGCACTCCACCACTGCCCTGGGCAGCTGTGCCAGGGCTGGACAAACCTTTCTGTGAAGAGCTTTTTCCCTAAAATCCAATCTAAACCTCCTCTGGCTAATCCTGAGGCCGTTCCCTCTCCTCCTGTCCCTGTTCCCTGCCAGCACAGCCCGACCCCCCTGGCTGTCCCCTCCTGTCAGGGACTTGTGCAGAGCCACAAGGTCCCCCCTGAGCCTCCTTTTCTCCAGGTTCAGCCCCTTTCCCAGCTCTCTCAGCCCCTCCTGGGGCTCCATTCCCTTCCCCAGCTCTGTTCCCTTCCCTGGACATGCTCCAGCCCCTCCATGTCCTTGCCTGAGGATGTCAGAGTTCCTGGCGGGGCTGATTAAACATCCTCCCCTGTTTTTTCAGGAGGAGGAAGGCTGCATCCCAAGGATTAAGTGGCTCAGCACATTCCTGGTGTCAGGCTTGGCCTGAGCACAGCGAAATGGAGCATCACCAGGGTTCTGGGGAGCCTTCACTGCCAGAGGGGAATCCAAGCTGCCTCATCAGAGCAAACACCAGCAGCGAGAAGGGACCGGAGCAGGGAGCAGGAACTGTGAGGAGTGCTTGAGGTCACAGCCTGAGAGCCCTGATCAATAAGAGTAAATGGTAATCTGCCCCCAAGGAAATGTTCTTTCAATCTTGTTTTGTCTGGAGTTGATCTAAGCAGAGGGGAAAGGCATTGACTTCTGCTGCTTTTATTTACTGAAATGCTCTGTGTGCTGGCTGTCTTAGCCCCGACTTCATCTCACCTTACTTGAAATTCCTCCAGTCTGATAAACGGTTTGTGAAGTGGTCCAGCATCACTTCTTCCTTCTAGAGCACTACCAATAGAATATGTCTTTAAAGCACAGATCCCCCAAACACCAGGGCAAGAAAAGCTTTCAGGATAGCAGCTGCACGCTGCATATGTGCTGTGTTTATGGAAAGAATAAACATGAAAAACAGACACATTTGGTTTTAATTCATTTTGACTGACCCAAGGAGTCCTCTCCAGAGATAATGCTCAGGTCAACACATAAATTTTCAAGTATTATGTGCATGATTTTCGCTGCATGTTCAAAAAGGCAGAAAGATGTGTGGGGAAGGATTTCTGAGTACAGACACTGACACAAGGCTGGTTTTGTTTGTGGGGTAACTCACCAGCCACTGCAGCAGCACGCCATGGCACAGCTGAGCCCGTGTGAGACCTGCTCCAGGAGGCAGAAGCACCTCGAGTGACCAGAGGCAAGAGCCAGAGGCTCAGACACAGCACAGGGAATGATCTCCTACCCTGCAAAGAGCCCCGCTGCAGGGAGCAGATGAAATCACGGGCTCAGATATCATTCAACGCCGCTATCGCAACTCCATCCGCGATTACAGCTCCTGGGAAAATGTTTCTACCTCTCCCATCCTGCCAATTTTCAGGCCAGTTGAAGGCACTTTGTCACGTGAGAGCAGATTTTATATTAGTTTTATTTTATATGAGTCCTTCCTTTATATGAGATCTGGAAGCAGATGCCAGAACACGGTCCTTTTAATTATAACCAAAATGTTGTAATGTTTTACGTCCTCTGCTGCAAGGCTGGACCACACTTTGGTGTCCTGGCTCTCCTGGAGTCCACCTCATCAAAACATTCCTCGTGGGCTTTGCCTTAAGCTTCTGTTTATGTGTTCTGCTGAGCCCCAGCCCTGCAAAGCAACTGCTCCTTTTGTTGATAATGGTGACAGCTTCAGTGCTTTTTAAAAAGAAGCTTAAGTGGCCCCCAATTCAAATCTCTTACACTGCTTTGAAATTTGAAAATCCCAAATTCACTTCTAATAGACATGTACCTGGAAGCACAGGAGGTCAGCCCTGATGGCCACCAATTTATTGTAATTCCCCAAATTCAAGCTAACTGCTCTCAGCATTATTCCACTGAGGAGGTGATATTGATGAAACTCAGCCAAACATGAGGGCAAAAAAAATCCCTTTTTTCAATTAGACTTTTTTTTTTTAAACATCTCCAAAACAGAGTTCCACCATGCAACAACATCTTGAATTAATTGAGCTACGGGCAATCCTCGTTCCTTTCTGTGTACAATGAAATGTAGGAAACACAGATGCTGCCTGTTTAAACTGTCAAACAAGTTTCCTGATGGTAGCTCTCGTGTCTGCTACAGACTTGTTGGTTTAACAAATGTTGTGAATGCAAAGTTGGAACATGTGTGTGAAATATTCCAAGCTACAAACATCGGAATCATCAGGAACTTGGTGAAGGTTTGTACCAACTCTAACAGCTCCACATTTTACCATTTGCTGTTTCAAACACACTTAACTGTGAAAACCCTCATCACCCAAAACAGGAGACTTGCACAGAACTGCAGGCAGCTAAGTAAATAGCTGGCACATAAAAAGCCTTCCATTTTTCTTGGTTCGATTTAACAACAAAAACAATAGAGCAGGTAATTTATGGCCCTCCTTACTGCTACAACCCTTGAAAAACAGGAGGATTAACTCGGTGAGAACACGGTGAAATCTCAGATAACGCATCTAATGGCCAGATACCATCTTTCCACAGACATTTCCACAGGTGGAATTGTTGAGCAGTGTGCCAAGCATTGATGGACCTGACACACCAAAGGGCCCAGTGCAGGTGTGCAGCAGGAAAATGGACAAGGCCATGGGTGAAAACTCTCAGAGAGGGGTGAAATCACGAGAAACGTGTCTAATCTACTGAGCCTGTGATGTCAGAGGCACACAAATTAAGACAAACCACTGAGCTTATAAATTCATGTTCCACCCTAACTTCAACTTTTTTTTGGAGGACAAGTGTTTACAGTTTGGCCGTAGTATGTGGCTATGCCTCGATCCAGAGGATTTTTATTTCCAATAAAAACAAGATGTATAGACAATTATTAGCTGTATTTTTAGTACCACCAGAAGGTTCAGGAGATTGTAAACCTGATTTTACTTACTATAAAATGCAATAATGAACATTGGTACAGAGAGGTTTGGGAAGAATCCCAGATGTTGGCTGGAACTGGGGAACTGCTTTCTTCGAATGTCAAACTTCTTATTAAATATCCAACTATTAATGTCAGAACTGAACTTTTTATTAAATACCCAGCTATTTCTACACATCACCAGTGACTGCAGGGCTTCTAATGAGGATGGATTGCTGGCTTTTAAAGCCACATTTCCACTTTTGCTCGATGCAGAGTAAGAAAAAATGAACTTGCTCAGTGGAGCCCGTTCATGAGGAGCTCGGTGAAGGCCAGATCTGGGCGTGTTTGACTCCCCTGACCTCACTTTTAAGAAAAGTGGAGTCACTTTTAAAGGCCTCAACAAACACAGAAGGGGAGGGAACCACTCCCACCCAGCAGCCTGGATTTTAATCTCTTACCTGGCACAGGGTGACACTCAGGGAGAGCAGTTCAGTGACTTGTTGGGATGTTGGGAGACTTCAAAGCACTCTCAAGAACCAGCAAATTAAAAAATAAGGTGTGCGTGGGGGGAAGAGTCCTGACATTGAGAAGCTGCAGCTCCCAGGCATGTTGGATCAATGTCCAGAGTGCTTAATGAAACAATTACAGCCCTCCTGCTGATTGCCTTTGTTTTGTCCCGGGAATCAATAGATTATCCACTGGAAATGTCAGCGTGTTCCTGCTCTCCCGGGTCACTCTGCGAGGCAGCGATGAACAGCACGCAGCTCTTGGCTGAACGTGCTCCTGAGCTCCTGTCACACAGAAATCCTCCCTCTCTGAGAAGTGTAAAGAACTGAAAGATGCTCGTATGTGCAGAGGAGAAACCGAGGGCACAACAACAAAAAAGAAACACAAAGGAAGTGTGGATGGAGAAGCAGCTGTTTGAAAGCATCAGGATCTTCAGGCATACAAAGAGCATTCCTCTCTGCATATGGGAGATGTATTTTGACAACTTCACTCCTTTGGACTGATTGGGGGGGGTTTAGGAGAGTTCTGTCTTTCCAGGAATGTCCTTTTCTAATTTTAGCATATCTTTATTTTTCTATTTAATTGTTCTGCTTTTCCCCCACAGTGTAAATATTTTTATTTTACAATATAAGGCCATAATTAAACTGATTAAACTCAGAGTGAGACGTTAATGAAAGAAAAACATAGATTTAATGTATTAAAACCTGACACAAAGACGATGCCGATGCTCCAGTTTCATCATACTCCACTGGATTCCTGGAATAGCTCCATCCCATTAAACCGGATGAATTCAGGATGAAAATTTCCTGAACACAGGAGGTTTGAGAGGATCACCTGGGTTGATTTGAGGTGTCAGGAACGATCCAAAGCCAGGCTGGATGTGGCCTGGTCTCATTGCAGATGTCCCTGCCCAGGAAAAGCTGTTTTTCACTCCCTTTACCACAGCCAGCTTAGGAAGGAGAATGTCCAACACATCTGGGATTTCATGGACTGCAAAAATTTCAGGGATGAGGACAATCTCAATTTGAGGACACACAGAGCAGCTGCTGCAGCCAGGCTTCCTCCAGGTTTCTGGGCACTGCAATACTGTATTTGTATGAAAAATAATAATTAATTTATAACTGGGAACCTTGCTTTTTCAGCTGATGTGTCTTTGCTTCCACCTTGAGCAGCAGAGACAAATATAGTCACAAAACAAATGGGTTGCAGTGCCCTTGGCAATGAAGTGTTGCAGTCTCCTGAGCTCTTATTTCACTATTAGAAACCTTATTTTGACATCATTTTACACCTGCTCAGGTAAGAAAGAAATCCTGGTATCAAAATAAGTTTAAGAATGAAAGATGCATATGGAGAGAGCAGAAAAATAATGCACATTAGACATTATGAATGCTCCAGTTTGGTTGGAACAGGGAAAGGAGCAGCACCAAAAGCATTTGGGGACGGGGAAATCTGCCAGCTGACCTCTCAGTAAGTGTCCAATGGATTCTCATTTCAGTAATTTACTGATAGTGTAACACATCTAATAAATTCAGTGTTATAAAATCAAGATTATTTGTCTTCAAACAGCTTTTAACCCTGATTTTTAACAATTTTGTGCTTCCTTCAACTAAACCACCACTGAACTTTGTCAACTCCACCTGACAATTTTTTTTTTTCTGATAGACCCCAAATAAAAGCACAGTAAAAAAGTTAAACTCAGAGTGAGATTTTAATAAAAGAGACTCAGAAAATTTGGATACTCAGACAAGAAATGCTACAACGACCTGCACAGGCTGGAAATGCCATCTGGTGGTTGCAGGTTCAGAGCAGTTAAGAAGAGAAAAATTCTGTTTGCTGGGACAGTGAGGGTTGGATCTCCACCATATTTTACTGAAGTTTGGTAAATAAACAGCAAAGAGTGATCTGTGGCAAACAGAAAAATCAGAATAGTGATTATAATTTTGAAAAAGTAACATTTATTTGCCAATGTAAAACTGAAATAATTATTGCTTTGATTACTGGGGCAGCTGGCACGAGGGCAAGCACTAAAAACGTGGATTAGTGGGACAATACTTAAGAAAGCTCAATAAATTATCTTAAAAATACCAATTTTGGAAAGGTAATTGGGATTTGTTAGTTTAGAAAAAACACAGCAGGTTGAGCTGGCAACAGTCCCCAAAAAGGTCTGGTGGTGCTGCCAAGAGGAACATCAGGGATGGCCCTGCACGGGCAGGACCAACCAAAGCAGGGTCACTTGCAGCCAAAAGGATAAAAATTAGATGGAGGGTATTAAAAACTTTCAATATTCCCATATTTACTGCACAGAATCAGTCCAAGGAGCTTTGTTGGAGATGAATGCACACAGTGAGGGAACCTCTCAGGGTGGTGGATGTGTCCTTGCTGCTCCAGCCTGGAGGAGACGGGAGAAACAACAAACACTTGTTGAAAATCCCATCCAGCCTCCACTTCCCTGCTCCTGTGCAGACATGGAGTGAGAATTCCAAGAGAATTCATGTGCCTTCATTCCTTAGCCCAAGCTTCCTGCCACAAATGCAGAGAGCACTGCCCTTCATTTATTTTTCTCCTCCACAATGCCCCATTGATTCCTCCTGGACAACGACAATCAGATGTCACAGACAAAGGGAAATGAATGAAATCTGACACATTTATTTAAGCCTGCAGTGGGCTAAATTATAAATAAACCCTGCTTTTTCTGCAGCACAAAGGTTGCAGACTGACTGTCCCTGTGGACCCTGCTCTCTTCTCACTACTTAACAGACTTTCCAACACTTTCTTTTGTCCTGATAGCAATCTCTCAGCAGGACTTTTGGCTGACACATGCATTATGTGTCAAAAATGAAGTGGAAATAACTGATGGGAAGGACAAAAATCTGATGGGAATAGTTATAATAAGGAAATGAATAAACATCAGAACAGTAAAACATAAGCAGAAAGAACACAGCCAGAAAGCTTCTGAGCTGCTACTTGTCTGAGATGAGCAGTAAGGCCATTTTCAGAGTTAAGACTGTTCTGTATGAATATAGGGAGCATTAATATATGCTGTGCTTAGGTTTATATGTTAATTTAATTTCCATTCTTATTTTAGTGCTGTTAGAAAACAAAGCTTTCATGAGATGAGCTTTAGATGTACTATAAAATGCACATAGTAGATTAATTTCTAGAGTACTTTTATTTAGGAACCCACTGACCACAATTAGTTGCATTTAGGATGAGTTACTACTGTACATCTGCTCCTGTGATCCATCACTAACTTAAAAAACCCCAAATCATCTGGCAAATGCAAAAGTAATTTAGCATTTTACACTCAGTGTGTGTGACTGAAGGTGCAGCTTTATAAATATATTGGTACAAGATGTGGCTACAATGCTTTGGGAAATGCTGATGATCCCCTGAAAAGCAAAGATTTCTGCCCTGAAAATTGCCTCCACCCTTCCAAATGCAGACCCTTCCTGTAGCAGGGCTGGCACAGGAGCAAGGAGAGACATCAAGGCTTGAGTGGAGATGGAGAGTGTGATCAGGACAGCACATAATGCATGTCTGGGGATTATCTGGGACAAGCAGGAGAAGGAATTCAGATCAGGCTGGAGCTTCAGAACGACCACCTGGCAAAGGAATTCACAGAACCTCCAAAAGATTGATGTTTGTAGACTCCACAGGAGCAATGGAACAGAAAAAGTCCTACCAACATTTCAAGCCATGCTGGTGCTGGGCTTTGAGAAAAGTCTTGTTCAGGAATCCAGAATTACCTGGAATTCTGCCTCATTCAGCCAGAAAATTACGCAATGTTTGGTTATCTTTACACACACAACCCAAATTTCTGTGTTGCTGGTTTGGCTCCTTAACTAAGAGACAGGTTTTTGTTCAACCCAGCTGAACTCAAATAAATAGCTAGTCCTGTCCAGTCTCCATTTGTGAAAAGTCTCTTGATCTATTTCTATTGAAAAAGAAGTATCAATTATATTTCATGCAATCTCTTCATTAATCTGGCTGGCTGGAAGTAAAACTTAGTTCCAAAACAGGTCATGTGTTTTGAACATGATTTTAATCTTCCAGGTATCTTTTCAAAGACTGCTATCCTTTGATGGATTCTTTGATTTTGCTGATCACTGGACACTTGGTCAATCTGCAGGATAATGAAATTCCTAAAAACTAATGCAGAAATCACATTCAGAGCTCTTCTTACAATAATTCACAGAGACTGGAAATAACTTTATTTTCTACACTTGCAAGTCAAACAGGCCTGCTAAAAAGCAATTACAAACTCAACATGCAGGTTCTTGAATTTACTGACACGTGTTAATGCTGGACATGTGTAAACTTCCCATTTCTTTCCAATTAAAACAAAAAATGGCCTTTTTTAGCACTGCTCACATTTCTTACCACCATCTTATGCTCATTTATCAACAGATGACAGAACAAGGCAACTTTACATTGGAGATGGACTCTCACAAACCAGCTACACAAAAACCCCCCTTTTTATAAAATAGTTTGTGCTAAGTTAAATATCTCTAAATTCAGTAATTGTCAATGACAATATATTAAGTAATATTGTAATAGTGGTGAATTTTCAGCTCCACTGAAGTCACAGGCAAAATTTACAGAACTTCACCCCCTTCCAAAAACAGGGATAGAGGTATCAGTCCTCAAAAATATGCACCAGTTTTCTTCTAAAATTACACCAGAGTGAGTCAGATCTCAGCAAACCACAGGAGATGAACTCAGTTTCTGAGTTAATCTCAGTGTCGCCTGGTTTTGCTTTTTAATATAAATCCATATTTGAGTTGAGTGCGAGCCAGGAGCCCAGTCTGCCGTGGTGCTGCAGCCCCAGAGGAGGTCAGAAA
The DNA here is from genome assembly GCA_013398615.1 of Brachypodius melanocephalos. NCBI lineage: Eukaryota > Metazoa > Chordata > Aves > Passeriformes > Pycnonotidae > Brachypodius > Brachypodius melanocephalos. Next base: position 9,483,805 of record VZSR01000514.1, read on the forward strand.
GTGAAAACACCATTTCAGATCCACAGGAAATGGTCATTTACCTCCAGTGCTCACACCAAGGACAGCTTCAAGCTGTGCTCAGTTTTCAGGTTTATACTTCTTTCACTTTCCTTTGACTGCAGTCCTTAAAAGCTCCCCAAGAGAAGCAGGGCATCAGATAAAAGTCTAATCCAAGGCATATCAGTAACAAATACGGGCACAAAGAGATGGAGCTCTCCAGGAACTCTCAGAGGGGACATTAAATCTGCTCCCTTGAAATTTAACAGAAACTTTAACTTCTCCAGGAGCTCAGCGAGGCTGTCATTAAATGGCTTTGATAACCTTGAAGATTTTGCAATTCATGGTGAAATTCCTCAGTGCCTGTTAACTGATTTGATATCACATAAAAAGGTTTTCTCATTTATTTTGGTTGCAAGCCATATGGGCATCACCACTTTTCAGCACGTTGTGTAGGCAGCAAACGTTACACTGTCTGACAGACTGGTGTAAGTATTTTCTCCACAGAAAGGAAGGAATTCTTCACAATAATCTTCGTGAGGATTATTTAGTGGTTCACCCCATGGCAGGAGGCTGAGGTAAGGCATGGACAAACCAGAAGGTACAGTGCAAAGAAACTTCTCAGTACCAGGCAACAGATAAACACACACCAGATATGATGCTGACGTGAATGACCATTTCTGCTGCAGATTGGGAGTGGATCAATACTATGCAGCCCAATTAATAAAACATAAAATGACTTTTTAAAGTCACTATTGGAGCTCTACTGTCAATAATATTACAATATACACTAATTTCATATCCAACAGATATGGAAAAACAAAGTTAAATCTGCATTGCATTTGATTCCCCAAGTTCTTACGTCTGCTCCACATAAAATTAATGATTAATAATATTGGCCAAGTGTTTAAAATTAAATCAATGAATCCATGCATGATAGGAGATGTAACCCTCAGAGGGTAAAACTGAATTTGTTTCCTTTCTGGGGGAAAACCACCCATGTATCCTTGAATAAGAATCTTTGTTCAAAGGCTAACAGGAAACTCCAAGTTGATTCAAGGTAAATACCAGCCCCTGTTATCCAAGAAGATAAGAAACACAAATGCACTGGTAATGTTACAGTGTTGTAATACATTACTGAATTATACAACAGTGTTATTTCCCCAAATTCCTGCAACTTATATGACTTAACAGGGACATAGACAATGTTCATATACGAGATAATAAAGTGCTTTCATAAAAGATCACAACTTCCTGTGTTTCCAACAGAAGTATTTACTAAAATGTTATTAAAGATGTTAACCTGTGAGCTGCTGCACCAGAAACGAAACAGTCAGTAAAAAAAAGCTGGAATATGGTATTTAAGTCTTCCTGTACAATTCTGCAGAAAAAAAGCACCTGCAACAAAACCCAGCAGTGGTACCTTTTGTCTTGTTTTTGTTAGCATAGGTCTGAAATGTGCACTGAGAGCTGCAGGATAAACCTCCCAAGCTCTATTTCACATCAGCCGTGTGCATTGAAATACCCACTCTTGTTAGACAAAGGATAAGGCTTATACCAAAAACCACTGTGCCACTTGGCTGCATATCTTTGGTATATTTATAGTGCAACTGTTCTGCTTCTTCTCTGAAGGGGAAAGTTTTCCAAAGCACTGCATCCCCTGCCACTGAGAACCTACTACGAACTCCTACACTCACTAGGACCTCTGACACCAACTTACTGCTTTAAACAAACGAAGAATGTGCAGTGAAAATAATTTCTTCCTGTTTTTTAAACATACTGCTAAAATAAAATTGTGTCATGCTGGAAAGTAATAGCACGTTTCAGTTCTCTTGCAAGATTTTAGGAGCATATTAATATGAGCACAAATTTCACAGCAATTTTTAACGACAGATATCCAAGGTGCTATTTGAAAACATCTGTAATGTAATGATTCTTAATCTAGATTTAGTCAACCTTTGTCTCTTAAAAAAAAAAAAAAAAAAGAGAGAGAGACACCTGTTTTTCATTTTGCTTAGATATTCAGAATTATTCATAATGCATAGAAAGGCTAGAACTACTTAATTAAAATATACTGCAAGCGTGTTTTTTTTAAACTGATATTGCTAAAGCCTTGTAAGATTTACTGTCCAGTATAGCCTGTACTGTAAGATTTACTGGAGTTGGCCTTCACACACAGTACCATGTATTGACACCTGTGCTTCAGCCTGTCTCAGTGGGCACACAAGCACACGACTATGGTACAGATCACCCAGGGGCAGTGCAGTGAAATGTGGTGCTGTTGAAATGCCAGCTCACGGGCTTTCAGCTCCTGAACAGCAGCATCCTCTCTGAGCAGGTCTGTCCCACCAGGCTTGCATACTGCTGCACGCTGGCCTCGTCACTCGGGCCCTTCCTCCTCTTCTTGTACACGCTGTAAGGCATCACGGTTCTCTTGTGGAGCACTCTCACCCTGCCCAGCTCCTTCAGGCGACCTTCATCCACTGCAGAGGCAACCAGAGAGCACGAAACTGGTTATTTATGGTGCCCACATCACCTTAATTTATGCTTCTACCTTCAATATGACTAATGAAAACAGCATGAAGTGAGGAAAGTCATCTGCAGATGGAAGCTGAGCTGAGCTGCAGAGTGTTCTTGAATCATGGCTGGGGACAAACACCAGCCTGCAAAGGAACTGTGTCTGCAGTGTGTGGAAAGGTAAATTGTGCATCCCACATTTCTAATGGTGATGGACAGCATTTCTGAGAACATCTCTACTGCTGTATTTTAAAATTCACATTCATTTAGTGCTCCTGGAGCCAAAAGTCAAACAGAATTGACCAGCAGAGACTTTTCATTACAGAACCCCTCGCAAAATCCACCACACCAGCTGGGACAAATGTATTAAAACCAGCCAGAAGCCTCCAGGCTGTTTCCTCAGGTAAGCATCAGGCAATAAACCATCTTCCCAGGTGAAACTCCCAGGCCCTCCAGCCCCAATCTGGTTTTCCCTTAGTTGTGCTGGTTTCTGAGTTTCATTCTAAGGGTTATATGTCCTTACTTAAGTCTGATCCCTGAGCTCTGGAGATCAACAGAGCAGTGCAAGCACTACCTGGGAGGGTACAACACAATTCCTCTTCACAGACACACACACCACAGTTAAACCTTATTTCCTTCACATACAGACCCCTTGTGACTTAGTTTATCCAGGATCATACACATTAGAGTGTCATTGAATAAGTTAAAACTTCCTTATTTTTATGAATCCCATTGATGCTCCTACTGCTGAACCATAATGTTATATGGCTGCTGTGTGTCAGAAAAATTTGCACTACAGTGCTAGAAAACTCTTTAAAGAATCTCAGAGTACATGCCACATATCTGAGGCCACTGTGGGATAAATTAGTAAAATTATTATAAACTAGTGGGAAAAGAAATCTTGGACTTTTCTGAACTTTAGGTCCAAAAAGTCACTAAGAAGAGTCAACCTGAAATGTGAATTTGAGAATAGAACCATATAAATTCCATATAAAATCCAATAGTAATAGAGATGCTTACTGGAATGTCAGTATTTTGGGACATGAACTATGTGAAGACTTCCTTTTTGACCTTCTTTCTGCTTTTAATTAATGCTTCTTTATGTTTTAAAGGAGGCCATGAAACTCTTCTCTGTGCAAGACATTCTGAAGGACCTGCCCCTGTTCATCCACAGAAATGGCCTGTAAACTTTTTTCTGCTGATTGCCTGAATTTAGTATGTGAAACTTAATGAAGGCTGCCTTACCAAGTTTGGAATTACTTCATTACCTTTATCTGTGTTTTGATTCCTGACATGAAAGCACGATGTGTTTCTTAAGACTTAACTGAGAAAACATGATTTGCAGGAAGAAAATCTGCGTAGTGCTTGCTAAGATTGTGCTTCCCACTAATTATTGTTGGCAATTGCTTTAGATAAACACCAAGTCAAAAACAGTTTATGGCTTTCTCTCCCTCTTTGAAATCCATCAGGTTTTTGATGTGTGGCCAACACTTCCCTGATATCCCAATAGGTTGGTTTTACTACCAGCCCTTCTGCCTCTTCTCTTACATCCTCCTCCTCCTCCCTGAGAGTTCACCAAGGAAAAAATCTGCAAGTTTAGTTCCTGGAGGTGACACAAGTGTAAAGTTATTTTAACCTCTTAAATTGGAAAGTTTCTATTTGCTGCACCTCTAGACTGACTCCCAGTGTGTGCCCTGAGATGGATTTAGGCCAAGCTGAGCCTTCACAGCTCTGTGCCAAAAGCACTTTAGAGCTGTTCCCTACTCACTGTTTGATACTCATTGATTTCAGATTCTCCCAGAGCCTGATACTGTGGGTGAGTTCATCCTCTGGCTTGCAGTGCTGCTGGCCCCAGATGTGATTTCTCTGAGAGCCTAAAGCTTCTGTACTCTTGATTTCACTGCAGCCTTCCTGGCTCAGCTGAACTCGGTTCTTGCTGCTCAGCATTTGTGCCCTTCCTCCACTTTGACTTGTTGCCTCCTTGCAATGAAAAATAACATTCCAAATTTCTACAGTGATTACTTGTTCTGCCACTGACTCCCCTCAAAATCAAAGCTTTAATAACAAAAATAACTTTCTGTGAAAGTACTTAAAACGTATGTAATTTAAATTCCATCTGTAAAAAAAACTTTTTACTGAGATGTTAAGTATAAAATAAAGTAATCTCAGGTACATAATTAAGCTTTTAGACATGGCAAATAGGAACTTGTGTCACCATCATACAAATCTGAAAGTCAAAACTCAGCCACCTTTCAGTTGCTGCTGGTCTGGAGGCAACATCATGGGAATTCAGGAAACTGTTGCCTTTAAACACTATTTAAATATAAGCAGAATAAATTTAAGATAATTTAATGGAAAATAAAAGCAGATTGGGCTCTGGCACACTTTAACAAAGCAGTTACTCTCCCAATAAGAAAAACTAAATATCTGTTCCTGCTGAGTGGCACATGGTAAAATTTGCTTTGTATTCAAGATGATGCCAACTGAATTCTAACAGGCCCAGCTGATGCTGGGACACAGCAGCAATCACAATTCAAAACGAGACCAAATGCTTTATTTTAAAAAAAATTCCTGGCTGAAAATAAGAAAAAAACATCCTTTTATTTCCAAGTTTTAGTGAAGAAATGTTATTTAATGACTTCCCTTTCTGGAAAGACCCTGACTGATCAGATAGTGGAACAGTGTATTAGGGCAATTTTAGTCATTACTGTAATTACTGAATACAGTACTGTAACCACTAAAAAGTTTTTAAGAAGTGCTTATTTTTCCTCCTCACACTTTCTCATTTTTCACCTCCTGAGCTGTTGATTTACTGTAGTCTACAGAAGAGACAGTGCCATTTGACATAAAAAATATACAAGGTTTCATCCCTTAATTCAGCTACATCTATCAATATAGTCTGGACGGTAGATACACAAAATACAGAGCAATCAATTATGTAGATTGAAAGTTCCTGTAATTTTAGAGAACTGAGCAACTGCAGCTGCCAACTGAAAATAGAAATATTATCCTGTAAGTCTCCGAGCTAAAATTCTTGTTGAAAAAATTCTTGTCACTTCTTTATTTTCTCCCCTATATGCCTAAAGCAGTGAATTATTTATGCTGGAGTGGCCTGTTGAAATTTGAATATAGAAGAGATTTCACTTCTAATTCAACCTTGCCACTGTGACCCCATAAAGACTGCAGAGAGGTGTTAAAATGTTCTGTTCCCAGCCCCATAGCAGTGTTAAATGGAATCCACATATGGAGGATTTCCTTTCTGAAAACACAAAGCCTATCAGAGACCTTGCTAAGTGCCAGCAGAAAACAAAGCAAGGAGCAGGAGTGATCCAAAGCCTCTCCATGCACTGGGGTGTCTCGGCAGGCACTGGCCTGAGCTCCTGACCCAGCTCACACATCCACCTTCACCAAAAGTGCTCAAAGGCAGCCTCAGCCTGCACTCACCCCAAAAAAAGGCTCCCACACTCCAGGGATGAGGAGGGACGTGAGGAGCAGGAAGCCTGACAAGCTCCTGTACAAGCCAGTCCTCATTTCTTTGCACAACCCAAACCAACTTCCCCCTGAAACTACAAGCTTCCTCCCAAGCCAAAAAAAAAATTTTCAAATGCTGATAAGCATTCCTGCTGAAATACCAGCATGAAATAAGGAGTGGTTTCACCTTCTCTATTCACAGCAATAGAAAGCTGGACAGCAGTGTGCATTTTAAAGAAATCCAGAATTTCATGGTCGGGATCTTTTTCTTACAGCTCAGGGGTGGATTAGCATTTTTCTAACGTTATTTGGGGAAGCTCATACGCAAAAATTTTTACTCTTCACATGTATTAACCTTTATTTTTCCTCCCTAACACAAGCTGAAGTGAAAAGCAGCTCCATCTGGTCAGAAAGCTGGGTAAGCATGTGCAAAGCTGGACAAGGGAGACTTGGAGTGGAGAGTGAGCTCTGCAAGAGCCTGAGAGCCAAGCTCACATTGAAAAAAAGGGCGATGGCTCAAAGTTTCTATAGCAAACTATTAATAAATCAGCCTTTTGGGGGTGGCTGAGTTGGGCCATGCTGGTTTTGATCAGCAGTGATGTGGAAGGGCAGCCTGAGCTGCAGCATCCTGGGCTGCTCCTCTTTAGAGCCATGGCACCTCTGCCTTCCTCCCCTTGGACACACTCCTCACAAACATGACATTTTTAAATTTCTCAGGGGTATAACCTAGAGATGGAAGCAATCTAACTTTCCTTTGAAGTGCTTTTTTCCACTTACAGGAAAACAAGTGAAGAAATAATTAAAAGTAAAGTGACAAACGTATTGACTTTCCCGTTTTCTAAACAGGAGAGAGGACAACTGTCCATTTCCAAAACAACCCACATTAGTCACAGGAAAATATTTCTTATATTTTCTGTACAGAATGGACTCAGAATTAGTAAGAAGCCTAACTCAGGACTGACATTTCTAACTCACAAAATGAAATGTGGTAGTCCTGCTGAACTCTGAAATTATTCTGTTTCTGATCATAATTTTCCTTAAATGCTCCTCATGTCCCTGGAATAATGAAAGCATTTGGCCATATCATTTTGTAATTCTGCATCCATACTACATAGAGAATCTGGATTTTTTCCCCCATCACAGCAGGAGAAAACAGTGAAAGAAAGAAAGGAAAAGGCAAAGAACCAACCCTAATTCAAAAACTAAAATATTTAAACCTGTGTCATTAACTGAAACTTGTGATTCACTTTGAAAGCAGACATTGAAGGAAACTCACATTATAAATTGAACTGTCATTTTGCTTAAAAATGGAATCTCAAAAGAGTTATTTTTACCTCTAATCATTAAATTCACAAAGTATGTACAAAAGTATGAAGATAAACACATGACAACTGCTGCATTTCCAGCCCATGAACATGCTGGGGTTTTGATTTTGTTTCACGTTGCTTGTGGTTTTTAATCCTCATTTTTGAAGCACTTAGGATTTGCATATTTTTAAAGATGAACATAATGTTCCTATTTTTACAATCAAAGAAAAAAAAATTAAAAATTCCATTTACAGGGACATTGAAAGTTTCATGATACTCGAGCTTTCAAACTAGGTGTGAAAATGATGAAAAGCACCATCCCTCGCTGGTTACACTATGGTGATGTTAATTTATATGAGAAACACTACAGCCTTGTTGAAATTTTTTTTAAAGAAAAGCTACATCTGGTTTGCCTGACCTTGTCACAGTTAATGATCAATGATTTTAAAACAAAGAAACTGCAAAAGGAAGAAACACATTAACTTTTCAAATTCTACGACTGAAACATAGGCGATATTAATTACTGGAAATCAAAAATTATTCCACTAGTCAGAAGCCAAATCTTTCTGACCTTTGAATTTCAGTTAATTTCTTACCCAATTTAAAGCATAATTTCTTTTGTTCACCAGCAAAGTATAGGATATCATCCTCAAAAACAAAAAGGCCAATCAGCAATACCCATTAATAGTTATATTTATATAAAACAGTAAGCTGAAATGTGCTTTTTCTCATATTGCTTCTTTCAAACTAGACTCATACATTAAGGAATATAAAGACCCCTATGCCTTAGGGCACAAAAATACTAACTCAAACCAAAATAAGAGTACAGTTAAAATGAAGCATAAACAACAACACACAAAAACTCAATGAAAAGAATTCTTAATTAAAACCAGAGAGCACAAGTCACAAAGGAACTACAGTAAAATGCTCAGGATATTCTCAATCAGCCAAATCTTTGCAGTTACTCTAAGAAAAAATAGGAACTTTTGAAACCACTGTTCAAAAAGAACACGGTTGTAAGTGGAAAAATGCACCTTTATCAAAACGTTACCAATGATCCTTAAAACAGGGGAATGAACAGTTTTACAGGTATAGGGATTGGCAAAATGGGCAAAGACAGAAAGTTGCAACGAGGGGAAATCCTGAAGGCATCTTCCAACCCAAACTTTTGGGCTTTGTGCCTGAACTCCTCCAAGTGGTTTACGACGTGGAGCTGCACGCCGAGGAGGGGCAGGCGGATCGCTCGCCCTGCTGTGCCACGGAAACAATAACTCATTGTGCTGGGACTCCCGTTATTCCTGGGGTAAACACCAGCAGGGGCCGGTGGAAAACGTTTCCTCTACATGCAGAACTCACAGCAGCTCAGGGGCTCAGCTGGGATCCACAGCTTCTGCCTTACCTGGAAACAATCCCTGTCTGCGCCGCCCAGCACTGAAATCCGACTGGACACGCTTGAAGAAGATGCACATAAAACCATATGCATAAAATTCCCAGCTTATTTGAGGAGCTCTCATATAATACAATCATTCTAGCCTACCTCAATCTGTTATCCTGAAAAAAGGTGACTGGAAAATGTCTACTGAAGGGCAGGATTTAAATCATAGAACCACAGAATCATTCAGGTTGGAAAAGCCTTGTAAGACCATCAAGTCCATCCATTAATCCAGCACTACCAAAGCCACTAATCCATGTCGAAGTTAGAGTTCCAAAACAATGGGAAGAAAACAGGGAAAAAATCTGAAGGAATGAAAGAACTAAATACTATTTATTAAAATATTTGAAGAGCATAGAAGTGAATGCGGCAGAAGAGGATCTTTCAAAAAGAAAGGCAAAGTCCTCATTAAGACTGATATGTGAGGAGGAAAAAAACCAGAGATGAGAGTCAAACTGAGAACTACAAATGCAAACATCTCCATGAAATAGGAAAAATTGAAGCAATTGGCAGTAGCTTATCAGCCAAATAAATCAGATTACAGCAGTCAATTTGCTGGCTAAATTAATTAAAACATGGAACCAATTACATTCCACGTGAGGGGCTGGGATGACGTCACCAGAGCAGGGAGTGAATGAGGATCATTCCAGAAGGTCTGACCCTGGCACAGGTTTCCCTGGTGGATGTTGGAGTGTGGCTCAGCACATGCCTGTGGTGTCCTTTCCATGGCTGCTCTGTGCCTGGGCCTAATTACAGCTGTTAACTTTTATCACATTTGGAAACCAGTCCCACACGCTCATTGTCCTCAGCACGAAATAAATCTGCACGATCGCTCTACATGTCTCACATTATTGAACTTTTAATTCCTGCTCTTGTGCTCCTAACACCTTCTGCCTATGGAAAATTATTTCAACAGGATTTGGCAGTCCTTGTCCTTCTCCATATTCCTCTGAATCTTCACACCGCCCCCCAAAAAAAGCAGAATTATTCTGCTGGAAAATCAAATATCACAATGCTCAAAAGGTGCAACAGTATCTTGAGCACAAACCCATCTAAGAATCATCTTTTCAATGCAAAGAGAAGTGAAATATGCCAAGATACCTTTATTTTTCAAGGGGAGCCCTCCAAAAAAAGAAAAAAAAAAAAAAAAAAGAGGTCATTTCAAAATGCGTCCATTTGTTTCACAATCTCTATGATGGTCATCTTAGATTAACATGTTTTTGAGAATTTTGCAGCCCAAGCCAAAGGTTTCATGAACCACACCAGAAGTCAGACAATTGTGCTGCTCGAGAGGCACTGGTTTGGTCTGCTACGTATATGTTCAAAGCAGATATATTTAGAATATCAATAAATCCAAACTTTAAAATCACAAGTATTTATTAAAGTTTGCATTTTCTAACTTACACACCAATTTATGCCATGGCAGTTGCTCAGGACCCACAAATTAAGCGAATAACATTTCCTTTGTATTACAGAAGCACTGCATGTGAGGCTAAACCCCCACACCAGTCATTTCAATTTAATCCAAACATAGTAAAATGTGAGGGGAAAATGTGCCTGGCTACACCTTATTGGCATTACCTTCATTGTTTAAACATCTTGTACACTCAAGGATCACACTGGATTTAGAAAGATGCATTCTGATGGCTCTAAGTGTTCATTAACTTAATTAGAAACAGATAGAAACTTGTAAGATGTGTCTGTTCTAGAGAAACTGCTAGAAAGAACAGGGATGTCTGTCTTTTTCTTGTTTACAGAATTCAAATTTATTACCTATAGCTGTGATAATAGTGGGAAGTTCTAGTTTGTGATATATCAGAGCGTATTTAAACTGTTTCCCAACTCTCTGAAATACACAACACTATTTAAAAAATAAATTATAAGCAGCAGTTGTTTTAGAGCAAAGCAGCAATTTCTCCCAAATCAGATGATTGCAGAGTTCTAAACAATTGGTTTAATGTTTTCCATCTGTGATAGTTTCGCGACCACATTTTCATCGTCTCAAGAAGTTCAGCGCATTTATCCTTGTAAACATTAATCTACATCACACCACCCTTATAAACATTAACATATCCTCTCTTTGCATTAATCCCTCTGCCTACATTCATCCTACAGGGAGACAGCCCTTTGCCAGGGACTTGAACTCTGAGACGTGACCAAATGGCAACCACAGCTCACTTTCAGGACACAAATATGTGATCGTGGCTTTTCCGTCAACAGAAAGAACAAGACCAGTATCACGTTAATATACTAAAATTTTTAAATACATTGTAAAAATTAAACAGTCTCTGTACTGGATGGGAAAAAAGAAAGTCGACAAAATTTGTGTACACAAGTCAACACAACACTTGGGTTCACATACACAATAAATATAAAACCTGTTTGAAATACTCTTCAATAACAAGCTGCACTAAAAAATTGTACGTAAAATAAAATATTTTAAAAACACAACACTAGAAATTATAATTATTGAAATAGTTGGGACAAATTCTTTTTATAGTGGAAGCATTATGCACAAAAACACATATTTAAAATAAACAGTTTTGTATATCTGCCTGCAGATTTCTGGTTTGATTTAAGTTTTATTTACTAGAACTAATAACATTCAGTTGCTTGCAAGAAGCATTAAGATACATAATGCAATCACTACTAAGAAGATTCAGAAGTTGTTAAATAATGGGATTTTTATTTTCATTTTACTACTCTAGCTTACTATGAGCAGCAGAATAGACAAAAATACACAGAAAGATGTTTTTCTAAAGAAACAGTTTTTCACCTAAAAGCTTTAAAAATCTGGTAAAAACATGTAATACAAGTTGTAAGATTAGTACAGAGAAAGACTGGAAATCTGAAGTCATTTTCTGTAGTTCAGTAACTCAAAAACGAGTGATCTGCTATGAACTCTGGAGGTATTACATGGAATGGGTTTTCTACAGAGTGATTCTTGTGAGTGTGAAGTGAGGATTTTCTGACCTCTCCATAGCTGTGTGGTGCTCCAGGACTTTCTCCTGAGAAGGGGAGCTCAGGCACTGATTTTAGCATTGGTTTGGTTTTAAGTTTTCATTCTGAGGGTTAAGGCTTGCACATGAACACGAGGCAGTTTCAAAGGCTTTTTTGGATGTCAGCATCTGTCCTTTGTGCAGCCACAGCCTGATCACTGCAAAGCACAGAACAGACAAATCCTCTCCTCTGGATTCCACTGCCTATCCTCACTTTGGCTCACACCAGCTGCAAACAGCCTAAAGCCTGAGTTCCTCTAAGGACTTCCACTCTGCTGGAAGAAGAAAGAAGATTTTACTGCTGTGCAGAGGTGGCAGATGCAAAGTCTGGTCTGCAGCAAGGAGTGGAAGGTGGCTTTGTAATCCTCTAAGTCGTTTGGCTTTGTAATCTCTTTAGGTGGTGTATCCAAGTAACAGCCTCCCTTATTCACCTCTACAAGTATCTAGCAACATGCTCAAATTTCAATCCTATCATCCCTTATTTTTGCTATTGTCAAGCCCTTCTTCTCATTGTTCTATCTCTATGAACTACTACAAAATTCTGTCTTTTGTCCATGTCTCTGCCAGCTACCCTGATCACATCAGAGATCCTCACTTCTAAAGCTTCCCTCACTCTGCTTCACTCCATCTTCATTCCTGCAGGCAGCAATCTCAGTTCTACCTCTCACTATAGGATTCTATCCCAGACAAATTTATGTTTTGAAGGAAACTGCTTTGTGTCTCCATATTCTTAATTTCTCCTACAACTCTCACACTGTAAAAGATTTCTCCACTCTGAAAGAGAGTGGAACTGAACTCTGAAACACAACTAAGCAACTTCCTTAGATCCCTTTCTTTGAAACTCTCCTTCACTGTGATGTTTACAAAAAGGTCAGTTTAGTCTAATACTATTTAGTCTATTAATAGACCATAATTTAGTCTACTGCTATAATTGACCAGGAAACCCAGAAGTGCCTCTCTCTCCTTTATGCCACCCTTTTGCATCCATCATGGTTTGTGTTAACCATATCCTCTGGAGCAGTCTTGTCTTCAAGAACACACAAAGGCAGAGGAGCCTGTGTTATGCCTTTGCAACTTTTTTTTTTAAAATGTGCTGAAGAAAATACTTTCATTTTAATTAATGTATTCCATTCGATGGCATTTTGATTTCACTCTATTATTAGATCTGCAGGAAGTTGAGCAGATGTGTAGTAGCTTAGCCACTTTATCAACATCAGCAAACAAAATGGTTAAGACAGAAAAAGCCCTGAAGTCCTTTTGAAGTGCAGCTCTCAAAGCTCTGCTCACACAGCACCAGCAGACACAGGAAGGTGGGAAGCAGCCTCCACCACTGGGACTGCTGTGGGCCATGCCTAAAAATTTGGACAAAGCTTTTTCACCTGGGTAACAGCCCCATGTTCATCTTGCCTGGCACCAAGTACAGCCCCCACTATGTGACACAGTCATGTAACTATGAAGGCTTTGAAGCCGCCACTCAGACTGGGATTGTGTCTGCCCTCATTTGAAGTTGTTTTTTAAACATCTTGACAGTCCAGCACTGATGGAAAGAAAGATTTGAAGTTTCTCACTAATTTAATTACCATCCCAAAAGTAGATTTTTTTTTTTACACAGACTTCTCCCAGGAGCAACAAACTGAAAATCTCAACAGATATTAGGAAGAGAGAAAACAGGATACTGAGTTAGTCTAGAAAATGGAAGGACAAAAATATTGCCAGGATACCAAATAAATGATTTATAATTCTTTCCACACTGCTCTTGTTTCATGGGTAAAGCTGTTAGGGAAGACAGCAATGAAGTAAAACCCTGAGGAACAGTCTTGGAAGGAAGTCAATGGGTGTGCCCAGGAATATTTCAGCAAATGCTGTCATGTGACTGACTTCTCTCATCAGTTTGATGTGTTATCAAAGCCACTGACTGCAGAGCAACCTTTTAATTAAGAACTTCTTTCTTTAGCATATCTCCATCTGTACTTACAGCTAATGGCGGTTAAATGAAGTTCAGCACTATCTCAATTTCCAGACTGCATCAGTATCCAAACCCTCTGTTAGTGCACCACCAAACTACTCAGTTCTAAATAAATGCCTGGCCACTGGTTATTAATATCAGAATCTTCAAAAATCTCTCTCTTTTATAAGATGATGCTAGGTCTTCTAAATTTTTCAAAGTGAACAGACAACAAAAATGAAGAACCTGTTACAAGGCATGAGTTATATCAATTAATATTTTCTAATGCTTTAAAAAAAGCACCACTTATAAATTATGAGTATCTTTTTATTCCAGAAAAGTAAAAGTAAATCTGATTTAGGAAAGAGAGCTGCAATGTAATGTGTATGAATACTCAAAAACCCTTTTCGTATTACAGAGGCTTGAAACCTCAAAGCACATAACACACTCTCCTGAATCTGCAAGTGGTAAATTTATTACATACATTTTTATGATTTTTTAAAAGGAGGGAAAACACATTCAAAAATTCAATAACATTATGAATGCATGAATTATGTCTTGTACTAACTCTGAATAAATTAGCGTGAGACAATATTTCCCAAGTTTTCTGGCATTACAGACAGCAATAGAAGATGACCATTACCAGTGCCTGCTTCACTGCTCTATGCAGCAATGAAAGTCACATCATTTCTCCCAGTGGTTTACTGGATCTGGTTATTGCCCTCAGTTTCAATGCTGGAAGTCCCACTCCTGATAAATCACGCCCTCCTTAACCAACGCAATTACAGAAAGTGCTACAGAAAGCTGAGTCAAGAGGAATAAAGCACACCAACATTTGTATTGCTCTTTTTCAAATCCACTGTAACTTCATTAAACTCTTATTAGTGACTGTTGGAGAGAGTAAAGAATGAGGAAGGGAACTGATTTCAGTGGTGAGGAATGGCTTCCTCCAAGCAGCAACCCAAACCCCCAGTGCCTACGAGCTCCCAGCAGGCCCAGAACATCCCAATGTGCAGCTATGTTTTAATTTCCTTAAACCACAGGACACGAGTCTCAGCTCCAGCAGGGTCTGGAGCGAGATCTTCTGTGCTGATAATGACGCAAAGCTTTGTTTCCCGTGGTTTCCAAACGCCTGCCATGCCACAGGGATTTCACACCATCCACAAGATGCTGCCCCTCTGCTTGCACGGGGTTAACACCTTCACAGGCTCCAATTCAACACTCTCTCCTTTCTGAATACCATAAGTGTCCCAAACACCACTGGCCTCCAAAATCATTCCCTTCCTTCTCTTACTTTTGTAATTTTTTTCCAATTTCCCATCACCAATCTAACAAATATGGATTTTCTTGAACCTTACCATTGTAATTCCTACAATGTTCCTGCTGAGCAACGAACAGGCAGAGGGTGAGGAAAAGCAAGGAACTCAAAAGCATTTCCAGAACTTCACAGTCCTGCTCAAGCAGTCTTTTCAGATTCCTTTAATTTATCTACATCCTACCCTTTGAACAGTTAACTGCCTAGGGAACCCAACTAAACTATAAGTAAAAAGTAAAAGGATCAAACAGAAAAAAAAAAAAAAAAAAAAGGAAAAAAGAGTAAAAAGAAAAAATGTAAAAAGAAAGGTGTAGCTGCTGAAGATACTGAGACTCAGACAGTTAAATCTGTGTTTTGGGGCCTAGAAACAGATCACAGTGTTACATGCTCTTGAGCTGAACAATGCCACACATCTCTGAATAATATCACAGCCACACTCAATTGTTACTCACAGGAGACAGAAAACTTCAAAACCAGGACATGCAACAAGTTGCAATTAATAACAAAAGTTAAGTTATTCCCTTTCCCTTCAAGCACCACAGCAAGCATGGTCTAACACAGCTCCCTTGGGGCCTGCCAGTGGCCCAGAGAGTCAGTAACTAAAGCAATTTTGTGGGTTTTTTTTTCATTTGACTGCCTTGTTTTACAGTAGCATCACTGTACTGAGCTCTGCTCTGTAGCAATTTCAATCAGTCAATGCTGGTAAATCACTAAGTACCTATTTTACACAGTGTGTAAAACTATGTCACATTACATCAAGATGTTTGAGGTGCTTCTGCTGTTTATTGTGTTCTTCACACCCACTGACTGTTAAACTGAATGTTTAATTGATTGTTAAACTAAATCTGCCACTCTATTTCTTAACAAAAGCACCTGATGCCTTTAAGCTTCTCCAGTCTTTCTACTTTCCTGTATTGATTCCAATTTAATTCCTTTATGCATTCATCCAACAGGAATGTGAGGAACAATCATTTTACTGGTTTTGTTCATACCCAGAATACCAGGTATAATTTGAAAATAATCTGAAAAGCAGTAATATGTGTTAATTTTGAACTACTTACAGTCTGCAGGACAGAGTGTACTTAAAACGTGCATTGCTTAAAAGATAAAATTCTCTATTTACTAATGTTCGCTGCGGGAGTTGTGAATTGTACACTTTTTATCCTTTACAGGTAAGATCTCCATGCTGCTTCAGCAATAGATGATTCTGATACACTGGAAACAGACAGAGAAATCAGAGATATTTCATTCCTTGTAGGCTCACCTGCTTTTCCATCCTGGTTGAAGCGGGAATATTTGGAGTGCTCCAGCAGGGGCAGGCATTGCTCAATGGGTGTCCACACGTAGGTCTCTGGACACAGCAGGTCAGAGGGCCTGTACTGACCCTGGCAAGGGGAAAAGACGGCAAAAAAAAAAAAACAAAAAGAGAAGCAGTCACATCACTTGCACAAGAACTCTGGCTACAACTTGACTTTCCAAAAAGCAAGGAATAGTTTTTAATCTAATCTACACCAAATGAGTGCTCAGTGAAATCACAGGCTTTAGTCATTTCAGCACCATCTCAGGAGCACAAACTCGACCTTGGCACGTGATGAAAATGTAAAATTAACATAACACACTTCCACCATATCCAAGACGAACTAGGAAAATTTTAGCTTTGCTTACTGGCACTCTGCATTTAAATTATCCTCTGGAGCTCTGCTGAGCTGGGGCCAACACTAAAAAACTCAGCACCTCCAAAAGCAGCTCATCTCAAGTGTTGGTAATTCTAGCAAATAATGGAGACCAAATAAAAAAAAAAATCTAATAGAAAAACCCCACTGAACAGTAAGCAGGACACTATTTTTATTACATTACTGATGGAGCATTTTGTTCATTGCTACTTAAATAGTAACACTTTAATTCATGAAGCTTTTCCTGGATTAGCTTACAGGTAATGATTAGTGAAATTCTGCTATTTTTTTGGTTGATTTATTAAGAAGGTATTCTTTGCAGACATTCCCAGAAACTAAACAGCCTTAATTATTTTCCCTCCAGCTACACAGAAAAATCACCACCTCAGCAATAATAACCTCCCCTAATCAGATCTTCATTTGATTTAAAATAAGATTATTCAGCGGCCTATAACTTAAGTCAAAATTCTATCTTTGGGCCATTACTCAGGCAATCCATACACTCTCAACATTCAGAGCCATATGGTGGCAACAGCAAATTAATTTTTAACTTGCAAATTCATTGCACATCTCAGCTTGAAACTCAGACATACAGTAAAGAGAATGAAAAAGTTTAAGAATACAAAATAAAAATTAAAAGACGGCGTTATCAGAAGTCACCCTGCAGTTGATGCCATTAAGAGATCTTCACATCAATTACGTTAAATGGATAATTAAGATCATCACCTTGAGATGAAGCTGATTTACTGCCCAGTATCTGCTCTGAAAAAAGGCAGCAAAAAAGCCTTGCATGAGGCTGAACAAGGTTTGGGAAGGGACAACACAAAATTACTGTCACTGCAGCCTGGAGGTGAAGACATTCCTTTAGGGCCACCCAGTTTTGGAGAATCAGAACCACCAGAAATTCCCAAATTTTTTTATGCTCTTAGTGTTCATGTTATTTAAAGAAAAATTAGCTTTTTAAAAATATTCCCCACCAGCAGTAAATTGTTAAGTAGGAAATACAAGAATTAGCTCTGATAAAAAGTCATCAGTGTCTGTGCAAAGAAGATAAAAATAACCAAACTTCAAGTCAAGCCTTGTCAAATACCTGAGGTAGATTTCTGAAAAGGTCTGTACGACTGATTATCTCATCTGAAAAACATCCAGGATTGACTTGTAACTACTACTGTTGGGTTTTCTTTAAATTAAAGGCAAATTTTTATATTAAATTAAAACAATATTCCTCCAATTCTGTTCAGAAACTTAAACCTCAAGGCCCTAGAAAATCCTCTAAAGCCAGAGAATGGAAGTGACATTTTTAAATAAACCACTTTGAAATGTTATGCTCTCTAAACAGAAATAGTTGAAAGCTATGTGAAGGTAGTGCTTAAAGAACTTTTAATCATCATCACTCAGATGAAACTGTTTAAGGACTTGGGGAAAAAATATGCCTTTTTAGTCATATTTTATAATAAAATTAGAACATAATTACTTGTTGATTTAAAGACATTTTCTCAACTGGCCAAGGAGGCAGAAATAGCCAAGGAACTGTCGTTCAGAGCTGTTGCTTAAACACAGAAAATACAAGTGGCAAATTAATCTTTCCTAGTAGCATGAGTTGAACTCATGGCTCTAAGAAAAGACTGTCAAGGCACTCTCAGTTTCACTAGAAGATCCTGCTCTCACATCTTGAAATTTATCCCATTTGTGAATCCCACACATGAAAATCACTATGCAGCTCTATTCTGAATTTCCCACTTACTTCTGTAACATTACAGTCTATCATAAAATGGGATGGATAAAATCAACTGCATTGCGGCATTACTGGTTTGGTTATAATTTATAAAAACTTTCTTTAGCATTGAGCAGCACAGTAAAGGGAAAAATTGATTATCCAACCCATCACTGTAGATTCAATATTTATTTTGGGCATCAAAATACCATAATTTGGAGAGAAAGGGAAAAAATAGTTCTAGAGGTGACTTTCTTTAGATGTTTTCTTCCCCCCAAATTTAGGAGCTTGTTAATAAATAGGTTGTTAATAAACAGCAGCCTTCCCTGAAGGCACAGGAGGCTGTGGGGATGACACATCACTGACCCAGGACACTCAGCGGAATCAGAGGCAAAAATGAAAGAAGCCCTTGATTCTCTTTGATATCCTCCCTTCCCAGAAGTGTTTCCAAACACACCAGGAGGAAGAGGTTCTCCTGTAAAGATGTTTGATTTCCACTGCTGGTCAAACCCACATCCCATGAGTCATTCATTCCACAGGGGAAGGGGAACACAGGATGCACCCAGGTGAGTTCCCAATGAACAGCATCTGCACCGTGTCTATATTGACAGGACTAAAAAGGGAACCCACAGGACCTGATTAAATCAAACAAAATTATTTCTAAGGGCTTTTACCTCCTCCCATCCTTTCCATAAGCATTTACTCTCAATTTACTTCCTTCCTTCAGAATACTTAAAACCTCCTATTTACTTATTTTTAAATAAACCACTACACATTCACCTCCTACTTTTTTCCTCCCTCCCTTTATTCCTGGACTGCAAAAACACCTAAACCTGAGAACTCACACAGATTCTGCCTCATGTACATGAGCATCTGTGCTTCAAGAAAAATGTTCAAATTTCATTATTCACTCTAAAATGATTACATCATCTAAATAAATTGCCTCTGAGAATACTATTTATATTCCTTCTTATTCTTAATATTGATTTACAGTATACACCCAACATAAATCCAACATAGAAAGGGGTCTCCTAAAAGGAAGTGCTGCAGAGGGATTTATCACTCTGGAACTTAATCAGATTTGCAAAACTGGTTTTGAAAATCATTTCTCTTTGGCTTCAGATTAAATCAGCATTCACTTCTGAAGTGATTCTCTCTACGGTAAGAGTTCACAACTGAAAACATTTTGCCTTCTTTTATCTCATCATATACAAGCTCTTGCACAGTAGAACTGTTTAAGTTGTCCAAACCATCTTGGGAATATTAAACTACAAGACTTTCAACAAAAAGTATCATTTTACAGACCATCTCTAAGCACTCAAGTTTCAGCTTCTCAAACCCAATACCACCTGCTGATGAAATGAACTCTGTCAATATGAAACAACTGCACATATTTCTCTCTCTGCATCTACATTTTGCCAAGAAATATCCAAGAGACAAAATTTGCTTTTTTGAAATGTTTTTGGAAATAAGAAACACCCCTGGTCTAGTAGAAGATGTCCCTGCCCACAGCAGGGGATGGGACTGGATGATCGCCAAGGTCCTTTCCAATCCAAACCATTCTGTGATATCTCCATTATAATGATCAAAGAGAATTAAATTCTTTACAAATTCTTTCAAGCTATTCCATACCTTTTACCATCCTGGTTAACCTGTTCTTTTCCCAATTTTGCTTTTTCTTCTTTGAAAGAGGGGAAAACCATTTCAATTGCATTGTTCAAGGAGCATTAAAACCCAACATGTAACAAAGGTATAAATTAGATTAAAGGTACAAATTGGATTAAAGATACAAAAAAGATTAGATAAACATACAAAAGATAAATATCTGACTAATCTATCAAATAGCTTGACTAAAAAGCAATACTGAAAATTAATATGGCTAAGAAATATTTGAGCACATGGTTCCTTCTAACAAATCAGCTCACTGCAACCTGAATGTGACTGGTTTTTACTAAAAAATACCTGCAAGATGTTTTGTTTTCACTAATGTTTGCGGCATTTTTCCTCCCAGATAATATAAAAGACAGAGCCTTCAAGGTGCTTTCCCTTATATACAATTAGACATGCTGCATTTTAATTGGAAGCTTCTGGAAATTCATTTTGCAGAGAGACTGCCAAGCCTAAATTAATACTTCACACGATGGCTTTTGTTTTACAGTTTTCCGATTACAATCAACCAGAACTTGTCTGAACTTTTGTTCCACAGGAAGGGCAAAGGCTTTAATGAGACTTTAGTCTGGAGATTACTTTTGAAATATTTTGCAAAATCTGAGGGATTTGGTAAGCACTTGAGATGAAAAACACCAGCAGAGTTTGTTTTTGGAGTCTAAGTAAAACTTAAAATGTTGAACTATCAAGAAAGACAATAGTCTCAAAAGGGAAGGTCGAGCACCAGTAGCACTGAAAAAACAAAACAGGAAGGTTAAACTCACATTTAATTCTTTTATCAGGTACAGTTTACATCTGTATTCTATTTTTTCACAATAAAGCCATTGATCTTTTATTAAAAGCGAATTAAGACTGCCTTCATCTCCATTTCCAGCCAGCTGCCTGAAAAGCACACAAACAAAGCAACCTCAAATTATCAACAGCCACCCATTAGAGCTGGACAGCGCTGCCTGTGCAGGAGCATTCAGCCTTTCTCTGACAATTCCTGCTGGAATCCCCCAGCAGAGTGCTGCAGCAGAGCCCTGCTTCTTGATTTCATTCCATAAACAGAAATAAGAGAGTGTGGATCCCCAGGAGAGCCCTTGGGTGGTAACTTGACCTGCTGTGTTCTCCCAGGTCGGCTGTGCCAGCCCGGACAAAGAGCTGCACATCCCAACCCCACTGTGCTTCCAGCCTCTCACGTGGCATCCAGCTGGGCAAGGCCTTAAAGACTGCAGAAAAACAACAAAATCCACCCCCTTGCCTCCACAAATTCAACCCCACCTTGTAGTCACTGTTTTAAACATCTTTTTAAACAAAAAAAAAACTGTGAGCAAAAGGCACAGAATGAAGCAAGCAGCTCTGTTTATCCAGGAGAGAGGGCTGAAGACTTCACCTTTATCATCAAAAAGTATTGAGCTTACAAGGAAATATATATCAAAGAGGAGTTACAGCATTGGGTAACTCAATTAACAAGTTGGATTTTACCAGGCTGCCTGAAACTCCAGTGCCAGCATCAAACCAATGTTGTCCAAGCAGCAAACTTTGAAATAATTATGATATCCTAATAATTTTTAGGAGCCCAGAGCTGCATTCTTGAGAGCTTAGTCACCTTTATGTTTAATTAAAGAATAATGTGCTGTAATCCTTAAAAGATGTTCCGAATAACAGCCAGAATTTATTTTGCAGCTCACAGAAGTCGAGTACATGAAGTGCCAGTCCTTGCTCTTCAGAAAGATGTTCATTCTCGTTTAGTTACATCATCACAAAATCTGTGTAATGGGAATTTTATAGGCAGCCAGGGAGCTGTAAGGTGCTTCCCAAGGCACCTCAAACATGGAAACTAAAGCAAACACCCACCTTCTCCCATATTCTTTGGTTTCCTGTAAGTGAAAAGTAAATATAATCTGATGTTGTGTTTCCAACAGAAATATGGAATCATAGAATGCTTTGGGCTGGAGAGGACCTTTAAGATCATCTAGTTCCAATATTTATCTAGATCAGTTAATTAGGTAACTATTACTTTTAACTGTCTTTCTAAATGTTCCTCAGTGATGTTTAAACTCACTGTCCAAAGCAAATTTGTATATAACTTGCACACTTGCACCTCTTTTTTGTTTATTTCCCAAGTCCATGTAATGCATTAAGAGAAATAACTGATGATAAACCCAAAGTAAAAATTTTTCTGACATTTGTTTCTACATATCAAACAAAATAATTTCCTACAATTATTGACTATATATTCACACTTGGCTGTATTTCACTAAATATGAAAAAATAGCATTTCAGAAGGTTTTCATAGTGTCCCCCAGGTAAGTAAAATATTTCAGGTAAGCATAAAACAGATTAAGATAAGTAAAAGTCAAAAAGGAAGGCAGCCAAGTTTCACATTCGGTATCCTACAATTATCATGTAATTATTTGGCCGTTAATTGCCTGCATGCTCCTAAACCATCACAAAAGTGGAATTAAATTATCTTAAATTTAAGTGAGATTGAAGGTAAATCTCAGCTATTTATTTGCCTAAGGTGCTCTGCAAAGAAGTACTTTTAAAGAAATACTCCCCCTTTCTCTAAAAATACCTTCAGAAACTTTTACTGTTTCTTCGTTTTCCCAACATGTGCTAATCCTTTCAATCCCTTGAATTGTTTGGATTTTGCTATCTTCGTAGCTTAGTGTACACTCCAAATAGCTCCTTCACCCTTGTTCATTTTCCTAGAAATTATCTGAAATACTGAACACTTTCAAGCTTGTTTTTGATACTGGCAAACAGCCAACAGGTGTCTGAAAAGGCTCATGGGCTGCCAGAGAAAAAATTGCTTTCCACTGAGGCAAAAAGGGAACATTTGGGACAGGTTTTGATTTCCCTTCCCTTTTCCCTTTAGTCTCCAAGTCTGTGCAGCTTTTCTTCCTCCTTTTTTTCTGCCAATATTATCTTTCCCTCCACTCACTGAGCAGAACATGCCAAGGAAGCTCTGGGTGTTTATGTTGAGCTCCAAGCTCCGACCTGCGGCACATCAATATTCAAACACACCATCCACAGGACCCAAGAAGCCAACAAAGTGCTGCTTGAGATAAAGCACATCCATGCCCACACTCCAACAGCTCTCCTCTCTAACACCACTGTATTAATCAAGGAGATAATTCTGGTTTCAAGTTTAAAAGTGAGCAGCAATTAGCATGGTTGAGAGCCTCAGAGAGGGCTGCTGCATCATCTCTTCCTTATCAGCTTGGGATGCAACTGCCCAGAGCTGAAGATAAGACACAGCTCTGGGCATCCTCTCACAGCCACTTTCAAGCCTTGCTCTCTTTCTCCAAGACTTCTTGCTAAGAGTTTGTCCTTTCTCATCTCTAAAGAGCAGTAAAGTGAGAGGTTTCCTTTTGTTCTAAGCAACTAAAGCCACTCTCTGAAAAGTCACATTATCAAAGCCACCGTGTCTGGAATAAATCCACTGATAAGTCTTGCACAAAAGAGCAAAAAGAAAATCTGTATGTTCAGGAATTACATCATAAAAAATTGATGACTAGATAGATACACACACATTTACATGAATACTTATGAAAATTTAATTTAAAGATTTGCAGGGGGCAGTTGTCAATCATTTATATTCCTGTTCTTTGCACTTGGGGATTTACTCAAACCAGTGGGTGTCCAGTGTACAGAAACATTTCTTAACTCAGACACAGGACATTAAATATCTGTGCCTATTCCCACTCCATTCCTCTAACTCTCAGTAAGAAAGATGGACAGATACATACACACACAAATTATCCATTCGTGATTCTTAAGATTTCAGTAGCAGTCACAGTTCAGGCTGAATTTGCCCTGGAGATGGTGTTTCACACTGCACAGCCAACAGCACAAACATTACAGAATGGTCCCTTCAAGACCAATAAAGTGCATTATTTACCCTGACACTGCTATCCTGTCCTGGTTCCAGACCTTTGATGACAGCAACATCAAATTTATGGATTCTGGGCTGCCCCAGGGTGAGTGTTTACCCAAAGCTGAAATAATAATATCCAAATCACAGACAAGTTTGAAGACAACTCTTGAAAATGAGAAACAAAGAGAAATGCTACAAGTACGGATAAAGTTAGGGCCACTTTTAAAGCATATTTTCTAAATAATTTTACATCACCAAACTATGATGCGTCTATTTTGCCTTCTTTACATTTCCCAAGGTTCCCTTTTTTTTTTCTTGTTTATATCTCATAATCTGTGCTGTACACAATTTTAATAAAACAGACTACTGAAACAAAGTTTAGCTTTCAATGTTGTTACATGAACTTTGTGTTTGATGAACACACAAATATAAGAGGCTGACATGAGATGGTACTTACAGGAAAACTCTACTGGGTGGAATTCCAGAGACTGCCACCAGAATATTAAGATCATGAGAATATTAAGAATATTATTAGGAATATGAAGACTTTCCATAGCTTCAAATCTTGCCATTTCATCTCTCTCATGCACTAATATTTAGTATCAGTGACACTAAACTGGCAGAACAGTGACATTCACATGTGACTGAGATTCTAAGGAATGTTTCTAACTCAAGGCATATTTGTGCACATTTAGAGACTGAGATTCCCTATGAACTCAAAGGGTTGTGTGCTTAAAACACTTTACAGGAAAAATGATTTTGTGACAGTAAATAAAATATATACAAGCAGTTAACATTTATTGGAAATTGCTATCTAAAATTCAGTTTGGAACAAGCTAATTAAAGGCACTACCACACAGATTGTTCTGGAGCTGGAGCCAGAATCTGTCTTATCTGTAGAGAGGTTACTCAAGAATGCTAAAAAAAAGCAGCAGAATTTGAGAAACTTAAGTGGAAAACAATAATAAAGAAGAGTTAAGCCTGTACATTTGAAATCTATTAGCTTCCTTGAATTTTAGCCAACTTTTTCAACATGATATTTTTAAAGTGTATTACAGAAGAAAATATAGTATGAATTGCCTTTTTATCGCAAAAAAATCAAAGAGTTTGAGGGAATAAAAATCATATGATTACTGAAATGGACCTTGTTTACTTTGAATCTGCAGCAGAAATTCTTAAGGAGACCCAAGCATTAAACTTGGAAAGGGAGATTAAAAAGAACTATGACAAAAAGATAAAACCCAAGTGGGGGCCTCAAGAAGAATGCTTCATTAGAGACACAGCAACTCTATTGACTCGGGTCTATCTCAAAAGGAGTTTATTTTGGCAGCTGGGAGAAGCAAAAGAGAAAAATCCCAAAAAATAACAAGAAAAAGAAATGAGTGTTTCACTCATGTGGATCCCATGTCTTTCTCTTGAAGGGCTGCCATAAACTGACAGTATTTCTTGAGTTCATTAAATTAAATGTATGAAATTAAGTGTTAAAAGTTTGTTTTCTTATATTTAATGTAAGGTGAAATAATCACAGGAAAAATATGCACAGTCTAATAGATCATACCCACGCTTTCCCCTTAGAGGCACAGAATTGTCACACTGATATCAAATAGCTTTAAACATTCATTAATACCTCACTAGCTGGAGTCACATCTAAAAGAACAGCTTTCATCTGTAGCTCGTGGACATATGCCACAGGAAAACTAAATTAATTCCCTGTCAAAGGGGCTTCTGCTATGCAGTTATCAAAGCAAAAACACCGCACACAATGTTTACTTAATAGAAAAAAACCAGATAAACAAAATTAAATTTAGAGAATTTAAATGAAAGTGAGCATGTTTTAATTTTTTTTTTCTGTACAACTGCACAGTGGGGAAGTAGAAAATTAAAATTCAACACCAGCATGATAGAAATGGGTGTGAGGGCAGGGTGCACAATCTTTTACTTTTATTTTATCAAAACACTGGCGGTGGTTACAATGTGCCAAACAGTGAACCAATGTAAATCAGCTTCTTAATCTTCTGTGATAACGACAAGAAATTATTTTATGACGTAAGACTCACTTCAACTCCAACCTGACTTTACTTACCCTTTTATGCAACAATTCTAAAGGACAATAAAATAGGAAAGCAGGTATATTCTATGTTTTTACTTTTCAGGTATCTATGCAGTCTCCATTTACTCATTTTATCCATGCACTGCTCTCGCAACTCCATCCAAATGCACCTTCCCAGCTCCTGGATAAAATTGTCCAGAACTGTGCACCAACAGAGCATGTGGAAACAAACCTGCTTTTCTTCCACCCCAGCTTCTCTGGATTTTTGACATTTTTGACTCTCCTTTACCTGCATGTCTGTCTCCAGAGATGTTGTGTTCTGTGCTTACTTCCAAGCTCTTTCTCCGTCAATGCCCAAGCTTTCCCCACCTTTCCCAGTGTCTCCCCAATTACTCCTCAGAGAGTTGTGCTTGCCTGGAGCCCCAAACCTTCCCTTCTACCAGCTCCAAAAATTCAACTTTTCATCCCACTCAGAGCCCCTTTTCCAGCTCAGCTCTCCCTGTGACTGCCCAGACCATCACACACCACTGGGAACACCATTCCCGTCCTGGACGTCCCCAAAGTCCTGCTTCAGCCTCCAACAGGGTGTTAAAAAACCCAGCCAAAACCACACAGAATTTGCCAAAAATCCATCCAGACTCTGAGGGCAAGAAAATAAGACCTTTCCAAGGAAGTCTGGGTGAGGGTAGCCTTATACTGAATAAATAATTTCATGCTTCTCATGCCCAGCTACCGACTCAGCCTGTGGAATATTTCAAGACATAATAAATAACAGACTAATTGACAGCTTTGCAAATTGTGAAACACTGATATTCACAAGCTGAAATATACTCCTAATTAAGAATTCAGTTGCATGATGTTGGCTTTAGATTAAGAAATGCTATGTGGGGTTTTCAAACTTTACACAATTAGATCATGTTGAAAAACAAGGTCACTCAAAAATCTGTCCGTCCAGCTATTCTCATTTCTAGCTGCTTTCATAGATCTATGAACAAGAAATTATATTCTGAAGTCAGTAATTCAGAACAGTACAAGATTTTTAACTTCAAGGCTTTCTACCAATACATGGTACACTAGACAAGTTTTTTTAAGCCCAGCAATGAAAAATTGAGTAAAAGCCAAGTAATTTAATCTTTTGTCACTCAATGCTGAAATGCACATAGCCCAGCACTGAAGAAACAACCTAAAAACAGTGGCACATCCAGGCAAATAGATATTAAAAGTAATTTTAGGAGAGAAGAAAAAGAGTAAAGTTGTAGGACAAAGGGAGACAGCAGCACAGGAAGGTTCATTAGTAAAATGAACCTTCATTTTTGCAGGATCCTGACTAAATAATACCATGAAATTCGTGGTGGTATATCCTCAATGCACACATAAATGCTATTCACACTAAAAGGAAAAAAGGCAATGATAAATTTCAGTCTTTCAGTGTCTACAATTTGTATTACAAGGATAGAGTAATGCACTTCTGCCAAAAAATCTAAACCCACTTGTCTCCCTTACATCTGCAGATTAAAAACTGAATAAATAAATACAAAGGCTCGCTTTACCAGTGTTCCAAGCATGTGTTAGAACTTAAACCTTAACAGCAACCAAAGCAACAGCTATCTGTACAAAGGATCAACGAGTATCTGTATAAAGAATTCCAGACCATCAAAACACATGTGCTTCAACAGAAGTTTCTTCTATTGTCACTAAAAATGTTTATTTTCATAGTAAGTTTTCATTCACGAAACAAGCATTCTAATTTTAAGTCTGAGTGTTTATTAAACAAGCCTGCTTTGTTTGCTGGGAGAGGGGAATTTGCAAACAAAGCCTCTGTGTTCTCCCAGGAGTCCCTTCTCAGCCGGAGAGCATCCCACCACCTTGGAACCACCTTGGGACCATCCCCACACATGGAGCTCCAACCACAGGGCTGAGCTGAAGCCATCCCTGCACCAGGCACCGAAAGCCTGGGGTGTCAACAACGTGACGGTTTTTTGCCACCCCAGAAGAGATGACTCGTGGTGTCCTAGGCTGGAAAAGTGGGAAATGAGATCACATCCACCTCCAGCCCAAACATCCACAGTGCTGCAAGAAGCAGAATCTGAACTGCCACCACAGCCCCTGCCAGATTCCCATCATCCTGCAACCACAGAGCCATGGAATGGTTTGGGCTGGAAGGGACCTCAAAGCTCAGTTTATTCCTTTCATTATCCCAGGTTGCTCCAAGCTTCATCCAACCTGGCCTGGAACTCCCAGGGATGGAGCAGCCGCAGCTTCTCTGGGCAATCTCACAGTACGGAATTTCTTCCCAATATCCCATCTATCCCTGCCCTCTGACATGGGAAGCCATTTCCCCTTATCCTGTCACTCCATCCCTAGTCCAAAGCTCCTTTCCAGCTCTCTTTGAGCCCCTTTAGGCATTGGAGGGGGCTCTGAGGTCTCCCCAGAGCCCAGGACATATTTGTCTCTCCTCTTTCCTCTCTCCTTTCCTCCTTCTTAACACTCCAAACTGAAAACCAAGCTGTAGCTACATTAGTTGTCAGAAGAAACTAAATGAACTAAGAGAGCCCCAGGGCTTTAATGCATTCCCTCTGAGACCATGCTAGATATAAGAAATTGATGAAAGAAGCCAAGAATAGGGGCACTAAACAAATGTAGGAATAAGACACTGAAAACATGGCTAGACAGAGATGTACTGAAGTTTCGCTAAGCTGTTTTGCAGGAAATAATAACTGCCTGAGGACACAATACAGTAAAAATAATTGTATCCTTTAAACATATTCTTTTTGACATTGACTTATTTTGAAACTCCTCATGTTATTAAACTCTGTCTCCGTAATTATAAAAAAAACATGAAACTTCTAATCCTAGAATTCTTGTCAAGTAAGTTCATTTTTATCATACAAAGCTGAACAAAATGAAATTATAGTGGGAGAGCAATCATTCCTTGTGCAGCTTTGAATCCAAGAAGCTCGTGGCCCTGTAAAAGTGCCCAACACTTTTCTTAGCTGGGCACAACAAATTCCCCATTATGTTTCCACCTGAATTCCTGCCATTTGAGACACAAATGTCTCCTTGCATTTTCAGGAAAACAGACTGTTTAACATGATGTATCCCCAAAATCTTTGAGCTGAAACATCAACACTTTGGTTTTCTCTTCATGCCAGATGTTTTGAAGTTTTGCTTTATAAACACCTTCACATTAAAAAACAAGTTTGGAGGCAAATGGGCTGGAATTAGTAACTACACTATAGGCTGTGTAAGTCCTGATCATTCCAAAACCACGGATGTGTTAAACATCCACCCAAATACAGGATTAGGGGAGTATTAAATTAGAACTGCATTTACAGAAGTCAAGCACTTTGTTACAATTTTAACAGCTTACATTTCCCCCTTTTCAGACTTAAAAAAACCTAAAAATTGCCCAATCACCTTGTTTTATTTTAAAATCAATAAAGCTGCAGCCTGTACTCACATGCATGCATATCTTGCAGCTTCATGCACTTCCCTGCACTTTTAACACACTTCTAAAATAGACAGCAAAGTGTTATAAACACTTGTATGCTCAGCATACATTATGTCAATATTAATGGCATAATATAAGTAAATGACTAAAGCTTTAATCAGTTTGAGTCAAGTAAGTTTAATCAAGATCTGCACATCTAAAGGACATCAGCCAAAAATGTTCCTAAACATTTCTGCCTCTAAAAATCTACTGTAACATCTCTCCACCTTCCTCCCTTTCCCCTGAATGGAAGATAGTTAAAAGCAATTAACAAGCCACACAATGCCAACTGGTAAAGACTAAAATGGAAAGAACATAAGAAAAAAAAATCATTAAATAAATCATGGAGATGCTGCCCATACTATCACTAAGCACCCCTAGAGAACACTGGCCCTAATAGCTTAAATAAATAAATAATTAATTAAATAGAATCAATCCATCAGTGGAACAAAAAGCTCATCTTGTCTTCTGTCCATTCACAGAACAACAGTGCATCTGTGTTGGGACAAGGATGGATTTTGGCTCCTATGTACTTTTGCTCCACAGACCCATTCTTCTTCAATTAATTAACAATGGAGTCATTTTCACACCCTTTTTTGTCATCCCATCTCAGTGTTATTTGTGAAAACACTTTTATTCTGAACAAGAAAAGGGGAGGAAGCAAGCAGTATCCTATGCTATTAAAAAGGATGCTCTACTCCCTTGAAACCTTTTTAGTAAGAATTCCCAAATTATCCAACACATCTAACACAGCAAGTAACTACTTTGAACAGTTTCAGTCATTCCTTTTAAAACAGTTCAGTTCTGCAGCTGAGAACAACTAAAGAAAATAAAGTTTTTGGCAGTGGTTAATTCTCACAGGACAAGCAGAAACTTTGGGGCAGTGTCTGAAAACACCAAAGGGTTGTTGATTTTTGGGTTTTTTTTAAATTGTACTCAAAAAGACAACAATTCATCCAGCTCCCAGGTCTCCACAATAAGGCAACCTTTGAAAGCCTTTGGGAACTGATTTAATTAGATTAAGAAAAAGCTTTTAAAGAAGCTGTAACAAAAATATTTCACTTCTCCACTGACCCTCCTGCTTGGGGCCCTGCTCTGTGCAGCCTCTCAGAGCCCTCAAGGATCTTTGGGGAAAACTCAGCACCACCCAAGAGCCTGCTAAACTCCACAATCTTCAACTACAGTCTCTAATACCAATTACAGAGAATACAAATCTGTTTTTAAATTACTTGCATATAAATAATGGTGGTGGCCACCACAGGATAATAAGAAATAATCTGCTCCCCTACAAGGGATATGCTGGGGGTGTGAAAACACAATTAATTACCATCATCTGCAACCCAGTACTGTCATAGACTTCCTCTAGATTTTAATTCTGCATTTTTTACTTTGAGCTGTCACTTCAGGTATTTACTGTAATACTATAAATAATAATTTACTACTATAAGGAAGATAAAATTCTTCAGATCCCCACAAGCACTGGAAGGAAAAACCATAAAACCCTTTATGCCCTGTCAACTGATTTAATGCAATATTCTCTCCTGAAAGGAAGAAAAATGCAAGTTTTAACACAGACTTAGCTAAAGCAGAACGGACAGCAGAGAAATTCAACAGCACACACACACTTTCTTTCTTAGTCACATAGTCACGAACCTTGACACTAAAAATAACTCACCCCACATCCCAATTTAGCCCATTCTGAAAACTTTATAGTTGCACAATTCCCTTTTCTTCTCCTCCTTTCCCCCTTTTCTCCTTGCCTCCAGAGGTTTCTATCTTCTTCAGCACAATGAAGGCAGTAACTCATTTTATAGAAACAAATGCTAGGAGCTGACCTCAGCATCTGAGGGCCTAATTTTAGCCACCATTCTCTAGGACAAAAATACATTGGTTGATGAAAGTATTCTAGGCTGCATTAAAAAAATGACAAAAAGCTTAAAAAATAAGACTTTGAGAAAAGAAGGAACTGAAGGGTGTTTTTTGGTGGATGGTTGAATGAGGTTTTAAGAGAAGCCCATGAAGAGGCATGGTGGTAGACATCAGGTTTAAAAAAAAGGGTGTTGCAAAAAACCCTATTAAAATTAAACACAACAACAACAAAGAAATAATAATCTTATTCTTTAGGAAGAAAAGCTTAGGTGGGACATTAATAAAAAGAATCTCAGTGGGATGATCATAAAAGAACAAGAATATATAAGAATATATATTATATTCTCACACCAAGGCAGAGATGTGCATGAGTGTATCAAGGGAGGCCCTTGGCTCACATCCTAGAGGTTTTAAAAGTTAATAAAATTATAACTGAACCTGCATTGCAGTAAAAGGATGGACTACACAACCCATGATTCCACTTCTCCCTCCAAATCACCTCTACAGGATTCTGGGACGCTCATTCCCATCCAAGTACTGATGCTGAACTTCTTGCAAACTAGACTGTGTTTAACATCAGGGTTGAGGATAAATAATAAAACCTCATTAATATGTTCTGTTCATTAATTATACTTTTACTTGGAGACTCGGTACAGTTGGTAGCTAAACAAACTCAGACAAAGAAAACAATCATTCATAATAATTAATTGTCCTCTAGATTACATGTAACACTTCACAGGAGTGTACTGTGATACCTCTGTAAAATTAATGAGACCTTAGTTAAACCAGTTTAAAGCATTAAAGTATCTCCCATTAAACCTTTTCTGGAAAATTGGAGAGAAAACATCGCTTGTGTAGATTAACTGGCTTGTCAGCCACCTCCTACTGTAAAGGCCACAAGTGAAAAATGGCAGAGCCAGGAAAAGCAGGAGCTCTAGGCTTTCAGACCAAATAAATTCCACTTGACAATATTGCCTAATTAGAGCTAATATAATCAGCAAAACAGCAAAAATGAGAGCAGCTGGATTTGGAGTTAAATGAGAGATTCAACACTCCGAGTGTTGCCATCTTCAATAAATGTGCACAGATAAAATGAACCAGTTTCAGTGACTCAAACTTTGCTGATGGATTTGACTTTTCTGTAGGGCACAAGAACTTTTAATATTTTGTCCAACATCTGAACTGACCTGGCTGTGAACAGCTTCACATAGGCACTGTGTCAGGAAAAATAAAGAGAATTATCTTCATAAATATGTTTACACCTTTTCCATCACAGCACTGCACAGTGTCCATCTCCGAATATTCAAATTAGCTCACTTTTGGGAATTCTCACAAAGAGACAAAGACAAAATTCAGAAGTACATGGTGTTAAGTAGTATTTGAGGACCATCCAAAATGATTAAATTAACAAAACTGAAGTGAAGCTGATGAAACAGCATTACATCAATTCATTTGCTTGATAGAAACTTTAAAAATGCTCTTAATTCCACGCATTCTTACACTTACTAGCAAGGAAGTAATGAGTTTGTAGAAACTATAATTGAAAAATTCTGAAATGGGAATTTGGACCTCATTTCTCACATGAAGGAAAAAATTACAGACATGTGAATTGTGAAATAAATTATTCTCCCTTACAAAAAAAAAAAAAAAAAAAAAGACAACAACAACAACAAAAGAACCCCCCCAAAAACACAAGAAAGCAACCCAAACAAAATCCACAGCTCTTTTGTCTCTGCACTTCACAATTTAAAGTTCTCACTTTAACTGCTAGTGGTTGCTATGGAGTCCCCAAATGAGCCTTCAACTAAGATTTAGTGTAAGTCAGAAATGAGCAGGGAATTTATGACTGTGCTGAGTCATGAATTAGACATGATAAATTTCCACCAGCTACCATCATTCAGAGCATGGTTTGCCTCAGGTTTATTTACATGATCCTGAATAAATCTTTTTTAGCAGCTCCTTTTGACAGAGACAGGCAAGTTACCTCTAGTAAGTCTGAAAAGATCCACTAGCACAGAACTGACCAACAAGTTAACAAACTCTGCCTCTTACTCTTGGCTTTTTAAGGTAGGATTTTAGCTCACTTAAATCTTACATAAATTAGCAAAATCACATTATATATATATATATATATATATATATATAGTGAAGTTGTCCCAAATTAACAAGATTCCTGTAAAAAGTAAAAGGTGTAGAACACATCCCTGCTGATGTGCAAATGCAGGTAGTTAACGCCACATTAATCACATTTCTATGTTTATTCTTCACAACATTTGAACTGGGAATTCTGAATATACAGAAGATGGTTGGGTTTTTTAAGGACCACATGAAAATAACTTGATCCAAACCAAGTTTATTTTCTCAAGGTGCAATAATGAGAAAGAGATTTGTTGACTTCAGAGGTCATCTGAGACCTGCAGAACAAACATTATCTACACTGAAAAAAGCCCAGAAATAATACAATCAAACATAAATATACATATTATTTTCACTTCATTTCTGCTACAAACATCAGTCATCTTAAACTCCATAAACAAATCATAAGAAACATGGATTTCTAACATGAGGAACATAAACACTTCTAACATTGGAAAAATAAATCCCCAGGGACATGTTCACTTCTCTCCCAAAAGAACTCTAAGTGACAAAAGAAGTAAGTCCTCATTGAAAATATTTTACCAGAAGAAATAAACTTAAGCAAAAAGATATGGCAGGATCTGTGTCTGTTTCCAGAAGAAAAATAGGATTGCAGAAAAATGCTGGGTAAAATTCAGCACAGCCTTAACATCTGTACTGAAGAAAAACTTAATAATTTACCAATTATAGACAGCAAAGAACAACAGCTTAGGGAAAAAAATAAAGAAGCAATTGAATATTTGCATTAATTATCTTTACCTGCTATGAAAACATGGAAACTGATATTCTGCTTTGAATAATCACATTTTCAGTGGAAATCCCCTGTCAGCATTCAGTTCTGGCTGTTGCTATCCAGAATGGAGAATCTCTTGATTCCTGCTTGCTGATGCTCATAATAATGTAGTTTTCACAACCTCTCTACAAGTGTTTTGAAGGAAAAAAAAACCCTCTAGAAAGTGGCCTCCAACATTTTGTAAGAAGATGTTAAAAGCAAAGCAGAAAAGCTTTTAAATATTTATTACTAGCATGACATCAAGAACTAAAGAATAATTTTTTACCCATGGTGTTTTTATTCTGTCCCACATTCTCACTGTTGTTTATTCCAACATGCTAAGTTCCATTTACTTGGTACAGGCTTTCAGATAAGGAAAGGTGAAAGGAAAAAGCTTTTATGGAAGGAGGAAACAAAAGGGAAAAGGGTTTTTAAAAAAGCTGTAAGGGACTCTGCAATCCTGAATAGAACACCTGCCTTCTCACATCCAAAAACCAGACACCCCTCCTAGTTAAAGCACATTTGATAAAATTAACTTAGAGAGAGAAGGATTTTTGCACCAGATACACCTTGAAGGAAGATTAAAGCAGCTTGATTTTCAGAAGCATTTAAAACGTGTACACAAGTCAAGCATGCAAAATCCTTTTGGAAATCTTGGTCACTCTAAAAGACTTCTCAAAATCCCTTTGGGTTTTAATGTCAAAACTCCAACAGAATTCAGAACTCAGAAATCAATGTTCAATTTTAGCTGCTGATGCTGGCGTACAGGAGGATCCCAGGAAAGTTCAGGGAGGAAACAGAGAGAAGGAAGGCAGGAGGAAGATAAAAATGATGTTAATAAGACACACACAAAAGCAGGGATTACCTCCCCACTTGTGCAATTTATCATTCTCTGGGCTTTACTACTATATGTTTTTCTCTTTATTATTTGCTCTTTTTTTTTAACAGTCCTGCCAAAAAAAAAAAAAAAAAAGCAAAACCACTGTGTTGTTGAAACTTTTATTGCTTTCTTAGAGTAAATAATGGTTTTACAATGCTGATACTTCACTTCTTTATTACCAAAAGGTGCCGCAAGCAACACTCTATAACAATTACTGACTTTTCGGGATATTTAGTTGACTCTTTATGATGTGTTTACATAAAAAGTTGTTTTGTACTAATTGCAATGCAGATTTATTCCTTTAAACTTACAAAATTAATCCTGGAAAAGCCACTAGTTTCAGGGCAACTCCAGTCCTCCAACCTACTCCCAGCTAACCATATTTTCCCATTTTAAGGTAAATGGCAATAATACCAATGAGAAAATGAGGCTGAATAAAAAGATGACACATGGAGGTATAAAAGGTAGAAAAGCAGCAGCTCTTCTTGGGTGGAACTGGTGACACATTCAGCAAATGTGCAAATCACAGAGGATCACATGAAGGCACATCACATTAAATCTCCTTCCCTCACAAATTTCACTTTACACAGCAAATCTGAGCTTACTGAAAACATTAACTAAATTCCATTGTGAAACATGGTGAAAGAGTCTGGACAGGGGAAGATGAGCCAGACTCCTGTGGATCTTGTGGACACGCAGCCTATCACTGGATGCATTTCACTGCTGCACGAGGAGTGATGCTGAAATTCCTGAAAGCAGCCAAAGAAATTGGCTCTCAAGTGCCATAAAATTCCAGGAGCACTGCTTGTGACCACAGTCAGTCCGAGGTATTTAGTTTAAGAATGATTAATCACACTTGAATCAGCCTTTTGTTTCTTTTCTGACATTTCAGAGCCCTTTCTAGTATTCCATCTATCTGAAGTCTGGCCATGACTTGATACCAAAGGAGACTGTTTGAAATAATTCCATTTACTTTGGCCTGCATACAAGTCTGGATAAAGGTTTCAGTCAAAACACCTCTTCATATCATAGAATGGTCTTAAAATGGCACACAGAGATAGCACAGCACGAAGACATTAAATGTGCTGTGCACTTCAAAGGGCTCTGAGCGTTATTTACCAGCATCAGTGGGGTGGCCTCCTGGGGAAGCACATCCTTGACCAAAACAAGGACTGACCCACGCTCCAGCTGCAGGGTTTGCATGCAAATACCGACACTGAAAAAGCTTCAAAAAAAACAGAATTAAGGAAACTCGTGTAGAAAACGTCACCAACAAATCCTTCCCAGCACAAGAACTTAGAGGAGAAAGGGATTTAGGGTCAACAGAGGTCAAATGGCCAAGGCAAGGCAGCAAATACACTTATTATTTATACCAGAAACACAACCTTAAAATCTATTTAATGTCACTCACCACAAGACTCAAAATCAGTGTCAAAGGAGTGCAATGGAAAGAACAGAAAGGACCTTAAAGAGTTCAAAGTGATAAAAAAATATGAATTTAGTAACATAGAGCCACAGAGTGAAATTTTTTACTTGAAGGACGGAGGATAAAATAGACAGAATATCAATCCAGGAAGAAAATCCAAGGTCCTCTCAAGCATTTCTCTGATATGGCTGTTTGCTAAAGGTGCTTCTTTTATTTCTGTAATTCCACAAATATGCTTGTGAATTACTGCATTTAACTGAAAACATTTACAAGTACACAGAAAGGACTTAAACACATGAGAAGCAACCCTGAGATCAACCTCATTTTCAAGTAAAATACTCCAAAATGCATTAGGAAAAAGACTTAGCATCATATGACTCCTGGAAAATTTTCCAGGAGACTATTTTCCAGTGTGAGAACTACCACATTTAACAACCTGAGAAGATTTCCCACAAGGTCATGAATTTCTTCAGAGAACAATTCAAATCTTGTATTACCCTAAGCTACCCAGAAAAAATGGAACAAAGCCATTGCTTGGGGTTTTTCACTGGATTTTTCCATATTAACATAATAG
Source organism: Brachypodius melanocephalos (assembly GCA_013398615.1). NCBI lineage: Eukaryota > Metazoa > Chordata > Aves > Passeriformes > Pycnonotidae > Brachypodius > Brachypodius melanocephalos. Next base: position 9,520,905 of record VZSR01000514.1, read on the forward strand.
GAGTACAGGAATCCCTTTGTCTCAATTTAATGTAGATTTTGTATTACCAGTTTGTAAATATTAACCCATACATGGGAAAAAACAGAGAGGCTGGGAACTAAAAGATATCCTAATATTGCAATAGATTCCATCTCAAAGTAATTTCACTGAGATTCCACTGTTCCAAAATCACCTTGCAATCGATGTTGGCTGCTGCAGAACAAAAGGAATGGGAACAGTGAGTCAAAGGGGAGCTTTATTTTAAAAATCTCTGTAATTATGTCTGATCCACGGGTTAGTTGATACCCTAACCATTCATCTTCCTGCCTGAGAATCCAGAATTCTCCAATTCTGTTGCTGTGCCAGAGGAATCCCAGCTCTGGGATCTGCTTCAAGGATTTTCAGGCCTCCAATGTTCCTCTGGATTACATCCCATTCATACACCAAATTGTACCAGTTGTGGAAAGAATCCTTCAGATGAAATGGCCACACACTGACTCCCAATAACTACTCCCTAAATCCTGTGCCTTCACTGTAAATAAATCTCTGTGTACTCATCAGACACTTCTCATAGAGAAAAGTGCTCCTGTGCTCAGCCTCCATTTCTAAACATCCCAGGACAAATAATTTGCTAAGAAAATAAGAAAAAGCCTAGAAACCCAGTGGACAGCTTTCCAGCTCCTTCTCTTTCTCCCCTTCATTTAATTTCCTTACCTGACACCAGTTTAACATCAGCCACCCCCAGCCTGTCACTCTTCCACAGTATCATTAAGGGAAGGAAGCCTCTAACATCTCAATTAAACTGCAATAAAGCAAAGTCCTCGACATGAAATGCCTCTAAGTCAATCAGGCATTACTGAAATTACTCAATCTGCAAAGTCAGTACTTCCCACCCTGCTTCACCACTCCCCATCACTTCCCAAGACCAGCAGAATTATCCAGATGCATTACAGAGCTTAGGTTGATAATTTGGTTCTGGTGTTCTATTTCAGCGAGGGAAAAGTGGAACTACAGAATTAATGTCAACCTGATTTTCAATTCCATTACTTTTCTCTACTTCTGAAACAAATGCATCCAGGAAAAGAAATATAAAATAGAACAAAGGCCCTTGCAATTCATTTATTAGATTATTGCTGGCCCAGCAGAGAGCATTATGTGTGTTCTAATCACACATTTATAGGCTTTCCTTCTTATCCTCCCCAGTCCCAGCTTTAATTACTCAACACATTGACATATGTGGGTTTCTAAAATGTGTATTCTACCAAATCACAGACATATCAAATAGTCATTAATTCTAAGCAAGGGAAGAAAAAGAGCTTTTGTGAAAGAAACAAAAAAGTAAAATGCTCCCACTACAATTTAATCAATTTCCATTATTTAAGAATGAAATCTAGAAGCATTGCCGGAGTGTTGTATCCTTGATGCAATCATTTTCAAATTGCAGCACAGGCTCAACAAAACATTATAATAAATAATAGAAATATAGCTCCTTTAATGCAATGCCTCATGTATGAGCTGTATTTAATCCATGTACACTAAGTTCATTTTCTTAGTAAAGCACTACAAGCAGCTGAACCCAAAGTTTCTTAGCCATGGTATCTTTCAGAAATTGGATTTATTTTTTAAACCATTATTGACAGATTTGTTTCTTGAGTGCCCTGGTAAATGACATCCATTCAAGTTTTGAACCATCCAGGTTGTAGAAGAGACAAGAGATGTTAAATTGCAGTCTGAACATAAACAAATCACCCCAAACTTTTAAATATCTCCAAAGAGTAAAAGAAATAATCAAAACCTTTGGTTCACGGTGGTGATGTGATAGCCTTTAAAATCATTCAGATGACAGAGGGCAGATTTTTTCAACTCACTCATCTTCTTTCATCAAATTTAATCTTTGTTTGGCCAGCAGATGGACATGGAAATTCAAGCTGGCAAAGGGGACACACACAAACACATCATCTAACAAAACAAGAGGGATTTGTTCTCTCCAGAAGACTGAACCATCATGGTCACCGGTAGTGTAGGTTGTAATCAAGATGAAATTCCTTCACAACCATCACTTTAATGAAGCCCACAATTTTTGCCTGTTTGAAAAGCAGCTGAAAACACTGCAGATTTTTAGCACATTTGGAGATGGGGAAAAAAGGAAAACACTTTGACTCTTTCTCTAGATTTTGTGAACTTTTTCTCTTTCCACGCTATTAACAGATAAAAATGATTATATGTAAGTGTTCAGCAAACTGCTCTCAATGTTCAGTATTCTGAAATTATATCATAATAGTATCCAAAATAAATGATACATTTGAAGAGAAAAGGTGCCACATCCACAAGATCTAAAACCACAAGACACTCCCAGGCACTGAGGTCTGAACAAAGGTGAAGCCAACCGGGGTTACAAAGCAGCCAGAGTGGTCACTGTGAAAGTTCTGTGGATTCTCCTGATCCTCTCCTCAAAATCTGCTCTGGCTCAAAATCTCTGCTCACCAAACTTCTCACTGACTTAATGGGCAGAGCAAGCCCCCAAGCTCTAACAAAAAATAAAGAGTAAAACCCAGCCAAGCCCAAGAAGATATCTTATCACTGCCTGGAGTCACTAAGCAACAGTTACAAATTTGCCAAGCTCAAAAAGAGAGAATTTTAGTGTATTGGAAGAGACACTGTAAACATGAGATAGCCAGGTAACCAAATGACAAACTATCATCTGACAGCCTTGAAAACCTCTCTTAAGCCAAGATGTAATAAATAGCACATGCAGCTGAATTGGGAAAAAAAAAATCCCTAAGCCAAGTTAAATAGTAACCAGCATTCAAATTTAACCATACCAAGTCTACATTAAAATCCAAAATGACAATTATGAAATATTAGGTTACTATGAACACTGTCAAAAGCTCTGAAACACAGCACACAAAGGAAATAAGTGAAAACACACTGTACCTTGTATCTCATTTTGGGGCATGAATGAATGTAGAAACCCATATAATAAAAACAGAGATCAGGAGCTTTTTCATGAAGCTGTCTAGTAAAAGCAATTTCCCTGTGAGGGGAAAGAAAAGACTAATTACATTTGAATACAATTCTTAAATTGTATCAGTTCATTTTACCATTTCATATTGAAATATTTTACAGCTACCTGGCTCTTAATCTACACAAAGGACTAGACTTCCATAAAATGAAAATGGGGATAATAAAGTTCTAAATTAACGTTTTTAAAAATCCCAAACATAAAAAACTGAAAATTATTACTTGAAAACCTAAAACACAAATCACCAAAATGCACAACACCATGTCAGGCTTAAAAATACTTTCATTTTTGTGTTTTGGTCTGCCAACTGCCTGATTTGAAATATAAATAAAAATTACTAAGATCCTCTGTTTAATGTGATTCTTGTCAATATTCATGCACATTGGAATTCTATAGAAACCTAGTGGTATTCTGGAATTTTACCGGTTAAAACAGCTCAGGAAAACATCAGAGTGTTTTTGAAAAATAAGCTTCAAGGATAAGCCTCTTGTTTGTAGCCATCATTTATGCTCCAGCAATTTGCATGTAAAAACATCCATCTTTATGCAACAAAAGGTATTTCTACACATCCCTGTTAGTTAGTATGATTTTCTCATTTATTATGAAAGAAAAATGTCCACGTATTCAAAAAAAAGAGTTTGCTTTTTATTTTACTGGCACAAGGAAAGCACTGTTACAACAAAGACCCAGCCAGTGCTTCCTCTGTAATGGTCATTTTTGCAGCATTTCTATCTGTGCAGATCACTTCTGTAAGAAATTTGACAAAAAGTGGATGCTGGTTCCTACTTTCTGTGTCAAAGGGCTAAGAAGATGTCCTTGCTCACTGCAGGGGAGTTGGAATAGATGATTTTTAAAAGGTCTCTTCCAACACAATCTATTCTCTGATCCAAGATATGAGTACCTTCATAAAGGAAGCATCTACAAACACTGGAGGTAATTTAACCCTTAAAATTAAATCAGTATTACTCAGCCGTTCTTGATTTTTTTTTTCCTTTAGCAAGACTGGCATTTCCAAGCAGCTTCTTCTCCCTTTGTTCTCTCCTTCCATGCCTACATATTTCAAATAATCCTGAGATCTCATCCCTTCTGCAACTCAGCAGCAGCAATTCTCAGAGTGGCATGAAGTGGAAGTGACAGCAATGCAGTTCAACCTCCTCGGAGTAAAATTGGCAACAGCTTTGAAGGGATCAGATTCCTTTGCAACTTCCTAAGTCCTCCCTAACTCAACTTTTTTTTCCCCTTTTTGAAAGAAGAATGAGGTTGGCTCCCTCCAGGACTGTTGGGAACTCATTTTTATTGCCTTAAATGCTGCAGAATTTACAAGCTGCTTTTTCACAAGCTGAGCTGTGCATGCACGGTGCAGCAACGAAACTTGAAATTTATTATGTAGAAAATTTAAAATAATTTAAAGAATTTGTAAGCATGGATTATGTCAGTCTATTATTACAAAAAGTAATGTGATATGTACAAATACTAAAAAATAATTCTTAGGAGGACTTAGTATTTTATATGTTCATCTTGCAAGGAAAAAAATAGTCTATTCTCAAGTATCTAACATTTGTAATGGAATAGTTCTAAAAATCTAGACCATTAAGAGAAAAAAAAAATCAACTTTATGTCATAGGAGTCCCAATGTTTTTCCACATTTCTTAACTCTGATAAATTCTATAAAATTGTCAGACCCTAATCAAAATCCAATCAAATTCAGATTAGACCTCTGAGATATTAAATTGCACATGGTTTATTACTCATAGCAAAGGTTTATGAACTAATTGTGGTATGAAGCTTCCTAAAAATGGAGTTTGTGCATCACAAAGTTCAAATCCTGCTGTTTACCCACTCTGGAGGGTGACACACTGAGAAGAGCTGAGAAGGTGCCTCTCAACAGGAGACCTTGGAGAAAGGAGAAAGCTGGATCTCACAATTCCAGGGCTCCTTTTGCACCTGACAAGGTGCAGTGCAAAGCTCAACAGGTGAAAAAGATTCATGCTACAGCTTCTCACACTTAGACTTGTAAATAGACATGTCTGGCATGAGGCTCAAACCCAGCTGCTTCATGAGCACCTCCCTGGGAGCACCACATTTTGTCCATGGCCAACTTATTTCATATAAACAGAGAAGCAAAAAAGGTAAGAATAAAACAGAGTTACACAAGTATTTCCACTCATTTAGGGTTTGGTTTTTTTCACTTATAATAACAATGGAACCATAAAATTGCCTATGGAAGAAAAGCAGTAACTTGCAATTTCACGAACAAGTTTTATTCACAGTGAAAAGCAATACCCACAATTCCTACTGTTTTGCAAGGCCATGTTGGATAGTTAATTTAAGGCTTTAAAATTCATAGGATTACTCTCTCCATCAGGCTTTCTGAAGAGAAAGATAATGAGATTAACATACCTGAAATATATACTTAGGGCCAGTACAGCAGGAGAGCACTAATTCAGAAGACAACACTTTTTTAGGTACCCTGTTATTTATGATCTCAATGTGCATAAAACTATAAAAGTGATTAATTTCATTTGGTGACTGGGCTAAGAAAAAGGTCAAAGGAAAAATTATTTCTATTCAGACAAAAAAGGGGCTTTTCCTGCTGAAACCAAGCAATATTAAATTATTTTCATGGGCAATAAAAACGAGGCATCTTGTTTCTGTGTGGTTTTTTAACCTGTAAAAGTATTTAGCTAACTAGAAAGATACATCCTTAGTCAAGGATGACAGTTAAAAATCTTGGAAGGCAACCAACCCCACAACTCCTTTGCTAAAGGCAGTGTTACTAGTGTATATTTAGACTAAAAATAAACCCCCAAATTTAGAAACAAGTATCAATTCCTACCATTCCGTCCAAGCAGATAACTAAAACGTCCTCTTACCGTAAGGCAGAGTAGACTCCCAAAGATAAGAAGGAAAAGTCTGGGTCGTAGTAGAGATAGACTGAGGACACACAGTAGGGCAGGATATCAATGACTCCAACTGCAATGATCTTCCCATCCAGCCAGTACTGCTGGTGGAAGGAGCCATAGCCACACTCGGGCCCGTCTGGGGCGTGCTCTGCCTAAGCAAGAACAAGACGGGGATTAACTCCTCTGACAGACATTCAGCATGAAAACAATTTTAAAGAGGATTTCAACACATGAGTAAATACCGTAAAAAGTTTTGCTGGCCGTCTGTATTCAGAACAAGGAAAAAAGGAGTTTGAAAGGCAGGGAAAACATTGTTAGTTAGTGGATTTTTGTGCCCTTTGGTGTACTCACAATGGATATAACCCACATAGCACACATCCCAAACATGGATCTGAAATAGCCTCTGCCATCCAGCACTTATGGTACCAACAGGACAAACCAAAGTGATTCATCAAGCTACTCACGAATTATTACATGCAAACCTGGTGCCTCCAACACTCCCTGTCACAGCAAGGACTCTCCAGATTCTCTCCTCCACATCCCCAAGCACTGGAAGCACTTCATCCACAGAAACTGAGTTCCTCACAGCAATCGTTAAACTTAATTCAGATGACCCTTTATAAAAAACCCTGAGCAGCTTATTCTTTATGTGATGTTTACTCTCTGTAACTAACAAAACACCTTTTTATCCAAGGACCTGAAACTGTGTGGCAACAAAATCTGCAGAACCTCTTCTTTGCCAGCCCAGGTCAGCAAATCCTGCAAGAACACCAAGGGACTGGCTATTGTTGTGTGTTGTGGTTTCGGGTGTGCCCTGAAGTTTGACTCTGGATGGGGTAAAGCACCTCGAGCCAGAAACTGATGCTTGAAGTTAAGAAGAAAATGATCTCCCTAATTTAAACTGTATTACACAACCAACTCTGGCATGCCATTTTCTCCCACGTCAAGTTTACTTTAATCCTGAATTCCACTGTGCTCAACTTAATTATCCATCTAGTCATGTTTTTCACTGCATTGCCAGGTCTTCAGAAAGCTGCTTCTCACTCAATAAATCCGACAATATTGCCTGCTATTACCAACTGTTTTGCATTACAACAGCAGAAGGTGGGTTTAATCAAGTATTTTGATACAGTAGCCCAGACTGAAGAGATGATAGGCAGGAGAAGTTACTCTAATTGGTACCACATGTGTCAAAAGAAATCAATCACGTGAACAAAAATCATTTCAACTGGCTTACCCAACCAGCAAGTCCCAAAATAAAGGCCACATAACAATATGTTTGAATTTTTATATAGTTATATACCATAGAACTAACTGTGGAGCTATGAATACTCTAAAAGTGAAATGATGAAACATTTGAGAGCTCCATCTGCAGCATGTGAGAACATGAAACTCAGATACAGCACATTAAACTGGGTTTCCTCTGTTCAGGTAAAGTTCACTTATCCAACAGTTACGGTTTCATTCAGTATCATCAACTTTTCAACAGAGCCAAATGAAATCCCATGGCCAGTGGTGACATTTTTAAGCAGGGACACAGCCAAGCAAAAGATGTTCTCTAAGTATTTCTCAACACAGGTTAAGTTCTCAGAGTGCAGACAGTGACAGAAAAGTGAAACATCTCAAAGCCATGGGGAAATGTGGTAATAGAACACAGACTTGCTTAAACAAGTTTCAGCTAAAACAGATTTTTCTTTCTTTGTCAAAAATTCATCATATAGGATTTAGTGAATGTTAAAGAAGATCGTCTAAGCCACCACGGAAAAGATTTTCACTCAAAGCAAAGTCTTCTGAAGTTAAACAAATGCTGTGTCTGTGTATGACCTCAAACCTCCAAAGAGCAGTGCATGGATTTGGTCACTGGACCTCTGCAATCTGAAGTTAACATCAGTTAAAACTTCTGGTAAAGCACAATCTGCAGTTATTTCACTAATGCAATTACAGTGAAATGTCATGAACATAAGAGAGTCTATGTTCTGGAACAAACATAATGAGCACAGCACTGATTTCAGGCAAAACAGAGATCTCTGTTACATTAAGCAAATAACATTTTTAAAAGGGTAAGATTTCCCTCCACCTTCAGAAATTCTCATACAATGTAATCCTTTGTAATGCTTGTCAGTGTTACATTTTCTCCCATTTCTCAGTGAACACTTGGCTCCTTTAACTCGATTTCCTATGCACTATCCAGGCAATTTGACCTGAAACAGGTCTAGAATATGAAACATTTTTCTGAAGCAGGCTCCACCATTTCACACCACTGACATCTCCACTGGGACCCCGTTTGTCATGAGTGGTGTAAAATACACCAGTAGCATCAGGGGAGCAAGCCCCAGCAGAAAGGGCTTATCTTATCTACCCAAAATTATATACTAGCCCTGGAATCAAGCCAGAAGGATCAAAGTATTTAAAATTAACAGTTTAGAGTCCTATTTCGATACAATGAATTATTATAATCTGATGATACTGAAAAAATCCAGGTTAAAAGGGAAACCACAATTTTCTCTCCAATGTTTACACTGTCACACAGAGAAAAATACAACATATTCCATTACCTGTTAACTCCACCTGTCTTCATCTCCTGCTAGCTAATGATTCCAAGAGCATATTTGATTGCTCACATTTTATAATCCATTATTAAAATTTAAATATTTGACAGAACTGGAATTTTATATATATATATATATATATATATATATATATATATATAAAACTGGCATTATATATATTGCCCAATTAGTACCTCAGTGTACTAACTGCTTATAATTAAACTTCAATGATGGTGAGAGCACTCAAATTTCTTCAAAGTATGTTGGTCAGTCTTTTACTTTAATATTAAAGGCATTTTGCTTATTGTAATTACCAAAAATGGGTCCTGCCTGTACAATGCATGATTATTTTTCTCTGGGAGGTTTCATGAAATTTCTTATCTTCTACTTTTCCATTTTACCCTCTGCTGTGTATAGAGAAGAGGAAGATACTAAATTTATATTATCAAAAAAAAAAAAAACAAACCCAAAATCAAAACAGGAAACTCTTGACTTCTCTACTACAGTGGAAATTATTTGCCAAACAAGCAAAGTGATTAATTCCAGCAGTTCCTTTCCCAATGGCACACACACAAATCTGCCATATGGTAGATTTCTATGTCTTGGTTAGCAACACATTTCCTTTCCAGAACTCTGTCCTACTTTCATTAGGGATTAGTAGGACACTCTTTACAGGGCCACATTCTGTACCTGACTGGAAAAATCTAGAATTTGAGCTACACTGCTTCAAATGTGAATCAAATATCACCTTCTAAGAAGGTGATCCTCAGAATTACAGGCTTGTAATGGTCTCACTTATTAGATCTCCTAAAAATTAAGACATATCGATAAACAAAATAATGCAAAGGAGAGGCTGATGGGCTTTATGAAGAGCAAAGATCAAAATTCACCAACCAACATCTTTCAGTTCTTTAGAATCCAAAAGCATCTCAGCATGGTTAATAGGAGAATAAATGATCATTTGCATAACAGAAAACAGATCACTTTCCATCCTGCTGGATCTGTCACATTCTCCAGCCTGAGAGAATCGGTGAAGAATGAATGATGCTGCAGCAAACCAAGATGATGATTTTGAAGTATTCAGGGTGGTTAAAAAAAGAATTGAATGTAAATAGCTCCAGAAAGATCCCACAATACTGAGTGGTCAAAAAGGCAGAGGAGATACCAAATGTTCATAAACCCATGGAGCATAAATGCATGCTGGAAACATATTGCTGTAGGCACACCCAAAACAATGGGCATAAATCACCAGCTCTTTCAAAGAGATTTAGACAACAGTTTTATAAAACTGTCAGTTTAATGCTTCATATCAGTCAAGATTAAAAAAAAAAAGTGTAAGCAGCAATTAGAGAATAATTTGAGAACAAAACAAAATTATCCCTCGACTGCATAACACCACAGCCCACCTGAGGGCTGAGGCTCCTTCCAGCTGCTATTTCAGGACAAGATGGAGCAACTTGGGCAGGACAAACACTGAGATGGCCATCAGGGATGCTGACACAACTGGCCCACAACATCCCCCTCACTCACTGAGCACCAAAAAACAAGGAATCACCCTGAACAGGCTGGATTTCCCTTGGAACTTTCTTCCTGGAATCCTCCCACCCTGGCAAGAGCAGGGTCCCAGCCCAGAGTGTTCTGGCTGTGCTGAACCATTACCACCATTCCACATCTGCCTGTGTGAACTGGTAAAATGGCAAATGGTTAAATGCAGCCTCTAAAATGAAAGGATGAATAAAGCAACCACCTTAAACAATTCCCTTTACATTATGCTGTTTCCTGCTAGAAAACTGCCTACTTTTTTTGCTGCTTCATACTGTATCTTTTCTTTAAAGCATTCATTTTTTCTGCCAGAGCCCATAGCCAAAACAGAAACTAAAATGAATAATAAAATGAGGAAATAAAAAAGAGCGGAAGAGTTTGGGTGTTCGTACTATTTGCAGCTAATGATAACATTAAAAACTCCAAAAATTACAAATTGAAAACATGTAAAGTTTAAATTTTATTTTAAATTATTTTTGTTCAAAAGAGTAAACAGACTACACACTGCTCGATTCGCTTGTGGCAACTGTTTCAGAATAAAGAATTTCAAGAATCCCTTGGCCTCTGATATATAACCCCTTTTATTTAACTTCATCTAATTGAAGACATCTGTAGTGGTGCCACACAAAATTTAATTCAAGCTTCGAAATGTCAATAAAAAGTGTCTGTAAGAAACAATCTGGGTATAAACCTGGCAGGGTAGTGTGCATCAGCATCTACACAGCCATACAAAATTAAGATTATAATGGCAGTCTGCTGCACCAGTTGACGAGGTGATAAAAGCCCTTTTCCTATAAAGTCTAATGAGCTCTATTACTCTTCAGCTTTCAGGAATGCAAAGGCCAGTGGGCTCAGCAGAGAAAAGCAACAAACTCTCCACACATGGATTCACTCAAAACTGCCACATATCAAATTACCAGTGTAATTACTATAACCTGACAATTTCATTACAGTCACGCCGTCCCCAACTCTGTAAGACTAACAAGAAAGACACTGCAAGGAATCCATGGCAGTTTGCTCACTTGAAATGAAGGAACAGCATCTCTCCTCAACTTTTACCTCAGATTGTAGTCAAATACAACTTTAGCAAGGTATTTAGTAATACATCCTTTTCTTTTCATAGGAATAAATCAAAAACCCACGAAAGACACGGGGTTTGTGCTTCTGTTTTTTAATGCAGTGCTACGAAATTCAGTGGTAGCTTATTACCCAGCAAAGGAGTCTTCGGGCTCCTTTGGAAACACAGCAGAATCTTTATCAATTGGTGAAGACAGGAATTCTGTGTCAGCCACCCCCACCACCTCTAACCATGGCTGGCTGTCTACAGTGAGCATAGAGGACACTCATACATTCATTAAACAAAATAAATTAAACACATTCATTTCCAAACTCCCATCCTGAATGGATACATACCTCCAGAGGGGAATCACAGAGGAATCGTGTGAACTGCATTCAGCAGTAACACATGCCCAAGGAAACAGCCCAAATATGCAAAGCAGAAAAAGAAAGAAAACCATCAGCCATGTGTTAGGACACATTAATAGTAAAACACACTCTTTCAAATCTGTATCTTCAAAAAAGCATCATCAGAGTTTGTTTATGGAAATTTCATTTAAACTCACAAACTCTCACATTCTGTTTAGAAGTACAAATAGATATAATAATTAACTATGCAAAGTATTTTCTTTTCTATGAAACAGGAGATGGTTTTTAAAAATGCCATGTGAGAGAATTATCACCCTGTAATACAGGCCTGTTTCTGTGTCCTTTATTTTAAATTACACATTACCTTCTTCTGTGACTCCTTGCAACAGGGAGTCTTTTCCCACTGTTCCAGCTCCCCTATCACCAAAGCAAGGGGGCTGGGGACCTCATACCTCTTAAGAGAAATTAATTAATTTACATTCAAAATCAAAAAGCAAGCTCATTTTAAGTTTAAAGAAGAGGAAGGGAAAAGAAAAGAAAGAAAATCAACCTCCTGAAAGTGCAAGCATTTCAAACCTGGGTTTTTGACTCAATACAAAATGATGTGCTGCCAATAATTACTCAAAAAGGCAATGTTTTAATGATCTGGAGCTTGTCCAGAATTCTTGGAGTAATAAAATACAGTATTTATTTACTGACTATCATTTACTTATTTGATACAAATACTTCCTTATTGGTGGAGTCCACAATAAACATGTTGGAGAGTTCTGCTATGTATTTAACCCCAAACATTCCCCTGTTAAATAACTTCTTTAATACACAGTTTAATTCCCCCCCTTGTAATGGCTGGGTGATTTAATAAGTCAGCAGTTCCCACACTGCAAAGTAATAGTAAATGGGAATATTTAATTAAAAATTAGGTAAAAAGAACACATACAGACGCCTACAAAAACCTGATGGCTGTCAAGAATTCCATTAAGTTCTGAGATTAAAGGTGAATACAAAAACAATGGGGTGAATGCTTGTCAGCCATCCCCTTTTTCCCAGTAAAGATTATGTAATTTTATATGGATTTACATGGAAAACGCAGTGGCAAAATCACAAAGAATGAGAAACTGAGATGCAAAGAGAATTTGAGCTAAAATACGACTGTGGACACATCACTTAATTGTCTGTATGCCTTATTTTTTGGGGTCTTACAGACATTTCATGACAAAATCCATGCAGCCACAGGATTGCAGTCACGAGGGCCACACAAAAGGCATTTTTAGGCTGCCACAGAAATACTCAATTCTAAGTCTTTGAGTCAGAGCTACCAGGATGTGAAATCCAAGTTCACTGCAGTGAGATGTTCTGCCACAGCTTCCAGGAGCTGTATAAAAATGTATAGAAGGCTAAAAATAACCACAAAGGCTATTGATTTTTAAGCATTCTCTCACTGGAATATAAGAGAGGAAAGTAGGTTAGAGAGACATAAAAGTTTGCAAGTGGCTGCTGATCCCAGTTTGGAACTGATCAGAACGTGCTACTTGGCATTTCCCAGATTTCTCACTCAGTTTTCTCTATTAGTCCAAGTGGATTCCTGGGAAGCAATTAAAAAAAAAAAAAAAAAAAAAAAAAAAAAAAAAAAAAAAAAAAAGGAGGGGGGTGAAAGAAAAACCTCCCTCTACATATTTCAGTAATTTTTTGCACCTTTTCAAACAGAGTGTCTTTTGTGTGTCCCTAAATTCTTCTCTTCCAAGACAAATATTTAGCTAAGCACAAAGCAAAGAGAGAGTCCAGCTACTTTCACAGAGGGAACAGACAGATACTGTTTTTCTACAAGTTTGTCATTATGAAACCCTTGTGAAAAGTTAAATAAAACGTTTTCTTCAGGAGGTCTAAACATCAACAAACTGTTCACTCTTGCTCTCTCTGGAAACTACTGCAGAATTTTTATGATCTTTTATGGAAATGTTTTCTAGCTGGTGTAGCTGCCACATAGCTTGTTTCAGTCACACTTCAGCTGGGTTTCTTAAAGACAAAGACTGCTGTAAAAAAAGATTTGAGGACTCTGACACTGGGTCAGAAATGTGATCCTCTGATGAGCTGATGCTTCATTAAAAACTGCTAAACCCTCTATTCAATCCAAATTAGCCACTGATTATTTCATTGGGATCAAAAGATTTCCTTCTTGGGATGAAAAGGCAAAAAAATAAAAGTTTTGACTGTATTTGTTTCACATAAAATCTTTGATCCAGACCTCCAGAGTTCCACACTTGTGTCCATCATTTCATCTGTCATATCTAAAACACAAGAGATTCAAAATGTTCTGAAATATCTATCTCCAGGTATTTTATAAACCATCCTGAAGCTAGGGTAGAGTTGGACCACAGCATCTTCCAGGTGATTTGTATTCTGCAAGGTCCTCCCTGCATTTCTTACCCAAAACCAGGGATTTTTGCTGCTGAGCAAGAGTTAAAACATTTGCAGATAAGGACTACTCTTAGCAAAGCACAGACCGGCCATTACACAGCCCCCATAAATCCAATGGAATTTGGATTCAAAGAGCCAAATCATGGGATTAGACAAGACAGAAGTTCATTCTTCTTATTCTCAGATCATCCTTCCATATATTAATCTACACATTTTCTCCCAGAAATATAACCAAAGGCTATTAAAAGTCACTCAGATTAAAAAACAGACTCCAAATCCATATTTATCTATTTCTCTGTGCATGAATTATTACAACAAAGCTGTATTAGCATTTATTCTTTTTCTTATGAAAAATGAATTTAAAAAGGTGGACAAATCCTCACCCACATGATTTGTCTGCGTAATTATTTTACTCTTCATATGCTGATCAGCTCTATAATTTATGTTCCAACTGATCTTTCACTGATGCTACATAGAACCAAGTTTTTTTCCAATATAAGGACACTCAGCCTACTCCCATCTCTCTGTCCATTTCTCAGTTTTTCTAAGCTTTCATGATTTCAATTTCTTTTCCTTATAGCGTGACCCATTCCACAAAATAAATATAATCACCACCAAGCCAGGAAATAACCCCAACAACTAAATCCTTGCAATTGATTACATTTGTGGGGGTTTTGTACGTTACAGACACAGCTCCTCATGCTAAGCATCATTACATCTTCCACTACTTTAAAAACAAAAAAATCATAAAAGCCATTGAATAACAGCCCTGTTATACTGGGAATGGGATATGGTGACCATCATTTTGGACCTGAGCTAAAGATCCACATAAAGCATTTTCATAAAGGGTCAGAAAAATGCAAAGAATGGAATATTAAAATATTAATCCAGGTTGTTTCAATAGTTTCCAAAACGAGCAGCTCAGGAACTTGGCTAATTCTAGAGCAGCCTTGGATAAACTTCTCCAATAGGCAGAGATACACCAATCTTCCTATTTTCCATTATTTTATCTTAATTTGTTCACAGCTATTTATACTTTAACTTTACTATCTGTTCAGGTTCCCCCTAATTAATCTAATTTTCTCCAACAACTATAGTAAGAATATATATATGCCTCAAACAGTGGATGGCCATGCATTCACACAGCAGCTTAAAAAAGTTTTGTGCTCCCACAGAGGAAAATTGACAAATCAATTCTTCCTCAGCACTACTTAAGAGCAAGTATTAAAAAGAAACCTTCAATATGAAAATTGTCTATGTTTTTCCTCAGGACACCAATTCCATACAATACAAACATGCTGACACAAACATTCTTAAGTGCCCAGAAGTTTGGGTAACATCAGGAATTGACTCCACTCCAAAGTACAGAAACAACCAGGTCAGTTTTGAAGCTGAATTCCTGCAGCAAATGATCTAAAGTTCTTGAGAGGGGTGAGAGGATTTCCAAGGTAAATTCAACTTACACCAGACAAACTAAGACAAAAAAGGCATAATGAATATTCAAAAAGACTATGCAGAAAATAGTTGTGGCTTTTACGCCAAGATAAAAAACAAGTTAATTTTTTTTTTCTCTTGGAAGCTAAATTGGTTTTAATTCCAGGAGCAAGGAAATACTTCAAACTGCTCCTAGAATATTAACATATTTGGCAGAGAGACAATATATTTCTACCTTACCCAATCCTCTCCTTGCCAGTTAAAGAGGAACAGAAGATTGTGGTGATGCTTCCATAGGAAGGAAAGTTTCATCACAAGTTTGGAACTTGGGAAAAGCTGATCTCACAATGAAGTTTCCACCTTGCTTTTTATTAGAACAAACAGAAGCCACTGTCTACTCAGAAATCAGTAATGCATCACCAAAATGTGCTGCAGGATTCTCCCCAGCAAAATCTCCAATTACTTTAATGAACACACTGCAATTAGTGCTGTGCAGTCTTCAGCAGGGAAGTAGAGGAAGGAAAGGAGGAAAAGGCAAAATTTAAAAAGATTCAGCATCATGAAGGGCATAGAAACACCAATTATCACTGGTCTCAAACAGGCATTAACCAAAGAGTGCCCAGAAGTTCAATTCCACAACTCTCTGCCCTGAAAATCCTCTACTCTCCCTTCTTGCATGAACTCCTGATGGAAAGCTGTATTTCCATCACTGAGGTGCAAAAAGGCCTTCTCCACACTCTCTGAGCAATAATCAGCTTCACTGTTCACAGATTTTTTGTTACTATCGTGAACATTTTTACAGTTTTTCCCATTAGTGTTATTCTCCAGTAACCACCAAAATTCTAAACTGATTCTTAGAATTGCCTTTTAATATAATAAGGTTAATGTTAAACTAGCCTAGCAACAGATAGTATATTGTAATGCCAGCAATCTAAGAATATATTCCCAAAAGAAGTTGTTAATATGTCCCATAACAATCTTGGTTGGATTCTGAATTCAAGTATAGGCAGGTTTCTAAATATGAAGTGTTCAGCCAAATATAAAACTAAAAACTCTTCCTAAACTAGAAACTTCCCAAACACAAAACTGTGCAGGACTCTCCCAGAAAAAAAAAAAAAAAAACCAAACAAACTTCAACAACCTCACAGAGTAGTTTGCACAAATTAAAAGTGAAAAAAACGCTGGATATTTGCCAATTTAAAGCACAGGGTAGACTTCTTACTACCCTGATAAAAAGTCCTGTGCATGAGACAGAATTTTATTCCCTTTGCTCAAAAAACTCCTTGGTTCCATAATGTTTGTATGACATCTTACATAGTCTGAAAAAGAGGAAGCAGAAGAAGTTTTGAAGCAGCATTTTCCACCCTTCCTCTCAATAACTTGGATCAGTTTTACCCTACTTGGTACCTTAAAAGTGACTCAGATAACTCTCTTCCCATACAAAATCAGTATTTAAAAAAAAAGGCTTCTAAACTACAAGAAAACACATTTTTGTGTAAAACATTCTTCAGTTTACTTCCTGCAGAGATCAAATACAAAATGTTGATTCAAGTGAGAGTGTTAGTTTCTAACTGTGAATAAAAAATCCTTCTTGGCCAGGCAGTCTCATGGACACAAAATATGATTTACCAAGGCTGAAAAAGGACCTAAATTCAAACCCATCAGCATCAGATCAAGTTTTTACATTCACTAGATGCTTCAGAGAAGGGGGTTTTTTTATGTTTCCCCTGGAATTATCTAAACCTACACAAACATGAGGCCAAAGCGAGGAGACAAAGGCAAAGTAGGGAAACCCCTATGGCAAGTAATAAGGAAAAGGAGGATAAAAATCTGTTACACTATTAGCAGTGACCAGAAATCCATCTCCTTCCTATACCACAGCAATTCCCAGGACAGCCTTTACACCTTCAGGTGCTGGAAACCTGAGTGTCCCCAACACATCTTTCTAGGCTGAAATCTGTCCATCGTAGCAGGAAAATCAAGTCTCTAATCTGACCAGGTAATGCTTGGTACAAATCTAGTAAATAGCTCTTGGCATGCCTCCAATTTTTACATTATTATAATTAAACTCACTTATGACAGCAATTATAAAAAGGGCAGAGACTACTACTTACTGTTATGAGACCTATTATTTTACTAAACAAAGTGAAATGGATTTTATGGCTTTCCATAAAAGAGTAGCATTACAGACATCTCACACACACAAAAAAAAGATCCCCTTACACCCTTTTGAACTAAAGCCAAAAATTATGATGTGGTTTTACAATTCTACCTGGAAAACAGCCCCAGTTTACAAGGTTTCACTGCTGCAGGTAGTTCACTCTGAGGAATAGAAAATCCTGACTAGTTGACCCATAATAAATCTGCACTTCTGCAGTAGATAGAAATAAGAGATCTGAGGTAGCATTTTTATTAATTCTGCCAATGAGGAGGTTGTGCCACCTACCAGAGAAATGGAGAACTGCTGCCTGCTCAGAACCCCATGAGTATTTTTAATCATTTTTAATTTATTAGATTAGGATTATTCTCTGTAAACACCCTTTTTAAGAGCAGGGTTTATCCACATGCAACATATTCTCATCAAGCCTCAGAGGATCAGCTGGTGAGATATTTTTGCACTATTCCTATTGTAAAGGTGAGTTCCAGTTGAGCAGTGTGCTTGGCAATGGAATGGGAATAAAACTGAGATTTTTAAAACCTTCACCTGTTAAATTAAGAAAAATTAGGGAGAAGCATAAAAAGGTACCAAAGAACTTTAAGGCAGAAGATGATTTTGCCATCAAAATACCTCAGAAATGGCAATTTGAATCATTTCATATTTAGATCAGCTCTAAGAGACAGCATTTCCCAGCATTTAGTTGTGCATTTGAAGAAGCTGTTCATGAAAGGTGCATGCAGTGAACTGTACCTCGTTCTCCCCACAGTCAGAAGGGGTGTCCTTGTGAACAGACATCTGATACTTGGCAAATAAAGTGGCAGATTGGTTGAAGGATGATTTGAACTGAGGGTCCTCAAAGGAGACAGGTACTAACCTCACCTTCAGAGCAAGGGAAATACAAGCATCCTGGTTTGAGTGCATTAGCATCAGATAATCTGCTTCTGAAGGTCAGGCTAGTGGAAGATCTCCTCCTATCCACTTCAAAGCCTCTGAAATCAGTTCTCTGCCTTAAACATAAGACAACTTCCTATTTTTACTGATATCCAACAAACCAACTAGAAATTTTAATTTCATTGCACAGTCTCAAGGACTTAAAATGTTTGAATTTTAAGGGCACATTGCTCATTGACTGCCCTGGTTCAACAATTACTTGTTCTTGTTACATATACTGTTTCTCCCAACTCATATTTTTTTCCTTGTAGAATAGAGGTGTATTCATTCACCTTTATTATTCATTACACTGCACCTGTTCAAGCAGCCAAAATGTGTAAATTTAGATGGAGTGCACAGGTTACTTTTTAAAGCCTTAAATTGAAAGGGAAGAGAATTATTTCACTCTGGTGAACCTTAAACTAACAATTTGTGTGTGTGATAAACTTCTGCTCACAGCTTGGCCCTGGTCATTGTATCCTTCTGATGGAAACATTCGAACCAAAGCCAAGGAGGGCAGTCATCAGGCTGAGTGTCCAGCTGGATTCAGTTTTTATGAGATTTGTATTTTTAAGGCCCATCTCTATCTCCAAGAGCCTCACCCTCTCCATTTCTTACTCAACAGCAACCATAACTTTTCTGCCTGCAACTAAAACCAAATATCTGTGGCACTCACAAAGGAGGTATCAAGAGTTTGCACTTTCAGGATGTTGATTATATTGGATACAGTATTTTATAAGCTCCTGAATATCCAAAGGATATAAAATCCACATTTGTTTCTCCTAGAAGCAAGATGTGTGAAATGGAGGGGAAGCTTTGCATAAAATTAAATTTGGCCTTCTGACCTGATTTATGGTTGGTTTATCAGGTGGGTCCTTGTGAATAACCATCTGGTAACGTTTATAGACCTGGTAAGACTCCTGAAATGTGGCTTTGAACTGTGAACTTGGTGGAGATGATCTCACCACCCTCACCTTCAGAAGAAGTTAAACACATTTATTATTACAATATCGTCCAATAACTATACATTTATACAGAAAACAAACATTACAAAAATGATAAATATCACAGAAATTATCACAGAGAAATTTTACCCTCCTGCACAAGGACCATCACAAATTAATTACTATTACCCAACAGTCTTCTAATTCTCCAATTTATGCTACTGAAGGCTTTTATATTTACCCTGAATAACATAGGTTTTCAAACTGCAAATTAACTAAAATGCCTAGAGAAGAACTACACAATTTTCAGGAAATAATACCAACAAATGGTATGCAGATCATAATTTTAAAGAGATTTTCTGTGCTACTTAAGATATGCTCTCACAGTCTCGCACTACACTGAAAAATACTTGGAAAGGCTTGGAAGACTCAAATCTCTGCTCTTCATCCAAAAAACCATGTTTCTATGGCAATAACCCCAAAGGGATTTCCAGGTATTTTTGAAATTGAAAGAGGAAGATGAAGCAGAGTTTCCATACTCAATTATGAGTTACCTGTAATAAGGAATTACCAGTCTTCACTCCATCACCATTAAACACACAAAAACAATTTTAAAAAATAATCTATGAATTAAACATTCTTCTTAGTAAAAATGGTTGCTCCCTAAGCAAAAGAATGCTACCACATAGGCAGAAGTGCATGTCTTTTCAAAATTAATTAAGGTCATATTAATTTCAAAAACTATCTGATTTTCAGAATGGTTCTATTTTCAAAAAGAGCAAAATTTTTTTTAATCCTTGTATTTCTCCCTACATCTTCTAAATGAAGATGCTCAGACAAAGCCATCATGCTTTTGTTAAAGAACTCCTCAGGAAATGTGAAGGAGTTAGGGAGGTGGATCACTTCCATGGCTCCTAGACAGCAAATATTTTCATTTCCAGTACCATCATTGAAAATGATCAGGAAAAGATTTAGTTGGTTTCCCAGCTTATGGAAAAAATAACAAGAAAAATGGCTTTACGATTAACAAATATTAGAAAGTCCAAAAGCCTTCCAGATTACTGTCTCTAGCAGATGTAGTGGTAACCAGTGTATTCAGCAAACTTTTCTACTCTCATTTTTACAGCTTTCAAAGACATTAACACACACCAATGATGTGTGTAAAGAGCAAGTTTCTTGTTATCTGATTAATTTCATGAAGTTACTGCTTCCTTGTCAAGTTTCATTAGCTTAGATAGTATTTATATACTGCAGACCTAAACACTGAATTTCTCTCATTATTTAACACTTGGTTAATTCAAAGCTTTTCATTTTCAAGTCACACTGTATGAAATTAGTTTGCAAGTTATTTTAGTAACTGAACTGGCCTCTGGTAGGACTGGTTGCAGTGCAAGAATACCCTCCTGTGGTTAGAAAGAGTGCAGCTGCACCATAGGTATGCAATTTATATTAAAAAATATATATATATTCACCCCTATGATGCATAATCTATATGCATATATATAGATAAATATGCATCATTCAGTACCACATGTATTTCAAGATTTAAGCCACATCTACTCCATAAAGCCATAAATGCAGACCTAAGCTTTTCAAAAACTCCTTAAGAAGACCTTTCCTTCATCTGCCTCCAAGAGCAGTGAACAAGGCATTACCTCTAATTTGTGTCGTGCATCATCAGGTAGAGGAATAGAAACGAAGTCTTCAATGTTTTTAGGCTGGTTTGTTTTAGATTTAGAGTTTTGCAAGAGGAAAGCTTGATCTCCTTGGAGTTGAGAGCCTTCTACTGTGCCCATCTGGTTCTGCAGGAGCTTCTGTAGTTTCCTCTCTTTCCTTATGTCCTTTGCCTTCCGACACAGGGGCTTGCTCAGATCAGCCCCTTTCCCTACAAGGGCACAGGCAGAGAGTTAAACACCACATCTGAAAACAAATGAACAGCTCTTAACCTCAGCACTGGAAAGAAATGGCTAAAATCACCATTTACTGCAGACTGTGGTCTGAACTCCTCATGGCCTTTCACACTTACAACCCCTCAACACCTGATGCCACGCTAAGGCAGTGATTCTTCCACAGCTATTTACTGCAGCTCTCTAATCTGGAATCACCTTGACCATTTCACCCAAAGCCAAGGGTGCATTAAAAAACTTGAAAGACTGAAGGACAAAAATACAACCACAAAATCAGAGACAATTGTTCTGCATTCAAAGCGCACGCGGTTACACCACAGACTCCTGGTAAAGACACACGTCCCAAAATAAAGCATTTATTTTTCTCTCATCTGGAATCCATAGGCAAGATGTAGAAATGCTGCCAATGCTACTATGAGGAGTAATTGGCCACAGAAGTTTGCATCTTTGCTTAAAATTATGTTCAGATTGTCTGTTTTAATAAATAAATTCACTTTTTGCAGTTTACCTCTATATTTAACAGATCAGCCATTTATAGAATTCTATTTGTGAAATGGTATTTGCTAAAAAGAGAAGTCAAACCTGTACACTATTTCCCATCTTGATCCATTTGTTTCTTACTAATACAAGAACTGTGAGCTGTAAACCTAAACATGTCCAGAGACACGAGGGAATTACAGACATTGTGTGACCTGTCCTCAGGCAAACAAGTCAGAAGAAGAGTTTATTTAAAACTCTCAGGATATATTTGAAGAATGAGTACTCCATCTGTATCAGGATCTGTTTTGTGTCTCATATCTTCTGTAAGCTGTAAATTAGCAAGAAAAACTTCTTCAAGCAGTGACTGTGCCTACACAGATATAAGCAAACCTTCTTTTCTATCTGAAACTGTGCAGAAACAGACCATTATTCCTAGAGGACAATGACCTGTTTTGTTTATAAAGGAAAAAAAATGCAATCAAACAATCTTATTACTGACTAAGTCTACATTTTCCAAGATAAAAACCAAACATCTTTCTATCTGGAAAATTTTAAACTAAATGTGACCTGTGACGCCCGCTAGTATTTAAAAAATGATTAAATAAGCTTTCTGATGCACTTATTATTCACTTCTATCTTTAAAAACACCAGAAAGAAGCACACTAATGAGTATTTCTGCTCTGTAAAATTAAACCTTTTTTTTCTGAAATGCCCTACAATGTTATGTATCTGCATTTCCAGTTTTTAAAGTTTGACCCAAAGCTATTCTTAACCTAACTGAAGACCTTACCTCACCTTTCCCAACGCATTGGCAGGTTTTTACACTCTTATTCTTTACCCAAGTCTGCCATCTGCTGTCAGCAGCTGCTTCATTTCTTTCCAATACTGAGTTCACATAGGGCAAAATTTTTAATTTATTATTTAAAACAAGAGAGCTTTGAGAATTTGCACAATTGAAGTCGTATAACCAATAAACTATATAAGAGCTGTAAAGATCAAAATATAAACTACAGTTTTAAAAATTCTCTAATATTTCTATGTAACAACACTATTGATTCTCTGATCAAGCATTTCTGAAATGCAGAATTAGATGCAAAAATTGCTTATTAAGAGGTGAAAATCAGATCCAATAGGGATGAGTGGTTATTAAGGAAAAAACATTATTTCACTTGAAATCAGCCATGCTGTAGAAAGAGACAAAACTACTTTGTTCTCCTAAATACTGGCACAACGTGCAACAGGTGAGTGAAATCAGGAATTAGCAGGATCTCCCAACACAGGCAGAAACTCTAAAGTTTCCACCAGGATTTTCCCTACCATGTACCAGTAAATCACAATGAAGGAAATTGCCTTAATTTTCCAGAACAGGCTACGCAAAATGGGAAACATGATCTGCAAGACAAGGCTGCCTCACCTGTAGCCTCTGGGCCATAAAGTGTCAGTCAGCAATTCTACCTTAAATAAATTATTCTGGCAATAATCCACTCACCCTTTACCATCGTCCTTCCAGAAATCACCCATGTCCCAAGAGAAGGCAGCTATTGGATCACAGAATGGTTTGGGTTGGAAGAGACCTTTCAAAGGACACTTTCCACTGTCCCAGGCTGCTGCAAGCCCCATCAAACCCTGCCTTGGACATCTCATGGATTGGGCAGCCACAGCTTCTCTGGGCACCCTGTGCCAGGACCTGCCCATCCTCATCATAAAAGAAATTCTAATCTGAATCTCCCCTCTTTAGTTTCAGATCCTAGAGATTCAGTCTTACTTAAGGTGTGGATAAAAAGATAAACATAACATTTTAATATAACAAAATATAAATTACAACATCACAAGTAACACCCAGCACCTCTCAATTTTTACACTGTAATTCCATAAAGTGGGAGGAGGACAGGGAATAAAACAAAACAATTATTAATTTACTAAGTAAGATAAAAAGAAGAGATTTCAAGAAGATGTGAAATTATGACAGCATATTCAATTACTAACAGAAATTACCTGGCTTAGGTGGTGCATGAACAGCTTTAGCTGAATGTGATGGTTCTGCAGGGACTGCTGTGTCTTTGTCTGTACAGATCTGAACAGAATCTGATTCCACCTTCTGCATATTCCCCTCTTCTTTAGTTTCTCCTGAGTCCTTGTCTTCATTCTCCACCCTCTCAGTGTGATCCACAGCCAAGGGAGTCAGTTCAGACTGACTGACCTGAGACTCACTCTTGTATGGAAAATCACACGTGGCCACATCCTCTATATGGGAATCCATCGGCTCTTCTGTCAAGAATTAAAACCTGCATGAGTGAATTCCTCTCTGTACAACCACAGCTCACACTTTCCAAATTAAAATCAATACTAAATTAACTGGTTTCCAATTTCACAAGTGTTTTCCCACAGATAAAGTGACTATTGCAACCATCTGAAAACAAAGTTTCTTTATGACCCTGAATTAGGAACATCAACTCATTTATGAGAAGAGTTTTATTTTCTCCACTAAAATTGAACAGTCAACTATTTCATGCTGTTACTTTAAACAAATAACAACAAACAAACCTAGCATATCACACACACAAAAGAGGCAAACTATAATAATTCAGAACCAGTATGAGCTTCACCACCACTAAGAATCGCTGGGTTTGGTGCTGGATAAATGGAGGGTAACTTTTCAATCACCTGGAAAAACCCTCTTCGGTTGCTCTTCCTTTTCTCTGCCTCCAGCTGCTCTAGTTAGTCCTCTCCAGATCATCAGTCTCATGATAGAAGTAAAAACAGCATCTAGTTCTCTACAGCACCCAGCTAGAAAGTGAGGACACGCCCAGAAAACTAAGCTGGTCTACAGAAAAAGTAAGGAAATATTTTCTTCAATAACCCAAGGCACCTGAACAATTTGGCTTCTGGGCTACTGAAGTGATCAAGATACATCCCAGCCAGGTGTCTACACACAAAATTCAAAGCCCATTTGCCATTTAACCACTCAAGCAGGTATTTAAATCCTCTTTCTACGCATCAGTACTGGTTTCCAAATACTCAAAGTTTCTTACCTTCACTCACTACTTTCGAAACATCTCCTTTGGAAATAAATTTCAACATTTTCTTCAGAACTTTCTTGTGGGACTTGGAAGCCTGAAAATGCAAAGCCTGGCACCTAAGAAAAGAAAAAAAAAGAACATCTCTTTTGTGAAAGATTGTTTCAGGAAAAAAAGGTTAAAGAACCACTAATAAAAAATACATCAGTCTTTAGGGCACATTTTTAATGTGTATCTCTAGAATTACTACAAGTGTAAGCTTCTTATTTGGGCTGCTAAAGCAGGGTTTGTGGGTTACAGACAAGGCTCCTCAAAGGAAAATATCCCAGAGCTGCTGATGTCCCTATGCACAAACCCAAGAGCATATATATTTACTGTTCAAAATATCATAATAAGTAGATAAACTTCTCAAGTATGATGTATTTCAAGCAGTAAACACAAATGGTGGAACATATTTGAAGTGGTCAAATCCCTTAGAAAAGTGTATTTTGAGTTTCTTACCTTATTGTGTATTGAGGACAACATGTTTGATTCATGATAGGTTTGTAGACGTATTTTCCACTTCTGAAAAGAGTAATAAATACGCATTGATTTTTTTGTTTATGCTACAAAAGAAATGAAGAAGCTTTTTTATCAAAATCACATCAAAACACTTTATGATGAAAAGTCAAAGACCAAGTTCTTCAGTTCTTTGCTAACTGTATTATCCTTCTAAAATCACTGAATATTTTCCTGTTTGACAGTGTCACCTTACAAAAGGTCACAGAGAACTGAACAAAATTACTCATGGATATATAAGTGTTTCTACAGATCTAAATTTCAAACGTGGACTCTATCTTTTATCTCAACTGACAACATGGCTTTGTATTTTCTTTTTCAATGTACCTTCGCCATCCTCTGTCTATGAGATCCTGGTAATCTTGAACTGTCATCGAATGTGCCCACATACCTGAAATAAACAACACAGCAACACACTTGACTGACCATGGTTTGCCTTTAAATTACAACAAACTCTGCAGAACTGGCTGCAGCCCCTCTGCTCAGGGACAGGCTGGGAGAGCTGGGGAAGGGGTTCATCTGGGGAAGAGAAGGCTCCAGGGAGAGCTCAGAGCCCCTTCTAGAGCCGAAAGGAGCTTCAGGAGAGCTGGAGAGGGACTGGGGACAAGGGATGGAGGAGCAGGACACAGGGAATGGCTTTCCACTGCCAGAGGGCAGGGATGGATGGGATACTGGGAAAGGAATTGTTCCCTGTGAGGGTGGGCAGGCCCTGGCACAGGGTGCCCAGAGCAGCTGTGGCTGCCCCTGGATCCCTGGAGGTGTCCAAGGCCGGGTTTGGCTTGGAGCAGCCTGGGACAGTGGAAGGTGTCCCTGCCATGGCTGGGGTGGCACTGGGTGGGATTTAAGCTCCCTCCCAACCCAAACCATTCTGTGATTCTGTGGTTACTGCAAATCTGAGTGATCAACGGCCACTTATGCATAGATGTCTTTCAAGGATTTGACATGTTCTTAAATGTCATAATTACTGATTTCAATAACCACATAAAATGTAAAAACCCCAAGTCCAACACAAATCCCGGGATGCAGTTAACCGTATTTCCCTGACCGCACCAGCGCTAAGTTCCCCTCTGCACCTCCCACCTGCCCAGAAATATACAAGGAAAACAACACAAAATTGCTGTTTAGTTCTGTCACACTCATTCGGGGCACCGGGCCGTTCCGAGCTCTCTGCTGGGCGGGCGGAGGCTGCTGCCGAGCCGCCGCCTGTCCCCTCCGCCCTCCCCGGCCCCGCGCCCGCAGCCGCCGCTTCTCGGCCAGCTCCGGGCGGCCCGCCCGCGGCGCCGCTCACAGCCCGCCCCGCCCGCACCGTGCGACAGGTTGCCGGTATCGCTCCTGCAGTAGCCGCAGCGGTAGCCATCCTCCCCGCCGAAGAACTCGACGATGCTCGGGGAGCCGCCGCCCGCCGCCATCCCCGCCGTGCCCGCCCGCCTCAGGTCAGCGCCCCGGGCCGCCCGGAAGCGGTGCCCACCGCCATCTTTGGTGCGGGCGGCGCGCGGGCGGCGCGCACAGGAAGCGGCAGTGCCGCCATGTTTGGCGCGGGCAGAGCGGCGGGCCCGGCGCCGCCCGGGGAGCCCTGGCCCGACCCGGCCCGGCCAGCCCAGCCCTCGGCCCCGCTCACCCGCGGAAACCTTGCCCTGCGTCGCGCCGCAGTAGCCGCAGCCGTAGCCTTCCTTCCATCCCTTGTACTCCACCACGGCGGCGTGCATGGCGCAGCGCTCCCGTCTGGCCGCAGCTGCCAGCGCCGCGCCCGGCCCAGCCTCCCCCGCGGGCGGATGGGCGATGAAACATCGCTGCCACTGCTGCCGCTCCTCGCACCGTGTCCCCGAACACCCTCATGGCCTCAGCAGCCTCTCAACCCACACAGACCTTCCAGGGGGCATGGATCCCTGTGTACTTCCCTCAGCTGCTACAGCAGGATAAAAGGATGGAAGAAATCCTGAGCTGCACTACATACAGAGCCTTTTCTGAAAATAGAAGACTTCATGGACTTTTAATGAAATAATGTTGTGGCCCCATAGAGCTGGCCTGCCCAATGCCCAAGTTACCAAGGAGGAGTTTGGAATAATGGAAGAGGGAACTGCTATCTGTATTTGAGACAGAACTTCCAAACAAAAAGCTTTCTTTCCAGAACAGGAAGAACAGCAGGGCAGTATCAATTCTCCTGCAGCACCCAAATGCAGAAGAGCAAGATTATTCCAGCAGGGATGTTTAACCATGGGAACTCCACTTGCTGCTGCTGGGGTGAGACAAAGGAGGAAAGAAGGAAGACGTTTGCTTTTTACTAAGTTCATGAGTGTCAGTAAACTTTCTATAAACAGCAAACTAACCCATAATATATAAATAACTTTGTCACAAATCTAAACTTCCTCAGGGTGCCCAGGGCAGTTGTGGCTGCCCCTGTATCCATGGAAGTGTCCAAGGCCAGGCTGGACAGGGCTTGGAGCAACCTGGGACAGTGGAACGTGTCCCTGCCATGGCAGGGAGTGGAACAAAGCAGCTTATATAAAGCATTGAGATGTCCCAGAAAAAATAAATTTATTTAACAACATATACATATGAACATATACAACATATTTAATAATACAAACATATAAAACAACTGTCGAAACAAATGTTTTGAGGTATTTTCTTTAAGGCACCTAAAGGAAAAGAAAACAAAAAAACAAGAGAAGACAGTAAGACAATATGCATTAAGATCTGGAATTGACCAAACAACTGTGACAGTAAGGACTTCAGTCCTATCACTGGAAGAATTTTACAGAATCAGAAGGAAAAACAGCCTGGTTACTTCTAAGTCCTTCTTCAGACTACTTTAGTAACAACATCAGCTGTCAGGAAGTTAAGAAACCAAACAGAAACTAAGCTATGATTCTTTCCAACACTGCATTCTGAGTAGAAAGTTCCAAAAAATAACTCATAACTTAACTGACCATCAAGCTCAAAAATAAAGGGGTTTTTTTCCCAGTTAATCATTGCATACAAGGCTAGATTACATCTTGTTTCATGAAGAGGATAAGAACACAGCAATTCCAGATGTCAGTGTCACCCTTGTACAGTTCTTCATTTGCAAGTCACCCATAGTTTCCCTGAAGTTCTTCCCTATGCCTAAGGAATTTTCTGAGTTGGATCTGTTAAAAGAACTTACTTGAATAGTTTACTCTGTCTCCTCTTCAGAGCTTCGTGAAAGAGGGGGAATCATGGCTTCTCTGATCTCAAATGTTTCTATGATGTCCTGGTTAGAGATGACAGCATGTGTCAGTTAGCAGAGCTGAACTATTTCAATTTAATTACCACCAAGCAAGCAATAAAGTTTCTGATAGTAAAGCACTATTTCCAATTTATTACATTTCTCCTGCACATTCTGAGTAAGAAAAGAAAAGAGCTGTATGTGTGCTCAAAACGGCTTTTTGATTGATTACAAACAGGGAGGATATTGCATGGAGAACTTCTCCAGAGACAAGTATTGTACCAAAGGGAAAAAAAGAAATTCCATATTTACCCAATCCTTGTGTAAAACAGTAAAGACAAGTCAGTGCACAGCTTAAAAGCACTTCAACTGACCAGGCTTCAGGAATCAAAGATGGAATCACTACCCCAATTCTCAGTTTTCTTGCAGCTACAAACATCCCTTAGTTCTGTGACTGTTCTGGCATCCATAAGGTCAAATGCAGTGTTACTGTACACAGAACATCTGCCCTCCCCAGAGCAGGGAACAGCACAGCTCTCAGAGGCTTAAATAAAAGAGAGCTGCTCCAAAGTATGAAGTGCTCTCCATGGTACCTTCCATTCAGCGTGGTCCAGCTTTATGACGACCTGGTTCCGTGCTCCAGATTGGCCCTCCTCCTCCCCTGCCCCGCTGGGTCTTGTGGGCTCTGAGCAAAACACAGCATTTTCAGGATTTACACTTGTGAAGTCAGTGTCCACCAGGAACACAAAAGCTCCACAAAAATCAGATCAATCCTACACATTCCACCCAGTTAGTCTCTAGGAGCACCCTGTACTATGGACTGCTGGACATACTTCCTTAGTCTCACATCTTAAAAATCTAGGAACTAACTTTTTACAGAAGGACCTAAGTATTTAATTCCTTACAAAATCCCACCCAAGTCCCAACCCCACTGATATCCTGTGAGAATGAAAGCCAACCTCATATGAAGAATGGCACTTCTCTTCCAACTGTTTTGAACCTGCAGCAGTTCCCAACTCTCAGACACAAAAGTTCTTACACCTAAAAATACCCTTCTTCAGCCAAGTGTAACAATGTTCATGTACTTATTAGCAAAAATATAACTTGAAAGGTAATAACCTTTGATTTCTAGTAATAGAATTAATTTGCATAAATCAGCATAATGGTCTTTTTCCATACATTGATATTTGAAAACTCAATCCTTTCAGCTTCTTATAGATCTCTTCCTGCCTTCAATTACATTCACTGCATATCCCCAGTTAAAAATACACCTAAAACTTTGTGAACACATAACATGTAATGTTGTTACAAAAAGCAATTAGAGTATTTTAAAGCTAGATTTTACCTATTATTGGTAACTCATCTTCATCCAGCTTTATTCTTGCAAGACCATCCTAAACAACAGCAAGATTTAAAGTTTCATAACTTAGAGCTTTCCAGTTAGGATAATGCGCTGCAATTTCATATTTTTACTTATTACATAATCATGAACAGGCACATATATTGATAAAGAATCTTCATTGGCATACCAGATTAGAAAAAAACTAGTTTAATACAGCACTTATGCATAAAGAAGGCAGTCCAAATAGCACAGTGTGCAACTGTTGGATTATAAAAGTTTTATTGTTATTATTCCCCAAATATACTTGAGCTAACTCTTCATAAACCTGAATTAGTCAAAATATCCTTGGCAGTTATAGTCTTTTCCAGAATTAATTTTATTTATTAGAGAAACTAAGCATAGTTTTGAATTGCAAATCCATGGATTCAAAAAGAATATAGTATCTTGCACTAACATAGTTTTCTACAGCCTCAGTATCTCTTCTATACTCTATGAGAACTTTTTTACATCTAAAATGTGAGCCAGAATCTTTTTTGATGAACATATTGACTGCAAAAATATCACTACTGTTTTGCTGGTAAATTGACTGCAGTACAAAAAAAAAGTCAACTCTACTTTCTTTTTTATTCAATTACCAAAAGATCACAGACTGTTTACAGAAAATAAATTCGCATTTCTCATATTTAAATCCTAATTCTTCAGTATCAAAGCCAGAAAAAAAAAAAGGTCAGTATTTCTAATTCTAATATCTAAAGTGATATTTTAAAAAGATGTCACACCTTACCCTGATAAGGAAGGACACATGAAACATGTTTTCCACGGTTCGTGCAAACGAGTTTGGATCAACGACAAAATCAAAGAAGGAAATGGGTGTATTAGCTGGGGATGCAAAAATGGCTTTGTTAAAACAAACAAACAGGTGTTATACACAGACCTAACAGATGTAAACACGAACTTGAGAGAGCCAGTACACCTTTCAAAAGCTAAAAGGATGTTTGTCAATTTAGTTACAATGCTGAATTCCCAGTTGTCTGCAACGTATGTTCTATAAAGCATCTTATTTGCTTCCATCTTTTCCCCCACAAAGATCCATATATACGACTACATGACTACCATCTACAAATGGCAGGCTTTAATCAGGAGAGAGGATTTACATTTACTTTGCAGTAAAACAGCCTCTGATTAGTGTTCATAAAAATACATAGTGGGTACATGTGCTTCAACAAAGATTTCTACTTGCAGACTCATTTTGTCTCTGTAGTTTCACCACTCCCAACTGTAGAAGACACAGAATACACACTTTCTCCAGTTCATGCTTAATTTAATCATACTTACGATCATTCTCAAAGTGAGTCTGCAGTATTCCCAAGATCCTCTCTACTTCTTTTTCTGTAGCCTCCTGATGAGACTCCTCCATTTTCTTTAACTGGGAAAAAGAAACAGAGATTCACCTCAAACAACTGTTGTTGAGTTACCAGAATATGCAACGGGCCTCTGTGACAGCCCGGGTCTGGACAGGAAGGCCAGGTGTCACCACAGGATTTCGGGTGCCAAAATCCCTTTGGCAGGGATATAAATGAGAGACGGGCATGATTTGGTGACCCCAAAAAGAATTAGTTTATTAAGGAGCAAAACAACAAAGAGCAAACCCAACTCAATACGGGGTACACCAAAAAGGCAGAAGGCCAAGGCCTTACAGTAACTTCTATAGGGCAGGAGGAGGGCGGAGTCTGAGGGCAGGGAACCCATGGGGAGAGAGGATTAGGAATATGCAAATTATTGCAGCAAAATGTAACCAATGGTAAGAAGAGGAACAGAGAACTTTCTAGTCTAATCCATATAGGGAGCTGCCACAAGACCTTTTGGGTGAGATTTCTCTTACCCTGACCATGGGGATTTTTGCCCATGGCCTTAGCTCGAGGCTTTCTTTGACCCCAACACAACCTCTTTTGAATGGGTAACAGAAAAGTTGAATTTTTCTCCCTACATGCAACATAACAAACACACTTATGCAAATATGAGACAACTCTGCAGTTTTAGGTTTTAATTCCCATCTTACACTATCAATCTGAAAGGCCATGGTTTTTATGTTTTGAGCCTGTGTACAGGTGTACAACTTAATTTTCAGTAGCTCTGAGGAGTTGGGTTACACAGTGCTCCAATCTATGAGTTAAATGATGATCATTTGGAACCCAAAAATGCTCCAGCTCCTCTTCTTCTCAGTACAAACTGTAACAAATCTTTTCTATCATTATTTGGATTGAGTAGGCTGCCTTTTAAAAGGCAACTATCAACCATTTGCCTCTATATCCTGGCATTATCACAGCTTCAGCTTCCCTGTAACAACACAGATTGTATCTGCAGTTTCAGATGTAAGCCTCTTTCAGTATTCCCAGACTTTTGCTTTTCTGCCAGTGAATGACACAAAGAATAAGGAAACAGCACAAAAAACTGTGAGCTAATTAGCTTGCTGCCATTAACCACATTTCAGTGCAAATGCCACACCCTGTTAGACACGTCAAAGAAAAATGGAAACCATGCTAATGTAAAGAAGCTTCTTTTTTGTTTCCTTTCAAAGCATCAGGCAAGAGAACAAGCAAGCTCTTCACTTGAAAAATCAGTTTGTAAACCCTACTTCTGAACATTAAATTGGTCTGTAAATCCTATTTCCTTCCACTCAGTGAAATATGCAGTCCACACAAAACAAATCAAGAAGCCTAATAATGGAGTCTGAATCTTTTAGTAGAAGCTCAGAAGGAAAGGGGCTGAGGTATGTGCTTCCAACTCCAGGTGGACACAGCCAACCAAGGACTGTTGGCAATAACAACCAAGGAGTGCTGGTAATCACACACTGTGAGAAACAACAGAATAAAGCTGGAAAAAGAGCCATATGAAGGTAGGGCAGCACTTTTCTGGGACAAACATCCTTGTTCTGGCTCCTGGAGATAAGCACAGCACAAGCATCTGTGGATCTTGGATGCTCCCTTCCCCTTAAGGAAGGAATGTCACAAATCCTACACATTCACTGTCATTTGTAGTAACTATGCCAGTACAAATAGTTAATAAGCATGACACTTTACAAACCTGAGCAGGCATTGCCTGTTCTGCTTTTCCTCTGCTGGCTTTCTTCTGCCTCTCAATCCGTTGCTTTGGTACAGGAGGCTCAGACTTGAAAGATCCCAGCCTAACCAAAACACAAAGAACACATACATGCGAATCTGGTTTACACTGTATGCTTAGGAATCTTTATACTGAGCAGTGGATGTCCTCGAGAAAGTGATGACTGATACCTAAAGATAAAGCTTCACCACATTTAGAGATTTCTGCAAGGAACCAGCCCCAAAAGTTGTTCCATTATGTTGACAGCCCCATACCTTGTCAACATTCTGCTGTGACTTCAGACTAAACTTAATTCAAGCCAGGGCATCAAAGACAAGAATCAGTTAAGGCCATTACCTTGAGCTGCAGTACACAGTATTTCCTTGAAGAAACTCACATGTACTGGAAAGCAAGAAGAAACTTACATGTAGTGAAAAACAGGGGCTCTTTTGAAGTATTTGAGTGCTTCTTCTCCCACTCTCTTCCAGGCATCTCCAGGTAAAAAACCACCTGGACCATCCTCAGAGTCATCAGTTTCTTCCGTGCGATTGATACCCATGAAGGTCAGCTACAAAAAACAAAAAACAAACCAAAAACAACAACAAAAAAACCACCAAATAAACAAAAAAAACCCCACCCAAAACTGCATTGGTGTTTGCCTGATACATTAGTATTTAATACCACTGCCTAAGAACTTTTCTGAGGATACCATGAAAACAGATTAACACTCAAATTTACCCTTGTTTTCAGAAACCAATGAAAGTCATAGGTAAATAAAACTGCTTAGACTCCAACACATTTTCAATGACGTATGAAGTAGCAGAACATTACTTATATTGCACTTTAGAGGTCAGATGTCTCACAGTTTTTGAACACCACACACTCACAGGACGCCCAGCCCTTCAAATATCATAGAACTTCTCTGGACTATCTCTGCATCCACCAGTCCACACTAACCCAGGAAAAAATTTAAATTGAACTTGATGTTTCTTACAGACTTCAGCAAACACTCAAGATTCCTTGTTGATCTGCTGTAACATAAGAGAGCATTTTCAAAGAGCAAAAAAGCCAACAGCCTGCTTAAAAGCTGTTCTGATGCAACTCCTCCCCACAGCCACAGTGCAATGAGACAAACTGTCCAATGTGAAAGCATTCAAGTGTCCCAAAGTCCCATTTAATCTCAGTGACTTCAAGAACTCTATCCAAAACCACAGAAACCAGTGGACAGAATAAAGAAACTACTTGGCTACTGAGAAGATTGACTGAAAAAAGAGCAGAAGACCTCAAGAGCACAAACTGACTGAACCGTGATAAAGCAGCAGCAGTGCAATAATAGAGGAGGCATCTGCATTTTAAGTCGGATTTTCCCCTACCTCCAGTGCTTAATATGTAGTTTAAGACAATTAACCACAGTAAACAGAAAGTTTATCAAAGAAATTCACAGGAAGAGCATTAAATTCCACCAGAACTGCCATGTACTGCCTGACAAGCTGAGGCTTTATGGTTCTGTAACAAACAGGGCAAACCTCCAGCAGAAATGCTGGCAAATTCAGAGCCTGGAACTTACCAAGTCTTCTGCAAATGCTGTTGAGTCAAATGCTGACATCTCTGAGTGCAACTCATTGGCCTTCTCCTTTCCTATATTGGATGCTAAAACTAGGAAGTGGGAATCCAGTGCAGCCTCTCGTGCACGACAAACTGTTACAGGAAAGATTTATGGTGATTAATATGAAATTGTCACAAATATAATTAGCAGATTCAGCATAGGGACTATCCTAGCTTTAGTGCTTTGGAAATCCTTTTATTGCTATGATCTCTAACACACTTACACAATCCTTATAACAATATTTGCATTTTAAAAAAGGAAAGAATGACAAACCATGGAAAAGCAACACACAATCTTGAACAACAGATGCATTTTTTATCTACCTGTTTTCCACCTTTCCAAGTGAAAAGAACCCCTCTACACTGATAGTTTACGTGTATTACTGATATACACTGTTCCAGTGAAAAATAAAGCAAGGAGTTTATTTCTAAGAGCAAATAAACTGTAATGATATTTATTTTCTCTCATCAACTTATTCAACCAATCTTCAATGTAACATAGCTATTTTAAGTTATATTAAAATTCTGATTAATACTTGGACCTCAGCTTCACTCTTGCCCTCTTGTTTGTAAGGCATCATCACCTCGCTCTTGGCCAAACACATCAATTAAAGACCACAGAATTTGTTTTACCTCCATCAAAAAGTGCATTGGCTTCTTCCAAAGCTTCTGTCAGCCTGTTGCTTCTGGAATTCAGCATGGCTTCTCGATTTTCTGTGGGAAAAGACACAAAGGAAATCCTGAATTACTTAAACATAGAAACAATGAGAAACACTGTGCTTGTTTGATGCTGACTGGAGGCCAGGTGCCCATCCAAAGCTCCATTACTCCTCAGCTGGGCCAAGGAGAGAAAATAGGACAAAAACCCACAGGTCTAGAGAAGGGAGAGATCATTCACCAGTTACCTCACAGGCAAAAGAGGCTCGACTTGGAGAAATTAGTGGAATTTCTATGAAAGAAACAAGCCAGCCCCTGAAACTATATGCTTGGTCATTCTATAAACAGGCTGGATCACCCATAAACTGCACTGTAGCCTCTTGTAAAACAACAGCACAAATTTAGCAAGTTTTCACAAAACAACTAATCCCACGTGTTGCTGAACTTGGCAGTCCTACTCACACAACCATGGCCACATTTTTGTGAGGAAAACAGCACAAGTCACTCAAATGCACGTAGGAGAAGGATTCACACACCTGTCCGGAGAGATGCTAAAAACCACATAGCATTTTTCAGAAGGCCCAAGAATAACTTTCTGGTCCAGGCATATAACAATACTTGCAGTTTCAAACTAAAGCTCAGACATCACGAAAGCAAAATGAAAAGGATTTTGCTGCATCTCCAGGTCTAAAGCCGACTGTTCTCCACCAATGCAGGCACCACGTGTGTGTTAGTGCAGCTAAATCCGTCGTAACCTCGCTATCCCAGAGGATGTAGGACAGGGACTTTCCACAGGACAAGGGGGAATGGCCTCACACTGAAGGATACCACGTTTAGGTATCAAATTCTTCCCTGTAAGGGTGGTGAGGCCCAGAGAAGCTGTGGCTGCCCCATCCTTGGAAGTGTCCACGGTCAGGCTGGCCAGGGCTCGGAGCAACCTGGGACAGTGGAAGGTGTCCCTGCCACGGTTGGAACGAGAATACCGGCAAGGTCCCTTCCAACCAATCCATAATTTTACGATTCCATGCTTCCTCGATCGAGTCCAATTTCGATCTAAGTACAAACTCTAAGAAAGCATCGACTTTCTCCGAGGAACCCAGAGTTGCCAGGAACGCTCCCAGAGTTCCCCACACGCCCAGGACCGGCCGCCATCCCCGGAGGCCCCCCCGGCCGCCAGCCCAGATCCCCTGTCCCGCAGCCCCGACGCTCCCCCCGCCGGCTCCTTACGCTGCACGTTGGAGATGAGCTCCCGATACTGGCTCCGGATCATCCTGTTGTGCTCCCTGTCGTCGCCCTCGCCGATGTTCAGCTGCCGGAGCCTGTCGTCCGCCGCCTCTGCCGAGTCCTCCTGGGCGTGAGGCGGGCGCGAGCGGCGGCCCCGCGAGGCCGGGGAGGGCTCGCTGCTGTCGCCGGTCTGCGACATGGCGGGTGCGCGGCGGCGGCGGCAGCTGTCACCCGGAGCCTCTGGATGCGGCCGGGATGAGCCCGCCTCCCGTGTGTGGCGAGCTTCCCGGGATGCACGCACCAAGCCGAGCCTGCGCAGTTGGTCTCAGGATAGTGGAGCGATCTGCTGCCACCGCCGCTGCACTCCGATCGCGATCTTCCCTCTTGGCGCTGTTTTCCGCCCCGGTTCTGCACGCTGCGCGCTCTGTTCCGCAGCAAGCAGCGTTGGGCCTTTCTCACTCGCCGCGGAGGTGGTTACCGATCTCTCAGCGTTCCTTTAACATTTACTTCCTTCCTCGTAAGGCGTTCACAGCCCAGCCGCGGGTCGCTGCCCGGAGCCGAGCACTGTGAGCGGCAGCGGGCAGTGCGTGGAGCTCGGAGCGGGCGGGGCCGCCGAGGCCGCTCCGCCGCCGCCTCGGGAGGGCGCTGCAGGCACGGAGACCCGCGGGGCCTGAGGAGGGAGGCGGAGGCAGCCAACATCCATGGTGAGCGCGGGGAAATGAGAGAGAGAGGGGCTCTGCGCTTGTCCCAGCGCCTCTAGTCCATGCACGTGTCCGCGAAAATGCCTGCATTAGTCACTGAGCAGGGATCTGTGCTCTGGCAAATGAAATAAATCATAGGGCAATAGAATGGTGCGAGTTGGAAGGGACTTTAAAGACCATCTAGTTAGAATCGTGGAATCATCAGGGTTGGAAGCGACCTTCAAGATCGCTTGCAGTTCAACTGTCCACGCGGCACCGTCACTGTAACCCCATAACCACATCGTCCAGCTCCTCCTGAACACCTCCGGGGATGGTGACTCCACCACCTCCCTGGGAACCTGTTCCTAATGCCTAAGTACCTAAACAGTGAACAAAAAACCCCAAAACCTGGCATCTAATATGAATGTCCCTTGTCTCAGCTTAAAACCCTGTCCTCTGGTCGTCTCAGTGCAGGCCCAGCAGAGAGTCCCACCTCACAGCACCCTCCGAGTCAGTGATGTGGACAGCAATGAAGGCCCCACTGAGCTTTCAGTGTCCCTTTTCTTGTGACTAAAAACCCCCAGCTCCCTCAGCTGGTCCTCAGAAGAGTTCTCTGGAAATTCTCCAGCACCTCAATGTCCTTTTTATACTGAAGGGGCCAACAGTGAATGTATCACTTGAGGTGTGACCTCACCAACGCCGAGAGCAGGGGGATGGATGGTCACTTTCCTGGTCCTGCTGGTCCCTGCAAAATATCAGTCATAACACTTAGCTCTTTGTTGTTGATTAATACTATTACATTGTTCTAGTTATTGTGTGAGGGCTTTAAGGTATTTCTGGGAGTATTTCCTTAAACATCTTCATAGATCAGCTTGCCTCGGTTTGTAGACATGGATCTACTTCAATTTCCTCAAACCAGTACTTCAACTGGACTATAGATTGCAACTACGCACAAGCCAGCTTTCAAAATATATTTCTAAAACATATAATACTTCAGCTGAATGTTAATAAATTATATTTGAGTTATTGAACAATTTTCTATTCTTCGTGTGACATGTAGCGTGCTGTCAAATTTGCATTGCAAATTCAATATGAGTAATTTGCTTTTGGATGCTGACACAGAAAGGCTCATGAGAGGATCCGAACAAGACTGGGGCCCATTGTACACTGCAGCACACAAACACATGGTAAAAAATATTCAGGATGCAAATACAGGCTTAGCAAATCTGAGTAAGAATTTTTTACTGTCATCTCACTATGCTTGACAGGAACTCAACATTCCACAGTATTGCAAGACATTGCCCTGCATTTTTGTTTTGAGAGTTCTGCTTGTTCAGATGATCTCTGCTTTCCTAGCGATTATTGTGTATCTATGTCAATGGTTACTGTCAACAGTGAAAACAGTAAGTGAAGAAAATGTCTTACGTGCAGTTGACTGCAAGATTTTCCAGTTGTCTTTACACACCAAGACTGTTTTCTGTCTGATGTTCAATCTGTTCTCATCTCTGTATATACATAAAACTTTATTCTCATGGAAGTGAGAAGACTCACATAGAGGAATCCTAAAATAGACATTCCAGATCTAATAGGAGAGTTTCACTGTGTGCAGATTTCACTGTTCTCTCTTTTGCTTCTCCCAGGGTGCAGAAATGAATGTAGAGTTCCTGGCATTTAGCAGCAGATCTCCAACTGAACTCTAATCCCTAATGTTGTACAATTTGTATGTACCATGATGATACAGATGATCATGGTGATATTGCAGTAAGCAAAAGTCACTTTCCATTGTCACCAAATGGAGAGCGATAATGTGGTTTTTTAATGGTGCTGAGCAGTGAATTATAAGAGGGATTCGCAATGAATCTCAGCTTGGGAAGTGCCCAGCACGTCAGTGCTCTTATCTAGAGCCCTTAAAATGTGGATTTACCACTGTTTCATTTACTGTCAAGTTTAATAACTTGTCAGTTCTGAAAATTGGCCTCCTGATGTGAATATCCCTGATTTGCTAGCAGATGTTCCCAAGCATTAATGGGAAAAGATTTGTCTTTAAATGAGTCCTTTTAGTCACTGCCCGGGAGTGTTGCTTATGATTTTAAAGCATAAACCTTTTTGCATTTCCCTTGAATACACAAAAATAAATGCTCCTGTTCAGGATGAAGAGATAAAGCAAGAAATGAGTTGTCTAAAATCATAGCAACACGGAACCTGTTGCCCAGTGATGGCTGTTCCTGATATAAAGTTAATCCTGGTATCTGAAATGAGGCTTGGACTAATTGAAAACATCAGAAATAAAACATCTGAGATATTTGGCATTCAGCTGCCAGCTCTGCAAACAAACACAGATGAAAGGAAACTCTTTTAATGAGTGTAGCTAATATAAAAAATTTGTTTCAGTAATGCAGAAGTTTGAGTTAGTATACTTGGTTCTTGCAGCAGCTTTTATTTCTGGATTTACAGATAATCCTGTGGGGGGTGAAAATCTGGCACCAGATATTCCCTCAGCACTGTGGATTAGGTTACAGCCCATCACATCACTGTACACATTATGCCAGTCTAAGAAGGTATTTTCAGAGAAATATGAAAGAACAATTATTAATAGAACTATTAAAAAAAACCAGGGGTCAGTTTGGTGGGATGTCAAGGAAAAAATCCTGGTAGGATCAAACTCTCACTGGCACCAGAAACCCTTTCTTTTTAAGGATTTGGAAGGTTTCCTTAAGTGAAAGACTGACACCAGGTTGCTACAACAACAACATGTGGAAGTCATGTTGCTGAAGGCCAAAATGCTGAAAATGTTCCACTTTTTCCCTACAACCAAACAGCAATGTAGAAAGATAATAGAATAGAATAGAATAGAATAGAATAGAATAGAATAAAATAAAATAAAATAAAATAAAATAAAATAAAATAAAATAAAATAAAATCTTTGCAAGAAGGAGTAGGAAATATATCAATGGTGCCTCAGAGAGGAGAATAACCAGACAGCTGCAGCCTTGGTGGTCCATCCAGCACATCTTGAATGGAGGAACGAACAAATTAAAAGCAAATGCAGAACAATGTCAGATTTTTACAAAAGCAGAGAGCCAATTAGTGTTCTAGGGATTTGTGCGCATATTTTGCATAACTGCATGGCAATTTTTTGGACATAAAAATTTTAATATGCTAATCGTTTACACGTTTGTGTATTCACAGAAAATTCATAAATTCACTATTTGTTATAACAGCCTTGAGAAATTGTCACCTCAGACTTTGCCAATATCATGCAAACAACTGACTTAGGCCTAAGCACTTCTGTGAGAGGTTTAATCCTATCCCAGCAATCATTTCTTCATATCTTGTGCTGATGTGGATATAGTTATAGTTATATGTTTAAAGACCTGTAACTCACAACCTATCAGGAAAGCAATGTTTTTTTTTCCTTTCTGGAACTGTGTATTCCAAGGGAGGATTTTCCAAAAGCACCATGGAAGTGAAAACATGC
This sequence comes from Brachypodius melanocephalos, assembly GCA_013398615.1. NCBI lineage: Eukaryota > Metazoa > Chordata > Aves > Passeriformes > Pycnonotidae > Brachypodius > Brachypodius melanocephalos. The sequence goes on from VZSR01000514.1 coordinate 9,561,440, forward strand.
TCTACTTAAAAGACATTTCAGTGATTGGTGCGGGTTTCCTATTGCAGTGACATGTGCTTTGGGGGTTTATGGTTGAGACAGGTCTCTGCTGAGGTGGCATGGCTTGGTTCCCTGGAAAGTTCACACATGTAACACTCTGACTCCAACCACTCCATCCAAACCAGTGGCTGAAAGCTCCATCTGATCCTATGTGGGAAGAGACAAAGCTGCCTTCCCTCTTTTCTGTCCATTCTGCAAAGCTGCCTTCCCTCTTTCCTGCCCCTGTGGGCAAGAGAAAACCGAACACAGGCAAGGGGATGGAGAATGCAGCGGAAGCAGAAGATTTCTTTTTCCTTCTCTCCATCCTGCCAGGTAATCTGCCAGCATTCCTAGGCTTTGAATGTTCATCCTGAGCTCCAGCAAGGCCTTCATTCCTTAGGAAACACGCAGAGCAGCGCTGACTTGCAGTGGTTTTCTTAAGGCAGCTGTCACTTTCAGCAGTGCACATTTGTCACGTGCTATATTGATCCATTTTCCCAACCTTTGCTTGCGAGGTCAGGTGAAAGGGACAGCCTGATACTCGGAAGTTACAGTCCTGGAGTAAAAAGCCAGAGGGTAAAATTCCAGTGATGTTGGTTTAACGTGGAACTTGTCTCCCTGCCTTAAGCGATCCATATCCCAACAACAGCACCGACAGTGCCAACGTGCTGCACCCAGGGTACAGGACCTGTCTCATGTCATTCCCATCCAGCAACTGAGAATTCCTGTGAAGAACTGATGTGTCATAGCCCCACAGCTCCCTGGGTCAGATTCCTTACACTTCATAGCCCTGCAGCATAGTGTTCTCAAACCTCAGCCAATTCACATTAATAGAACACTTTCATGTGATCCAGGGAGAAAGGGGATCCACACACCAGCTAGGAGGGAAAGAGTGCAGAAGGTTATAAAAATCAGGGACAGAGTGGTGCATTTTCATTTTTGGTCTAGAGGAAAATTGGGTAAGTAATTTTTTATCAGTTCTTTAAATTTTAAAATGTCTAGACTCGAAACAGTTTACTAATTATGCTTTAGACATTACAAAAAGGCAAAGGGAGTGTCTGACAAGTAAAAGATTTTTTTCTCTGTACCAGAAAAAAAGTGTCTCCTTTGAGGCTCTATAGTTTCATGATCTCTTGTATAACTTGTTTTACAATCCCATACCCTATATAGCATGTCTACAGGATGATGTCTTGTTTAGTCAGTATCTCTCTAAGACCAAGAGACTGATCATTAAATGTGCATGTCCTAAAATAGCTGTTTTAAAAACAAGTTACAGCATTACAGACTGTCATAACTATTTGCAAATGCTGGAGTTGTTAAATGTGGCTCTCCTCCACTTGTTTTTTTTTTTTTTTTTTTTAAGAAACAGTTCTAAGGGTTTGTGTCAGTAAGGATTGCTTGTTGTTTTGAAGTTGCCATGTAGCAACAAGAATGTGTGTTTGTCATGCAGAATTTCAGGGATGAAATGAGCTGGCTGCTCACTAGACAGATTATGCAGATGTTTGATGATGCTCTTAAGTGGGAACTGTCTACAATGTTTTGTCTTTCATGCATAGCAAAGTTTGTTTCAGGCTGTAAAACACAACACTGAGCACTTGTAGGTACAATATTGCCTCTGGTGACCCAAAACTTAGAGATCTTCAGGTAGCTGAAGTCACTTTCAGTGTTACCCACTATGAGAACCAATTAAATCAAAATAAGATTAGCAAAAATTTGATTGTTACTGCTTTTTAGCATTGATGGCATGATATGGAAATCTGTTGTCAATGTGTAAGTTCATGGTCACTTCAGTTATTTCTGGATTTTATTATTGAACAGAGTTTATATTATCATCATGTTTTGGAAACTGTTTCCCAAGTTTTAAAAAAAAGGCAAACATCTTCAGGCAAAACGAACAATCTTATTGACAGGCACAGGATGACAATGGCAGGCATGCTTCTATATAAAGCAGATATTTCCCACAAAATCTGATTTTACCTTAAAAATAGAGTGTTTATAGCTTGAATTTTGTCCTTGTGATTCAACTATTCAGGATCAACCTGCTAACTACCCAGGAGTAGACTTTTTTCCCTTTACACAGCCCAAAAAGATGGATTAGAAACCTGCAATATACATACAGGAGTTTTAAGAAAAATCCAATCCTTCATGTCAAAATGTTTTGATCATAGATTGAAAGTTTAATTCAATGCTAATACAGGTACTCCATAAATCTTACTTTATAAGGATTTTGGACAGGAAAAAGTGCTGGTAGTTGACCAGAAAAGTCAGATGGGCCTAGGGGTAGATGATCTAATCCTTATTGGCTTGGTTTTAATTAACCTGACATCTGCATCTCCATCTGCATCACATCCAGTCATTTTTCCATCTCTAAGGCAGAGTCCTGCGACAATGACAGACTTGAGTATCCTGGCCTAAGGAGATCAGGAGGCACTTTGCACACACATGAATTACCTAGTTAGGGTTCTCATCAAGCATTTGAACAACCTATGGGAAGCAACCTAGTCCAGTAGTCTGGGGAAAAGCCAATCCAAGCTGATCTAAGTTACATTACGGTTGGGGTTGTACCAGTAAAGTCCATAACAAGTTTGAAAAGAGTAACATTTTACCCTACTTCTATGATCTAGGCTTAATGCTAAATGAATGGCTTAAGTGCAGTTAATTGATTCCACATTTAATTGCAGAAACTAATGGTTTGAAGAGCTGCACTGCTGACAGCCAGGATAAGAGTTGAGCCATCAGAGATTATAGTTTTTTATTTTTCTTGACATAATCCTTTTAAAGTACTGTGTTCTAAAAATCACATGGTGAAACAAAGTTTGATTTAAGTTTTGTATATTTTCATTAGAAGCTCTTTAATGCAGGTTCCTATGAAAACCCAGCAGTTGGTCAAGATCCATATACAGAATATACAAGCCTCAGCAAGCTTGACAAAATACTGAACTATATATTCTCGCCAAATTAAATTTGTCATTAAATGCTAGTTAGGACTTGACAGACTCATTTACTTCTCTGGTTTCCCAGCAAGCAAAACATCCAGCCAGTACTCTTTATTCTTGGGCAAACCCAAGCTTCAGCCAGCTCTGAATCCTTGCAAATGGATTCATATATTTATATTTATTTGCTTCATGTGTAAACAGTGGTGTGCTGCGGGGAGTTTTGTAGGACTTTAATGGGTCTGTGCATAAATAAAAGGTAAGAATGATTTATTTTATTACCTAGATGAAATCTGCTTTTCTGAGTATAAGTAATCAGAAAAGATTTGCTGGTTCATGGCAACCTGACTGGGTGAAAACAGTTTTTTCTTGCTACCAAAACATGATGTGATTAATATAGTGCTAATATTTTTGTTTTGATATGAACAGCTGCCATATGTTCTATGGGAATATTTTAGAAGGGAACAAGACCAGTAGAATTGTGAGTAAGAAAGCAGGATGATGAGATAATCTCCCTAGAAACAATGAAATAAACCAGAAAACTTTATCAGTGAACCAACAGCATAGATGTTTCTGCAGAATAGATCTGAGGAACTGACCAACTGAGAAAAAGGAATTCTTTGGTAAAGATTATTTCAGAATGTTTTGTCCCATTCCCAAAATGTGTTTCCTCCAGCAGTCCTGTAAAAAAAAAAACCCTCTTTTGAGGAGATACTAAAATAGGGAAGGATTTGTTCCTCAGCACAGCCAAACAGCACCATTTCTATGCACTGAAGGTTCACTGTCAGATTTTCACAAACCCTCCAAAAAAGGCAGAGAGGGTCCTTCGAGATCTTCTGAAGCGCAAACAATTTTTGATGTTGACAAACTGACATCATGAGCAACTCCTGGCTGAAGCCAGAAACACAATTGCTGCAGTAAGAGCAGGGGGGAAATAAGTACAAAGATGCTGTTCACGAGTATCAAAATCCCAGCTTTTACAGCACAGCTTCGTAAATCTTCAGGTTTTGACCTCATCTGCCTAGATTTTAATGTGTGTTTTTAGCATGAATGGTCCAGCACTTCAGGGGGATGTGTGTGCTCCATTATGCAAAGCTGTCAGTTCTAACAGCAGTGTGATCTCTTGCCTACGTTTCTGTGTCTGTTTTATATCTGCAGCATATTGATACTATTGAAAATAGAGTAATTATCAGTATCTGTTGTGATAAGTTGCATGCCTACTTTTTACATTGCCTGTTACTCAGAGTTTCCACGCAACTTGCAACTGTAAACTGAAAATTATACTTAACCACTTTCCTGATGAGAAAGTCCTGATTTTAGCCACACTTTTGGAGCATTGCACAGCTTTATTGAACCCATATGAAAATCTCTGCATGATACAAGGGGCAGGAGGTTTAAATTCATGGTCTACATAAAGTGGGGGGGTTTTTTCTGTTTCTTTGGTAGACTCTTAAATCACACAATGCTCACACCAAGGGGTAAGACGTGTCAGGAGCACTGACCATGGAAATATTCTTGCATTCTAATAGACGAGCCTCAACATTTCTTAATTGTCCAACGTGCAGTATTTAGTTCCTGCATGAAGACGCACCAGGCCAAAACAAATATTTCAGTCATGGCACTATTAAATCATCTCTACTGGTAAAAAAAAGAGTTTCAGAAACTGTGCTTAAGCCTTTTGCACTAATATATTGTACAGTCTCATAATATCATTTTGTGGTAAGTTCTGTTGTTACATGTGAAGTTTAAAGAGGTTTGAGTCAATCTATGGGCTATCACACTTTTCAGAGAATATTACTCTTTTCTACATGCACAGGATTTCACCAAGTAATCTTTAAGAGTTTACCCAAACAAAATGAAAATATTCACATTTGGGTACAGGAAGAAATCGAAATCTTTATTCACATGAACTTTAAACTGGACAAACTATTGTAGACCTTATTTTGTGCTCATTCCACTGACTTGAGCTATGGTTAATATCCATGTCTTGGAACTAGTGACTGGTACTTAGTTGCCTACACACTGTCATGGTTTCCTGTTTAAAGTAGAAATTTTATATATTCCATGTTACAATCCCTGCTTAAAAGTGCCAGCGTAGTGCATAATTTTGTGTAACAACTATTTTGTGAGCCTGGTCTCCAGGGAACCCTCCCCAAACCAAAACTGAGATTGAGTTAAGGTACTGTAAAGCCTGCAAATAGCATATTCCTTAATGATGATGAAATGCTAATGAAAAAAAATACACCTGTAAATTAAGAGTGAACTTTTGAAACTGGATATTGTTCATATTAGTGGAAAATGAGAACATGAATATAAATAGTGGAGACCCAGCTGGAGAAGGCAGTAAGTTATAAGAGTTTAAAGCTGTCATTAGGTGAAGCTGATTAGGTTTAGGTCTGTCAGAAGGATGAAGAGTTGTGCCATCTGTAAAAGCAGTGAGCAGCTTAGGTAACTTTATCTCCACCAACCACCAGGGATCACCAGGACCACTTCCCACCAGCACAGCATTAGATCATCTTCTAAAAAAGCCAAAACCACAAAGGCAAATATCAAACGCTGTCTGGAGGGGGATAATGCAGTTCAGGCACCATTTGTTTTCTCCAGGTCATCATAAATACATGGAAGACTGGCTGTAACTGACTTCTCTCAACCTTGTTTTGCAATTCTGCTTAGTTGAATCAAAGGAATCAGGGGGAAAATAGGTTTATCATTTACATTCAGCTTAAACATTAATTCATTGCATTAGTTTTAACATGGTAACAGGTATGAAACTGTGGTAATGTCTGTAAGGAAGCATTCTTATTAGTATGCAATTATTATCCTTTAGAAAAAATATTTTAGCCTTACTGTTGGGGTTTTTCTAAAATTTATTTATGACATCCTTGAGGATGATATTACTCTGCACAAAACTGTTGTTGACTGACCTTACAAATAAGCCTGAGGAAGCATTTTGGTCCTGATTAGCCCTGAAGTGTGATGGAGTCTTTTTATGCAGGGTTAGATCATACTTAGAAAAGTCCATAATCCAGGGAATATTCCATGTAAAATATAATCTCTTCTTTTAGAACAGTAATGCCAAATCAAACCAGTAATCATCTTCCTTCTGCATCATTCTTCTGAGGGCTGAACACCAGCTGTACTTTCCTGCTTAGCCCAGGATTACACAACATGCTAACAGCCTGATCACTCAACTCCCCTGTGCCTCAATTTCTGCTTTTCTAAAATGTCAGCAGCATTCTCCTGCTGTGTGAATCGGTGAGGAACTTGCACAAGTAATCCAACTAAATGTTTACAGTACATCTAAGTGTTGTATTTCCTTAATCTAACTGTTTTCAAGGTGCAGAAGGCTGAAGAAACTCAACAAATTTAGTTTCAAAGTAAATATTTTTTCATCCAAACTCAGGAAACTTTGTAAACAACTTATGAGCACTATCTTAACTATAATTTCAGAGGTCAGTGACTCAGTTCCCAGAGTTAGTCCTGTAAAAACCTAATACACTTGCTTGGACTAGAATATGAAATCTAACCCCTGTCTGGCTATTAGCAAGTTGTCTGGATGAGCAGCTCTCCTGAGAGATTTGTCTTCACAGCCTGCTCTCACTACTGATAGAACACAGCATTTCTGGAATAAGACCATTGACAACTGAAATATTCAATAGCTGAGTTTTTATCTAATTTATTCTCCCTCAGTGATCTAACAGCTATCATGAAATTATTAAAAACAGCCTCAGGCTAAATGGCCTCTAACTGAGGATGAAGGATATAATCTGCATAAGATATCTGCATTTATATGTATCTATGTAATGCATGCATGTGTATATATGTGTGACTGTGTGGTACATCGCTGTGTACTTGTGTTGTGTCAGCAGAAAGAAAACCCATAAACATCCTCCCCTCAGCCCAAGGAGAATCTGGAGGCTTTCCAGGAGCCCAGGAATGAGTCCTCCTCTCCTGGGATGTTTGTGTGGGCATGGAAGGTGTGTGAGCACAAAGCCCAGAAAGCAGCTGCAACCTGCCAACCCTGACATGTCAACACACACCTCAGGCCAGCAAAGTGGGAGATTAAATACTGCTGCCATCCACAGTTAGGGAGAGACAGCTGCTGGCAGCTGGTTCAGACCCCACAGCTGAAGCAGAACAAGCAGGAAGGAACCTTTTCCCCCCTGAGCAGCTTTAGATCTCTCTCTTCCCTGCCTCCCCATCAGCTCGCCAAAAACCACTACCTGTAGCAACTCTGCTCTCCCTTGTGTTTCCACTGAGCCTCTTGGAGAAAGGGAGGAGAAACAAGGGAATGCATGAACAAAAGAAATAGGTAAACTCAGAAGGGAAAGCAAGAAAAGAGGAAGGACCTAAAAAGAGGCAAGAAATAACTGATCCTGTGATACATTCTTCCCAGGCCCTACACGTGCCTCTCGACAGGTTAGGCCAGCTGATCCCACCTTGTTTCCTGCTCTCCCTCACATAAATGGATTTTTGTCTCTCTGAGTTGTGTCCCACCCTTTCCAGTGCTGAGACTGGACACCAGAGCAGGCAGACCAGCTTGAGGAGCAAAGATCAGGTTCTAAAAATCCTCCCCTCACATGAGACCTCCCACTGCTACTTCCAGAATTTTGTCCCAAGTCAGAGGACACGAGCTGAGGTTTTTCCTGCCTCAGCTGAGAGATTTAGGAACAGAAATTCCTTACTTTGACTGAATGACTCTTTGTATTTAGAGTATGAAAACGCATGTAAACTTTGTCAAATTGGCTATGGACCTGCCTTATACAGTCATATATGTCTCATAATACAAGTGTCAGGGAGATATTGTTCATAAATCATAATTAGCTGTTTATAAAAGGCCAGCAGTAATAATAAGGAAATGTTTTTCAGTCCTGCACAATGATGGCACAGATTGACCAGGTGAGCTATGTAGGTCAGCCTCCCCTATAGCTCCCAAGCCCTATTAGCTGGTGGTGGTGTTCAGAATTTAAACAGGAATCTGTGTCCAGCTCTCCATAGCTGGAATGTGCATGTGGACATGGAGAGGGAGCCAGAGCACAGAGTTCTGTGTTTCATCTGCACCCACAGCCTCCAGTGCTGCATATGGAAACTGGCGAAAAACTGCTGGTATAAATGTGGTTTGGAAAGAGAAATGTTCCAATACTTGGATATTCTTATTTGGATCATATATATTTTATGAAAAACTTTTGGCATCACTTTTAAGGACTAAACCCTGTGCAGTAGTTTGACATCTGCAACCAGTGCAGCAGAAGGGAACGTACGTGATCTGAAAACATTTAATGCTCAGTGCACCAGGGAAAGATTATTGAGATCCACAGATGTAGGCACTGAGCACCATTTCGGGCACCCTGAGGTGGCCATGACATCCCCATGGGACCAGCAGATAAAACACAAAATTATTACCCATGTCTTCCAGAGAGGCAGTTAAGGGATAAGTAGAATACATCAGAATCACACTTAAGATTCCCATAATCACTTTTACTTATTATTGCTTGAAACTAATATAGTATTAGGAAAGTTCTGTTAAGAGCTGAAATTATAGACTTTCTTTTTTCAGCTGGGAAAATATTACTAGATAGAAAGTCAACCAGAATTATTTAGCACCCCCATGTTTCCTTAGGAAGGGCACCTCCTGATGGAGATTCCAATAAGATTAACTCAAATTCCAGCAGAGTCTGATAGCTGGAGCATGCTGTGGAAGCCAGGGCTGACATCCTCATTCTGCTACTCAGTAAGCTTTTTAACCTTGGGCAAATCCATTAATCTCCAAAGAAATATGTGACTTCTTCTGCACTTTTGTACCATAAAACATAACTTAAACATCTGAAGGGTGCAGGAGTGCCCTGAAGTGTGACATGGAGTTGATTAGAAGCAATGTGGATTTTTCCAGGCCAGGCTGTCACCCTGATTGAAAATGAGCCAGAAATGGGAAGAATAATTTTTAACTTTCATAACCTGATTTTTAAAACATGCTTTCATGTCTTAGTGGCAGGTAACTTGGTGTCCCTGTTCCTTTTCTTTCACACTTGTACATGAAGTGGGGCACACAAGGCTGGGCTGCATCCTCTGCTGTCCTCTGAATCTCAGTCCTACATGGGCTCAGTGATGTGATCTCCATAGGCAGTTTCTGGTTTTCTTGGGGGAAGGGCACAAAAATACCATTTCACAACTCTCCCAAAAATCCAGCTCCGCTTTCCGTTGCCAAGCGACATCACGGTTTTACAGCAGCTCCAGCTGCTGATGTTACTAAGCAACGTCCTTCCCATCAAGTTGTGCACTTGAAAATGATTACTTGTTTATTAATTCTCATGATGGGTCATGGTTTTTCCCCCTCCAGATCTTGGTATTTGCTCTTCTAGAATCTGTGAGAAAGCAAAAGCCAAAGGACTGTCGTGGGTCAGTCGTTCCTGCAGATCTCTGTGATGTTGTTGGAATATGCAGAAATTTGGAATGGTTTTGCACTATTACATCAAGACTGGAGAAGAGTAAAATTCTGAACATCTCCTCTTTCTTCTCTTTCCTGTGGGTATAGCTGGTGTGTGATAGTATGCTCAGTGCTCCAGCAGAGCTTTGCAATGCTTTATGTGTAGTATCAATCACGTGAAAGTAAGGAACATAAACCATTTTGTCTTCAATTGGCAGTATTTGTGCCATGAAGTAAAATGACCTCAAACTAAATTGTCTCCTACAAATACCTAAGGCAGCATGTCTTCAAAAGACAGGAATCTGTCATATCTGTGTAGTGTGTGGTTGGTAAATGTACCCAATACTGTATATACTGGGATTAAATTTGATCACTCATGACAAATTATTTGGCTCTTACTGAAATACCTAATTTATTAATTGACTGCATAGCTTACCTTTAAGTCTGAGCTGTATTTTCCCCTAGTTTGAACCTTCCAGTCCTCCTGGGTTAAATCCTGTTTTGATCAAGAAAAGACAGTCTCTCTCTGGATGAGCCTGAAGTGTGGATGAGGAACCACAGGGGAAATTGCAGCAAACAAGAGTAAAGCACCCTGATGTGAGTACTTCTTCCCCTGCCAGTTCCATCATAAAATCAAATGGAATAAATAGAGACATCAGGACACGTAGAATTCTCTCAAAGCTGGTGGTGTACACTTCATACTGGAACAGAGCAGCAGATCAGCCTCTGCAAAGGTGGGAACAGCTTGCAGTGAAGAAGGGCTGCTTGGGATGGATGGGATAGAAGTCAATTAGTGAATCCTAATTGAGATATGAGAGTGGGTCAGAAAACTGACCTGAAGGTACAATGCTAGTGCTGTCAGTCAGGCCCAGGGATCAGAGCACAGGGTGGCTGTGCTGGTGTCACTGCCCTCATTTCACAGGGCTCACAGTTCTGGCACCAGTGCGGGAGCTGCCTGTGTGGCTTTGCAAACCTTACACAACTTAGGCAAGCAGAGGGATTCTGCTTTGCATGTACATTGATAATACACAATCAGAAATCATCATCTACAGGTTACTGAAGGTCGTTTTCCCCAAAGGTTCTGCCAGAAAATTGTTTTGCAAGGCAGTTTCTTCACTTTCACTTTGTGACATTTTCTTGCCTTAGCTTAGAAATGGAATAGCCCCAAAGGTGAGTTCAGTTTGTTTTGATGAGGAAATAATGCAGCTAGCAGAAGTGAGGATGGATCACCAGGCTTGTGTTTTCCTGTGCTCCCACAGGATCCCTGCTCTTAAATTCATGGCAGAGAGCCTAAACAAAAAACATTGCATAATTTGTTGTCTATAAGATAATCAATTGTGCAATGGCCCCACTTGGTTTTCAAGGAAGAGCACACTAAAATTTTGAATTAATGAACTTCAGATTTACTGGATTCTGAACTGGGCAGGGGAGACCTGGATCACCAACTTCATAAAAAGAAGAAATATTTAAAAGGCAGGGCTATTCATGTAGCTCTTGATCTTGCAACTGTGCATTACAGCTCATCACAGGCTTTGTGCTTCCAAGTCAGGAGTTTATAAACCAAGATTTTATGAAACAAAATTCAGCAGAGAACATATGGCTGCCCTATGAAATCCTGCCTTTTAGCCATGTCAGATATGACTTTTCCATGCTGGATTCAGCAATGCTGCCTCACACTCTTCGAGGTGCAATAAACCCACAGTGGACCATTGGTTTGTGGCCCCAAAAAGCACCATGGGTGTTTACAGAAACTCCTTAATCCCTTGGAGTTGGCACTGATGATAAATAGTCTGTCTTTGGTTGCCCTCTGTGTTTCTGGCACCCCTTTGTGGAAGCGTTGCTGGAAGGACAGTCAGAGCTAATAATAACAATTAGCTGGCCCATAAACCAGTACTTCTTGCAACATCACATTTCAAAGGGTTTTTGTCACGTCCCCACCCTTCGGGATGATTAAATGGGAAATGATTTCACCATAACCTGAACAGACACATCAACATTTGCTAGCAAGTATTTCTGACAGCTTTCAAGAGTAACACCAGAAGATGAAAGAGTGGCTCAAACACATAAACAAACCTGGACACAAAATGCAGAATAGATATTCCCCCCAATACTCATTTTCCCCTGAAAACAACACATTCATAACTCAATAACTGTGTGCTATTGACACAGTTTCACTGCACAGTTTTTGCAAGAAGCACTGCTTGTACCACAAGCCAAGAAACGGTAGAAGTGAAATACATTTGACCCAAAACTGACGTTCTCTGGGGTTGCTTTTGTGAAAAACATTAGTGCTGGATTTATGGCACTCAGGGAGCCTGGCAGGAGCAGGGGGAGGCTGGGCTGAGGAGGTGTAACTTGTTTTCTTTCTCGCCTGGGGTGGAGGCAAGTTGGTTGTTGAGCAGGTTATGAAGGTGGGTCCCGCAGAGAAAGCCTACATTTCATGAGTCTGAGGAGAAGCAGGAGGAAAATCAGGTGAAAACTGGTGAAGTGAAGATGGAAGGAATGGTTTGAAGACACGCTCTAAAAGCATCAGTGAAGCCAAGGGTGCCAGATAAATCTGGGAATGTAAGTTAAATGCAACGTTAAACATCCTCTTGTTTGCTTTCAGGAGAGCAGTTGTTCAGCTCAAAAGTCTCTGCAGGCTGAACAGACCCATTTGGTACCAGTGAGCTGCTTTGGAGATATGTAGTGCTCAAATAATTTCAATAATGACATGTAAATTGGAAAAGATACCGTAGATGATGAAGATTATCTTTTGGTTAACCTATGTTATATTTAATGGATGGATTTTTAGCATGTTTGTAATGTTTATTTGGAAGTCTATACATATGATAAAGCACTTGTAGTTTGCAACCTAAGTAATGCCTGTGCATTGAATGATTTAGAAATAATGTATGTAAAAAGGATTACAGTAACACTGTAATCTAAAAAATCATCTCAGCACTCTGCAATGTAATTCACACTTTATTATTCTTATTGCTTGTTTCATTACTGGAGAATCTGTAATGTCTTTATTTCCTATTTATGACATTTATCTTCATTATTAAGCAGATGGTAATGTGAAAATTGTGTGAAAATTGTGAAATTTCATGCTCTAGGGAAAGAAAAGAGTGGGTAGACAGTATGATATGATGTGTTAGTGGAGATTTTTGACAGCTGGCACCTCTGCTGTGCTCTTGTAGTTTTCTACTTTGTTTCCTGTGCATTTTAATTAAAAAACTGTAAATAAAGTATTGTTATCATTCAACTCAGTATTAGAACTTTGGTCTCTATTAGCAGTTGCTGTCTTTAACAGTCAGTGTGGCTGAGCTGGTGCAGAAATATTGACAGTAGATTCTGCACTGGAGTGAATTGACTCTAAAATAAATGGGACAACATTGTTACACACATTGGCTGATCTATTTTAGAACTTGGTGAGCAAACTCTGCATTTTGCACAATTGATATACAAGACCCCACCCCAATTAACTAAACAACTCCATGGGGATTTGGGAGAGTATCATTCAGTCCCCAGTTTATGTTACTACTGCAAGTGCTTGTGAGGGAACAGTTTAGACAGCTCTGAATTTTCAGGTGTTTTCACATGATGTTTGTAGGGACAGAAAAAGATCTGGGAACAGAAATGCTGCAATATTCACTCTTAAAGAATTGTGCTGGCTGTTGAGGGAAGCACATCGCTGTAGTGGAGTTATTCTTCCCCTCCTGTGCATTTAAACCTTAGTCAGCAGCTCTAACAGTGTGAGAATGTTTTATTATATCAATACATACTTAAAATATTGTAATCTTAATGTGTTGTCTTGGAACATTTCACTGGGCTGGGAAGATTTGTGTGTGTACATTACTCCATGATGGAGTACTTCAGACTTGGGGAACAGTGATTCTGAAAATGTTATATCCAGTCTTCAGCATAGCTCAGAACTGTTTTAAAAGTGTTTAAAGCAGGAGAGGATTTGGCAGCAATCTCAGCAGATAAAACCTCACGTTGCTAATTAATCACTGAAAGTGCAATCCTGGCCCCAGTGATTTCAACAGGAGCAAGTTCAAGCACCAGTGGATCCCCTGAAGACAATCAAGTTTAAACAGAACAGAGCTGAAGAGCACAACACCAAACTCCTCTCTTCCCGGGCCTCCTGTGAAGAAAAATAATATCTGAAGTTTTAAAAAATGTACTGTAGTAACGAGTAACAACATTCCTTAAAATCTTGTATGGTTTCCTTGGCGTTCAAAGTGTAATTTCCCTTTACAGCCTGACTTTAATGGAGTTTTTCTTGACACACGAAGCAGACCAATCCCAAATTCTTTGGAAAAAAACCCCAAAAACTGAAGAGACTGTGCAATTTTCACCTACTCAGTAATACAATAAATACCGTGAATTTCAATGCATAAGCTCCCCCAAAAAAATATCTAGGACAAGAATGTCTATAAGTGAATCTCTGGTGTGAACTTTTATTGTTGAGTATCCTTTAAAAAAAATATAGAAGTGAATGATGCCTGGGGAGACACTTAACTCTAGAACTGCTTAGAGATTTTTTTGAAATTAAATAATTAGAGCTGAACTAGTATAAAACCAGTAGTAATTATGGTAGGCAGATCCTCTTAAGTCTGAAGAAGATGTTTAGAACACAACATTGTAACAAAATAATGCCTAAGAAAAGCAGGCAACAAAAGCCAGTGATCAGGATAAAAAGTCCATTTACTCTTTTCTCTGAATGCATTGATTGAAAATCGTTTGTTACGGTGATAGTCAGGGTTAATACCGTGGTTCTGACAACATGAGCAGGCAGCTTGGTCCAGGAATTTCAAGAAATAAAAATGGTTTGAATACAGTTCAAACAGTACGATTTTCCTGTGGGTTGTCCGTCCAAAGTGACTTTGGCAGGGAAAATGTCTCTGTTCAAATGTCATGGGATAATCCAGGAACAGAGTAACAAAGCTGAGCTTCAAGGACTGTCTTTCAGGAAGACAGCAGAGAGACATTAAGAAATAAAAGCATTAAGAGTTCTTTTCCCCCCAGTTTATGACTTAGAACATTGCAAGACTGAATGTCAGGAAGGGCAGCTGATGGGGTGGCTGAGATGACAGCCCTCCAAAATTTCAAGAGTTTTTTGTTGTTTTATTTTGGTTTGGGGTTTTTTTTGTTGGGTTCGTTTGTTTGGTTGTTTTTTTTACAGCACATTAAGAGCTTTTTCTTTTCTTCCAGTGATCTTTCTTTAATTGCTGTGTGATCCTGGACATCAGAGTCGAGATGGGCAATGAGAACAGCAGTGCAGAGAATGAGGTGAGCGTGACAGGGCAATTGCTTTTCCTCCCCTCCTAGCCTAGAGCAAACCTGTCAGAAACTGCTTCCACGGGCCACTCACCCCATATTTACTTTCTGCTCCCCGTTACACTCATATTTAAGTGTCATCAATGGTAATTGAAGGCAGCTTGGTGTGTGTGTTTCCTTTGGCAATGACGGTGCTCCAAAGCATCAGGGTGCAGTTCGGGGCAGTTGTTCCCTGGGGGACAGGATCCCATGGGATGAGCAGGGCTGGCTCATCCCAGCACCCCAGCCTGGCAGCAGGGCAGCCATGGGCAGCTGGGGCAGCCCCAGGCATCAGGAACATCCCTGAGGACAGGGAAGGGCCCAGGATGGCAGTCAGGGTCAGCCTGGCTCAGTGGGCAGCTGGCAGGGCAGGGCAGCACCGGTACCCGACAACATCACAGGGGGTGACATCCCTGGGGAGGCTGAAACAGGCTCCTGGGCCATGGGCAGGGTGGGGACAAGCCCTGGGAGCTGGGCAGTGCCTGTGGTGGCCTCAGAGCCTGGCACACAGCAGCTCCTCCTTGTTCAGAAATGACCTTGCACTATCTGTGTCCCCATCCAGGACTTCACACCCGTGTTCCCAGGCTGTGCTGTTAATGCTTGCTGGTGTTTGGTGGTTTATTTTTAGATTTTTTGAAAGGAAGGCAGTGAAACACTCTGGCTGCTGGTGTACAATGACATTAGAAGTTATTACACTGATACAAGTTTGAATAAAAGTTGTAATTCATTAATTTCAGCAATTCAAACACCAGTATATATTATATCCTCTCCTCTTCCATATGTTGTGGTAGCTGCTAAAATGCATTGGGATTCATTTTGCTCCCACTTCAGGTTTCAGCACGTCTGCTGCACCTTCTGCATTGCAAAGTGGACCCTCTCAAAGCAATCAATATTACAACTGTTACAGATGTTCTCATAAATAATTTTTAAATCTTCCATAGTTCGTGGTGATTCTTACCAAGTTTTATTGTCAGCCCAAGATTTGGTCCCAGCTTTTCTCAAGGTTTGGGAAGAGGGGTGTGCATTAATTTCTATAACTAAGTAATGAGAGTTTCTTCTCCATACTGTACAGCTCCCACTCAGGAAGCTTTTAGAAGTCAAATAGATTTGTTCAGGAGTCATCCTGAGGCTGAGAAGACTTTACTTAAAAACTGCTGAATTTATCAAGAAATGCAGTAAAAAACCCTTCTAAAAGGAAAGGCAGCTTCTGTTCTCCTTCTCAGACTGTAAAAAACCAAAACAAAAGACAGCCCAACCCCCTCCAAACCCAATGCAAAACAAAATATGCTAAGAATCCAAATTATTTTTAAAAGCACTATTAACAGAGAGATAACAAGAAGTTGCAACAAAACCTAAATATTTTGATTTTCAGTCCGAAATTTCCCCATGTCAATAAAGCCATCCTTATACCACCAAGCCACGGAGCAGAGCAGGTAGTGGATGATGAAAATGGTTTGCATTCACAGTGTTAGCACCAGGCTTGGCTGCTCTTTTGCTTCTGGCTTTTGGGTTTTGTCACATTGGCTGCACATTTGCAAGGCAGATACAGTTAAGTTTTCAGCGAGTCGTAAAAAAAAATAAATCTGGTTTAACTTTTTTTCTTTAGTAGCAATCAATGCTTTAGAGAAGCAGCCCGTAGTTGACCCCCTTTGCTGGCTGCCTTTCCTCCCAACCCTAACACCATTGAAACAGCTCAGTTGGTGTTGTTCTTAGGCTCAGAACCAGTTGGTCTGAGTTGTTTTTGTTTATGTGTTTATCAGAGAACGCCACTGCACGGCTCATGCTCTCAGTGAGTCATTTGGAAGCCTCACACATGGTTTGCATTAAAGCTGGGAGAGCCTGTGCTAAGTTTAGAACTCATTTAGTGAGTGGGAAGATCTGTGGAATAAATGTGCTACTAGGAAGAATGTAGTAGACACTTGGAGAAAAAGTAAATAGCCAATCTGTCTTGTAAAGGCCAGCCTCTGAGGAGAATACCATCTAAATTTAGTGGCAATGAACAAAGATAATGCTTGGCTAAAACAAGGCTGGGGCCAGCAGTATATTTAACAAAGTGATTTCACATACACTAACCATGTTCTGTTTTGTTGTAAAGCACACAACGTCCAAACTGCTGAGAGATTTTAGGATTGTGCCCTGCCCTATTACAGCTTGTTGGGCTTATATTGAGTTAAATAGAAGCTATTTTTATGATGCATTTTCCTTGAATAGTGAAACTCCACATGAAGAGAAAGGCCTTTAAATTGAAAAACATTCTGGAAGAACAGATATTCTGACCCAGTTTGATGCTTGAGATCCAGCCTTTAGCAGGCAAAATAGAGGTGAAGTGATGGAGGTGTTCTTTAGTGAGAAGCTGCATAAAGTATTGCAGTTCATGGAACTGTGGAAGGGCTCAGCTGTTGTGCTGCCCATTAAAGAGATCTTTCTTAATCCACCCCCAAAAAACCCTGGCTATCATGAAGGAATGACACTGTCTTCTTTTCCTTGACTTTTCTGGAGAGCCAAATGTCCAAAAATCATCTACATGGCCTTAATAAAAGGAAGACACTTTCACAGAGGCAGATGTAACTGCACTTCCTCAGCCCTGCACCTCTGGATAGTCTGGGCTCAGGTGCCAGCTCATAAACCACACTTGGAAATGAGACCGAGCTGGACCAACAAATCTGCTCCCTGAAATGTCAGACAGAGAGAGGCACATGGTCTGTGGGGTGCAGAGTGATCCCAGTTGTATCTCAGCCTCATCCATGCTGTTCCAGGGGTTGTGCAGAGAGCTCAGGGACAAATCTCAAAATTACAGGATTATTATTGACTTCCCTGACTGTATTATATCTTTATTTTTACTAGAATTATGCCATTACCAGGGCATCTTTGCTCCCATTTTAAAGGGGTAGGTGGAGGGTGTTAAAGACAGAAAGAGTTCTTTGTGACTGGGGACATGAGCATAAAAAATTGTAAAGCTTGAATAGGCTGGATTTTCTAATATGGAACACTTTTAACTCAGGGTTTTAATTCCTGCCACTCAGAGTTCTGAAGAGGAGCTCTGTCATATTCCACAGCCTTTCTCACAACTACAGAAAAGTAAAAGTCACCAAGTAATTGTAAATTCACTCTTTGAAGGTGAAAACTGCTGCTGAATTGAAGTTCTGGTAATGCATCTTTTTCCCCATTGTTGAAGAGGAAATTTCAAACTCAGTTAGACATAAGTTATTTGTACATATTTTGCTTTATCCTTTCTTCCTCTTGGTTTTCTGAATAAGCAGAAAAGCAAACGGAGCTGGTTATTCCACATCCCTGTTATTGTTCCTTTCTCTTTAAACACAGATCTTAACGTGTGGTTATCTTTCTGTTCCTGCTTTCTGCTGTGAAATGTGTAAGACAGGGAACACTTGCCAGAGGGGCCACAACTTCTCAAGAGCCTGGTGGTTGTCTGAAGTGTCGTGCTGTGATCCTGCTTGGATTTCTCTGTTTGTTTCCTATGAACAAATCTGACTGCTGAGCATCCTGCAGCTAATATTCTGCATTACTCCTTTTCCCGTCTTTCTGATTTCAGTCAGAGCTGATCTCAGTCTCTCTGAGCTGATGGCTCTTGTTGATTGCTGTGGTTCTCCCAGGATCAGCAGGGGACGCGCTGGGCTCAGCAGCAGCACTGTCCCAGCATCCAGCCCCCATTCCCACAGATGGGAACTGGGCAAACCCCTCTGAGCTCTGGGGCTCACACTGGGTGTTTACATACTTTTTGAACAGTGCAATAACATCTGTATACATTCCATTTTTCATGGTCAACTGGGAACAAAAGCGCATTCCCAATTTTCCACACAGTAATTTTGCCTTGGAGCATTTTAATGTGATTCGCTGTTACCCTACACAGGCTCTTCTCTGGGTTTATTGTGTCCACTGGGATCCACAACTTTTATTCCCTGAATTATGATGCCCTTTCATTTTTCCTTCCATTTCATTCAGTGCATGTCAGGATGTTGCTGTCAGTTGGCTCCAGTCTGTTCCTGATGCTTACATAGTCCTAACATAGCTCCAGCCACCACATTAATTAATTCTTACTTCCAGTGGTAATTACTGCTGGTCCAATCTTCTATGGTAAATAATGCCAAATATTTCTTTGAGTTTACTCAGAAAGAACATTGTATGTTTCCAGAGAATTATATGTCCTTTTCTGCAAATCTAGCAAATTCTGGGGCATTTCTCACTGCAATGAATAATTATTATTCGCATTATTATTTACATCTTTCCTGTGAGTGAAGGAGAGGGGATGAAAGAAGAAGATTCAAAGTTGTGGCAGAGTTCTTAATTTGAAAGTACAGTGAAAAGCAAGTTGGGAGACTGGTCCTTCTCTTCTCAATTAATGGTTAAAGCTTCCTTCACAACTGTAAAGCCATCATCATTTCTCATGGGACATGTGAAATTATGGGTAGAGATGAAAAGGAAAAATATATTATATTTGTAAAGTTCCTCTGTAATTATTTACTACATTTCTCCATTTTAAAAAAAATAGTGTGAAAATGTTGGACCTGGATTTTCCACAGCTATGAAATTACCAGGCAGGCAAACATTGTTGGCACAACACAAACACAAAAGAGTTTGGGACTCAGCTCGGGTATTATTTTCCTAACAGTACTTTATTTGAATCTAACAGCATCTTCTCAAGTCATTTATTGTCACCTGCTAAGGACCACTCAGCAGAAAGCTGCTTTAGCTAAACCGAGACTGACTGAAAATTGCAAATTAGGGGATGAAGATTTTCTTCCCAAGTTCATCAACTTTATTCTCTCTCCCTGCTGCTGTATCTCATACACCTGCCATCCTTAAGAAAATAATACAGGCACTCACCAAACATCAGGAAAGGGACAGAGCAGCCAGACTAGTGGAGATACAAAGATTACTATGAATTTTCCTTTGCTTGCTGACCACAGATGGAAAGATGAAGTTAAGGAGAACCATGAAGGGGTTAAACAGCCGTAATTCATTAACATTCCTCAAACACAGCAAAGCTTCTCAGGTTGTTGAGAAGACACCCATGTTGACATTACAAGAATCTAAAGATAAACAATTTGGTGCCCTCAGTGGACTGGAAGAGTCATAAACACAAGCACTGAAGCCTGAAGGTTTGAATTGTTCCTGCTGTGGCTGGGAGGAGAATGTGTATTCTGGGGGAAAAAAAACTAAATCAAGGATAAGATGGTGACTATAAATATATAAGTATAGACACACCAGTGTTTATTTTTGTGTTCACAGCCAGAGTCTTTTCAGTAGGTGTTTCTCAGGAGGAAAAGCAGCCCTCTATCTCTAAGAGAAGGTCATAGGTACTTACAATCAAAAGCTGTAAGCATTTTTCAAATACCATTGTTACTATATCACAATTTGCTTTGCTTCTTGTATTTGTGAGGATTAAATTAAATGAGAAGGGAATGCCAATTTTTGCATTCCTGCCCCTTTGAGGGTTTTAATTAGAATAGGTATGAACTTAAAATTCCACTCCTGTGAGAGACAAATAAACCACGCCAGAAGCAACAGCAAATTACACCATTACTGATTAAACAAAAAAATCTACTGTAATTGCAAAATTCTATACAGAGACTCCCTTAAGGATAGAGTCTGCTCTTCCTATCTCATCATGTCATAATTACATCCAACTGATTAAGCACTAATGATGTTTGGGAGGAAAAACAAGTGGTCATGACAGGCATCCCCTCCAAACTGCTGTACCCCAGGCACTCTCAAAAAGGGGTACCAATGCACCAAACTGTTTGCTAAAATCACATTTAGCTCCCTTGCAAGGTGATAAAACTGAGTTTTAGTGTAATTCTTCAGATCTCAAGTGTCACATGGAGTTCAAGCTTGGCTCAATATATTAGGCAGTAAATTGTTACTCTTCTGTGATGGCTCACTAGTTTTGCTGACCAGTGTTCACAGATTTTAATGCAAAGTTATAGTCGTTAAAGCAATATCCACTCACCATCTACCTGTTTAGTTTAGTAGCACTTCTCCAAACAAGGGAGAGACAATGACTCTCCAAAGATATGAAGTTTAAAACTCTAACTTTCTGTTTGGCTACTCTGTTCCTGCAGAACAACACAAGCCAGAAGAGTGAAAAGGTGGTTTCAAAAAAAACCTGTTCAGTCTTTAAAAATTTCAAGAGCCATTTAAAAACCCTGATTTCCCAACCATGTGAACAACCTCCAGCAGGCAGACCTTAAAAAAAAAAAAAATTCAAACACATCCCTTCCCCAACTTGTAATGGAAGACATGGAGAAAAAAGGAAAGGCAATTTCTGGTTTATTGATTTGAGATTTGTAAAGGCTTGCTCCAGAGGGAGTGGCAATAGAAACTGAATGTAAGCCCTGGAAGATTACCCTGAGCTACTCAGAGCTCTGGCATGTTCCAGCAACTGCTGTTCAAGGATATAAGTAAATCAAATTATATGAAATAAAATAAAATATTAATATGTAATAATCTGTATTAATAGATATATATATTTGTTGATAAATATATAAATATATATATGTTTTTTAAAATAAACTGCTATAAATCCCCCCTCAATGGGGGAATGTGGCAGAGGGCAGATGGAAGAGGAAACAACTTTTAGTGAGAGAAAGGAGGTAGGGGATTCAAGGCAAGTTCACCTTTCTGAGGGGGTTGAGAGGCAATGCCAGGTGCTGGAAGCAGAGCTGTGCTGTGCCCTGTGAGCTGCTGCTGTGCTGGGAATCTCAAGGTTTGGGGTGGAACACCAGGCTGTGGCTGTGCCTGATGCTGCTGCCCTGGCTGTGAGTTGGTGTTTTGGGAGCTGGGCTCTCCACAGGCTCCCAGGCAGCATTAAAGGCATTTCTTTCTGCTGTGATAACTCCAGTGCAGCAGTGCACATAATCCTTTTGGCTACACTGTTAATGGAGTTCTCTTTCTTTTTTAATTTTTTTTTTAGCATCCTGTTCAAAGTCATTGGAAAATAAAAGTGATCCTGTAGATGTACTTTGTGTTCCTGCAGACTCCAGTGCTTCTGGAAGGGTTTAATGCAAATTACATTGCATATTTGAGGAGAATCAGTTGTATTCATTTAAATATTGTGCTGCCTTAAAGAGGAAAAAAGTATGAGCTGTTTAGTTTTCCTCCTGTTGTTTGTATGCTCTCTGTGACAGAGCTGGTTGGTTTGTTGTTGGGTTTTCTTAATTATCCTAGACTTAAAAATGCTGAGAAGCTCTGTGTTCTGGTTTTTATTATAATTATTTAAGTCTTCCAGTTAACTAACTCTTTATAATGAGAATCCATTTCAAACAGGAGTACACTACACTTGAAACAAATATAGAACAAATTTAGCTGCAAGCTTCTGTAGTCGATCAGAGGCTGTATGTATTGAAACTCAGAAGTAATTTATTTAACTGCAGCTTTCTGATGGTACCTGTGAACAAAACATAGCCTTTATAGTTGTTTTCACACATGTTAATTAAAAATTTAAAAAGCGTGCTTTGCAAAGCTAGTTCAGCACCTGATTTGCATAACTAGCCTAAATTTAAAAAATTTAATCGAAAAATTGAATCGTGTTTTTCTGCTGTCTGGCTTAGATTCACAAAGCATGTTCTTTTGTGATGATTACATGAATACGTTAAATGTAGAAAACCAATATTTGAAGATTTTCTGTGTCTTGGCATATTGGTGGTTCCTTTTACATGTAAATATCTACATTAAGATTTATTTTACATTATTGCTAAAATACTCTTTTGAGCTTCTTTTGAACATAGGTGTGAGCATTTGCCTTGCTAGTTATCAGGGCAAGTTTTTGATCACTCAGACATCTGACAGCCTGGAAAGAAAGAAATAAAAAGTGTCCACAATTCAGACTCTTGTCTGCTCCAACAAGGCCTGTGCTGCTAAAATTGTCTTAATATATGTTAAATTTGGTAAGGAACTGGAAAAACAAGAGTCAGATTTTTGTATGGCCGAAGTCAGTCACTTAGGGGATTGTTTGGAGATGAACTATAAATTCTTAAACATTAGCACAGAAAAAACATTAGCCCTGAAAGCACAAAACTAAAAACAAACAATGAAGTCAAAACCAGTCAACCTAACAAAAAACCACAAACAAACAAACAAACAAAAACAAACAAACAAACAAAAAACACCAAAAAAAACCCCCACCAGTGTCCTGACTCCAAACAATCTATGGAAAAATATGAAATTTACTCTTCAAATATGTGCACATAACTGGTTTATTGTGATCTTTCTCTCTTCTGCTCAGTCTGCCCCTCCCAGCGTTTTTGTTTGGACATGAAGTCCAAATTTTGGTGTAACAGCTGATAAAGTCACTAGGACAGAGGTCTGTGTCTAATATGGAAACATCCTAATTTTAATGAGATGGGGTGTTCAGGTGCAGCAGGCACATAAATGTCCATATTCTGCAGCTCACTTATGAATTCTGGAGATGAACAACAAACTTCTACCAAATTATTCTGCCCCAGAGTGTTCTGTGATTCAGGGAGTCAATGCCAGATTATCCTGACCCCATGTTAAGGTGTCAAAGTTTCCCCAGACAGCTGAACTGCTGCTTGTAGGTCTCCTCACATTTGTAGAGCTCTTCAAGCCTTGGAGCTGTTGGGTTTGTGATGTGAGGCTGGTGAGGAGTTTCCTTCTATGCCACAACTCTGGGGCTGATGAGCTCCTGGTTATCACCTGGCTGGTGGGGTTTGTGACCCTGGTGACAATCCAAAGGATCCTGGTTCTCAGGGAGTTTTACTTTGGAGATTTGTGTGCATCCCCATCATGCTGTGGCTGCAAAAATGGGGTGGCTGTGATGCCTTAAGTTTGAGCTTTCATGTATTTCAGGTTCTGTGCTGCCCAGGGGTGCAGCTCTGAGCCTCACATTCAGGGTCACTCAGCTCTGCACAGAGTAGGGAGAAAAAAATAAATTCTTTCCCTGCTGAGGACAAAGGACAACTTTCAGCCCAAAAGCACAAGCAGTGGTAGACTGAAGAGAGAAAACAAGAAGGATGAGACCTCACAACGTGAAGCTGGAATTGGACAATTAAACCCCAATATGCAAATGGACCAAAACTTATAAAAATGTGAGACCTTGTAGCCGTTTGTCCATTTTGTGCCCATTTTGGGTCCACCTTGGGCGTACCCTGGTCAGGCCCTGTCCTGCCCAAGGTGTACCCTAAAGGCCTTTCAATAAATCCCTACTTTATTCTCCATCTCTGTCCAGTCTCTGTTCCAGCTCAGCCTTCCCAAGGCATCAATTGCAGGTCAGCAGAACAGAGCATTGTAACCCAAAGGAGCCTTTGGGGTTTAGTGGCTGATTTTGTGAGGGAGAGACCAATGAGAAGCAATGTGTGGCTACTGAGACTGCACTATGTTAAATTAGTTAATGACTTAATTGCTGTGCCTTTTCTGTTTTGGAAGATGACAGAGGCTTTAGGAGAAGGAGACAAAACACATGGCTTTTCATCTCAGGGGAGATGTGAGGTGTTCCTCCTGAAGAAAATTTGAGGTGGTAGTAGTAGAAAGGAGGAAAAATGAATAATTAGTTCTCACTGCTCTTGCCAACTGCTGGAGGCACCTGGACAATTTTATAAATAGGACTAATTTCTAATGGGGTTCTCTGTATGGTTCTCCCAGCCCTGCCTGCCCTGCTGGGAAAGGAAAGGAGGTAGTTTCTGTCTGCAAGGGGCCTGAAAATAATCTTTTAATTTGGCTGCTACTGTGAGGCATTTGTTCATGTCCCAGCTCTGTGTCTGACCCACCCGTACCTCTCAAGACAAGACATGATACAGGGACTAAGTAAGAGCATGGCACTGTGGCTGCCTCACCTGGCTTGGTGGGAATTTACCCACCCACTGATTAGGGGGTTTTCCTGGTAATTAATTTAATAACACATTTTTTTCATAGCTCTTTCCCTCTGCATACTGAAATAAACCCTCCATGCAGATTTCTCAAGCAAACAAAAGCAAGGCTGCCCAAAACTCCGCACCAAAATCAAAACAGAGCCCTGTAAGCTCACTCAGCTCTATCTTTTTTTTCCCCTGGCTGAAAGAAACAAATTTCCTTGTATAATTCTTGATGTTCTAGTATTTTTTTGCTATATACTCTGGGTTTTCAGCCAACATATATGCTTAGATAAATATTCTAAATGCCAGATGTCAGTACATGCTGGGTAAGTGCTTCATAATCATGAAACCAAGAGCCCTTGGTCTCTCCCAGCGGGAAGTGGGGAGATAAAGGCAACAAAGCTGTAGTGAAGGGGTTCCTCTAGGGAAAAGCAGAGGATGTGAGAGTTAATCAAATTTGTCTTAAGTATAAAGGAGGTATTTTTGTATTTTCAGCGTGCCCTGACCTTTTCAGTTGCTCATTACATGGGCCTGGCTCGTTCACTGGGTGTCTCATTGCTGGCTCTGGGCTCGAGGAGATTTTGGCCATGTGGGAGCACACCATGTTTGCACAGAGCAGTGTAATCCTCTGAACAACAGCTCTCTGCAATTTATTGACTACTGCTAGAGCAAAATAAACATTAAAATGAGTGCAAAACCCCCCCAAGAGAGGAGCTGGAATTGCGTACTGTGATTTTAATCTCTGGTGTTATCCTGCAGTGGTTCTGCCATCAGTAAACACACTTAGGTGTCTTCAGGTTAAGTGTGCCTTAGGCTTTTCACAACTACAATTAAGAATTAAAACATCAGTCACTTTATGTTAAGGGTGATTTGATGAAGCAGCTTTCCTTCTTTTTAACTATTGTTTGATGTGCCAGAGGATTTGTAAAAGGCCTTCATTCAGACTTTTTTTGCTTTTCACTTGGTTGTTTCTCTCCATTACGCCAGTTCTTTTGCTATGCTCAAAGAACATCCTCAGCTGCTGTTCAGGACAGCCTTTTCCAGTTCTTCTTCATGTTCTAAAGATACTTCCTCAAAAAAAAAATTCAGCAGGAAGGTGCCACTCACTACCTGATGTAACCCTGGTGCTTGCACAGGACTCTCTTCCTTCCTGAAGCAAAACCAATAACTTGCAGTAAAAGCAAAACAAAATAAAATCAAAACAAAACAAAAAGTCCACTCATGTAAAGGCACATCTCCATGGATGAAGATCCTGGGTAATCATTTCCCTTTGAGAAGAGGTGATGCAGCATAGCCACAGTTGTGTAATAGCATTTCTAGCTGTCACTACAGATGCTGCAGCATTTCCTGTTGCTGCTATCAGGGAAGGGCAGCCTGGTGAAGAATCAAACCCTCTGTTTCAATTCTGAGCTTTGTTGAAGTGGGAGGGAAGGAATCTGGACTTGGATTCAAGTGCTGGGTCATGAATGACATTTGTTTTATCTCTAATTTAACTCCAAATGTGCTGCTAATATTATGAGTGTCCAAGTTTATAGCCTGTTTCCATCCTTTCCCATTTTAAACTTGCTTAGCAAGGAAGCATTTGCCATGCTTGGAAGAAGAGAAGATGATATCCTCCTTGGGTCAGTAAAGGCCCTGGCTGCTTTAGAACAATTGTTGCATTCTTCTCTCCCTCTTCTTTTCCTAGTACTTAATTTTAACTCAACCACTTCCTCCTGTTTTTCTGCTGTTAAGGAAAAAAAATGGCTTGGCTTTAGAACCTGCAAATTCCATCAAAGCAGTGAAATCCACCACAGAGGTTGTCTGGCAGTGGGCAGAATGAAACTCCTAAACTTATGCATTCTCCAAAATAGCAGCAGCTATTTAAATTGTTCTCTCTTTTTTTTTTTTTTTCTTTTTTTTTTTTTTTCATTCTAGAACACTCCACAAGACTCAGAATTAGGCCAACCTCCTGATAATGGCCACAACTTAAAAAGGAGCCCTCAGAAAAAGAGCAGAGAAAAGTCTGGAGGTCAGGACATCTCAGATCCTCTTGCTGCTGCTGTGCCACTGGCCGAGAGCTTGTGCCCCTCCATTCCAGGACCTACAAGGTAAGACATGAAGTTTCTTCCTGTGAAAAGCATTGAAGCCCTGATGCTGTTGATAACTGGGAGATGTGAATTGTGTTTCTACTCATGTGTAACTGATTTTTCAATATCTGTCATCCTGATGGATGATGATGATGATGATGATGCAGTCCTCAAAATAACCTCACACACCACACTACTCACTGATCACCAAACTGACTTTCTTGCCTTACTGCATAATTATAAACCAGGCTCCAGCTGCTGTAGTAACCCTTGACCCAACCTTTCTATGCTTTTTGCTTGCACTAATGAACTCTCACCTGAGACAGAGCAACAGTGAAGAGACTTTGTTTTAACTTTTGGTCAGCCCTGTAGTGCTCAGGATGTTGGATCATAATGGGTCCCTTTCAATATTCTCTTCTCTTCTCTTCTCTTCTCTTCTCTTCTCTTCTCTTCTCTTCTCTTCTCTTCTCTTCTCTTCTCTTCTCTTCCCTTCCCTTCCCTTCCCTTCCCTTCCCGTGTAGTCCAGTCTATTTTTAAATTATAGATACTATGCAACAGTTTGTGGCAGTTAAAGTCCTAATTTAGATATTAAATAAGATCATCATTGACCACATTGGGGACATTTCAGGGCTTGGAATATTTGTGGCTTGCCTGCAGCAAGTGCAGTCTTGCTTTTTTTTTTTATTTTTGCCCCCCCCCCTTTTTTTTTTTTATATATTAGCATAGTAACTTTATCTTATTCTGTGACTAATCTGCATTTTTAAAAACTTACTATTCAAAACCAGAGTAAGAGCAGTTCTGTAGGGGTTCGTTTTCGAAATGTGAGTACCTAGAACACTCAGATTTCTATCCAAGCTGGCTAAAACAGCTTTGCACTGCACCATGCAAAATTCTGACTCGTGGGAGACGAATGTTACACGGATGAGTCAGCTTGAAAGGATTCACAGGATTCTTGTTTCAGGAAACTTCCTTGATGGGCGGGAGCTCAGGCAATTACTTGTTATTTAGCCTTGCTCCTGAAAGGGCTGGCACATGCCTGGTTTGGGTGCCTTTTGAGTTACATCCTGCCAAAATAGAAACAAAGACAATAAACGGAAAATCTTTGAAGTTCCACATTCCAGCTGTTTATTTTTAACTCCCTCCCCTGTGCTGCTTTGAACGCATCTTTTCCACCCTGGAGTGAACTCTGAGACTCTCGAGAGCGTGTGACCTGCCACCCTCGGATGGAAGATCTCTGGGTGGAAAATTACCACGATTGCTTTTCCTCTGGGTGGCTTTCTTCTGTCCTCCACAAATTCTCACTAGCTGCTTTTAAATTCTTGTCTTCTGGAACTCAAAATGTCCGTGGCTCTGACTTTATAATTGGCTGCTTCAGCCCAGGGTTTTTTTTTTTCTTACCTGTTACTCACTGGCCCTGTGTGCTGAAAATAAGATCATCAGCAATTACTCAGTGAACTTTCCATATGGAATAGAAATGCTGAGGAGCCAGGAGAGTTGGGAAGCCTGGGGCTTTGCAGTGGTGTCCATGTGAGGTGTATCCATGCCCTTCTCCTGGTGCACAGCCTGGGGGAGCCTTGGCTGGGCAGCTCCACCCCACAGGCACTTCTTCCAGCAGCTTTGGGAAGAAGCAGATGCATCAGTTTAAAAGATGACACACCCAGAAACAGGGCAGGGGATGAAGCACTCCTGGTGGATGCTCTTGGCTGCTCTCCCACCTGTGATGCCTTAGGAAGGCTGACCTGAGACTGGACACAGCTAGAGAATACAGTAGAGATTTATTGAAAGGCCTCCAGGATCCACCTTGGGCAGGACAAGAGAGTGGCCAGGGCTACACCCAAGATGGACCCAAAATGGTCACAAAATGGACAAACAGTCACGAGGTTTTACATTTTTATAAGTTTTGGTCCATTTGCATATTGGGGTTTAATTGTCCAATTACAGCTTTAGGTTGTGAGATCCCCATCCTTCTTGTTTTCCTTCTTCAGTCCACCATTGTTTGTGCTGTTGGGCTGAAAGTTGTCCTTTGTCTTCAGGAGGAGAAGAATTTGTCTACCTAGTCTGTGAACAGAGCTTACATAATGTGAGGCTCAGAACTGCACCTCTAGGGCAGCACAGAATCTGAAAATATGAAAGCTAGAACTTAAGGCATCACCCTGAGTGCAGAACACAGATGCTGTGGGACCCACAGAGCCACTGTGGGGTGACAAATGTGCCACACATCCTGTGGGACAGTCTGTCAGTGCCCTGCTTCCTGCTGACACTCCAAATATCTCAGATGGAGGAGACCTGGCTGTGCTTGCTTGCTGCAGCAGTAGTACAGCTCACCTTTTAATGTTAGAATAATTTCCTTTGGTCGTACTTAAAATACTGCAGGGCCTGCGTTTTATTCTGTGTATGGAAGAAGGAGGTGAAAAGTGACCGGGGGTGGGGGAGAAGGGGAGGATGGCTCCCCAGAGGATCGTATGGATCATTATTCCTGCTTCCTACTTTTTCCTGAAAGCTTAGATGCGCAGGGAGGGTGGGGGAGTCTGGCTGCTGTTAGCAGCCCTTTAGCGATGATGGATTTCTCATGTGTTTGTTTACACTGGAAAGTTCAAAAAGTGAATGGTTCTGTCTCTAAAGCTGTCACTTGCTTTGTTTTGTTTTGTTTGTGAAAGGGAATATGGAAATGAATTCCATGCTCCTCGCTAACTTTCAGTACCTCTTAGGGACAGATTAAAATGCAGGATTCCTTAACTCGAGTCCTCCAGCACGCTGCGTCCAAATGCCTAAACTCCAAATGTAGGCACTGATCCCTGATGTGTCAGTGGAAAGAGAACAGCAACATTTCAGAGGCAGCTCTGCATGTGCCGTGCTTGCAGAGCTGGCTGTGCATTTGTTCCCCTCGGTGCTTCCTAAATTCATCCTCAGATTTCAGGCTCCTGCCGCTGGGAATGCAATCACTGAGGCTCGGAGTTACATCAGTGTGGATGGTGACCGTATGTGCCCTCTGGCACAAGTGTGGCCGGGTTGGGAGGGCTGCCTGTCCTTTCAGCAACTGCTGCATGTTTTAGAACGGGAGAAAAGGAATTAGAAATGGAGGTTTTAAATTATCTACGTTTTTCTGTTGTGGTACCTTCACTTCTTGTTGTTTATCCGGCGCACTTATAATATTTGGGCATCTGTAACCTCCCCTCTCCACACGCACTCCCACTCAGTAAATGCTAAATGCCAGAGATTTCATCTGGCTGCTGCTGGTTTTATCTCCTCTTTTTGCTGTGGATGACAAAACAGACGAACAGGAGTTGTGACTTCAAGTGTTAATGGCTGGTGGATTGGGTATGGCTCTTAATCTGGAAGTATTTATGGGATGTGCACCAAAAGTCACGGATTTAACATCCTTTATAGCTTCACACCCTAAACACAGAGCAGGCAGTGCTCTCCTAATAAACAGTTCAGTAACTGGGCAGCACTCCTGGATTTTTCCAGAAAAATTCAGAATTGCCATGATATCTTCTGATGGTGGAAGAGGTTAACTGCATGTTTTAAAAAGTAATTGCTGAATTGCCAATGTGCTTCCAAACAAGCAAATTGTCAATAATTGTTTATGCAAAACAAACATTTTAGGCATGTAAAGATTTAACTCGTTGTTATTTGATGTTGTAACTGGAAGTAAAATATTCATATGCTCAGTATGTTAGGGCCTTGAAATTGAAAATTATAACTGTGTGCTCAACTTCTAAGATGAGGGAGGAGTTCCCTTTGGTAATTCTTGAGTGCAGTGGGATACACATATTTCAAGCTACAGATGCACCTATGTCTTTGCATGACTGCATTTTCCTTTTTTTAACATCATTAGTCACATGAAGCAATTTTTCACAGCAAAATTACTTTTTCTGCCCTAAACTCTACATGAACTATGAGGAACTCGAGTGTTCTTCCATGCTTTGTCATTTGCATGGGGTTTTTTTAAATAAGAATGAATTTTCCCCTTACTGATATTGAGATAGGTCAGATTACCCACAAAAGAGAACGTACTTTATTTTCCTGCGTTTAAAAATACCAACTCTTATGGCCATAGCTTTATGTTGACTGCATTAAATGGGTTGTTCCCTGAAAGCAATTATTGATTTAATGTAGATTGGGGTTTACTCAGGGGAATTATCCTTAGCATGTGGTGCAATTTCCCAGTAGTGGTATTCCCTTTAAAAAGAGTGGAAGATAATGGGGCTAGGTGTGGCCTTAAGAGGTCGTGCAGTCCATCCTTCTGCCCTAAAGCAGGATCAGCTGTGCTTAAGGCATTCCCAACAGATGTTTGTCTAACCCCAGCATGCCTTGCAGACAGAAAAGCAAGATGGCAAATAATGAAAAGGAAGATGTAGGATATGTTCCCTGTGTGGTTTTCCTTGTTGGTTCCATCAGAGGGAGAAACATGAATTGAGATATCCAGACAGGTCAGTCTGGGCCGATCCTATTGACTGAAAACTCAATCCTTTCAGTTCTGTTATGTTCTGAATAAAACATGGAGTGAGCTGCAGCAGCACAGATAATGAACCTGTGCTTCTCCACTCTAACAGTGAGAGTTCAACTCCCTGTCACAGCCTGTGCCAGCACTGTCATTTTAATTCTGTTCAGCATACATTCATTACAAACTTGTCCCAATTCCTTCATCTGCTTCTGAGTAAAATGAACAACTTTTCAGCATTATTGAATACCAGAAAAAATTGGTTTAATGGATTCATAATGCTGAACTTGGTTCATAGGACTGTCATCTCCCTTGAACCTGCTAGGTCACAAGTTCATTACTATGGCCCTTGACAAAGTTGCCACCAGTATGGCAATAGATAGTTCATGGGTTTGGATATTGTAGTCAAGAATATTGAACCACTTCAGACATGTCTGGAACTCTTTCATATTTAATAGCTGCAAACAGAAGTCTAATGTAACAAAGAAGTCGTGTGTAAAAGTCTTAGAGAAAATTCAGTCAGATGAAATCTGAAAAATGGAAATATATGATGATGAATGTTCTATATAGTGAACATTACCAACATTTCCATCCCAGATTTATTACTGTGCATTTACCGTCTCTGTTGACAGATGGGATGGATTAATGATAAGTAAACAGTCCGAGATAAATGATGAGGAGCAATTATAACTGTAGATGGTGTTTTCTACTTCTTCCAGTGCTCGATTTCACGGAGCAAAGGGGGGCAGAGGGGCTCTCCCCCCTCATCCTCCACCCGGTTTTGTTCTCCTCCTGATCACCCTATCTCTGACAGCAGCTCGCTTCCAGGGTGAAGAACCCTGGGCACACAACTGCTAATTAGCAATTTAGTCAGTGAGAGGATAGACCTGTAACACAGCAAAAAGCCGGAATAACAATGGGCTCCTACTTCTCCACCCCCTCCCCAGCTCCATGTTGTGGTTTCTGTCCCTCCTCTTCTAATTAAGCTTCCCTGAGTGCAAAATTAACGCCAATAATAAAGTGTATTCCTTGCTTAAGGAAAACCTCCTGGCCTCTCCCTGCAGTTTGCTCATGTCCTGTCATGCCCCGTGCTGTCAGTGATCCAGCAGACACCAAATACTGCATTGCCATCTCTGCTGTTCCCAGTGGCAGTAAGTTTGATATGGATAAGTGTTTTCAGTGTGCTAGGGACAGAAAAATTCCTCTGGGCAAACCCATTTTCTGAAGGTTTACATAAAATGTATTATTTGTGTTATGAATTAAATGTTCCATTGCTGAAACTTGTTTAAACTATATATGAATTGTAAGTTATATTTTACCTCAGATTTGAGGCTTAGCCTTAATATAGGCAAATTTCAGTGGCTCTTTAAAGTTTGTTTTCCACTGCAATGACTCTGAAGAAGGTTTTTGACATATGAGACAGACTCATATTCAGCTTTAGGTGCAGCTGCCCCTAAAGAAATTGTTTGTTGGGCAGTTCTCAGAATAAGGAGGGGGCCTGGCCCCAGCTGGAAGTGGATTTTGTGGATAGTAGCACAGCTCAAGATGCTGTGTTTGCATAAACACAAAGCTAATCTGCAGGGACCCCAGAGCTGGTCACTGACTCACTTCTCCATCAAGTATTCTGTGTGTAAAACTTGGGCAGAGCAGCAGAGAGAGGCTTCTCAGATTTCTGGAGATTACTTAAAATCCAATCTATGCTTGGCCCTACAGGAGGTGTTTTAAGCATCTTTTCCAGCTCCAATCTAAAGGGGACTTGGAATTTCTGAAATGTAACCTGTCACTGCTAAGCTGTGGCAAAGCTCTGAGCCATCCCTCCTTGTGCAGCTCTGCACCGACCACCCAGCACTTGGCAGTGTTTTCTATGCCCTGCTTTCCTTGGGATTCATTATTTCATGTCAAGTAAACCCTGCCCCTTGCTCCTCTGTACAATTCTACAGTTTGAAACAGATGTTTCTCTCAATTTTCCCATGCCCAGGCATGGAGGGTGAGTGAGAGAACAAGGTTAACCTATTCCATCGCCTACAAACCTCAGTGAGGAAAACTGAGGTCCACGCTGTGAAAAACACTTAAAATAACTCCTCCTTCCCGCAGTTAGTCATCTGTGATTCCATTTTTTTCTATCTAATCTTTAATGGGTGGAGAAAGAGGGTTAACCAAGGGTTATAGCTTAGATACACTGAAATCAAAGACTGCAATTAAATGAGCTCATCGGGTGTGGATGGTGGCACAGCAGCATCCCACATCAGGCAGGGTGAGCCCTTTGACCTTTTGGTGAGAACCAACTGAGCTGATTAGATGGAGAAAACATTCAGCAGATGGGCCCTTCTTAATCTTCTGCTACACACTCGAGTACAACCAGATAGCAGCACTTACTGTCGTCTCTTAGAAGCTGGAACAAAAAGCCTTTCTTCGAGGTGCTGCGGGGTTTCCCAGCATTATTTTTTCCTCCCGTTTTTCCCCTGTTGCTCCTTTAGTCTGTCAGATGCGTGTCTCCTCTCCCCACACTCATCTGAGATTTTGGAATGGTTAAGATGCATGGTGGCTCTCAGGTAAGACTGGGAACGCACTTCACAGAGTAATAAGCATTTAAATCACTGATGGTTTAACTCCTGAAAGCAGATTATCAGCTTCTCAGTGCATGCACTGCATGGCTTTGAAGCATCGGTGGCACAAACCCGGTTTTTATTCTTTGCTTCTTATTCTTTGCCTCTTTATTGACATGAAACAAATAAACGTTTCCATTGTTGGCAGCATCGGTAACGAAGGCATCAGTAGCCACAGTGCTGAAGAGCTCTCCAGCCCAAATTCCAACCCAAATTCCAGCCCAAATCTCAGCACGGTGATGGGACAGAACGGTGCCTTGCAAGAACAAGGAGGATGGACAGAGTCTGATTTCTCTGAGCGCTCTGCTGAAGCGAGGGAGAGAAGCCTGCCTGTCCCAGACTGTGCCAAAGAACCTGTCACAGGCAGCGGTGACAAATTACACACCTCGGAGTGCCACAGAGCACAGCCACCCCCAGGGCCGGGGCAGGACAAAGGAGAGGGATTGGCACATGCCCAACCTGCCGACAATCCTGCTGCCTCCTCCACCAAAACCGGGGAGAACCAGCCCAAAATGCCACCCCTGGAGCTGAGCCCTGCTGCAGCACCCACAGAAACACAAGGAGCCACACAAAGGAACTGTGAATGGGGATGGCCCCGGCAGGACGAGCAGCTGGGTGGCATGAAGGAGCCACAGGCCAGCAGGATTCCCCAGGGAGAAGCAGCAGGAGGTGGTTTTACTGCTCAGGATCCAGGAGTTTTGGAAGTAGGTCAGCTGCAGGCAGTAATGCAACAAGGTAGACAGAACACAGATGGTGGAGAGGGGCTGCTAATGAAAAAGGAAACCTTAATCCCAAATTATCCAGCAACAGGAGGCTCAGACAGTGAAAAATTTGGAGCAATTGTGAACACTGAGGGCTTCACTGAAGTCTGTAATCCACAGATGGGGGCTGAAACAACAGCTAAAGGGAATGAGGCAAAGCCAGCTCTATCTGGGAGCAAAAGGAAGGAATCAGAACCGTGTGCTTTAATGTCAGAGTTGCCTTCTAGCCCTCAAAATCCCTTCCTGGTACCAAAGCCTGAAGAGCCTTCGAGGGAATATGTGCCTGAGAATGGCTCTCAAGATCCAGCGAGGAGTGAAGCAGTGAAAACAGCCTCTGAAAAAAACAAACCCCTTTTACAAAGAGAGCTTCAAAAGGAGGATGAGCTTGTTAGTGCCAAGCATTTCAGTGTGCCTTTATCATTTGAGAGAGAGGAAGAAGACAAATCAGCTGTCACAACTGAAAGCCCAAAAGAAGCCAATAGCAATGAAATTATAAAAGCTGATGATGTGTCTAGAGAAAGCACCACACTTTCTGAAACAGAAAGCGTTATCAGTCCCACCAAGGAAAATTCAGCGGTAGATAAAAGATTATTACTGGAAGAATATGCATTAAGTACTTCTTTGAGCAGATCCACAGAGCTGCATCAAAAAGAAACGGGGGCGGATGTAAGAGGAAGAACAAATGGAATCAAAACAGAGGATGCACAAGTGTCAGAAACCAGTGAATTACCTGAGGGCTCAAGTGAGGCAGGAAGACAATTTTTGAGCTCTGTTAGTAGCTACCACCAGGACATGGAAAATACCCACCTGGAACACGACCCTCAAACATTCACTCTTTGTGAAAACACTTCAACAGGTGACCTGGGGGAAGAAGGTGGGGGAAAGCCTCTGAATTTAGACAGTGACTTTAAATCTCCCGAGGGCAATTCCCAGTCTCGTGGTTGTGAACTTGAACAACAAAGGAGCAAAGAGAAAACAGCTGCCCCAGATGGCCTGGCAAGGGAGGAATGCCCACGGAGTTTTGATGGCTTTAACACTGAGGCAGAAGGCAAAACTTGGGAGCAGTCAGGCTGTGACAGCACTGAAAAGGTTTGTTTGGATGGTGCACACAGTTCACTGCTCCTCCACCCTGGGAACAATCACATTAAGCACAGTAAGCAGGTTGAGTCCTGGGAAAAGGCTTTTGCTAGAGAAACTGTGCTGGAATCTGAATGCAAAGCTGAGAGTCAAGAAAAGCCTGAGAGCTCCAGCAAGTCAGGAGAAAGTGCAGAAATGCCCGAATCAAAACTCGATCTCCAGGCCTTGGCAGGGACTATGGGACAAACCAAGGAGACCTCACAGGCTCTGGAAACCAAAGAACAGAATAGTCCCATCACCAAAGAACCTCACAGAGATCCAGAGCAGGAACCTGCAGCTGCACACAGCAGCGCTGGGGATGGAAATCAAAATGAGGGTGTTCAACAAGAGAAGCACCAAACTACAGTGAAAAGTTCCATGGAGGATGAAGAGTTGGCTCAGAAAAGTAAATGTAATTCGGATGTGCAAGCTCAGCTGGAGCAGGTGGCTGCAGAAAGTCACAGAAGTACGCAGATGGCTCGTTCAGAACCCCCCAAAACTGCAGTCAGCACTTCAGGATTTACTGATCACCAAGTTCACATGGAGGAAAGGGGTGACAGCCACGTCACTGCAGACAACTGCCCCTCTGAGAGGGACACGTGCAGCTCTCTGGAGTGCAGTGTCCCAGAGGAGCAGCAGAATGAAGGTGTTCCAGCAGCTCCTCCCCAGGAAGAGCAAGCTCAGCAGTCACTGTCTGCTGCTGGTGGCAGTGGCTGGAGCTCAAACCCAGCACTCGAAGAGCAGGAGCACCAGAGCAGCCTGACAGCTGCCAGGAGAGCAGATGATCAGCAGCACAAAGGAAGGGCACCACAACCTGAGCAGCTGCACCCAGATAATCACAGCAACCCACCACAAATACCTCTGGACGTTCCAAACAACCCTGGCAAACAATCTCCTGTGCCAGCACCGCCCCAGTGCGCCTCTGACAGGCCAAAAGAAGAGGACAAGGATGACAGCAGAGCTGAGGATGGCAGCAAACACGGGCAGAACACTTGTGGTGTGACCGCACTTAATTTGCGAGATTGCAGCCAGCAAAACAAAACCCATCTGAAGGCAGAAGGAAAGTGCTGCAGTAAGCAAAAAAACCCCAGCAAGCCCGAGCAGGGTGATAATTCTTTGATCTCAGCAGGGCAGCATGAAGCAGCATGTCAGAGAGACACGTTTTGTAAAGAACTTGAAAAGAACGAGCAGCCAGGCAGCGTGTGCAGGGGAGAGGATAATACCGGTGAAAGCTGTGCTGCTGCTGCTGCTGTGAACACTCCTCCAGGCACACAGGACTCAGCAAGTGCCACTAACATGTCACAGGCTTTGCCAGGAGATACAGAAATAGCACATGCTTCTGGTAATTCTGAGAAAAATGATCCCCAAATATCTCGTCCAGAAATGCAAAGGAAAACACCATTAATGGCAAAAAACTCCGAAAATATTCTGACTGCTGATGGGGGAATCATCCAGAAAGATGGAAATGTGGAGATGAGTTGTGAGGACAGTGCTTTTGTCTCAGAAACAAGCATTATAAAGCCTGATACGAGTCCAGGGGCACAAGGATCTCCTTCACTATTACAAGCACACAGGGAAGAAATTCCCACTGATAACTCGCTCAAATCCAGCTGCATTCAAAATGCAACAGAGCAGCCTGGTTATTGTCAAGCAGATTTGACAATTTCTGCACTCAGCCATCCCAGCCAGCAACCTGGAAACAACACGGACAAGGGTACTGAGGGGGAATCACTAAATAATGAGCTGGAAGTTGTAGCATCCCAAAACACCTTAGAAGGTAACTCTAATTTGCAGGGTGCCTCAGGTCCCTCACCCAGAGTAAGCACAGGTAAAGCAGCAAATTCAGAAAACAGCTCTGCAGGGAATATGTGTGTGAGTGAAAAAGACTGTCCAGACCAAAGTGTTCAGGGTGATGGAGACAGAATTTTTGCCCTGTCAGAGACTTTGAATGTAGGGCAGAGAACTGGAAACTTATCACACTTCAATTCTGAGAAGCTGAAGAACGAGATCTCTGCAATTAAATCCAAAAAAACAAAAAGTGAGCCAAACTTCAAAGAGCAGCAAAGTGACAGTTCAGCAGAGTCTCTGTTAGCACTCCCTGCTCCAGAAGGGAAGCTGCTGAGCCTTTCATCATCACGAGAAGGCTGTAATGAGGAAACTGCAACCAATATCTGTGTAGATGACAAGTACGGGAAGATCTTAGAGAAATCTGGGAATTCAGAAAAAATGGAAGAGCTTTCAAAACAGAATAATAACAAAACCAGGGCAGACATCAGTGTCTCTGAGCAGTCTGCAGAGAACTCTGGAAGGGAGCATGAGGCTCTGACTTGCAGCTCTCTGGACATTGGCTCCAGCATCCCCGACTTCAGGGAGCACATCAGCCAGATTTTTAAGAAAACTCTCCACAGCACACTGAGTGCTGAATTACCCCAACTTTTGACTGAAAACCATGCAGGCTTCAAGCAGAGTCCAGCTGCCAAGGACATGGCAGAACTCTGTGGTGCTGAGAACTTTTCAGAACCAAACAAGGCAGGCAAAGGAGCTCCCGAGGGCGCCTCAGAAGCAGAGGGGCAAGAGTTGTCTTTAGCTGCTGAGATTTCCTGCAAAGCTGCCGAGGGCAAATCTCTGCAACAAGAAAACACAGTGGCAGAGCTGCCACCAGCAAGTCTCCAGGACACTGAGGAGAGCAGGCAGCCCCCTGGCTGTTTAGATGTGGTCCCCAGCTTGGATGGCGCTCCACCTGCTGAACAAGCTCTGGAAAATCTGCAAAAGCCGGGCAAACCCACCGAGGGCAGTGAGATGGAAAGAGGGGAAGATGTGTGTGCTGGTGGCGTGGATCCTGCATCACTAATAAGCTTAGAGATAAAGAGGCAAGGACCAGCTTCATTTGATGGGGCAGCAGCTGAGAACTTCCCTGCGTGTTCCGACAGCCAGCAGCAACCCACCAGGGCTGTTCTCTCCGCAGGTGATGGGAGGGATGTGAAGGATGCTGCTGCCACAGAGGGAAATAACTTAATTACAGAGTGCAGTGCAGAACCAGTTTCCTCTGAAGAGGATGTAAGTGTTCCTGCTGCCCAGTGCCAGGATCCCAAGCCAGATGAACAGGAGAGAAGCGAGCACAGTGATGCAGGCATTGCCAGGAGCATCTCTGACATGGCAGCTTCAACACTCATCTCAGGAGGATCTTACAACCATGAAAAACTGCCAGACAATTTCAGTGTGTCACCTGAGGAAAACCAGGAGGCAAACATTCACAGCAATTCTGTGCATGGGATTAGGTCTCAGAGTGACATGCAGATGATACAGGACGGAGCAGTGAATAGGAAATGTTTGGAAACATCGGGAAATTCTCAAGATGCACAGCAAGAAAAGAAAGTGACCATGCATGGGTTAATAGATTACTTAAAAACTGAAGGAAGCCAGGACGATTGCTTGCAAACTGACTGTAAACTAGGATCTGGCAGTGTGACTGTGAAAGAGAACAGTGACACAGTGTTAAGGACAGGTAATGAAAAAAGTGGAGACATCCCTGAAACTGGTACTGCAAGGATGTTAGTCACTGCTGAGGGAGACTTAGCTATAAACAGCAGCACCGAAGAGCAGGAGGCAGACCTGTGCAAAAATCCCTCTCCAGCCCTCCCTGTGCTGGAGCAGGGGGAGCATTCTGCACGTGCAGGTCTCGCTGCTGCTGGAAATCAGCCAAGCAAGATGAACTCAGAACAGGAGAGCTCCCTCCAGGATGCCAGAGGAAAGCTATCACTGCCTGCATTAACTGAGCCTAAGGACCCTGACCTCAGTGAACTTCAGGACATGGCTGTGGCAGGATTACCCACTGAAAGGTATTTACTTTGTGAATTACTACGTGAAAGGGTTGGCAGGAGCCCAGGGCTGTAGAGGGGTGCAATTTTCCAGGCAGGTGCCCGTTGTCTGGGCAGTTTGGGAGGGCATGTCGCTTACTCTGTTCTTAACTTTATCTTAAATATATGTTGATTCTGTACGTGGATTATATGAGAAAAATATGTATTTGTAAGGACAGAGAGGTCCTGAAAGCTGAGGAGAACAGTTCAGAGCTGTTCCATCTGCTGGGCCAGATCCCTGCCCTCACCTGTGTGGATTTGCTCTACGCTTCCCAGTGTTCTCACCTCATAGCCTGGAGTTAGGCATACAAATTGCACTTCCTAGCCTTAAGTTAGGAGACTTTTGCCTCAGTTTTGGTGACCCAGTTAGGTGAGACCTGCAGCATTCACATGGTGTAGTGCAGTGTTTAAAAACAAGCCTACGGAGTAACCCAATTACTCACAGTTAGTTGTCTGGGCCTCCCTCTTATCCTCCTGTACAATATAATTGCACTGACAGTGCCTTTGATCACCGTGTTATTCAGTGCTTCTAATGACATGGAGTTGTTTCAGATGTGAATTCTTCTGAGCTGGGACTTGTGGAGTCACAGAGTTGCTTTTTTTGGTTTTATTTATTGTTATTTTCCAAACCTAGCAGTAACTGCTTTAATAAAGTAGATTTTTTTTTTTTAATGAGCTTCCACTTTGCTGTTTGAATTCCTAGTTTGATATGCAGTTAATTCAGGATAATTATGATCTTGGAACAGGTGATTTCCCTTTATCTGGTCATGTCACTGCTTCCTCTGTAACCTCAGAACTTCCTTGCACACTGTCCCTCTCTTTTCTGTATCAGAGGAGGCAGCAATGGCTCAGGCAACAGCAGAGCACAGGGCTACAGGGAAGAGCTAAACCCTATCAGACAATGCCAATGAATGGTCTGCAGAGGTGGAATCTTTCTAAGTAATCCCAAAAACATAGATGGCACTAACTGACCAATGAGGGAAAATGTTCCAATGCCACATTCCTGCAAGGCTGAGGTGATAAAACCACATTGTGAGTGAAAATACCTGAAGTGGTTCAGTTGTGGTGAGGATGTGGGGGAGTTCTGCCTGCTGTGTGAGGCTGGGATGGAGGCTGAATGTCAGCTAATTGTGTGAGCAGAATGTATAATAGAAAAATATTAGCTGTGTTGGAAACCAGGACAGCTATGTGGCTTTCTCTTGAAGGATATGTCTATAAAATGACAAGGATTATTTCTGTTATTTCTCTTGAGGTCCTTTCTTTTTGGTTTGCTTCCCTTTATATGATGGGAAGCTTCACAGTGGGTTGCTCTGAAATTCCCAAACAAATTGCTGGGCTGGCTCAGGAGCCACAAGGGACTGTGGGCAGTGAATGAGTCTGTGCATGTGTTTCATATCAGGGTGGGTATCATACTTGAAATAAATACCTGTGGCAAGCAGGGCAGGGCTCTTGAAGCAGCTGCTGACAATTCAGGGAGTAGTTGTTTTAATGCTTGCATATGCTTCAAGAATTCATTATCACCTGTTTTTCCAGCAGGAGGGTTTGCATCAACAGGCAGCTGCTCATTTTGGACTGTGGCTGTCCAAAAGGCTGAAACACTGGGGGCTCTCAGAGGTCCAGAGGAGCCTCTGCTCTGGTCAGGCTTGTTTATAGAGCAATATGCATTTATATCACAAAAAAAAAAAAAAAAAAAAAAAAAAAAAAAAAAAAAAAAAAAGCAGAGAGCATTAGCTGAGCTGGCTGGGCTGTCTCCATCAGGTCCAATACACTGATCAATCCAGTTTTCCTCTGAGATTAACACTGGGTTTGTTTGTAGCATTAAATTTCAAGGTGTGTTCCATATGCTGTGTATGTCAGCCACAAAGCCTTGAGTGCTTTGCAGTGGTTTCTTGCCCTGTCATCCTTACAGAGGATAAACTGCTACAGCCATGCAAAATGGGGTGCACATTTCTAAGAGATCTCTGTGAGGATATGGACCTGAAATAAAGAACTCCAGGGAGAAAGATTCCTCCCCAGCTCTCAAAACAAATACAATCAGAAATAAATTATGTTTGGGAGAAGGAAATGGTTCTGAGAACCCTTCAGAACCTTCTTCCTGAGAAGGAGAAGGTTCTGAATTATTTCAGCTTTGTTTTCTTCCCCTTCCACCACTTCTGTACAACTCCCTCTCTTACAAGATCCTTAGGTTAAAACCCCACTGAACTGTGCATGAGGGGATAAAGTTTTGTGATTTAAGTTCTTGTTGGGATTTCTTCCTGGAGAGAAAATAGAGGAATTTCATCCCTTTGTGGCTATGCCCTGGGAGGAGGCTGGTCCTGAGATGAACAGAGAATTCAAGCACTGCCTGCAGTGACTCCTACCCCCAGGACCTGTAGAGGGGCAGCTCTGGTCAACTGATGAGGAGAGCCCTTGTGTCTGCAGGCAACAGCACAGCACCAATTACTTCCCTTCAAGTCTTCAGTAAAAAGGAGATTAATTCATTTTTTGAAAGGAGATTGTGGCTAAAGCCATGCTTCCTTGTGGAACTACAGCTGTGCTAATAGCAGAAGCAGGGAAGAGTTGGATTTTGTCTGTCAGCACTGAAAAAGACAAAAAAACCCCAAAACAAAAACCAAACCAAAACACAAAACAAACAAACAACAACAACAACAAAACCCAAAACAACAACCAAAAAAAAAAAAAAAAAAAAAAAAACCACAAAAAACACCCCCCCCAAAAAAAACCCACAAAAACCCCCCTCAACTTGTTTTGATGTTTTTAGCTCTCTTTACCAAGTCAATAACAGAAAACTTGTATTTCTAATGGCCACATTTGGGCATCAAAATGTCACTATTCCCACTTGTTGGGCATCCATTTGCTTCACTTTTCTGTCTGAGGTTTACTTGGAAAGGAAGATCAGGACTTGAGTTGTGGGTTTTTTGGCTTTTTCTCCTTTTGCAATGGATACCCACATATTTGTAATGTAACCCACACATCATCTTTCTTTTATGGAGTGAGAATGGAGGTTCCTGTATGCACAGGAAGTCCTTTAGCCCCTGAAATGCTCCTGTTTGCACCATGGACTGTGACAGATGTTGAGCAGAGCGTGGAATAAAATTGGAAATAATGGCAAAATTTTGGGGGTGTTTAGAGGTGGGATGGATTTTTTGCTAAGCTGCTGTAACTCCCCTGGCTGGCACATGCTGCTGTTGTCTCTTGGAAGAAGTACTGAGGGAGTTTTTTGAAGGGCAGGCTGTGAAGTCATTCCCAGATGTGCAGGTACAGGGAGCGCATTGCATGTGTTGGCTGATTCGTTGGTTTGGCAGAACTCTGGGTTTGTTCACAAGCCTCTGGGTGTTCCAGAGATGCTCAGGGGCTCAGCTGAGCTGTAAACACACTGCAAGCAGTGACACCCATGCTCTTAGAGAATGCAGAGTTTTGCTGCACTGACTCCCATCACTTATCAGTCAAAACAATATTTTTATATGAGTTGCAGTTGCAGTCAGCAAAACTACTTCAAAAACATTCCTTATGTCCTCTGCATAGGTCAGACAAGATCTCTAAAGTTGGCCCAGACATCCTTTTGGATTTGCTTCATTCTTTATTCTTGCCATCAAAAATTGGCAAGTTCAGTAACTCCAAAAAGAATGTTCACTCCTCAGTAAATACGAGATTGGTCTTTTTTTCTTCTCTGCATGACAAATACAGTATTAAATATTTTAACAGTCTTGCTGGAGGAGGTGGGGAATGTAGAACTGCTTTTCAGATCAGGCAAGTGGGTTTTGAGCACTAAGGCTTTGTTTTGTTAGCATCTGAAAACGAGAGTTTGGAGTTAAAAGGAAACTTGTCAAAACACCGATTATGCAGCTCTTTATTTCCCTATTTTTTAACTTTAAAATTGATTCAGGTGTGCAGCATCTCAGGCTCACAAAGCAAAGGGAGAAGCGGCTGGAGGTGATTTACACATAAATGAAATGCACAAAATGAATCAGGTTATTTATCTCTCCTGCCCTTCTCCCTTTGTATCTCTCTGAATTCTTTCTCTTTATTTTCCTCCCTTCTTATTCTCATTGTTATCCTTAGAAGGTGCAGCTGTCAGTGCAGTTGTGCCCTTGGAGATGCCTGCAGTCCTGAACTAAATTCACAGGATGGGCAGTTCTGTGGGAATTTCATCTGTCTGAAGTCTGAGATATTTAAGTTTGGTATTTTTCTATTCAGAGAAGAGTAAAAATTAAGATAACTTCGCTCTCACCCAGCAGACATCTCCCATTGCTTTCTAGGAAGTGAAAGGGAGTTTTGCCAACCACTCTCATGAATTCCATTGACCAAGTTGACCTCTGGTTTAAACAGCATCTAAGTATTTATGAAATTTGTAAAGTATTTATACAATGCTGGTTGGATAGTATGCCCTGCTGTATTCAAAACACATTCCAGTAAAAAACCAGGTGTGTGAGACCATGGCACACATTCATAAAGTAGGTATTGACATGGATGGGTGACACAAGAGCTGCTGTTTTCACACATCCTTGTGTTTCTCAACACATTACATTCATTTAATCAAATATAGGAATTTGCTGAGGTAATCCAGCATGGGCACTGCCATACTTTGTCCAATGTTTGGACAGGAACTTTAGCATCATTTTTTGCCTTCTTTCCTCATTAAATAAAAATTACTTTCGGATTACATTTTTTCCCCTCCTAATGAGATTTCCCCAGATGTATTTTTCAACCTTGCTTCTT
Organism: Brachypodius melanocephalos; assembly: GCA_013398615.1. Classification (NCBI taxonomy): domain Eukaryota; kingdom Metazoa; phylum Chordata; class Aves; order Passeriformes; family Pycnonotidae; genus Brachypodius; species Brachypodius melanocephalos. The sequence goes on from VZSR01000514.1 coordinate 9,605,518, forward strand.
CCAAGTAGTCTGCCTGTTTTCTCAAAATCATTTTTGCATCTCAGAGACCGCTTGTTCTCTGTTCCAACACAATATCTTTTGGCTTCTTGAAAAATTGGACATACCGTGGGGCTTCTTCCATGGTCCCTGTGTCCAACAGAATATGGAAAGTAGGATTAGCCCCAGCTTTGAACCCCGTGGAGAGCATCTCTGAAAACAGCAATTACAGACACAGGGATGTGGCTGAAGAGTTAGAACTCCATAGTTCTTGCATTTTCTTTCTATTTCTCCTCCTATCTTTTATGTTGATTCTTTGGAGCCTATCTTATCAATTCCAGGTGTATGGAAATCCCCAGATGCATTGCTAAAAACTAGAGGGGATTTTTTAGTTATTGCAATTCCTTAGCATGTGGACGCCCTGGAAAAATTAAAAAATTGTTATATGGATCTGTTTGGGCCTGTTCATCTACACTCACCTCACAGGTTAATTCTTTGCCCTAAAAGAAGGAGAATTGCAGTAATAAGTGCAGAAATGTTAATTGCTGCAATAAGAGGTGTAATTATTCTGGATTCTAAGGTCCCTGTGAAATGCTGAGTGCCACCATTCTGTGCTGTGGGGAAGGAGCAGCCCTTGGATGTCCTGGTAATCTCCTTCTCCTTGCCGAAATGTGCTCAGCACTTCTTTTTTCAGCCAGGCTCAATCCTTCCTCTTCCCCACCGCCCCTGGTTGGTATCTGCCATCCTCAGTAAAATAACCAGCTGTCCAAAAATGCCCCGGGACTCCACAAGGTTGTTTCCAATTTAATTTCACTAATTGACCTGCTTTCCCTCCTGGTGCATTCCTTTCCAGACAGCTGTGGGAGAGGCTGCAGCCTGCCCTTAGAGTGGGTAAATAAATGCTGACCCAAGAATCTCTGCTCCACTGGGGTGATCCCAGCAAAGAACTTGGCAATGAGGTCAGCCAGGGAGAATTCTCTGGGTCCACCCAGACCATCCTACAAGCACTATACCCACAGTTGTCCTGCTCTGCTTAAATAACAGGAGTGTCTAGGTGTTTCAACAGATTAAAAAAAATCAAATTAGGAAGGCAGGCTGTATGTAGACAATTGGGATTTAAGTGATTTATTCCCAGCCTCCAATTTGTCAATCTTGGCTTCTCTTTGTCCGTGGTGCTCTGAAAAACATGGAGCATGTGCTCCATGAAACTCATCAAATTGCTTTTTTAAAAGATTCTTCTCCAGACTGTTTTTCTTAGCTGCTTTGGCTAATGAAACACAAACAGTGCAATCAATAAAGCTTTTTTTTCTTTTTAAGGCACTCAAGAGCTTATGTAAAATCTTTGGAATTTGTAGCCATGATAACATTGTTATGCTCTCCTAGCTGATAGAAATATCAAAGCCAGCTAAGAATAACTCTGCAGCAGACAGAGAAGATTGGATTTGTTTCCTGGAATGGAAGCAAAAAGCATGAACACATTGCTCAGTTACTAACAACTTAGGAAAAAAAATAAATAGACACTTTAAAATTCCATTTCCCCTTCCTAACAATGTCATTAAATGACTCAAAATACAGAGTTAGTTTTGCTGAATATTTAAAAGTTGCCAAGATTTTCCATTTTTTCATTTTTTTTTCTTTTTGAATGTTGTGAAAATACATGAAAATTAGATTACATTTACTATTCTCCAAATCTTATTCTTCTGATAGAAACTCCAAATAAACTTGGTTTGCTTGAAAAGCTATCTTTTGAATTAGTGAGGCTTTGAGTCTAGCCTAGAGTTTTCTAAAAAACAATTTTACTTAATTGGAAATTTGCAAAATGGCAGCTTCCCATCACTTTCATCCTCCGAGATGTAATGGGTTAACACTAAACTTTCCTTTAGATTAAGGTGAAAGTCTGGGAATTTAAAGAGGCAGCCATCCTAAAGCCTCTCCAGTAAAAATTGCTGGGAAATGCACAACCTAATTTTCAGCCACCACAAATGATGGTTGTGGGCAATTTGTATGTGGGAAGTAGTAGAAATATAAAGTTCAGGTGTTTGTTACAGACGTGGCTTGGTATCCCAGGCAGGCTGCTCTGCAGTTAATTGGGTCTGTGGTTTTGCAGAGTGAAAGACTCTGAACCTCTGGTTAGGAAATGCAAACAAGAAACTCCTCTTTCATTCTAAACAAACTGAAGCACATTTATAAGGATTTGTTGCAGAAGGGTCTCAAAATGGGCACAAAGAACAATTTAAAATCACACCTTTTTTTTTTGCAAGGCCAAGGGAGAATGGCTTTAAAATGAAAGAGGGCAGGGCTAGATTGGATGTAGGGAAGAAATTCTTCCCTGAAAGGGTGGTGAGACCCTGGCACAGGTTTTCCAAGAAGCTGTGGCTGCCCCATCCTTGGAAGTGTCCAATGCCAGGTTGGACAGGGCTTGGAGCAACCTGGGACAGTGGAAGGTGTCCCTGCCCATGGCAGGAGGGTGGCTCCTATAAATGTCCCTTCAAACCATTCTATGATTCCATGATTTACATTTTTAAAATTGTCCCCCAGCCCTGGTATGTGCCATCCTGATGCTTTCTGGACTTTCCTTGCAGCAGTTTCCTGGGAGCCAGGGCAGGGTTTGGACTCTGGCACAGCCATCGTGTGGGATGTCTCCTGCTCCCTGTTCCTCTCATCAGCCACTCTGGTCCAGCTCTGGCTCCTGGAGAAACCTTTTGCAAGGCTTTCCTTGGCAGCTCTTTGATGTGCCTCAGCCAGCCCTGCCCTGTCATTGTCTCTTATCTCTTATCTCTTGTTTCCCTGTTGATTTTCAGCTTTCTGTACTCCCCAAGCCCTATGTTCAGGCAGCCCAGGCACACCTGAGCCCTCTGTTCCTGGAGTTTCAGCCTCTCAGGTTCCCACATTTCAATAGCAGAGGGCACTGGCAGACAACTGGAAATGTTTCTGTGCCAAAGGTGGGTTGAAATTGCTTCACAGTAGGTCATAGGGTTTTGGCACAGCAAAAAGCTGAGGAACAAACAGGTAGAGAGGACTGTTGTTTGAGAAAAAATAGCATTTATTCAAATAATGCTGAGTTTGGTTCTGTTAGCAGGAGCACAGCTTGTCTGTGGCCACGGCTTTGTGCCAGACTGCTGTTTGTAAAGAAAATAAAAATTTCTGTTAATGAATCGTCCTCTTTCTGGGGTTTCCCTCCCTCCCCAGGGCAGTTATACCTGCAGAAGCTATTTGTGAAATGGCTTCCAGATGGCAGAAGAGGTTAATTCCCCCCAAAAATGAGAGGGGGACTGGATCCTTGTACCCGTATCAAAAATCACAATAAATTTTTCCATGCCTGGTTTCCTGCTGCTTGGGAAGCAGGATATGATAGAGATGCTCTCCCCAGAAAGTTTTAACTCTGAGGCTCATCTTAATTCTTGTTGTCAGAGTGGGTGCTACTGGTTCCAATTCCTGCAACCGAGTGAGCCCTCCCCATACCATGCACAGTGTTTGCCCCAGGAAAAGCCATGCCCAGCACTCCTCATGTCTTTCAGCATTTTAACCCATTCCTGTGTCTGATTTGGTGCCTGGGGATCTTCTGGTGTAGTCTCCTATCTCCTTTACAGGTATTTGAATTGTTAAAAGCAGCAATGATCAAATGGAGGGGAAATCTCTGTCTTCTGCTTTCAAAGTAGATGGGAAAGCTCTCCTCTAACACAAAATTTACCTGAACAAAAATCTGTTGCCTCCTTTTGCTTATAGAAGATCAGCTAAGGGCTAGAAGTAGAAACAGTTAACTTTTTTTTAACAAAAGAGTTTAAACATTAAAAATTTAATTTATTTATTTTCCTCCCTGCATCCCAGTTCTGAATTGGTGCTTTGAGAAGCCCACGAGGTATCATTATTGTACCTTAACGTTGAAAGGAGATGCACAGTCCTGCTAGGGGCTGGACTGACTTCTGAAAAGGTAGTTTTGTCACTCGAGATGTGGCTGGCACCACAGCTGAAGAGTTTGGAGACACGGAGTCAGCTGGGAAACTAACTCAGCTAAATTCAATCTCTCAGCATTTTATCTAAAATATCTCAATTGTTTACCAAATGTCCAATCTGCCAACTCTCTTGCTGTGGGAGAGATATCATAAAGCTTCTGGTTATTGTATGGCATGTTATAAACATGATAATGATCTCTCTGGGGAGAGCCTCAATTAATTCCTTGGGTGCTGGCGGCTCATATATGCAATTTGGTGTATCCCCATGGAGACTTAAGTACCTGTAAAGTCCTTCTTTTGTGTTGTAATAAACTCATAGGAAACCCAAGAGGTTAAGGGCAGGCAACTAATTAAAACTGCTCCATTTACTTAGAGGTAGAGAAACCTATGAAAAGAAATTCGTAAGACAGGTAAAGGAACTTATAAGAAGGCAGGTGAAGAAATCCATTAGAAAGAAGATAGAGAAAGAAGATTGATCTCTCAAGGCAGGTAGAGAAACCTGTGAGAAGACCTGGGTGACTTTAGGAGCTGGAATTTAACCCAAGAATTAAACTAGGATTAAAAATGGTTTGGTTTAGACGTTTTAAAAAAATGTTATTTGTTTAGCTGTGAACACATAATGCTTCAGTGAAAGTTTCGTTTAAAACTTTACGTTTGCATCCTGAAAGCATTTTAAAAAGTTCTACCTAAAGTTGGGCAAACCGCCTGAAAATTTAAAAAAATAAAGTTGCCAAGCACCATCAATTAATCCAGGCCCTTCTTAAGTGGCTTTTGAAGCGCTGGGAGCTGTGTGTGTGCGCTTTAAGCGTTACACACACCGTAATTTAATCTCTCCACATCCCCCCCCATCCTTCCCTCCAACGGATGGAAACTCCGAAATTCCACCGTAAAACCGGGGAAAAATAAATAAAAAAGAAGACAAGGCGGGCGTGAGGCGGGATGGTCGGTGTATTTTTGTCCTTTTTGTTACGGGAGCGGTGCTACCCGGGCGGGCCGCGCTGCCCCGGGGCCGGCGGGGGAGGACCCGGGCGCGGCACCGCGGCCGCTCCGGCCTTTCCTCGGGGAGCCTCATGGGGAGGAGCCTGCGAGCAGCAGCAGCAGCTCCGGGCTCGTATTGCTGGGCCTTTTGTGCGCTCCCGGGGAAGCGGAGGGAGCGGAGGTGCCCGCCCGCGATGGTGGCAGCGCGGCGGGGCAGCGCTGGCCGAGCGAGGGGCTGCGCCGGGGGCTTGTGCTGCCAGCGAGGATGACCGCAAACACGAACGCTGCTGGTTATTTCCTGGCGTTGGTAAGTAGGCACTTGTGAGTGGGAAAGTTTTTTTTCCCTTCTTTTTTAATTTTTTTTCTTTTTTTTTTTTTAAACTCTCGGGAACTGTTTCTGCCGCTCCCCCAGCGCTGCCTCCAGCTCTGGGTCAGGATTAACTCTCCTTCCTCTTCCCCCCGCCAAAAAAAAAAAAAAAAAAAAAAGAAAAAAGAAAAAAGAAAAAAAAGAAGACTGGATGGTTTTGTGGCTCCTGCCGTGTTTTCTGGCTGAGTTTGGGGTTTCTGCTCGAGTGAGGAGGAGACTCGGTGTGTGTTGTTCGCACTGAGGAACTTCTCCTTCAGGTTTGCTGGCTGGGAACTTTGGGAATTTGGGAACTTTGAAATGCTGCTCCAATGACATCAGGACGTGACCGAGAGCCCTTCCAAGGCTCCAAAAGCTGCACCCTGGTGACGTGATGGGCTTTTTTTTAATGGTTGACAGTTATTACAGAAAATATGCTTATTCATCCTGTGCAGGCGTGATTTATTCTTCTGACACTTTTATGTGGCTTTCTGCTGTCCCCCTTTTAGCTTGCAAAGGAAGTAGTGCTGTAACACATGTTCCAGTCCCTATAAGTATTTTGATCTAATATAATTGTGTTTGGTTATTGTAGTAACTCACCCTAAGTTTTAATGCGACCATAGTAATGTAGAATACTCCGGCAAAAAAAAAAATCTATTTAATTGTTACAGCCAATCAAAGCAGTGATCAACCTGGGTGCACATGTTACAGAAATGAAGGGATATTTCTAAGGAAGGAGGGTGGGGTGAGAGAGGAAGTGCAGGCCCTCAGGTAATGTGTGACTGAACACCATCCCCTGCCAAGATAACTCCTCTATCATGTCAGGGTTTCCACAACAAGTGCCAGAATAATAATTTTTTTCTGAGAATGCCTCTGCGTGGTCCCTGACAGCAACAGTGCTCTGCTCCTGCTCCAGGAGAATTTGGGGAGAAACCTGCAGGCACTGCCAGCTGCTGCACAGCTGGGCTTGTTTTCCACAGGTGGGGGATTGCCTTGAGGAAATTTTGTAAAAAAACCCACTTTCATGTCTCCAGAAACAGCTCTTGCGTTTGTTTGCCTCTCTGGTGTCGCTGGGATGGAATTGTGCTGGAGGAGAAGGGACTCCCCTGTTGCTGGAAGCACAGCCTGGTGTCCGGAGCTGGGCAGCCACGTGTTCCCACATGGACTGTGGCCAGCCAGGGTGGTGGCAGGTCCCTGCCTTGGGGACAGCTGTGACTCAGCTGCTGCTGCCCCTGGGCTGGGCTGGCTCTCCCTGGGTGCTCCAGGCACCGTCACCGAGCACCCAGACCTGTTCTGCTGATTCCTCGAGTCCCACTCACAGGAACACCATGGCAATCTGGAATCATTCCCCCAGGAGCCAGTTCTGGTGTCTTGGTGACAGTGCCTTTTTTTCCACAAGTGTAGTTCTGCTGCCGTGCACCAGGCATCAAACTCGTGTTTCCCCCTATGTGACGGGGGTTTTATTTGCTTTTAATTAACACATGCCAGTTCCTCTCCTGGATACCTTCATCACTGTGTTTGCACAGTCCCAGCTCAGCAGGACTCAGCCTGGCCCAGGCTGAGCCTAAATATAAAGTACTGGTACGAGGCACATAAGGCTTAGTTTCTTCTTCAGAGTATGGAATTCGAGAGATTTTTCCAAAATCAGATATCTAAATGCATGAGTAGGTCTTGTTGGGTTTACAAAAGGCAGTGTGTTGCCCAAAACTTGAACTTTTGACTGTGAGGGCGTTTTTAGCTGGGAAAAGTAAAACCTTGGCTAAATCTGAGCACAGTGACCAGCAGAAGTGACCCCCAGTCATTGCTGTGCCTGAGCTTACCAAGTTTATTTCAGTGAATATAGTTAATGTAAGAGAGAATCTACAAACTAAACCGTGAGAAGATAAAATTAATATTATAAAGGAATTAATAAAATGGATCAAATTTTATGAGGTACAGTGTGTTTGAATGAATGAATTGCAAACTGATGTAGGTGCTGCTTGATCTTTTTCATTTCCAAAGAATTGCAGTGTAAAGATTTAACAGAAACAGCAAATTCTCTCAATATTTTTCTGTGATTGATTAATACTTTTTCTTATGTATGGGTAAACTGAGGCTCAAAAATTCGACTCTTTGGCCCAAGGTACTAGAAAGCCAAGTATGAAACCTAAAGAATTTTGTTTGTCAGCCTTGCTGTACCCAGTGAGAACATCTTGTGTCCTGAAGAAAACAGAACAGTGGGTGATGAGAGCACTGAGAGCTCAGTCCTGCCTTATTGGTGCCATTTTCCAGAGATTTCTGCAGTAAGAGCAGGATCCATAAATCTTGACGTTATCTCATTAAAAGCAGCCAAATGTTTGGGACTGGGAGATAGCAGAGTTTGAAATGCTTATTGGGTTCCCTTGGAGTAAACTTGGACTATTGTTGACTGTTCAAAGGGAGCCACATCCAGCCCTGCTGATTGGAAAAACATGGACAGGGAGAAGATGCCAAGACCCGTAGCTGCCTTCTGTCTCCAGCACCAGTGTCAAAGTGTTTTATAACTCTCCAATGAAAGTAAGGGTTTAAGGTCTGCATCTCAGGGATGTCAGGAGGAGAGCAGCAAACAGATCCACCAGAGCGCCCAGCACTTGCTGGCTCTGTGTCCACGTGTGCCAAGTTGTGTTCCCTGTATGTATCTAAATTTTCTATCTTGGTTTGAAGCCTTCTTACATAGCCAGCGTCAAACCTGCTGTGTTTAAGAAGAAATTAGACAGGGTCATGAGGTTATTTCTCATTCATTCATTGATATATAATGAATGCTGTGGGTCCAGCTTTGCCTGAAACTTATTTGCATACCTGCCTTCTAACAGTGACTTGGAAAATCTCTTTTCAAGGCTAAGTAGAGGCCTTAAAAGTGAAATTGTGAAACTCAAGAGCCTGAGGACACTTGATGGGCAGTGTCTTTCTCTTGTGACACGCTAATAACAGACTGGTCTTTGGGCTGAATTTAGTGTGCTCACTGCAGCTGTTGGTAAGCAACTGCTTGTTAAACTTGTGAGGTATTTTCCTTTGCAAACTATTTCAGTCATGCTTGTCATAAGGAGAATTTGGAAGCAGTTTTATGTAGATCCTCTTCCAGGCTCGACCCAGAACTGAGGCAACAGAATGGAAAAAGCTCGTGGCTTTTTTATGGAGCTCAGTTCTTGAAAGAAATCTGCCTTGCAGGCTGGTGGCTGGAGAGGGCTGACAGCAGGGACCTGGTGGCAGGCGCCTGGAGAGCCAAAGGCAGTTCTGGTGCCCGGGAATGTCACTTGTGGAACTCGTTTGAGCAGCCTGTGGATGCATGGCTTCGTTGTTTGTGCAGCACGGAGCAGGGTGGCTTGGCAAGGAGCAGCTTCTCCATCACCTCCCCAAGCCTGAGTTTCAGGTTACTTTGTCCATAAAGTATGAAAATCCCTGTCCAGGAGTTGGTTGTGCAGGAAGCGTGAGTGGTGAGGAGCGAACACTTCTCACCAGACTGGGGCACAGCAGTTTCAGTTGCAGTTTGGGCTTGTGCTGTGCTTTCTATGTGTGTACCTTAGTGCTCTGTCACAGCAAGAAGAAAACCTGCCCATCTCCTCAGTTTACTCATTATGTGCACAAAAAGAAATTGTAAAGTGCTGTTGTCAAAATCTACTTTCTAAACACTCATTTTAAGGCAAAGCAGAGGGGACATCCCTCTTCCAACCTCAGTTGCAACTCAGCAATGAATGGAAACCAGTCCCTTTATGATAATAAGCCAGAGGACTTTAGAATGTGTAAACACCTTGGCTCAAAGTTCCCTACAACAGGCAGAGCCCTCAGGTGTGGTTAAACTAGAGAACCTGTGGGTAGTCAGTTGCTCAGAGTTGTAATTGTTTTTCCCACATGAACATGTTACAGAATCCTTTAGATAAAATATGGGAAGTGTGAGTACATTCAGATGGAAGCCTTCAGTCATTACCAGAATAACATTGACCTTGTTATAGTAAAGTTTAACTGTTAGGTTTTTTGATTCAAAATTAAATTACAGTAAGGAATCATTTAGGATCTAGGACTTAGGTAAGGAAGTAATCATTTAGAGTTAAAGCTGATTCTCTCATTTAGAGCTTTTTATTTATAAGCTGGAATTGCAACCGCTCAGTGATGGTTTTATGCACCTCAAATCCATTTGTGTAATGTACCAACCCTGTGTGTTCAGTGTTGTATTCACCAGGTAGTACAGGAAACAAGATGGACAGAAGGGGTCCAGGGATGTGTGAAATTGCATCAGCATTTTAAGGTCACACTTTATGGTTTACAAATAACTTGAGAATTCTGGTGAATTTTAGGGAAAACTGATGTTTCCAGGGTCCTGATCTCTGTGTGGTCACATTGCAAAGTCAAGTTGAAGCAGGCAGCAAAAACATTGTTTTCAGAGGACTTGCATGGTTTGGTGTCTCTTAAAATAAGCAAACCCCCTTTTTCAGCAAGGCTCCTTTCCTTGTTGATTCACCAGTGTGTTTCCAAGTCATTTTCTTTAGTCATGAGCTGCTGGTGCTCAGTGGCACCCTGCTTTTCCCAGGAATGGGACAGGGCTGGATGTCTCCCTGTGTGTGTTCTCCACAGCACCTGGACACCTTTGGCTCTGTGCCCCCACTGATGAGCCCCCTCAGCTCAGGTGAAAACCAGCATCGAGCTCCTTGAATTTTATGTGGTTTCTGAGTGAGGAAATCTTGTCATTTCTCTTGTTCAAGCAGCAGCTTCATTTCTTGTTTGCTTTTCATAATCAGAAGCACAATGGGGTTCATTTGCTGGTGGGTTGTGCTATCTCATTGCTCCTGCAGCTGTAAGTCAGACAAAAATCCAGAGACTTCAGTCCTGTGGGAGCAAAAGCATCTTAGATTAAAAATGCCAACTTTCTCTGTGTTCCCTAACACACAAGTTAGCTCATTCGTGCTCAAGTCCAGGGATTCAGCAGGATAAACAACAGTAATTCTGCAATAACTCAGACATTTAAGGCTGCCTTTCTCTCTGTCTTTTGTCTCCACAGCCCTCCTGGGCCAGGTGATGACAATCAGTTGGCTTCTCCCCTCCCTCCCTGTGAGCATCCCTTAGCTGTGTCTGCAGCCTTTGGAAATGCTGTCCCCGTGGGAGCTGCTGAGCTGACTGCAGCCAGGTACTGTGCAGAGCTGTGCCCTGGGGCAGGGACAGGGGCTGAGGTACTGCTGTCACCCTCCTTGGATGGATAAATGTCTGCTAGGGCCAGTTGCTGATGGGTTTTCTGAGTCTGCCTGTATCTGTCAGCAGAGCTCTGTACCAGAGTTTAAATCTCCCCTTGTCAAAACCTTCAAAAGACAATGCTGTTTGCCCTTCCCTGAGAAGGGTGAACATCCTTTGTGAAGGATGAGGAACAGAGCTTTTCTAGAAATCCTTGTGTGTCGATGGCAAGCTTTGCTTTAGTGTTGGCAATGACACTCATTAGTCAAATTTAATTCTGTCACTTCAGCACATAGGAGGATCATGACATGTGAAGAGGCAATATATACCCTATATTTTTTAGGTGCTTATACTTTTTTTTTTTTTTTTAATTTGTACAAGGTAACTAATGCTTGGGGCATTTTCTTGGAGAAGTTCTTTAACAGTCTAATGTTATTGTAAAGCATTCAGGTATCTGTGTGGGCCTCTGGCCTTTTTGTCTGCCTTTGCTTGCACTGAGAAGGGACGCTGTTGCTTTCTTTGTGCTGGTGGTAGTGGGGTTGTCAGGATCTTCGGGCATATAAATTTATCTTAACAATAGAGGAAGCCTTGTAGGGTGTGTGTGCCCTTCAATCGCCGGGAGTTCAGTGGAGTGTAAACATACACAGTATATTTAAGCTAGCATTAAGTTGGTTAGCTGAAGTCACAATAATACACCATCAAAGGCTGAAGGGACCTTGTGTGGTTTGCTCAATCCACCTTAAAAGCTGGGTGACTTTGCTGTTTAGCCTGTCCTGGTCTGCCACCAGTCCCCAAGCTGGTTAGTCACCAGTGCTGGCTGAGAGAGGCTGTGAGAAACAAACTTTCCTGCAGTCACAGTAAGATGATCTAGGAAGCTTACAGTGGGAAGCTAATGATGTGGATTTCTTTCAGTTCTTGTAAGTTTTTACTCAAAGAGTTGTGTCTCTTTTGTTTTTAACAAATGTAATTGGGTTACTGGGGGTTTTTTGTGGAGTCTGTTTTTCTTGCTAATGGATTGTTGGCCGTAGTAGTGAAGCAGTTAGAAAAGAGTGAGCATTAATTGAGGTGGAGCCGTGAATTACTTTCTGAATGTGGAAGCATGAAAAAAGACTAGCACCAAAAGTGCCAGAAAGATTTGTATATGGTCTTTGGACAGCAGTCTGGAGCAGAAGATTGTGTGCCCTTGGGGTGATAATTTGCTGTTTGCAGGGAAAAAGGCACACAAGCTGTCTATGATTAAACATTTGGAGAGAGCAGTCTCAGGGTGTTTTAATTCACTGTTTCTTGTAAACCTCATGAATCCACTCTCTTTGCATTCTCGTACGAATCTGGAATTTTGAGTTAATTACATTATACCTTTTCTTTTGATCTGCTTCGTAGCTTGTGCCTTTTACATGTTTTATTGTTAATGTCTGAAGGGTGTTCCTTGCTCCACCCCAGCTGCACAGGCTGTGCTGGTGCTGAGCTGTGGTTGCCCCATCCAGGGTGGTTGAGCCCAGTAGGGATGAGGGCACAAGGGCTGTGCAGCAACCACAGGATTTGGCTCTTGTTTCCAAATCCTGCCCTTGAGGGACCTTGCAAGGATTTTTGCAAGGGTTCAGCGCTCAAAAGTGGCAAACTAGGGATACTTCACGTTGGACGTAGATAGTTTTCCAATTCCTGAAACAGAGGAAATAGACAGAGAAATTCACTGTAGTCAACTGGAGTGAAGCTGGCTGTGAGTGGTTTTTCTGTGTTTGTCGGTTTTAACTCTTTTGTTTGTTTTTTTTGTTTTTGGTTTTTTTTTTTTTTTAATGCTGCACAAATTAACTCTTGTCAATGTTGTTTTCCTTACTCCTTTATTTTGCATCCGTGTACAGCTTCGGATACAAAAGCCTGCCTGTTCTCCTTCACCTGATTTTCCTGTCCAGGTTGTTGTCACTTGCCAGCTTCTCTGTGATCCTTGCAGGAGGGTTTCCTGCTGTCCCAGCAGTAGAAAACCCAGAGGCTGCCACTGTGCCCACCCCCAGGTGGCAGCTGGTTGGCAGAAGAGAGGTTAAATCAGTGCAGCTGCACCCCTGCTTTGACTCCTGTGTGTTCAGTCATGGAGCAGTTCCTCCTGACTTCCCTGGGGTTTGGTCCTGAGCTGATGGAAGTATTAACGCATGTGGGATTATGCTCCCAGCCAGGATCAGTAATAGCAGGACTGGGCTTTTCTTAACCTCGGGAAGTGCCTCAGTGATGTTTGTTCTTTCATGTCATTGCCTTATCTGCCATCAACAATTCATCTATGTCGTGGAGCAGATCACTGCCCATACAAGTAAGATAATCTTATGAAAGTCTCTGCTTTTTTGGCATTTTATGCAGAAGCACTGCAACACTGCATTTCACTGTGACTGGATACAATTCTCTAATGCACACACATGTGATATCTCTGATGTCTACTGGGTACCTCTGCAAAACGGAAATGTTACAGGAGCTCCTGAATGCCATGGTGTTGTTCCAGTCTGCTGTAAGGTGCAATCATAAAGTGTTTTCCCCAAAAATATTCAGTTATTGACTAAATTTGCTTTTGTTTCTGTGTATTTCTCCATTAGGGGTGTCACATAATGCAGATGGTGTGCATTTTGACAGGGAAAAATAATGGTGCATATATGATTGGGGTCAGTTTGTGCTAAATGGCTTCCAGATGGCAGGGCAGAGGAAGAGATCAGGTTGTCCCTCCATCTGTCCAGCCAGGAAACTCTATCTTTGTTTTACTTCTTGAGGGTGACCGGCTGCCTCTCTCCTGCTGATAGCATTGATCAGGGACAAGATGCTGTCATCTGCTCAGTAAGATTTTATTTACTCTATCTGCAGAGAAGTGCCGTGAAAAGAATTAGGTAAAAAGTTCACTGGCGGTTCTGCCAGGCATTTTTGTTTAGCGGTGAAAGGCCAAGTCCACTCTGATTTGCCACTGCATGTTGCACCAGGAGAAGTTTTGGCCAAGCACAGCTTTCTCTTGACTCTGCAGGTGCAGAGCTCTGCAACAGGACTTCTGTGTTGTATGAGGAATGTTTGGGTTGGAAAGGTAGAGAAAGCAAATAAGAGCTCTGTCTGTACAAGCCCACAGCTTAGCTGGGCTCCAGGTTAGAGGTGTGAAACACTTCTGAGCAGTGTCTGTCTGTTCCCTGCAACTTCACTCCTGGATTGTGGGGAAAAAACCCAAACCTGCAAATGCCTAGGAAAAAAAATGACAGCTCAGAAGGCACTTGCTGCGTGGGTTTAGGGCCGTACTTCTTATGTACTTCTAATCCTGCTGCCAACACTTCTGGTGTTGGCAGCACAAGCAGGCAGGGGTACCCACGTTTGTCTGTGCACACAGATAGCCAGAAAAGGATTTTTGAGGTTTACTTATAAGAGGTGCTACTTGAAAATGCTCCTTTTCTAATCGGCTTGACTCCACAAGATAAATACTGATCAATGTATAGTTTGTTGTGCACTGAGAAGACTTGGCCCTTTTGGTAGTATTCTTCTTGCAACCATTAAAATATGGTTGAGAAGAAAGTTTAATGGAAAATGCTGTTTTAATAAGAGCTGTGGAGAGGTTTTAATGTAGCCACTTCATGTCTGAGGTGATAAAAGTGCCATGAGTTGACACATGGACCCTGGTTGATGCAGTGCTAGGCTGGAGAGCTCAGAGTGGACAGAAAGCCTGTATTTTGGAAATACAGAAAGCCTGTATTGTTCTGTGCTGCCCTGCTTCAATTTGTGCAGCCTGTCAGAGCAGGAGGAGTGGAGTCAGGGCTTTATGAAGGATGGGGAGCAGAGCTTTCCTAGAAATCCTTGTGTGTTGATGGCAAGCTTTGCTTTAGTGTTGGGAATGACACTCATTAGTCAGAATATCTCTGGAAATTGTTCAGTTTGATGGGGGAAGCTGAAGGGCTGCAGATGATGATTATTTGGGTGTGGGTGAAACAGGTGCTGCTGTAAGGCTGGGACAGCTTTGTGCGTCCATAACACCAGGGCCATCATTTATGTGCCTTTGGTGCTCTTGTATGGCTGGGCCCTCTTGTGAATTGTTTGGGTTTTGCAACTCCTTGTTGCTCTCCAAACAGATGTTCAGCATTCACTTATTTTTAGCAGCTCACTTTTTTTTCTGCTTTAAAAAATCTTACTTTCACTGCTCTCCGTGTGCCCCTATATAGTCACAGTGCCTTGGTATAGAGGGGATGCTGTTACTATATTAGTACAGAGACATTTTTAGCCAAGGACAAAGGCGTTTGCATGAAAAAGGAAACAGCTTGCTTTTAAATCATTATTTATTTATTTATTTATTTGTATTAACTTGATGAGGCTGAAAATTTCGGGTTGTCTGTGTCAGCATCAGTTCCTGCAGTTTGGACACACAGAAGGAAAGGAAGATTGAGGAAAGCAGAGATAATTTCTTAGAAGAAATAGCTGGGTAGTTGTCCCATATGGCACAAAGCAGCTTTGTGGAAATAAGGTCATCAAGGTAAACTATAAAGAGTAACTGAGTGGACAAGCACTTTGGGAAGTGGCTGTTGTCGTGCTCCTGTGTATTGTGACTGAAGTTAGGGATGTGGTTTAGGCTTGTCCTCTGTTTGTGCACCAAAGAAGGGAACAGCCTGTCCCTGGACCTTACCAGCTCTTCATCAGTAACACAATTTAATCTGCTGTCTGCAATTCCAGTGTAATTACTGGGGGAAGAGAAAAGAAAATTTTAAAAGGAATGACTAAGAAAGCTGTTTATATTTAGTTCAGGAAACCTGTAAGAAGCTTCTCAGCCACGTCCTGTCCCCATCAACATTCCCATCAGCATTTGTGTCTATCTCTGGCAGCAGCAGGAGGGGAGGCTGTTGTGTGTGGCTGCTACCCCAGGACATTTGTGTCCCTCTGGTGTGTCTGGGGTGCCCTGGAATGGACAGTGTGGCGTGACAAGCCCTTAAACTGCTCCTGCTTTTGAGACATGGAGTCATTGGTTATTTATTTAGTTCCTTTTCTGTCAGTGGTTTAGTGAGTGTGGCTGAGGGCAGGGGGAGTTGTGTGGTTACTGCCCTGCTCCTGAGCTTTGCTGAGCAGAGGGAGCTGACATGCATGTCGTGAGTTCTGGGATTACTGTCTTTAGCTTTACAGCCTAGGGAGAGCTTTTAAAGCAAGAGAATGTTTTAGTCCCAGATTTTAGGGTTTTTTCCTAAAATACAAATTGCATAATCGAATGTTCATGTTGTACAGTGAGGAGGAAGGGCTGTGTGAGAACAGCAAAGGAATCATTAGTGATTTATTTATCATACAGATTTCACACACAGTTAAATTCCTCTGGCACTTAATGTTATGGTCTATAATAGCTGTCAAGACTTTGCAATATTACTGATTATGTGGTCAGCTGAGAAGTTAAGTAAAATAATGTTTGTAGGAAGAAGTAATTTGTGGGAGGTGGGAAAGAGAGAGAATTTGGGAGGGAGTGATGTGCTCCTTACAGCTCCTTGTAGATCCGGCCAAAGTTCATCCTATGAAGAGAATTCATTAAAGCTTCATGGGCATTGCTGAAATTTGTCAGCTTATTTTTAATAATTGTTTTGCAGCACTTCCAAGCCTGATAGCTGCAAAGGAGTTGCTAACCACGTTTGTGAGGATGTACCTTTGGCTGTGGCCCCTGATGATGTAGAGCTGCCTGCTCAAGAAACCAAAGGTTTCACAAGGGAAGAAAAAAGGTATTGTGTGATTTCAATTGTTACAAGACTTCTCCACGTCTTTGCATCTTTTGCTTAAGAGGTGTTAAAGTGTGAAAGAGGCTGACTAAGTTTGCCAGATGTTTTGTCTAAGTTACATGAACACTTAGCTGCTAAATTTTGAATCCAAATGTTAGATTTACCAAGACCTGACTAATCCAGTGTATTTACTCCAAAATACCAGAAGAGGGAGCTTAGGCTACACTGGTTATTACTATGCTGATCTTCTGTTTTTAAACTTGTTTTTCCTCTAATATTTTCATTTCTTGAAGTTAAAGTTTGTTGTTTTGTTTTGTTTCTGGGTGTGAAACTGTTCAAGATCAGGTCCTATTTAAGAGGAGTGATCTTTTCCCTTCAGATGTGGCCAGCAACTTCCCCACCCCACACCTGATTTGCATTGTCACTGTCAGTAGTGAAGGAAAAAGCTTTTCAGCTTGGTTTCACTCTTGCTGAGTAAATGTTACCTTGATTTCAAATGTTTTCACTGCCTCAGATTTACACTGATCATTGCAGTAGTGTTTGATAGGTAGTCCAGCACATTTTTTGCTTTGAAAACCCCTGAACTGAGACTCACAGAATGATTTGGGTTGGAAGGAACCTTAAAAGATCACGTCCCAAGCATCCCATCTCAAATATAGTCGAGACATGTGCTTGGATATTCCTGTCAGAGCTTCAGCTGGTGCCTGTCTCAGGGTGATTAACCAGTCTGCTCTGGAGGCTCAGCAATCAAGGCCTGCCCTTATTGTGACATCTATTAATGGAAAAGGTCACAGCACAGCTGAGAATATGAAATGGGCACTCCCTGGAGAGCAGCATTCTCCACCCCACCAATACAACCTGGCAGCTTGTGACAAGAGGGAGACAAGACAGGAGGCACCACAGGAAATACACTTGTGCCACTACAGCTCTGTTGAGAAATGTCAAAAGATGCTGCTGTCAGCAGGAGGATCCTCTGAATTATGAATTAAAATGTACACAATAGACATGTTCTGCTGTGGAACAGTGCACAAAGAGCTATTAGCAAATGCTGCTGAAAAAAACTGTTGACTATAATATCTAGGAAATGTTGATTATTTATTTCTTTGAAAATCCTGATCGTTTTGATCAGAAAAAAATGGTGTCTTCACCATGAAGTGTTTGAGCTGCTGAAGCACAGTTAGGCCAAGTCTTAGCAGTTTTCCTGCATGACACTGCAGTGCACCAACCTGTGTACCATTGATGGAGAAGTGTTTTGCCCCAGTATGCAATTTCTGTCATCTGGAGAGGATTTTCTGAATTGAAGGGCAGATACAACAGTTGTCCTCTAAAAATGGAGAAAAATTGGCAGGTGAGATTTTGAATTGGAAAATACTCAGCCCGAGATGTTGGGTCTTTCCAGAGAATCATCCAAAATTGTTTGAACTTTACAGGTACCCTGAATTTCACATTCTAAGAGAGCTGTAGTGTAGTCACAAATGACTGTTGTTTACAAATCCAGATTGGAACCACTAAAACATGGGGATTTTCTTTTCTTTTCACTGGAATTCATCTTCGAGGACAGCAGAAATAACTTTAAAACTCTGCAGGGCAAGCAGAGCTGCCGTGCTTACATATTTAAATTGGCTTGTGCCTCTGAAGTTCCTGTTTTGTTTTGATATTGTTGTCATGTGTTTAATAATGTGAATGTCCACGTGTGCATAAGAACTCTTGGCTTTGGACACTTCCAGAGATGGGAAATCTACAGTCTCTTTGGGCCACATGTTGTATTAGTAGAACTTCTTAATGCAGAATCAAAATCCAGCCTAGGATGTCAGCAGGCCAAATGTGCACTCCCAGCATCCTCGTTATGCCTTGATAATAATGATCCTGTCACCCACAGCTTCCTTCTCCAAAGCTGAACTGGTGTGTTTGTATCTTAATGGAAATTAAGATGCACATAGAGGCGAGAATTAGACTTGTCTGTGAGACAAAAGATCATTCTTGCACCCTCTTGAAAAGCAAAAACATTACTGTCCAAACAGCTGTCTGCTGTTGTGATCAGCCCCTTATGTAAATGCTTCTGAGGCTACCTTGCATTTTTATGTGATTCCTGTGTATCGAGTTAAATCAGCCATGGAAAATAATAGCCTGCAAATTGAGTTATGTTTCACTTTGTCACACTGATGGCGAGTGCCTGGCAAGGTGCTGAACTGCTGGGCCACTGTGTGATTTTCTGCAAAATGGATCCTTGAGGCACTGCAGTCTCCTCTATGATTATGGTGGTCACATTATGAACTGTGTCACAGACACTTCATAATTTGAGAGAAGTGCTGAAATATTGCTAGAGAGTAGCTGATTCTTTATGGAAGCCCTATGGACAGAGCTGGAAAGTCTCTGAGGAGCTGATCTATCCCTTTGTCCTGCGAGGAAGAGAGATGGATATGATTTGTGGTGGAGAACAAAGACCAAGTGCTGGTTTGGAGCATGTCCTCTCCTGTAGCCTCACTGCTTGCTTTGAAAATTGCACCTGTGGTGTTCTGTGTGGCTGATGGGAATGCAGAGCTGGGTCCTCCTTGTTGTCAGATACCAGGTCAGTTTTCTTTCAAAAGCTAAAGCAGACTGGAGTCTGAACATTTTGAGAGACTTTGGATGGACAGGGAATGCCTGTTGATCTCTGAATCTCTAAAATTAAATACACATTGCTGTCTTAGCTAATTTTCCTGAAATGAGCCTGGAACCAATTGGAAGCACAGCAACAAATCTCTCTGAAAGCAGAAAGTCACAACAGTGTTTACACAAAGCTCTACTTTCTGCGTTGTTGGTTTCCAAAATGTTTCATAATGCTTCCCTGGGAGGAAGCAAAGCTGTATAATTGGTGTCAGGCAGAAAAAACAGGATAAGCTTTATGACTTCTGGGTTTTATTTGCTTGATCGTGTGTTAAAAACAAGTTTTCCCCTTTTGCCCACCTTCAGAGAGGCTTGGTGTAAAACTAAGGAAATAAAAATCAATGTATTGCCTTCATTTTGGATCAACACTGATAATCCTAGACCGAGTTGCTTTTAATGATGTATTCAAAACCAAGAAGAGATTAAATGGGATTCAAAAACTCAAGGGTTTTTCCCCTGAGTGAATTTAACCCTTTTGAAAGGAATGTGTTACAACATTTAAGTTTACAAGTGCACTGAGCAAGGAAGAGATGAGACATACAAGTGAGGGATACAAATGCCTCTTTCTTTTCAAAATGTGGAAGTTTGCAATTTTTGGGGGGTTTGGGGATTTTCTGGGTCGGAAGGTGTAGTTTTGTGGGGTTTATGTTTGTCATGTGAACTGGATAGTAGTAGTGTGTGTCTGGACTGCCTGGCACACAAGTGAAGTGATTTTTTTTTTAGGATAGCAACAGATAGAAATCATTGAAATGAACTTGTTTAATTCTTGTAAACCAAACCCATGGATTTTTGTTGAGGCTTTGTGGCTGATACCATGGAAAGCATTTACCATCTCCTGAAAAACAGCATAGGAAATAGATACCTACCACATAACCAGCCAGCCTGTAAAAAACAGACAGGAATGAGCCACAGTGCTGTTACTCATACATTTCTACCATTCCAGGTTTTTAGAGGAGATTGTGTCCTGAGTGGTGTGTTTAGTACCAGGCAGGAGGATGCTTTGTGTAGATGTCTTCAATTTATTACTAATACATCAAATTCTGAGCTGTCTGCTGTGTTTCAAGCCCAAAGTGTTGTGGATTAGGTACATTTTCTTGTAGCTGAATGTGGGACTGGTATGGTGGGGTTATCTGGGTGAACCCATGATGTGGGGGGACAGTCCTGTGTGTGTGTGCTGGGCAAGGTGCCCAGAGATACCCATGGGGTGTGCTGGCAGAGACAGCTTCCATCAGCCAGCAGCAATTCAACAAATCGCTGCCAGCAGCTCCATTTTTAACAGGAAAATCATTAATGGGTGCTTGGCACAAGTGGGAAATGTCACCTGTTTTCTAACCACATGGTGGTGGTTAGAATTTGGGCTCTCTGGGGTGTTGCGCCTGCAGGTTTGCTCAAAGAGAGCAATTATTTGTGTGTCTTGTAGAGCTGCTCTCAGTCTGAGGTGGTGGACAAAAGGGTGATGGTAGCCCTCTGTTTGCCTGTTACTCCTGTGTATTTTACAGGTTCCCTCAGGCGATTTATGCTAATCTCCTTGCTGCTAGAACAGGTTCAGCAGCATGAAAATGAATATGTCGTTAAACTAATTAAATCATCCACGAGGAGTCTTAGAACGGCGTTTATCATTCTGCATCCTACAAAAACCATGGCAGTGCATGTTCAGGAATTACACACCTGGTTTGGGATGCTGTTCCTTGGCACTGTGGTACACACAGTGACAGCTCCTGACACTCCCAGGAGGGTGGAAGACTTGTATGGGATCACCTCTTGTCCTAGAGCAGGTAATACATGGGCTAAAACTGTTGTCAGGTGTATTTTGTACTTCTCAATAAGCACTGTTATGCTAAAATGTGGCGTGTGCTTTTGGGATAATCTATCTCTAATGCTAAATCTTCTAAAAACAAAGGCTTAAAGAAACCATTGAAACATACTAGACATACTTCAGACCAGTTTCGTGTTAACTCTCATGAAATCAAATTGAATCTGTTAAGCTGACTTCTTTAAGGCGGTCGTTTGACCCCCCCATCCTTAGCAGCCACAGCAAAGCATTGCACCGGGGGGGAATACTGTTCTCCTCTTCATCCTGCATTTTCATAATCTAATTCTTTACTCGGGCCCTGAGGCCAGGAGACCTTTGGATTCTGCTTGCTGAAATCTGCAACAAGGTGCTCCCCGGAGAGGATTATCAGCACTGATCTTGTCAGCTGAGGGCAGGTGCAAAAAGAAGAAAAAAAAGCCCCTAAAAGTGTCAGTCCCCTCCTGGCATTAGGCAGCTCTTTTCCTGACAAGCCTGGCTCCAGCTGCCATGGGGATCTTACACCTCAGGATATTTAGACACTTTGAAAGAAGCATGGATGCAAGATGAGTTCCTGTCGTCTGTGATGGTGTGTTTGCAATTCTGGTGTTTGGAAATATCAAGAGTTTGGGCATTTGGTTTGTGGGCATGGTCTGCAGAGGCATATTCAGCAGCAAAACAAACTCCCTCCTTTAGTGTGGTGGTGCTTGTGGTCCCGGTCTGAAGCCCAGACAAGAAATTTGGTAAATCGGAGTTCAAAGTTTTGTTTGTGATCCAAGGAATTCAGGCCTGGCTCCTGCAGCAGTAGCGTGATAGAGCCCAAAATCCAAAACTGAAGCGTCCGTGCCTTGGCAGGAGGGGAAAGCAAAGGAGCAAAGGAGAGATCAGAGGGTGCACCAAGTGAGGTGTGGGCTCTGCACGGGGGTTCGGCTGCCCTGACCCGGATCCCGTGTGTCCTGTGGGTCTGTGTGGGGCACAGCCCTCGCTCCTTCCCCGCAGCCAGGGCAGGGAAGGAGGGCAGCACCCGGCCTGTGCTCGGCTCCTGCAAACCTCATCTCCCACTTGCTGTGGCTCCTGAATTTCCGAGCAGCCTTTGGGACGTGGAATCCTGTGGGGTGTGCAGTTCTCACGTTGCCGATCGTAATTCACTGCTGGCCTCTGAAAGCCTGGAGCCCCCCCGGCATCCCGGGCAGGGCAGGGCCCCTTTTGTTATCTGTTCTCTGGGCTTCCCAGGCTGGAAATTTCAATAACTAAGCAGGCATCTTGGTTATTCATAACTCTTAATGCCATTAATCTCACTTGCAATTTAGATTAAGCAGTGACCTTAGCAACGAAGCAGTGATCAGTGGGGAGGGGCCACAGTTACTTATGTTTTCTCTTTCTCTTTCTTTCTCTTTTTCTCTCTTTCTCTTTCTCACATTGATGTTTATTTCTTGTCAGCTTCAGTGTCCATCCTGGCTGCCTCATCGCTGGTCACTCCAGTTTTCTTGGAATTAGCAGATGGGAATTCTGTCAGTGTGCTCAGGCTTGAAACTCTTGGACTTGGCAGAGTCACATCAGCAGAGGCCAGAGAGGGCTGGTGCTCCTGCAGGGCTGTTAGAGCACAGGAGTCTCCATCCTTGGGTGTCCTAAAAGGGCTGTCACCACTGCACTTCAAAAGGTGTCAGTGCTTTTATGTGTTAATGTGCTCTCTAACACAGCCAGCCTCCTCAGGCACGGCTTTGTTTTGCCACTCTGTCCGTACAGAGTCAGATTTTTCAGGCCGTTTGGTCCTTTTAGTCCTTTAGGGAAGATGTTGCTGTTCCTTAGCAGTCTGATATTGTGGATAAGCCTTGTTATGAATCCTTTGATTCCAGGCAGCCTATAAATAAGAGAGGCTTTGGGGTGAAAGCTTTTTCCCGAGCTGCATTCAAGGCTTTGGGGTCCAAAGGCAGCATCATTTTTTTTAATATATATATGTAAAAATAATTGAGGGGGAGAATTATTTTTAAACAAGAATCTGTTTTTAGAAACATTTCCCCATCTTTAGTTTGTGGGGGGGTTTTTTTGTGTGGGGTTTTTTTTTGGTTTGTTTTGGTTTGGTTTGGTTTTTTTTAATATTTACTGTTCCTTAGAGCTGTGGCAGCAGCATTCAGATACCAGAGAAATCCCTTCTTGCCTGGGATGTTAATTTTTGCTCTGTCTTTGCATTTTCTTCTATATGTTGCTTGTTTCTGCACAGTCCCTCAATAATGCATTGCAGCTAGGAGGTACAGCTTAATATTCACTGCTCCTTCCCTAGGGAATAGATGTGTGAGGGAGGCTTTTCTTTCAGCAGGCTCTTTGATGTTCTGTGTGTGTGTATGTGTGGTCATGATTATAACTTGTGTAAATGCCTGGCACGATGGACACTGAGGCCAAGAGCAAAGAAACAGAACATAAATTTCAGTATCTCAAGCCTTATCATGGTCCTGCTCAGCATTGTTTTTTGATGGAAGCCAAAAATTTCAAATCGGGTGCAAGTGACCGAAGTTTGAATTTATATATAAACACAAAATGGAATAAGACCAAATATTTAGGAGTCTGTAGAGTGTTTTAAACAACTAATCAGTGAACATCAGTTTCAATAAAACATTAATTTAGTAGAGGCCAAAATATGGCTCTTGCTTAAATGGGAGAAAGAGGCAGAGAAAATGATTAATTTTAGAGGATGGTACCAAATACTTAAATAGGCTTTTCAGCAGTGGGATCACAATAAGTTGTTACATGGCTTTTAATCCCTAGGCTGAAGTGCCTACGGCATCTTTAAATCCTTTGAAGCTACAGTGGGCTTTTTTCCTTTTTGAGCTACATCTGTGTGTTTTTAAGGTTCCAGAGAAGTTCCTAAAAAATGCACTCAGGGTGTCAACACAGCTCTTATATTTTTAAAAGCCCTCACTATATTTAGTGCTAAGTTGATGCTTCTTGGCAGGCCCAAAGGGTGAACTGGGGCCAGGCAGGAGAGGTAGAGCTCCTCTCATCTGAGGTATTTCTTACCAGTCAGGATGGTCTGCAGCTTCGTAGTGTAACAGGTTTTATGGCCAAATCATAAGTAAACTTATATTTTGGCTTCTTGCAAGGGTTGGCCAGAGATGTCAGTTTAATATTTGTTATTGCATCCCATAGGCAACAAACTCTCTCCAGCCCAAGGCTCAGTTACAGCACATTTTTTTGTGAAAGGCCACGGCCATCAGGAGTTCAGGTTGCTGTAGCTGAGCTGCTTGGATGGTTATTTTTCCAAGGGAAGAGTGCAATCCTGTCCTCTTTATGAGCAGGAGAAGCTCAGAGGCAGTGAGCTGTCCTCTGGTGAATCTCTGAGTTGTGCCACGAGCTGTGCACAAGAACCGGGGTGAAAAGGAAGCAGTGCCTTGCCTGTGACACCCCTCACCATAACCCAGATCCCCCTGTAACCCAGACAGAACAGGCAAAGTGACCAGGGCCACAGCTGGGCTCCAAAGGCTGAAGCCCTTCATTCTGCAGGTTTGCCAAGACTTTCATTTCTAGTGCAATTCAAATGTTTGTTGCATGGAAATGTTGGAGAATGGAAAAAAACCCCAAACTTCTGCACTGTACAGCTCCTGAAAGGACCATGCTGCCTCAGAATAGAATTCAGTCCCAGCCTTCTTTTATTAGGGCTTTGTTTATTTAATAAATGGACATGTGAAACTTGAAGGAGTTGACACAGGAATTTTAAGTGTATTCTTTGCACTTGTTAGGAGTGTCCCTGTTTTCCTCACTGTCAGGACAGTGTCCCTGTTTTCCTCACTGCCAGGACAAACAGTGCCTGTGTTCTCCCTCTTGGCTTCCAGGTACCTGGTAAGTCTTTACTTAATTTGGTGTTTGCCTTTCTAGGGATTTTTCTTTTCTGTGAGTCTTCCTTTTCTCTGTAACAAATTAAATCCAGCAGGGAGCCATTATGATATTCAGTGTTGTGATAGGTAGGATCAGTCACACACTGAAGTGAAGCTGAGCTGTAACCTCAGCCTAACAGGGACTCTGGATACAGACATGTAATTTTAGTCTGTTGGCCAGTACCATTGATTTTCCATACTGGATGGAAATCCTGGACTTATTAACCATTTCAGATCTACTGCCAAAGAGTATATAGCACATTTTCATACACCTTATTCACTTTCTGTGTGTTCCTTACTTGTGAATGGCAAATACAGAGGGTGTAGTGAGCTGCCACCACCTTGGCAAGGGAGGATCAGGACTGGGCATTACTGCAGAGTTTGGGGGTCACTTGTGGCTCAGGCACCCTACCCTGCTCCAGAAGTTCTGGAGCTCAGACCCTGAGTGAGGCAGTGCTGCTGCTTCTCTGGTGGACTTGGGGTGAGTCTTGAGCAATGATATGCTAGAAATGAGGGTTTGGCTTTTCTCAGAAACAAAACAATCCCAAAATTATAGCTTGCTTGGAAGCTTGTGGCTGAACAGAGTGCTGGCTCACAGGCTTTCCCCCATAGTTCAAAAAAATTAGGGAAAAGAAAAACATAATTTGTCTTGATACTGTTCATAAAACAGAGTTAAATTTCAGGCAGCCTTTGGAAATGAAAATTAACTTCGCTGAACATCCTTGTTTCCTCTTATCAAAAGAACAGTTTATTGCGGGTGCACCCACAGAATCAGAACCTCACACATGTATTCAGCAGTCATTCTCCTGTCAAGCAAGAAAACCCAACTGGATTTCCATTTATGCAAGCAGAGCGAAAAAAGCCCGAAACTGTTGAAAGTGTGAGCCAAATGAGGAATCCACTAGAGCATAAAGCTGTGCTGTCATAGGTGCTTGGAATCAGTACATTTTAATATTTTTGTTAAATTTATCTGATCCTTGTGACCTCTCTGCCCTGTGATGTATCCAGAATTGTTACATAGCTTCTAGCCATTTGTATCCCTAGAGTTTAATTCCTGGTACAGGCAGCAGTGCAACTGATTTTTTTTTTTCTGCTCCTTTAATGGTGTGAAACACGGCTTTTATGTGAATCATGTATTATTTGCCACCGATGGGGATGTGGAGGGTGATGGTGCCCATCCTTTTCAGTGTCTTAGAATTCCCAGTGCCCTGATACCTTCTCGATGGCAAAAGGATAAGCTGATTTGTAGGGTTTGGAATGCTGTACTTTGTGGTCTTAAAGATCCTCCCCACCTCTACTGAGCATCATCCAGCAAGGGGGTCTGTGCAGGCAGGAGCAGAATGGTTAAAGTGCCCCAGTGTTGGATGGAACTGCTTCCCACTTTGGCTTGTTTACCTTGGCTGCTCATGATATTCTCCCTACGTTCCTCACGGAAGATTCCATTTTTTTTTCCGCAAGAGGGATGAGCTGGTTTGCAAAACGAGAAGAAAGCAGCCGTCCTGCTTATTAATGCTGTGTGCCGGCGTCCCGATGTGCACAGCCCGTCCGTGCTGAGGGGGAAGTGTATGCGCGGCACCCAGCGCACACGTGCATTTGCATTTCAAATCAGCTGAGTCAACACAATATAATGGTCCTGCCTCTAGGTCCTTAGAGAGCCACAGTAGCTGACAATGTGTGCTTAAAGGGAGGGTCTGCTTTTCTTCGTCTTCTTTTTTTTTCTTTTTTTTTTTTTTAATTTTTTTAAAGCCAGTATTCATAGCCAATAGTACCGTTCCAGGCGCCTGCACCGGAGCTGTTTGGACCGCTGCTGCTTAGCAGATGATTACCCTGTCACAGCGGCCGGGGTTTTGTTCTATTTTATAAATACCGTTCGTCTGGACAGAAAAAAAAAAACAACCCGACAAACAAGCAACCCTAAAACCAAACAACAACCCACCGCCAAAACTGGCAGCAGTTCAGAGAAGAGAAGCAGCCCAAGTGTTCCTGCTCGTGCCGCCACTGATGCGAGCAGCTGTTTCCATCTGCACTGCAGCACCGCAGCCTCCACAGAGCCGGAGCTGCCGGGGCTGCTCGCCGGGGGGATTCCGGAGGAAGCCGGCCTTGCTGTCGCCTAGCCCCGAGCCCAGGGCACGCTGAGGATGGGAGGCTCGCAGTCCCTGCAGCAGGCACAGACAGCTGGCCTGGTCCGGGAGCCGTCTGAGGCCATGTAAGTGCGGGTCCCTTGGCTGTCGCCAAGCCGGGCGCTGCGTTGGGGGTGTCTGAGGCCTTTGTTCGGTGCCGGGGCAGAGCCGGGCTCTGGCGGGGTGTGGGTGAGGTTTGTGCCGCTGCCCGGTGCCAGGGCACCTCGGTAGCTGTGTGTGCAGCCCTGCCTGCGAGCCATATGTTTTGTCTTCCCGTGTTTCGGGTGCATGATCAATCAAACACAATGACCATTCCCAGCGAACAAAAAACCCAGCCCCTTCTCCCTTCCCAAGCCCACCGCCACCTCCGTGTTTTGGGTTTAAAATGCGCAGCGTGGAGCTGCGCTTCGCTGTGCCTTTTTTTTCAGAGGTTCTTTCTGCTTTTCTCTGCACGGATGCTGTGTTTCAGGTCACATCAACCTTGTCACATCCATCCCTGTCGTGGTGTTATATCCTCTGATGAAGCATAAGCAAGGTGTCCTTAGATCTTACTGGAGGCCGACTCGGAGAGATTCACTGGGGGAGGGAGGAAAAGGCAGACAATTTGTGCTTGTTCAGAGCGAGTTAGCACTTTACTGGGTGGCTAAATCATATATGAAAGTGCAGAAATGTGTATGTGCATTCAGGAGTAGCAGCATCATTGCCCATTCGTAAATGGGATTTGGTGGGTTGTTGGTAGAGGATTTATCAGTTTATTTAGTCAACAGTCTTTTCTCCTTAACCCTCCACCCCAGGCTAGTGAGCTGGAATGCTAGAGTGTGGACCTTACCTCTGAATGGATTTTTGAAGGATTGCCTTGTCTCCTTTTGTCATATAAATCACATTTATCTTAACATGTCTGACTATGGCGTTCATTACTGAATATGTATTTTAGTAAGTTTTAGGTATTTATCCATTAGGGCTAGTCTACGAACAAACCTCATACAGGTCTCTCTAATTTTTTTTCTTTTTAAAATGTAACGTGTGCTTGTTAAGGTAGCTCTGATTATGGCTGAGGCATCATTTGTGTGTTTGAGATAAGTGCCTCAGAGCCATTGGGGAATGATAGAGCAGTAACTGATAGTTTTGCCTCTGTAATAGGCCTTACAAGTAGGTATCTGCTCCCTATTGTCATATTCTAGTATATCAGCAGATAGCTTTGCTGTCTTGTTATATTTGTAAGATACAGGCCTAAAAGCATTTCTGCATCCTTTGTTCTTTTGATGTGTAGCTCCAGCAATTAATATTTTTTCCCTTGTAGTTCCATCTGACATTCCTATAAAAAACATCTATTTTAATAATACGGTGGAATAAATGGATGCCTCATTGTCTTTAAAGCACTATAAATTACATTTTCACCTGCACACACTGCTGTTGATTTTTAACAATGATCCAAGGACTGGGCAATAAAAGACATATTGCTAAAACAGGGTTTAGGATTTGTATCTCCATTTTTCACAGCCCTTAAAGAATGTTGGATGAACATATTGTTCAAGGTGTATATGTATATATTTATACATTTTGGGGACACTTGTATAAACTATATTGTCATCTCTCTCAATGACTCCTTTTATGTGTAAACATTCTCATCTTTTGCATTAGGTCATTCCTGTGGCGTTTCAAGATGATCTTTAAAGGCCTGACATAATCAACAGAAACACTTTTAGCACAGGCATCACTCAGTAACTGTTGATGTCCTTGGAATGAGTTTGTGGAAAGTATTACTAATCTTGTATTAAATAGATCTCCAAGGGATTGTGCTGCTTTTTTCAACTAAATAACTCTTCAAAATGAGATAAGAATGGAGGTGTTTCTTTATCCTTGAGGAAAGCATGGGCCTGTTTTATGAAACAAAAACATCCTTGTAGGATGTCATGGTCATCAGTTCTGGTGTGTGAGGTCTTGACTTTATACCCTTATCACTGTAACTTCTACCGATGCTTTTTAAATGAGGTTGCATTTGACTTGCTTTGCACACATAAGCAAATTCCTTAATGGCAGTGATGGCTCAGAGGCAGGAACATATGGCCATGTCCCAGGCAAGTTGGGCAGCTGCCCACGCAGTTCCAGCGTCCCTGAAGTCATCATTTCTGCCATCAACAGAGGCTGATCGCCCTGAGGAGAGCTGCTCCACAAAGGGAGAGCAGGGTTGGGTTTGGCTGCCCTGAGTTCATTAGGGTAGAGAAGTGTCAGTCAGGAATCATTACTGGAGTAGAATAGTGTCAAAAAACCTACAGAGGCAAACAAATTTCTTAAATAGCTGCTGCTTTAGAAGTTCCTCCACAGTATCCTGTGGTGGACTTCGTGATTAAACACTAGGGAAAGTTGTAGAAATAAATTGGTGTTAGAATCCATGCTAAAAAGGGGTCTAGGTTAAGATTTTAGAGTGTATTTATGGTTAAATATGTCCTTTTTGCATGCGGATGCCAAATTTCCAATTTTAATGTAAATTTGTTTCAGCCAAGATTAAAGTATTTGCAATAAACTCACTATTGGTACTGACAGCCCGGGGTGTTCGTTGCTCATTGTGGATTGTTAGCACTCACTGGCAGCAGACAATTGCCCTTTTATTTAAAGAAAAAAGAAAAGTCAATTTGGAATGATAAAGAAGGGAAAGCCCAAGGGAAGCCCCTGACAATAAAAGTTAACTGCAGATGAAAGTGGGGTGGCTCAGACCGCGCTGCTGACGTTATGAGCGCTGTCATGTGCTTTGCAAATCGCAGCAGGCACCCTGGTGGTCACAGATTGAGCTCAATCGGGGGCACGTTTCCATTAGATAATAGGAGTGGGCTCCGCTGAATTAAAAGCCGGTGGCAGTGAGATGATGTTCTGCGTGCACGGATTTGTTGGGTGCACACACACATCTGGTCCTTGCGTGTGCTGTCTGAGATGCCAGTGCTGCCCTGCTCAGGATGTGAGCAGAGATCAGCTTGCCAAGTGCTACCACCTTCATCTTTAGTGCTTTGATTTGCAAGAGCAATACATTTCTATCTCTTGGTAATGTTTTTTAGGTGTTAGCGAATGGAAACGTTGCTAGGGTTTTAAATGCTGGGAGCTCTTAGGCACTTGTCATTCCTGAATTGGTTGTTTTTTTTTTTTTTTTAATTTTTTATTTTTAAGGGGAAAGGCTTTCTTTCTCCTGAGCACGAACCACACCTTGCTTTTCTGGGTGCATTATGGTTGCTGTCCTTGCAGCAACTGGGCAGGATTTACATTCAGTGCCCATTTCTTGATCAGCCAAAGGGCTGCTGATGTGTTATTTCCTCCCATCAGGAGCTCTACGTGCTGCGTCTCTAACGTTTGCATCCCTTGCCAATCCAAGAGGAAAATGACTGAAGCCTGAGCCAGCTCCCACTGAAGTTGATAGTGAAATGCCCACTGACTTCAGTGGGAGCTGGAGCAGGCTCCAAGAAAGAAATTGAATGTCACTGATCATTGGTAGCAGGCCAAGACGTTGGTGTCCCAGTGGGTTGTTTTTCAATATTTCTTCTGCTGCGTGGTCTTTTGTTTGTTGGTTACTGGAGAGACTCAGAAAAATTTAAGCTGGATAGTCTCAGCCTTCTGCACAGGAGATGTGAGCAGTTTTCTTTGTGTAAGGGTCTATATACATGTATATTTATAAAAGTTATCACTCCATATCTGTAAAAAAGCAGCCCTTGCTTGCCACCACATTTTTTTTATTTTTCAATCTCCCAAACCTGGAAGAATTTATTGTGTGATCCTTAAAAGTTTGAAAGAAATTAGTCTGGTAAAATATTTGCACAGTACTATATGCTCATACATAGGAACGTGGTCCAAATAAACATATATACATAGAAGGGTGGGATATATATATATATATATATATATATATGGGGAGAGAGAGAGATAATTAGAAAATACTGAAAGAATTTGGGTCTTGGGAGGAGGGGAAATTGCTGTTACTGAATTGATACGTAGTTAATCCCTTGACAGACAGTTCTGCCTATTGTCAGCTTATTATGTAGGAACATAAATTTGTTTTCTTCTTCCTCTTACTGACAGCCTTCAGTGAGCATCCCCATCAGTAATTAGAGGATGCTCTATCTGCTAGATTTGTCTGCTAAATAGGGTGAATTGCTGGAAGCCATGAGGATGTTTTACTTAAGATGTACCAGAAGTAACAAGGAGATTCTTCAGTCAAGCTTCCCTGTCTTTCATTCCAGCCTCCCTTATTTGAGCCCAAAGGATCTCATCTCTGAAGTCAATGACAGCACTCCCTTTGATATGAGAGGTGGTTACATCAACCACTTCTTCTGTCACTGGAAGTAGGCAGGTCACGTTTAGAATTGAACACAAAATGAAAAGACCCCAGCCTCCCTCACCCCTCTATTAACAAGGCACAGCACACGTCTGGCAAACCCATGTGTGCTGTAAAGCTCTTCATACGGAGTGGGGTGCCCTGTGCCACATGTAATGGAGCTGCTGTCATCTATTATGTATTATGACATGCAGGCAAATTGCAAAATACAAACTGATGTGAGGTGGTAAAAACATGAATGAAAAGGCATTTCCTGCACATGCTTTGTGGCTGTCATTTACCAGCAGAGCAGCTTCCCTGGCTGCGTTTGCTTTTTTTTTTGTTGTTGTTTTTTGCTTGCCTTGACCCAGCAGTCAGAGGAACTGATTGTTAGATTTAAATCAAAGATGCTCTTCAGCGCTGTGTGTTTCAAGAGGTGATAGTCTGGGTGCTTTTAATGTTTCTCTTACATGATTACAGCACCCAGAAAAGCAATTCTGTCTCTTACAAGCACATTTCCTTTGTTTTAAGACCACACACCTATAGTTTTCATATTTGCTTATGTCTTGGATACATTTCCTTATCTATGTCCAATGCTTTGTAAAGATTTAGCTATTTACCAAGCTTCTTATATAGTCCAAGTAAACAGGCTTTTGCGTGGCAAGAGGCAGAGTTGTAATTACAGCTAGAAATCTAGTGCAGTTTGCATTCTCTTGGAGAAAGTGGGTGGGTTTGCTGTAAGAAGCAAACAAGCAAATGTATTTTTTACTATGGAAAAAGCTAAAAAAAGGAAAATGTCATTTCTCTTCAGATCCTTAAATGCTCTGAAGCAACCATCTGAATTTAGGAGCAGGCTGTGAATATCATGTTTTGTATTCCCATTAGAACCAGCTTAATGGGAAAAAAATTGAATTAGTTTCCTTTTTCCACCACAGTCTTAAATTTTCTTGTAAGGCAGGTTTTGGCCTGAGAGCCTTCATTGATGGTGACACGAGATAAGATAGTGAGATCCTTCCTTGGCTCTGGAAACCAAACTGGAGTTTGTACTCCAATTGAATTTTGGTTGAAGCAACTGTGGGTGTGTCTGAGACAGACCTCGGGGGAATTGTAGAGCTCTGCTTCTTGGTTTGTTGCTGCCCTGTAGCATTGTTTGCTACAGCTATTCTCCCTCTGCTGCAAGGAGTGATTTAGGGAATGAATGGATACTTGGGAAACCTCTTCAAGAGGAAGAACTGGGGCTATTGGTTCTTTTGGTTCTTTGGGGTTCTAATATGTAAACTTAGAGAAAATCTGTGTCTTTCCATTTTAAGCTTATTTGATTTTGATTAATTGGAACCCTTAGAGTTATGTCCAAATTTACATGATATGGTTTTCCTAAACAAAAGCAGCTTTTTGTAGGGCTTAATGTAAACCAGGTTGTATCAGACACAGGGTATGGTTACAATCACATAAGCTCATGCTCCTTTAGAGCTTTGATTTCCTTCAGCACAAAAACCTGCATTTATTGGTCTTGTTAATAACAGCCCATTGCTCTCCTTAAACATGAGTCCAGCATTGTGCTGGGAAAAGGGTTTGGTTGCTAAAGGAGAGTAAAGATGAGCAAGGAATTCAGATCTCTTGATTTAAGTTCCCAAGTGCAGGATCAAAGCCAGAGCTTGGGAAGGGAGGGTTCAGCACCTTGCCCCTCACCTGGCTGAGCTGTGGGCAGTCCAGCTGGGTGCCAGCTGGTGAAATGCCACTGGAGATCAGGGATTGGCTCTTTCTATCACGCCGTGGTGCTGACTTGGTGCTTCCTGAGCCAGGTGTTCCTGCAGCACCCACGGGAAGGGATGGGATGGTTTCCCTGGGAGCTGGAGCAGCACGGAGTGTGCCCATGGAGAGGTGAATGAAAGCAGTGGGAAACCTTCCAGAGCTGCATCGCGCTGGAGCAGCAGCAGAGGGATCTCACCCACCCGAGGCAGGAGATGGAATGAGTAGAGCCCAAGCAGAGATTTTGTTGTTGTTAAGAGGTTGAAATATATATTTTTGTTATTTAATCCTACTGCTTGCTGACTGTGATGCTGTTCATGCAGCTGCTTTACGTGTTGAAGCAGAGGAATAAGGGTTAGTGAGGATCTTGCGAAGTTCTTTGGGGAGGCAGTGCAGGGGCTGGAAAGGTAGAATATGGAGCAGGTTGGAGGCAGAGGGTCTCTCCTCCTCTCTTTCCTTTTTAGTGAGGGTTCTCACCACTTCCCTTCTCCACCCCCGTGTAATCCTTGCTCCTTTCTGAAAGGAAGGGCCATCCACAGGCAGTACAGGAGCACAGCCTCATTTCCATACCTCAGTGTTGCCAGCAGTCTCCGTGCTCCCAGAATTAGGTGGTCTCAGGGATGGGGTGTCACACATTCATCCCCGCGCTTCACAACCACTGGTTTGTCCCCAGATCCTGCTCTGGAGCTGCGTGGCAGAGCTGAGGTGTGGCTCTGCAAAGCCTTGTTGCATTTAAAAGCTGATTCCAGTAAACAAAGCCACTCTGAACCTGTGGCTCTGGCTCCCAGGGCATTATTGATTGGGTTCCCATTGGTGATGCTGTGTAGCAGGAGCACAGGATGCTTCACCGTCAGGGGACACACACAGTGATGTGTCCTGGACTAAAAGAAGAGGAAATATACTTGCCAGGGGTATTAAATATTTGAACATCAAGCACTGATTCAAACACCAATCCCTAACCCACTAGGGTGAGCAAAGTGCATCACTGGCTGGGATTATTATGCATTAACTGGTTATATTTGTTTTAAGTATTTTCCACCTTTGATATTGGGGTAACCTGCATCTTTCTTAAAAGATTTCTGTGGTTGAATATTCAGCAGCCTCTGGTGATTTAGGGACACGTTAGTATATTTGCAGTTGTGATGTCTGAAGAAGAGTGCTTTTAATTAAATTGCTTTTTCCTGTTGTACCTCTGAGAATAAAGCATCTGCCTGAGAAGAGCACAGGGATTTAAAAAACAATTTCAATTCTGAGTCCTGTTTTTGTGGCGTAGATGTTTTCATTATTCAGGCTGAAGCCAGTAAAAGAGAAAGCAGGCTGGCCAGAAAACATGGGGGATTGTTTTATTATTCATTTATATCAGTGGTGTTGAAAAACATACCCTGCTAGATCTCAGGAAAAGCAATAAAAAGGAAAAATTTAACACGATTTAAAGCAATATGGGGAACTTCTTGCTAATCAGTTAGAAAAATGATTTAAGTAGATTGAAGTGCTGCTGTAAGTGTGCCATGTTATATCCCGCAGTCTTTTTTCCTTCAGATGTGGTTTCCCACAGCTTGAGAGATTTCTCTAGCATTGCTGTGTGAAAGCAGGAAATGGCTTTTGTTGGGGGAGTGGGAATTTGGCTTCTGCACAAAATGTGCTCAAAATTGCTGAATAAACAAGGAGAAAAAGCAGGAAAAAATAATTCCTTCTTCCCATTTCAGTTATGGTAGGAAGATTGTTTATAAGACAATAGGCTAAAACCCAAAATTCAACATTCTTTTTAAGATGATTATGCCCTTTTAGTTCTCCTCCAGTGCAGTTCTGATCCTGTTCTCTAAATGTAGCTGTCCTGTGAGGAAAAACGGGCCTTTTAATAGCAAGTGATTAATGTTTAAGGTATTCATAGTTTTCTTTTTGCAATATATTATAGAAGACACATTTCCAAACTGATCTCTGTGGCTTGGATAACACACAAGGTATTATTTTCCATTGCTGAAGTCCCACATAATGATCCGAAAGGGGAAGCCGTAGCATTTTATTTCCGTTATCTCACCTGTGTAAAAAAAGAAAATCCAGATTGTTGTGTCTGAGCTCAGACACGGATTTATCCCAGGACTTCAGCTTGGAAACCTCGTTACTGGAAGAGCTGAGAAGTGGTTCAGCAGCATCAGCTCAGCAGCAGTGTGTGACCATATTCACCCATTCACACCAAATTTACACTGGTGTCAGTCACTGACAGCTCTGAGGTGCTCTGGGGCAGCAGAGGATTTGAGGAGAGGTACAGAACCACCCAGGGCAGGGCAATGACTCTGGCTGCAGGATCGCCTTCCCCCTCGTGTCCCAAAATTCAACCTTGTGCCTCTCACAACACATCCTTGTGGGCTGGCAAGTGCCACCTTTGTTGTAATTGTGGTTATTTTTCTGGAGACCTGTGTTTTCTGCAGGAATATTTATGCTGAAATAATATTAAGATCTTCCTCTGGAGAGGAGCTCCTGCTCTGCATTCTGCACACACCCTGGCAATATGAGCTCTTGTGCAATTGTCGTTTCAGTGGAATGGGATTTGTTTGACATTCTAAGTGAGAATTGCATTCCCATTTTAAGTGAGAATTGCAAAGGATGCTTCTCTGCTCCTTCATAGCTCAGGCCATAAAATGAACACGTGATGTTATCCTGCTCTTGGGTTGAGCAGAAAGCCTCTGCTGAGGAAGGAACTGCAGATGATTTTGTGGAATATTACTCTGAATGCAAAACATGATTTCTGTGTAAACCTTCCAGCTTTGATTGTGTTTTTTTACAAAAACCTTTTTTAAAAAATGGCCCTCACTTTCTCTGTCCTACAGTATTGTTTTTAATAAGTGTTTTAATGCATCAGAAAGACAACAGGATAAAGAATGAAGATACCAAGGAAATTAACCTCACCCCAGTTCATGGATTTCTTTTATAAAATGATTTGAAATTGCTGTGATTAAAGAAGCTGGAGTTGTACCTTCCATTGAGCCATATCCAGTTTTAAAGTAAAAATAAGAGATCTGGTAACTCAGCAGCAGTGACTATTATAAAGTAAGACTAAAATTATTCTCCAGTGTTACTGTTTAAACTGAAATAATCCTGTGGTGAAATTATGGCTTTGTTTTGATGGTCAAGGCAGAAACCTATAGAATATGGTGCCAGTGTTGCAGGTGAGTAGTGCAAGGTGTGATTGCCTTTTTTGTGCACATATCATTTATATTCTGTACATGTGCCATACACCCCAGCTAGCAGACCGAAGGATTCCCCTGTAAGGTGATGCACTTTTTCAGTGCAGCACTAAAAGTCTCTGAATTCCCACTGACTTCTGGTCAGTAATGTGGCACATTTTGCACATCGCTGGAGCAGACCCTCAGAGATCAGTACCCTGTGGTTTTCCTGTGTCCACCTCACCGGTACCAAACATAGTTTTATTATATTCTCAAGGCTTTGTTCTCATCCTGTGTGTGCACATCAGTAATAATGTTCCCATGGGACAATGGTGTCAGGGCTGTGGGAGCAGGATGTGAGCTGGAGGAAAACCTGGTGATTTGTTTCCTTCCCAACATCATCTTTTGTGGTTGGTCTCCTCACAGCGTGGGTTTGTTGTGAATTTATTTAATCCTAGGATGGATGGTCTTGTCACTTTTGCCCTACAATAGTGTGAGAGAGGTCCATTAATAGTTAATGGTCAGAAATGTGTCCCTAAAGGAACTGTCTTGTAAATAGAGTGTGGTGACATGTGAGTGACATGTTGGTACCTCCCCCCGCTCCCGACTCAATATGAGCATCAGATCCAGCACTGAGAACATTCCCCAGGGGTCAGAGGCAGCAGGACAGATGGCTGACCATGGTCCCTGAAGTGTCACCCATCTTTCAGCTCCAGCAGGCTGGCCTGAGGTTACTGCCTTTGCTCTTCCCTGGGCAAAAGGTTTTCACAGAATCAGAGTGGTTGGGATTGGAAGGGCCCTCTAGAGATCGTCTGCTCCAACTCCCAGAGAGGGCACTGAATTCTTTTGAGACACCCTATAATTTCAAAGGTATGTTTTATTAAAGAAAGGGGAAGTAGTTTGGGAGGTTTATGCCTCTAGAGGACAATAGAAAGTTTGTGAGGTTTATGCCACTCCCCACATATATTTGTGTTGTTTTCTAAAACCATATGTTCTGCAGATCTGCGGGTGCTAGGGTTTGATAGGCAGACTAATTCCAATTTGGTAGATGCCAAATATTACTACCTAAAATAACCAGATCACTCCACCATTGCAGCTCTGTTTTCTGTGGGCTGCTGTACAAATTTAATGCCAAAATTTAAAATCTGTAGGGATGTTTCACATTCAAAACATGTAATAGCTAACAATCATCGTGTTAAAAGAAGCTAATTGTTGGGGAATGCCATGTTAGCTGAAGGTCACTGTGTAGGCAAATATTATGTAAAAATCACAGTATAGAAGGTTGGCAGATCTTTGATGTTATCCTAACCTAGTGCTGGGATTAAGAAAATGACCTTTTGTTGTAGCTGTAGAACATTCTTGGTCCTCATGAGTAGGCCCTTGGGTCAGCTAATGGCTGCTGACTTGAAGTGGTAACTTGATCTCCAGGAAAGGAATTACCATTCGGGCTCTCCTGATGATTTTGAATTACGATGCAGGGCTGTATTTGTAAGAGTCTGAAGGGAAAAAAGAAAAAGGAAAGACTGTATGTGTTTCTGTATTAGATTTGTATAACTGTACCACAAGTGATACCACAAGATAAATTATGAGCACTTGTCAGTTATTTAATTCTATATAAACAGAAGGAAAAAAGCCCTCAAATGTAAAATGTACTGAGCAGTCATTTTCCCCCTTTGGACTCTGCGTACATTTGCAAGAAGCTGTTGATGCTGTTTAAAGGTCCCAACCTGAGTGGATAAGGCAGACTTGAACTGAACTGGCCAAAAGCACCAAACTCGATGAACTTCAAAGGTCCCTTCCAACCCAAACTGTTTTATGATTCTGTGTATGTGCAGCAGTTCAGAGGCAGAGTTGAGAGCAGGATTGATCTTCATCTGGAGGAATGAATTGCTGGGACATCCTGCCTCAGTGTTCTTTTTTTCCTGCAGCTTACTTGGGTTTGGGGGATTTTTAAGAGAAAATCAGTTTAACCATTGAAAATGACACCTGAAAATCTGAAAAGGTTTTATCAGATTTTTACAGTGAATGAGCTTTTGCTGAAGTTAATGCATATCTCTGACTGCCTTGTCTCTCTGGCTAGAGCTTGGAGTTACTGAGTGTCTTTCCAAATCTGTCAGCCTGTGTGGCCCTTGCCACTGCAGTAAAAGTGCCTGCTTAAGTAACACACAACCAGATTGACCTTAGAAGGATACAGCCACTCCTGTATCCTTGGTTCTGGGCTCATCAGTAAACCACACCTGAATTATTCATGCAGGCTTTATGAGGATCATCTCTGGAAATGATCGATGGAGGTGAAACTACAGAACTCATTCCTCCTTTTTATTTCCAGCTCATCTCCCAGTGGGAGATACCAAGAATGAAAGCCAAAATTAATCTTCAGTACTAAATTGAACAATCTAAAAAGTTGGTTGGTTTTATTTTTTTTTTCTCCTTTTCTCTCTGATTGAGTTTCCTCTCATGGCGCATGATAAATTGTTCAGTAAATACTCATGTGAAATTTATACCTTAAATTTATGATATAACAGCTGCAAATGCTTCAGGGGGCCAGGCCTGATGGAATCTGTTTCCTTTAGGTCTTGCCACAGATGGTGCTTTTGCATTAGCACTGCAGTGTTTGCTCATTGGAGTCCTTCATGCCATGGCCTTGGATTCTGTGTTTGCCTCAGATCCCTGCCAGTGCCTCGTAGAGGAGCTGAGCACTGTGTGAAGATCCCCTGGTGACAGATTCCTTGGTTGAGTCCTCAGGCTCAGGGAAAAAGGTCTGCAGAGGACTTTAATGTGGGTTTAGTTTCCTAGAAGCGATGGATGTACTTGGACAGACGTTTTCCCCTTGAGCTGAAGCTCTAGCCAGGTGTAAAGAACATGTGATCTAAAGATGAGACAGGAGAAAAAAAAAAAAAAGGACAAAATAGCCATTTCTGTCTCCTCCCCTCAGGGAGTCCAGCTGTACCTCAGGAAAAGACTGTAGGAGTTACCAGTTAAAACTGGTCAGGGAGGATTGCTCATCTTCTGAGTCCTCAGTTTCTCTGTAGATCTCCAAATGTACAATTAGAGGGCAATCTGCAAACAGCAGCTCTCCAGTGAACCTTTGCAGTCCTTGCTTTCATTGCAATACCCTCCGAGTACTCTTGGGTGGCAGTGGAGCACAGTTTGGTTTTGTTGTTGTGTGTGTGTTGTAAGATTGCCTGGTTTATTTCCTCCCAATATGTCCTATTCTGAAATATACCATGAGAATGAAGTTCTTAAGTTAATAAAATATAGAGACAAAAGAATTGGTGAGCAGAGTTTTTTTGAGAAGCAGAAAGAAGGTTGAGTTT
The DNA here is from genome assembly GCA_013398615.1 of Brachypodius melanocephalos. Taxonomy (NCBI): domain Eukaryota; kingdom Metazoa; phylum Chordata; class Aves; order Passeriformes; family Pycnonotidae; genus Brachypodius; species Brachypodius melanocephalos. Next base: position 9,644,587 of record VZSR01000514.1, read on the forward strand.
ATGGAGTGCTGGCAGGGCATCAGTGATATTGCTGACAGGTAGGAGAGACCTCAATTAATCCAGGACGTGTTCCACCTATTAGGGAAATAAACTAGACTTTTTCCTAAGTGCAAAGTTTGGAAGGAAATGTACAAATTGAAATAGAGGCTCTTCACCTTAGCTTTTGTGGAGCAGATCCCCCTGAAGCCAGTCTTGTTACCTGTGATTCCACAACCCTGGCTGATAGAGAGCAGCTCCTTCAGCTCCATCCCCCTCTCCCCACTCCCAACACAGGCAGCACTTCTCAAAAATGCAGCTCCAACTCCCGGCTTCAAAAATTCATAATACCACCCCTCATTTCCTCTCCAGGTTGTTCATATTGCACATCAATAGATCAGTACTCCATCAAGTAGTCAGGCATGTTTGTTTGCCTTTTTTCCTGAAGTAGGCTATACACTAAAGAAAAAATCTATATAGATTTAACATTAAATGAAGTAACTGTACAAAAGCTCCCTTGGGCACATCGCAGTTCCAGTTTTGCTCCCTTGAGTGCCTCTGTAGGAGGTGATGCTGCTGAGCTCAGTCCTCATGTCAAAGTCCTGCTTTTAAGTCTCTTTTCTGTTCCCTTTCCATGCTCTGAAATGAAACCAGGGAGCTCGATGGTGCTGCCTGTGCTGCTGCAGTGTAAATATTGGAGGAACCCGAGGCACATGGCAGCATTCCCACCACGGCCCAAGGCCACAGCTTTGTTGAAAGCTACTTTTTAATGAATTGAGTTTCCGGGTGGCAACTGGGCTGACCTCACTCACTCCAGGGGCTGTGTCTGCCTGATGAGGGCAGGCAGTGAGGAGAGGCAGGGGAATGAAGAGATCTCAATCTTGCTTCCTGACTGCTTTCCAGCTACCCTGACAACAAGGCAGTTTTTCATTCTGAAATCGGGGAGCATTTAAATTGTAAGAACCTATGGTTTATAAAAAAGAGGTAGTGTAATTTATGAGGCTGGGTTTCCACATGGCCAGAGGTGAAGAGGAGAGGTCAACCCTGGTGACTGCCTTCAGTGTTTCCTCCAGAGATTTATGTACCAGACTGGGCAAGAGCTCAGACTTCACAGATGAGAGTGGGAGTGCTCAGGCTCCACGAGTTGATGCAGTGTTGCCAGATTTGGTTGGTCTAGTCTGATTCTTAGATTTCACTGTTCCCCCCTGCTGCAGGACCCCATCTGTATGTGTTGTATTTACTGTTTACAGCTGTCTTTCAAGAAGGGACATGAACGAGACAGACTGAAAAAACGTTTTGTGACTTCTACAATCTATATTTTTGTTGCCTGTTATGTACAAATCCAAAGGATACAGATGGAAATATATGTATTACATGTTAGGAAAGTAAACTCCCACTAATTTCCCAGGCTGGCTAAACAGATGCATGAATGTGTTCTCCTTCCTGTAGCTCCTGCCTCTTCGCTGCCCCACAAACACGTCCTGCAGGCTCATCCTTGATTGGAACTTCAGAATCATATTCTTGATGGTACAAGACTATTTCTTTGCTGAGAACCAGCCCACAGCTGGACTTGTGGTGGCTGCTCGTTGTGCAGCCTTGAATTGGCGCTGACGCTCAGGGTGTATCACAATTTGCCAATCTTGTTTTGCACCAAGAACTGTACAGCAGCAGCATTATTTCTTTTTGTTCCATGTAGTCCCCGAATTTCTCAGAGAAAAGGCGTTGTGAATTGAACTGGCTGAAAGATGTAATTTCCTTTTCACAGAAAATCCTGTTCTGGGAAAATCTTTTTTTACCATTTGAATGTAAGACTGTAGTGTTGAAAAAATCTCACATAAGAGAGACCATCCATATTTTCACTAAGAAGAACCGAACACAAGATGTAATATTTCCAGGATGCATATTGACTTCGGAGCATAGTACTGGAATGTGCTTCCAGGCTTTATCCCCTTGCCCAGATCCCAGCCCATGATAAAAAAGGTTTTTCTGATATTAAGCTTCCCTTTTTGTTTCTTTGTTAAACAGAATTTTCTTTGTGAGCACAATTGCTTCTCATAACAAGAACATAAGGTTTTGAGTTATGGTTAAGACAGTTCTTACTTGATTGTTCTAGCTGAAAATCAGAAGTGTTGCATCAGAATCTTTTGGGAATTATTAAATATTAGCAAAACAAAGCCTTTTTCTGGAGCTTAGGCACCTCAACTGTCTGTCCACAGACTCAAGAGGTTTTCTGGAGTGAAAACTCATGCAGTGAACAAAAAAGAACAAATATTTCTATTTACTTCAAGTGATTATCCCCAATTCATCCAAGGAAAAGACCAAGAAAACAAAGGGAGCTCCTTTAAAAGGCAGATAAACAGGCAGCAATTCTCTCCATAATTTAACTAAAGAGGACACAGAACTGCTCCATCAAGGCAGTTTAAAAAATCCTCCTTTGAGTAGGACATGAAAATAGAGGGATTTTTTTCCATTCAGTTACTGTATATGTTACATGTGCTGTACAGACAGTTTGGGCAAAAGGAGTCTAAACATTATTGTTTGAGTATTACAGAGCTAGACTTTGAGTTCAGATTGTAGAGGGTGAAACATTAATTAAGTGCAGCACAATGAAAAATTGCGTGAAAGCCTGAGAGATATGAATTCTCATTCTGTTGGTTTAGATGGTAACTTCCTGGGTTTATTTTTATGACATTGGGAAAATATCACTCAACTCTGTTTCTCTTTGATTCTTGAAAGGTTCCTGAACCAGCTCCATGGAGGGAGGAGAAAGCTTTGTTGTTGTTGTTGTTGAATACCTATATTGTGAAGCTTTATTTACAGAAGCCCTTTGTTTGCAGCTGTTCTTTAAGCTTAAAATATGTAGAACTTAAAATATGGTGCATCTTTGTAGGGATATGATTTACAATGATGCAGTGTGCCTGTTCCAGTTTGACTGTTCTGTGGCCTGAGGAGTGAGGATGGTCAAAGAAATGGCACAAAGGCTTTTTGAGGAGCTGTGACAGTGGATATAATGGAAAGCCAGGCACAGTGCATTTGAACTGTGTAAATTTGGGGAGGAAAAAAAGAAATCTCCAAACATCTGAAGTTAAAACCTAGTAGAACTCCTTTTGCTTCAGGAGTAGGGGTGATGAGCCAGGATTTGGTTGGCACAGGGTCATGATGTGCACCTTGATGGGGTGGGAGGAGGTGGGAGCTCTCTCTGGGATTCTGCAGAGAAGAGGGAGAGGCAAAATTGGGACCAGTGTGCTCCTCAAGGTGTCCAGGATGACACTGTGGTCTCTTCTTCCCCAACTCTCCTAAGCCTTCCTGCTGTGATAGATCAAGGCAAATGAATGCAAATGCTGTATTTGTGCTTCTGCTGACATGGAGCTGCTTAGAATAGTCACGAGTCTCAGGAAACCAAACAGAATCTGGCAGCTCAGAGTTATCTTCTAACTTGAGCAAAATGAGAGGAGTCCTTGATTTGGGGAGGCTTGTGGCATGCTTCTGGGGGATGAAATGGCTTCTCATTTCATGGCAACACAGAACTACTGGGAAAAGCCAAATCAGTCCTGTCCTTTAGCAAACTGCTGTGTTCAATTTACTTCATTACAGACCAACAGTCCAAAACTGCATGTGACCAACAGAAATGCTTATTGAATGTATTTTGAACATATGTTCAGTGTATATTGAATATGACACCATTGTTACTGCATTCCTTGCTCCCAGACAAAGGATGATATGTTTATAATTTGGGTTCAGTTTAAGAGCAAGTATGAGCTATAGTTTCCAAACGTAGAAGGACAGTTTCTTATGGCTGTACACCTCTTAAGAGCAAGTGGTGTGCCCTTGAATGGTTTAGATCTTCACTTAATGTTTATGTTACTCACAATTTTAGAGTTGCTCCCTTTCAACTTGTGTTTCATTTGATTGACTCCATTTTGGGTGCTGCTGTCTCCTTCCTGGGCTGACACCAACCTATGTTTTTGTGTCCCTGTGAGCACATGGTGCCACAAAAGGATTATTGACAATAACAGGATTCCACGTGTTTTCCAGGCTGTCTTACCTTGTGTCACGAGGTCTGTTTGGAAAGGGCTCTGGTAAAATTCTGCTGAAAATGGGATGTAGTATTTCCATGGGAGGAGGATGCACAAAAGTTTGCTGCATCTCAGATGTCTTTGTGTCTGCTCTCTCACCTTTGAGAGCACACAGAGAAATTTGGTGCTGTTTTAGATGTTTGAGGGGTTTTTTTTGAGGCTAGGAAATTCTCTTCAGAAGAGTCTTTTTATTTATATTTTTTAGTTAATTTAGGTGTTCTTGTGCAAAGGAATAGCACAGGGGTATTGTTCTGTGCGGCTGAGCCACCCTCATGCTGCCAAGCAGGCTTTCCAGGATGGATTCATTTCCAAGTGTGTGTTCACTTCTGTAACACAAATGACATAAATACTTGTCTAGGGAGAAGACCACAGCCGTGACATCCTGCTCTGGAAACCATACTGGGATTTCAAATCTCCTTTGGGAAACACAGAGACAGCCTGAGAGCTGAGCTCTGTGCCACCAGCTCAGGAAGCCCAGGGTTGCAAACATGAATCCTCACTGTGCTCACCAGTCTCTGCTTTGATTTTCCCCAGGAGTTCTGACTCTGAAGAAGCCTTTGAGACCCCGGAGTCCACCACACCTGTCAAGGCACCACCTTCACCTCCACAGTCACCCCCTGAAGCAGCAGCAGCAGCAGCAGCAGCAGTTGCAGACATAGCAGAGCAAGAAATAAAACCTCAACTGCCCGTGGAAGATACAGGTAATGAGTGGGACACGTTATTGAGGGAGGTGAATATGCAGGGAGCTGTTTCTCTAAGCACAGGCAAGGAATTAATGCTAATAAATTGGCTTCTGGATTATTAGTTAATTACCCATGCAGAGAGGAAAAAACCCTGTTGCCTCCTGGAATAAAGTAATGGAGAATCTGTCCATAACATTTGAAAAATATTAGAGAAAAGAGGAGCTCTCTAGAAAAATACTTTCTTCCTTTTGAACCAAGCTTCTTTTTGTAGGATCTTTACAGAATCAGATGAGTAGAAAAAGGAGATGTGAGTTGCAGATGCAGGTACCTGTGTAAGCACTGTGAACTGTGACAATTAACAAATGGCATTTTCAAATGTGTTAACGAAACAGGAGATGGTCAAAAAGCCTGTTAGAACAACAGAAATACGGATTCTATAGGAGGAACTTGGGGTTGATGTATGAATGTGCATACATATATGAAAATTGGTACATGCTGGGAAAATAAAATCTTTGAAAAGGGAGAATTGTGTTTAAAACCCAAAGAAATGCTTTCCCCAAAAAAGTGTTCTTTGTTCTCCAGATTGAGTAATGGAATATGAGGGAGTAGAAAGCATGGTATTAGCCCAAAATAGCTTTGTTTGGACTGTCGGATGACAGCTCCACAGTTTGAGACTGAATTCCCCATTATGCTGTCTTTTTTTCCATCTGAAAGTCAAGTCATCTTGATCACCTGGCTAAATTGTATGCAGATAATATTTTTCCCAGCAGCTCAGTTGTATTGTGTTTGGAAAGAGTTGTAGCATCCCACCAAAGCCACCTAAAGGATTTCTGGGAGTTACTCATTAAACAATGCTGTTTAAGATCTTGATTTATGATACAGGTTTATGAGAAGCTTCAAGGATTTTCTACAAACTGATTTCACAAAATAAAAAGTAAATACTGAGGCACCTTCCTGCTTTTTCCTTTCTGCTCTTAGAGTTTCTTCATCATTGTAGCAAAAGTTCCTCATTCTGCATCTTCTTTCCTTTTTTTAAATCTTTGGCAACCCAATGCTTATAAAATAAGTGCTCAGAGAACAAAAGAGCACACATGCTGAACAGTATTGGAGTGTGCTTTTAATTACTGCAGTAGAATATCTTCTCCTTGATTACACATGTGCTTCCCTGGCACATGTGATTCTTGTCTCCTTCCATCCCAGTTCTCCCTCTCCTTTTATTCAGATCTTTCTGAAGAAAAGTGAGAAGCTGAATATAGCTATTCACAGCCACTGTGAACATTATTGAAGGCCATTGGATGGCAGAGAGGAAACCACTTCATTTGCAAATCAGATTGTCCATGGGAGGCAAGTTAGAGCAAAGGGGCAGAGATCTGTTCAGTGTTCCAAAACGATGCAAAACACAGTTATACAACAGCGGAATTAATTGGAGGGGAAGAAGATGCGTAATGCAGAAAAAATCCAAATGTAGGAGGGCAACACAAAGCATTCATTTGTTTTGGAAATCTTTAGAAGAAATAAATAATAGTAAGACTATAGTATAGGTGTTTAGAAATGGGAAAAGTTAAACATTTTGTGCTTTATAAACCACTTTAGTGTCTTGTAGTTTCCTTATTTCGTAAGTTATGCATGTGGCTGCACACAAAGAGGAGTCCCTTCCTCAGGGCTCAGGGACATTGAAGCAGAGTTCCTGGATGGCACCATACAGCTAAAAAAACAGGTTTCACTGGAGGAGGAGTGAGGAATATGGGCAGCTGGAGAGCCTGGCACAGGCACAGGGAGAGGCAGCACTGTCCTGCTGGGCTCCTGGTTCAGCAGCCACATGGCTTTGTCTTCACATGGGATGGGTGACAGAGTGTGTTGGGGTGGAAGGAGGGAGCACAGTAAGTGTTTAAAGGATTATTTCATCTATAGCTGACAATAATTACTTATGCAGATGGCTGCAGTTGTGTTGCGTGATATCATTAGCACAGCAGCTGGACCCCACTGCTGGAAAGCCAAGAGGAGAGATTTTGATTAGGTTGACTTCAATGATCTTTTAATAAATATGATGAAAGTGAACTGAGCTGGACTCGTGCTGGGTTTGTGCCAGCTCCTGGTGGGGTAAAACCTGCTGCATGGCTCTGGTCCATCAGCAGAAGAGCAGAGGAGGGGAGTCAGTCTGAGGGCAAGTCTGGAGGGAAAGAAGAGCAATAGAGCTAGTATAGAAACTATCCCTGAGCCCTACGAAGTGCCACCAATGAGCCCTCCCATACCTCCTTAAATAAATTCTGAAACATGGGTTATAATCTCAAGGCAAATTGGAGAGTTTGAGGTTGCAGTTCCTATTTTTTTGTCATTATTTGAAATTATTGTTGCTTGTCTCCTCAGCATCCCATAGCAGTGGCCTCTTGTCCTCTTTGTTTCATCCATCTGAGCACCAGAATGTCCCCCAAGCCCATTCTCCCAAATACCTTGGTTTTGGTCAGGAATTCCTGCTTAGGAATTTTCTGTCACCCCCACTGCTTTCCCCAAATGATTACTGAATTCGGATTGTATTCACAGGGAAGAGTGAGAGAGTTGGAGTCCCCTCTGTGCATTACAGCCCAACAATCAGGATATGGGGCACCTATATTTGAGTCCTTCTGGTGCCAGGGAAACTCGAGGTCAGGCTTTTCAATACAGACATTATGGTCCAGACAAAAACAAACTAAATTTTTGGTATGGACAGCATTCTTCTTGAGTGTTTTTCATCTTGAAGCCTGATATGGAAAATTTGAAAAGAAACTTTTATACACAATGTTAAAATACCTCTTAGAATAAATGACGAAAGTATTTTTACAGAACTTTAAAGAAGTGGTACTAATTGATTTCCTGACATCAAAGGGTTTTCATAACAAGAAGGAACTTGAAATAAACTGTGTTTCAAAATTTCTAGTGTAAGGTAATTCCAATTCCTATATGCTTTTTTTTTGCTTTTGTATGCATTTTCCTGAGATTTGCCTTTGTTTGCTTTTTCTCTAGAAAATAGAACTGATACTCAGTTTCTTCTATATTTGCTTATTATGTTTGTTTAAATGTTAGTGTTAAGCCTGTCAAAAGAGTGTTTCGTTTTCAGCTCAGCAGTGTTAAGGCCTATTTTCAGTTTATCTCCCTCTGCTTTGGACATGCTTCAGCAAAGTGGTCCCTTGCCTTGGCTACTTCTGTAAAGAAGCAACAGAATTTTTTTTTTTTTTTTTGTTTATTAATGCACACAGTCTTACAATATCTTGTTAATGCTCTCAGGCACAGGGTGGGATTCTTGGGTTGTCCTGTGCAGGTCCAGCAGTTGGGTTTCTGTGGTCTTTGTGGGTCCCTTCCAACTCAGGATATTCTGTGATTCTGTGACTTTCTATAGCAGCTTCTGGTTTTTCCATAGCAGGTGCCAGGTGAAAATGCCCAGTGTTAAACATGCTGTGTAACTCTAATATTTAGGTCTCATCACCTTGATACAAGAAGTCTGAGTTGTATGTTGTTGAGTTTGGGTCTGGGATTTTTTTTCATAGTTGATCCTGTCAAAATTTGGCTGAAATCAGAGGAATTTCCTAGTGGAAGGAGCAGAACTTGGACCTTCTCTTTTAATGAGTGAAATGAGGGGTTTTGAAGAGCTTGCCTGATTTTTTATTGCAGTGTAAGTTCCCCAGATATCCTCCACGTTCTTGGAATGCTTTATAGAACTTAATATCTTCTTGTGGGCAGCTCTTCCCAGTACAAATTGCGGGTGACTCAGTGCCAATAAAAGGCGTAAACCTGATTTAAAACCTTGTGCTGGTCTCTCTCTCTGAGGCACGCAAGTCCTGCCTTAATTCCTGTAGCTGGTGTTGTAATATGTTCCTTTGTGCTCAAACTGCATTTTAATAAAATACTGCAGTGATACTGATTGGCTTAATTTTGTGTTGTAAAAGGACGAGTGTCACTGCTCTCTGAATAGGCTGTTAATGTCAGGAAAGTGTGGTCTTCATGTGTCTTTGTAGTAATAAAGCCTTGAGTACCATTTATACCTCCTGCCCCAGCAATTCTGCTGCTACCAGCAGTGAGCCAGTCCTGTCGTAAAGCCAAAGAGGCTGACAGCAGCATTTCACTTCTGCCAGGAGCTGTGTTTGCTGAGACAGTTTCACATCTTGTTTCATAAAGAAACAATAAAAAAATATCGAGCAACGCTCGGCAGAAATCCGTACTCTTGAGTGAAAAGGATTTGATGAGGAGGAAGTCATGAAATAAGCAGTTAAAGAAGATTAAAGCCTTGCACTATGTGCAGCACACAGAATTGAAATGCTGGTTTGTTGGAAGTAGCTGCAAAGCTTTTGCGTGATGCATCCCAAACCTCAGCCTCTTATTTACAGTCCAAGTCCTGCAGGGCAGTGGTTTACTTTATTTTATTTTACTTTGCTTTAATGCATGTTTATACTACTTTGAACAAGGGCCTCGGTGCTGTTGAGGGCTTTGACGTAGGCTGGAATGAAAACAGTGCATAACTGCAGAAGGTTCCTTGTTCAGATCCCACTTTCATTTCATGCTGACCTACATTTGTACTCCGCTGACATCCCAGTGTTTATTGTGATGTATTCCCCTGAAGTGCCTTCCATTCTCCTTTCAGGGTGAAAGGGAACAGATTAGGCTGATGCTGGAGGTTTGTGGCACTCTGTGAGTGCCCTTAGCAGGAGTCCCATCAGTGTCACCAAGTGATGTGTGTGTGAAGTGAGCACCAGCCTGGCTGGCAAATGAAGCCTAATTAATGACCCCTCAGCCAGGCTGAAACCAAGCCCAAACCAGTGGGGATTAAGGAGAAAAATAAACTGTGCTGAAGTACTGCCTCGCTATTAGCCTTCATTTAGCAGAAAAAACACATTAGAATATTATTTTAATTGATGTATCCTAGTGAACTTCCACAGTCTTGAAAGAGAAACTGCGTAGCTGTCATCCCTTTGACAGTCTCTGGAAGTACATGGTGCCACTTTGGAAAATGTGTCCAATTCCCTTAAATCCTTTTCTGTCCTCTACACCCATAAATAATAATTCTTGCAGTCTCTGTGCAGACATACAATTTCTTCTGAAACAAAGGAAATTTTTTCCCCCCTTTTCTTAATCCGTTCATAGCTTCTCACTAAAATAATAATTGTCTGTATTGCTTTTATGAACAATATTAATGAATGTAGCAGGGCAAAATGAGAGTTACTCTGCAAAACATGTCAGGATTGGAATGAAAAGGATGAGCAGAAACGTCTGAAATCGTTTAGGGCTGAGCAAAGCATTCATTTTTGTTTGACTGTTTTTCTTTATAATTGCATAATTTAAAAAAAAATGACAACATGAAGAGGACTGTGCTGCTTTAACAGGAAACCTGGGGGCATTTTGCTCCTCTCTGAGAGCTGTGAGCAGCTGGTTCAGCCCAGCCTGAACTGGGAGCTGGAGAGAGCTGTCCCAGGTCTCGGGTACCCCACAGGGACACACAGGGACAGAGGTGACCGTGGTACATTTAGATCAGAGTAGCACAGTCACAGCGGGAGTAAACCATATGCAGGACTTGTAAAACATTTGAATAATCAAACTAATGAGCTGGAAGGCAGCAAAGACCATGCTTTCCTGCCTCTATTTTCCGATCTTTTGTTATGCACTCTGTCTTTTTCTACTTTGTCCAATAGAGTTGTTATATCCCAGGAGACTTCTGTAAATCATTTTAGGATTCCATTCAATAAGAAAACTTTTAATTGCAGTAAAAAGCTGCTTGGATTAAGAGTTTTAACATGAATCTCTCTACAAAATTTTTATTTCATCAGCAAGTTTGAACTACACTTGGAAAACCTGGTTTAAATAATCAGTAGGGAGCTTCTAAGTTTTTAAAGGAAGATTTTTTTCAACTGAAAATATTTGTGGAGTTCTCTAAATGACTTTCTTTTTTCTTTTACCATAATTTATTTCATATTAAGTTCTCAATTATTCATGTCTTATTATAAACTTGTAATTATTGACTGCTTGGGGCAGATTGAGGAGCAGCATTGATGGGTTGTGGAGAGGAAGCCATTTTCCTCTGGGTAAACTGGTAAAAATAGCTCATGGGAAACAAAACTTAAGGTCAACATGTAATTACTGAAGCACCAGTCAATTTACAGGAGGTTTACTTCATAAGAGCTCTGACACGGTTGTGTGAACTCCTTATAGTAGTAGAAAATGGGAGTAAAAAAGTGCTTTATGTGCAGTTTTTCTGGTATTTGCAATATTTAGCGTATTATGGTAATATCCATCTCTACAGGTGATAGTTTAGAAGAGGTGCTTTAGAGCCTATTGCAAATACATATTTTGTCTTTTTGTGAAACTTGCCTTGAATCCTGTTCTGGGGAGAACAGATCTATTTTTCCCCTAATCTGGTTCACATATTGGAAAAGTCACTTTGGTTTGCTTAGTCAATTTGTATGATTTTATTGCCTTTTACTTGCAGCAGTATTAGATGATAAAAAAACGTCCTAAGCCCCTAAGTTCTAAAAACATGTTTGAAGTTCTGAGCTTTCTGTTTGTTCCCACAGGGCCGTGTTCAGAAGCTGAACCCGTAACCGATGTGTCACACAGCGAGCCAGTCCAAGAGAGCCCTTTCCGTCCCCCTTGCCATTCCTTCTCCACTGTCTTCGATGAGGACAAGCCCATAGCCAGCAGTGGAACCTACAACTTGGACTTCGATAACATTGAGCTGGTCGATTCTCTCCATGCCTTAGGACCGAGCTCTGTAGAGCCCAAGAATCGTGACCCCAAAGCAAATGTCCGGAGGAAGTCCACGGATTCGGTCCCAGTTTCCAAATCCACGTTGTCTCGGTCTCTCAGCCTGCAGGCCAGTGATTTTGATGGAGCATCTTACCTTGGCAACAGTGACACATTAGCACCGTCAGCAGATGTGTATGGTACTGGTTCCAGCAGTGCTTCCAGTACCCTCAAGAGAACGAAAAAACCCAGACCAGCTTCCTTAAAAAAGAAGCAGTCTGCCAAAAAGCCTCTGGATGCTCCGCTGGTGAAGGAAACCCCACAAGAACCGCCTGAGCTTGACCAAGCAGCTTGTGAGGATAAAGCACCTGAGGTGAAGGCTGACCCAGCAAAGCCCGAATGTACTGAACCTTCCAAAATCTCTGCAGAGAAAGAGGAGGCCCCACCCGTGCCTGAAGGATCCGACCCTTCGGATCCGGACCGTTTTGAAGGAATTAGTGCATTTAGCTCCCGAGGCAGCAAGGTGCAGAACTCTCCCCCTGGCAGCAGGAAAACGCTACCTCTGACAGCGGCCCCCGAGGCCGTGGAGGTGACTCCGCCGGACACCGGGGGACAGGAGGACCCTCCCGTCAAGGGCGTTGCGGTGAGGCTGGAGTTCGATTATTCCGAGGAGAAAGGGGGGAGCGAGGACCAGCAGGAGAGCACTCCTCCCCCTCCCAAAAAAGCAGGGAAAAAGCCTGGTGCTAAAATGCCGCTACGGAGGCCAAAGACTAAAAAACCGGTGGAGAAGCTTGACAATGCTCCAACCACCCCGACCAAGTCACCCACTGACCCAAACGAAATCCCCATCACGAAAGGCTCTTACACTTTCGATATCGACAAGTGGGATGATCCCAATTTTAACCCCTTCTCATCCAGTACAAAAATGCAGGAATCGCCCAAACTGCCTCAGCAAACATACAGCTTTGAGCCAGACGTGTGTGAGGACTCCATTGACCCTTTCAAGTCTTCTTCTAAGATAGCCAGCTCGCCTTCCAAATCTCCAGCCTCCTTTGAGATACCAGCCAGTGCCAACGAGACGAATGGAACGGAAGGAGACAGCCTGAACAAACCTGCCAAGAAGAAGAAGACGCCATTAAAAACGTAAGTTAAAGGGCAGAGGTGTTTCTAGGATAGAAGCAGCACGTTCCTCCCCCCTTAGCACAGTTACACAGGATTTATATCTGAATGGAGAGAGGGAGGTGACTTCAGGTGTTGATGACCACAACTGTAGTCACACTGGGGGGCTGTTCCTGCTGTCAACCTGTTCCCTCAATAATTTGATATTTCCAGAACTACCAAGCCACATTAGGCAAGTGTATTTTTTAAGTCTTTGAGCTTAGTGTAGTTTTGAACTTGGTTAAATTGTAATTTTATCAGTTATGTACTCAGTTTTCTGTGACCTCGTTCTGGGGAGTTGATGCTGTTTAAGATGATCAAGTAATCACACTAGCACAGCTATTTTATGAATCATTGTTTGTGAGCGTGGGATGTGAAATAGTAAGGCAGTGACAAATCTCATATTGCAAACAGCAGGAAGATGGTTTCATCCAGTGACTTACGGTATTTTAAAGAAAATAACCTGAAACAGAAGAGTGCAGTACTGAAATACATTTTTTAAAATGTAGATACATGACTAAGAAATGTGGAAAAATTCCTTCTTATGAAAGAGCTTACAATTGTGCAGAAAGTTTAAAATCACCAAAACTGCTGTATGTTAGGGAAATACCCGGCTTTTAGACATGGGTGACAAATTCCAGGATAAATTTTCTATGTTTTTGTTTTTAGGTATTTGGTTAAAAGCCTCTGTGGCTGGTTGCTCATATGCATGTTGCTTTATCTGTTCAGATATGGTTATTTTGAGTTGGTGACCACTAAGTTATATCTGAAATTGATCTCCTGTGTGTACCTATAAGAAAGTATCTCAGTTCATGTTCTTTTATGGTTTAAATGGTACAGCTAGCTAATAAAAATGGGAGCACAAATTTTAAATGCCAATTTAAGATAAGAAGATAACATGGTTAATGTAAAGTAATACAAAAGCTGATCTCCTGTACAGGGTGAGATGGAGATTAATTCAGATTTTTCTGAATAGCCTCCTGCCTTCTAAACTTCTAATTCAAGTCCCTTGTCAGATTTGAAGAAGCTTATGCCTTTATTTTCTTACTAGAACTTAGGGATAATTTAGACCACTGTGTAGTTGTTTTCTTTGCCAAAGGAGCCTGTTTTTTCTGGTGTTGCTACTTTTTCAGGTTTACCTGAAACTTAGTGGTAAATGACACATGTTTGCCAAGCCTGCAGTCCAAACTGATTTGGTCCAAACCAGGGAGATTTAAAAGTCTGACAGCAGGAGAGGAACAATTTGAATCTTACAGGGGAGTGCAGAGGGGAGTTTTAATATCACCAGATCTTTAAGTTTTTGCAGGCAGCCAGAGTCTCCTTGTGTCTTCCAGTAGCTGGAGTTGACAGACCCCCAGATTGGGCCTCTTGGGTTCTCCCATCTGATTTGAATATTGGGAAGAATTCCAAAATTACTAATTTAGGGGCAAAATGAGTTTATAGAGAGTTTGCTAAGCCACATTTGTCCTTGAGAAAATCCATTGCAGGGAAACCCTGTCCTGGAATTACAAAGTTCAGTGCTGGTGTTATCACAGTAGGGAAGTGAAGCTTCCCAGCTCAGAGTTCACAGGTTCTTGGGTCAGGAGGGCTGCAGGAATTCCCAGCCCATGCTTGGCACTGCTTTCACTGGGTTGTGTGTTGCTCACTACAGCCCTGTAACCTACTTTTGCAAGTGGGTTGTTTTGTTGGTTTTTTTTTTACGAAGATGAGACTGCATGTTAATAACCCATTGCAGCCTGCAGCTATGGTACTTTCTAGAAGAAAATTACCTTGAGGCTTGAGAGGGAGTGCTAGGATAGGCAGTGGCAGGAGATTAGCACTGTTGAGGGGTGCAGAAATCAAACCCTATGGACCAATTTGAAAATGAGTTCCTCATGTGGAAAGGCAGTGATTTCTAGATTAGAGGTGAAGAAGCCAGGCATGAGTTTAAGCCTTTGCTGAGCTTGTACTGCTTTGAATCTGAGCCATGTGCTCAGTCTAACTTGTGTTAAATCAATAAAAATAAGCCATTTTTGTTCTTAAATGAATCTGCAGCAGTCCAAGCATTAACCTCCCTGTGAAAAGATAAGGTTTTTACAAGAGATGTGAGCTCGACACAAGTTGCTCTCTGGTCATCTACCTCAGTGCTGAGCTGCTTGGGGACTATCACATTGCTCAGGTGATGCTGAGCAAAGAGCAGCTGATGCTTCCCCAGTGCCAGCTCACAGTGATGAGTAAACATAGGTGGTTTATAGAGATACTGCTCTGGAAGCTCTTGGATGGCTGGAGGCTGTTTAGAAATGGAAGGTACCAGCTGTCATGAGCACTGCACGTGAGGAGAGACGAACAGAAGCTGCCAAGCTTATAAATAAATGAAAACTTCTCTTAGCCTGAGCTGTTTGGCAAGGTTTGCTTCTGCTTTGGGGGAAACCAGTTTGCTCTGTTAGAACACTAGGTTAGGTTTTGGAGAGAACCAAACCAGCTGAGATTTAAAGAAATGTCATTTTCTATCCTGACTTGGGTAAATGGTTTGAAATGGTCAAGTAGCTTTTTCTGTGCTGTCACAACACATCAGCAAACATGACAAAACCTGGAATAACTGTACCCTCTCCTTAAGCTTAGCTGCCATTCAAGAACAGTTTTGCATCTCGTATAGTAACAAATACTGTGTTTTGAAAAGCAAGCAGGTGGCCTCCATCAGGGAAGGCAAGGGCAGTTAGTATGTTGAAAGGAACTTAACTTGAAGGTGTCAGCTTTGAAAAATGTGTTTTGTAAGATGAAAGCATATCGAAAGTATAACATTGAACTAGAAAACCTTGAAGGACTTGATGAATGTTTTTTTTTTTCTCCTCGTGTATTTCACAATAAAAAGTAGGAGTTAAGATTATACAGGTAGAAAATATGCATGATCAGATTGCCTTAACACATTAACAGAATATTTGTAGGTTAATCTTTTTTGTCAGTTCCTTCTGTCTGTCTCTCTTTTCTTTGTCTTCTTTGTCTTAGGATGGTAGAAGATGTGATGTCTGTATGTTCTCTGTTGTAAGTAATTCTAAGCTAACAATTCAGATTTCCTCTTTGATTTATGGGCTTTTTAATTTTACTTATTTATTTTGCAGCATGATCAGTTATTATTCAGCATGAAGCTTTTATGTTAATGATTTCACTTCACTTGCACATATGAAAGCTATTTCAAGTAAGATGCCTGACTGTGAATGAGTTTGAGGAATCTGTTGCCTCATTATCTGTTGCCTATCAAAGAAGATCCTCATTTAAAAACTGCAGAGATTTTGTATCCTTGAGCTAAAATATGAAAGTTTTATTTTTACTGCTGAACAACATCGTACAATCAATTCTTGGTAAATACTGCATAAAGTGCTTGTCTTTCTTGAAGGAAAAAGTTATCCTAATTAATTCTGTCATTATAACTGGATAATTAATGGCATTGAACACACCAATATTCAGCTGCCCAATTTATTTTCCCCTCTAGATGTAGTATTGATTTACCCGCTGCCTATTGAAACCCACCATTAGAATTTCTGGTGTCAACCTTGCCATCATTGATTAGGGATGAGCTGGTGGGCAGGAATTTTTGCCACTGCATCTCAGTTCAGATATCAATGAATTTGCTGTGGTATTTTCCTCCCTGTTGTAGCCAGTAACATAAATGGTTTTGAATAATTTTGGCAATGTACATCAAGAGAACAGATAGGTAATTGGTTTATTCCTGGTTAGAAACTTTTTTTAGCCAATTGTGAATAAAGGCAACATTCATAATTATACACTATCATGACATAATGTATGTCCTTCATTCCTTTTGCTTGATTGAAACCTGTGGGATTTTGGGGAGGCTACAGTGTCTGTGCTCCAAGTCTGCACTGTGAGGTTTCAGGGGAACTGGAAGCAGAATTGCCATATTTCTTCTTGTATTTGTTTTTAAAAAGGTCTGTTGTGCCCATTTGTAATGACACAGCTCATTCTTGCATCTGGGGAGCAGCATTTGCCTCAGATGGTTTTATATAGTTCATCTAAAGCAAACCAGGTGTTTTTCTTCAGGTTTTTTGCGATCATTGGGGTGTAAGTTTATCACAGTTTAAATTTTCAGGTAAAAGTGGGGATTAGACCTAAGTTTGGGATGTGCAGCTGAAGCAGACAGCAGCTAAATCATTTCCACAGGGCCCTGGAGGGTGCCTGTGGTGGAGCAGGGATTTGAATTGCAGCCGAGCAGTGACTCTGCTCTGTGGATGTGTCAGGAGTTAGCATGAAAAATATGGCAATCCTGCTGTTCTCAGCTTTTGAGGGATCGAGGCCTGTTCCAAGTGCATGACAAAAATACATCCCCATGGCATGTTTCTCTGGGGTGCTGCTGCCTAATGGATGGGATTTTAATGCAGAAGGGCTTACAGAGGTTGCATTGTCTGTGGCTGTCTCTTGCTAAGTGTGAAATGACCTGATTCTTGCTGCCATTACCATTAACGGTTTGAACTTTATTTTCAGTGATACATTTAGGGTGAAAAAATCACCGAAAAGATCCCCACTATCAGATCCTCCTTCTCAGGTAAACTGCTCCCTTATTTCGATGTATGTAATTCGTGTTCTTAAAGGGGCAAAAAGAAGGAAATTTGATTAATTTAATTGTGGAATTGTATGTTTAATAACAGAAGATTTTTTGTTGTAGACTTATAATAATAGAGATTTTTGTAAGGAATATATGCATATGTCCAAGTATAGCACATTGGGCTATCACCATAAAACATTAACCTTTTGTCCTCTAAAAGTGTGTACACAGTATAGAGTAGATCAAGTATTTTCTCTGGGAATTCCAGTTAGAGCATTAGTAAATGTACTTTGGAAACCCCTGTGTTAAGATGGAGCAAGGATATGAATAAATATCTTCAGTCAGTTGTCTGAAAAATGAGACTATCACTATCCACCCTGGAATTTTTAGATTAAAAAGTAAGAAACTAAATGCACCAAATTGGTGGGCTGGGAGGGAAATAGAAATAAACCAAGTGGGCTGATCTACCAGGAACATGTGCTTGGATAGTTTGATTCCGTGTTGTAAACTGCTGGCAGGTGGTTTTCTTGGAAGAGAAGTTAACAAAAGCTGCTCTTCCACAAAGGCCTGACTGCTTTGATGTGGCACAGCTCCTTCCATGCTGCTGTTCCTCTTCCTGTTATCCATCCTGCCCTTTTATTTGTGCTGCTTGACAGGGTAGAAGTGAAGAAAGGGGAAAGGGTTCATGACCTCGTGGACCTGAGGGTTTGCTCCTATGAGGGAAGCCTAAAAAGTCAGTTTTGGCAGTCAGAGATTTCCAAAGTGATGGGTGATGTGTGCCACTTGTATCAAGTGCCTAAGAGATTTCAACAGCTCTGGATCTTCTTTCTTCCTTGTTATCAAAGCAGCTTTGCAATGCAAGTGTTTATCATCAAAGAGCTTAGTTACACTGGGAAAACTTGCTGCTGGTAGCGTCAGTATTTTCCATTAAGTATTCTATACGGCATTGCAGCAGAGATTATGGAATTAAAAAGATGGCTCTGGCAGTGCAAAGGAATTCAGAGGTTGAGCTGTTCCATGTGTGAGTGCAAGATAATGGAATTAATTGGCTCTTGTTTGCTGCAGGATCCTACTCCACTGCCAACTCCAGAAACACCTCCCGTCATCTCCACAGTGGTCCATGCCACGGATGAGGAGAAGCTGGCATCCTCCGTGACGGGCCAGAAGTGGACCTGCATGACTGTGGACCTGAACACGGACAAGCAGGACTACCCACAGCCCTCTGACCTGTCCACCTTCGTCAATGAGACCAAGTTCAGCTCCCCCACAGAGGGTACTGTGTGCTCCAGCCAGGGGGTGGTTGCTGAGACAGGGGGTTTGCTTTGGTCAGGGATGTTGGCCTGTGCTCTGCTGAATGCAGACCCTTATTAGGAAACCCTAAAGTGGAGCTCTCTGGGCTGTTCTGGGGGACATGGCAATTATGGGGAGCTGGATGGTAAGACCCCAGCAGTCTAGCCTTGAGTTTTCAGGAAAGAAAAGATGCTTAAAGGGAAATGAGAGGGCCCTTCAGAGAAAGGCTTTTGCTTCCTTTGTGTGACTAATTGTTCTTCCCCGTGAGCAGTGTGTTCTCTCAGTGCCTTCACAGGAAAATGATCCTGATACTGCTCCAGGGTCACTGAACTACTGATTCTGCCTGAGCCTGTTCCTTAACCTGCATGGGAAAAGGTCCCATGTTAAAATTCTGCTCTAATTTTCTGTATTGCAATAATACCCATACCATGGCATCTCTCTTCCAGCTTCCTGGGCTCCAAGTATCTTCATGCATAAAAGTGTCCAGGAAATCCCCTCTGTAAGATAGTTGCCATTCATATTTCCAGATAAAATTCCCTGCTAGGTCAGACTATTAAAGTTTTTCCTGCCATACCTTCCTATGAGCAGTTGAGAGCTAGAGCTGGAAGTTTCTGTTTAGAGAACTGCCATTCCAGGAAATTTGTGTGAGACAGAATTAAGAAAATTTGTGTGTGGCCTTCCTTGGGGCTACCAGAGGGAATTTTCCTTTGCAACATCTGCTCCAAAGGCAGATGTTCAGCTTTGTGGGTGGGAAGCATGTTTGAGTTGAACTTGGCTTAAACCTTTTCTTCTTGATCAGAATTCATTTTTTCCCCTCAACCATTCAGTCCGTGTCCCAGCCTACCATTAAATTTACTTTATACCATTTTGGGCTGGGTCTAAATTTATGCCTGATTAAGAATGGCTAAACTTTTAGGTCAAGGTGTTTGACATCAAAAAGCAACAACAATCACAGTGCTTTTCTTCATATGCATGTGCTTGTGTGCCCCGGGCTTTTTGGAAATCTGTTGAGTATTCCAGCAGGTAAGCATTTCAGTCTGGATGAATTCATTTGGCTTTATTGTCAAATTATAAAAATTCAGATATTGACTTCCTTGTATTTGTATTTTAAAAAATAACTTAAAGAGACACTTTTTAGAAAATAAGCCCCCCCTAAATCTGGGAAAATGGAAACTATGTGGAAGAAAATGGAACAAAAGAATAGTGAGAGACACTCTGAAACAATCATTCTAGCTTTCAAAGTGGGTAGAAGAATGTCAACAATGCTCCTAATTAAATGGTAATTGTCTTGTCTCATGTGTACTGCATGGTACAGTTGGGGTTTCAGATTACACACTCATTATAATCAACAATGCTTCCACTTTTCACATCTCTTAAAAATAGTAATATTTTTCCCTGTGACAGTCTTGCTGCTGCAGCTTTGAGAATTTTCTGAGTAATTTGAGGGCTGTTTCTCAGTGTAGATATTTTTACCTGTCCTGTGTAAGACACCCGTGTGTTACCCTGTAACCTGACACTGCTTCTGTAGGGATACAGCTCATCTCCTGAGTCAGCCAGTGCACCCAGCCCTCATCTGTTTCAGGCACTGCCTATAGCTGCCATTTTCCTGTTGCACAGACCCGAAATAAGCCGTAATTATTAGCAGAAAATTCTGATGTAATCTTGCAGCTATTTGTAGGAGGAGTTGGAGGACATCATTCAGTAAGTCTAATGTTGTACGTGTTTATAAAAGATAATTATCTTGCTTCGTGGGATATCCCAGGCTTTTCTGATTTTGAATGTGTAGAGATAACCAGAGCCTAAGATTTTGGAGCGGAGATGATGTCTGAGAGGAGAGGAGAGAGAGGAATTATGCTGGAGACTCCTGAGAGCAGTGAGGTGAAACAAACTGCATTTAGCCGGCCGCGTTATTCCTTTTGTTTCTACTTGGCCTCTTTCCATCTCTGTCCTGCCTCTTATTTTTTTTTTCCTTTTTTTTTTTTCTGTCAGCAATAGAGTTAAATCTGTGTTGTCCCAGCAGTCAGTTTGGATTGGGATTGCAGAGCTGCTGGCAGTGCTGCAGGCAGGTGGGGGATCCCTGTGGCTGTGCCAGCAGAGGACAGTGCCGGAACGTCTGCTGCCCCTGAGCCTGCCTGGACACTCAGGGATTGCTCTCTGGAGCATAAAGCTGCTCCATAAACGCTCCTGATGCACCTCACTGGGCTGTCTGTGGATAAATGAATGGGATACAGACTGGCAGTTTCTAAACACTTGCTGCTGTTACCTGGGATTTCAGCCTTTCTCCTGCAGTTCGCCTCCTCGTAGGGGGTTTGAATTCATCCTTCCAGTGTGGGTTTTGCTTTCACTGGGAAGAAAAGTGAATGAGAAAGGATGTTGCTGGTATCTGACACCAGGAGGTTGTCCATCTTGCCTGGCTCCCTATTACCATTAAAAACATACGGTGCTAGGAATTTAAATATGAGGAGCCTGCTATTACAGCTTTCTCTTCACTTACACGTTTTACTGGGAATATCCCCAACCAGTACTGAGGAAGTGTGGCTCTTCCTCTTCAGTGGTTGTTACAAAATATGTAACTTGTGGAATTACAGTCCTTGTGCAGTGCTTTTTATTAATGACAAACAAATTCAAGCATAGTAAAATCACACTGAGCCCTCTAAAACTTTTTTAATCAACGAAACAGGCAAGAGATAATCTTCAGGGTTTTTTGTTCTTAAACATCAAACATTTTAATGGTGGTTATCATCTTCCTAATGCAAGCCCTACTTTTACAACAGCTGCCCAAATCTAGAAGGATTTTAGCACATGATTTTATCATAATGCAAATGCTAGTGTGCATTTCCTTAGGATTTATTTATAGTGGAGATCAAATTATGCAAATGGTTTATTGAATTAAGTCACGGAAACAGAACAAAGTACATCATTTGGACAAATTAATTATGCTTTTAATTGTTAAATTAAGTTGTAATTGTGTGTAGTTTGCTTTTATTTGAGTTCATGATCTCTTTTCCTGTGTTAGATCTCTCTGCTTCTTTATCAGCTACTGGGTCTGGGAAGAAATCTGGTTATTCCCTCCAGTGTAACTGGGAGATTAGAAGCAGTAAAGAGAAGCAATAAGATTTGTATTTTTATTAAATTTTAGACCTAAGGGTCTTTGTAAATCTACCTGCCTTAGACTCCTTCCTCTGAAGACAAAATGTGAGAACAGCCCAATGAGCTGGGCTGGTATCTCACCCTGGTTCATGAACATTCAGGTATTTTAGGTATCTTCTTCATCAGTGATAGCACAGTAGTTGTTCTGAATTAAGAGTGTGATAAACATGGAAAAATAGAAATTAATTTGTCTCAACAGCTGTTAAAATATTTTTTAAAAGAAATTTGCATCAGCATTGCCATTTATTGAAAAAATGTGTTTTCTGTGATAATGTAACTTGATAGGGGAAAGTTATCTGTGCTTTGAAATTGCTCTGAAGCTTTCTTAATATTCTGGTCCCTGAGGCAAATTAAAAAGCTGATTTTTTTTCCTGGCAAGCTGATTTGCCTGAAATGTGTCAGGTTCACTGTTGAAAATGAGTGAATATTAATGCACCTTTTACTTTCTCTCTGTGTATTCTATTTTTAATATGTCATTGGAAAGTATTGAGCAGAGGAGGGAGTGGCCCTTGTCAATGAGAAGAGCTCTCATTTACTTCTGAAAAAAGTCATGTCATGGCATGTATTAACACCTGGGGTTTATTTTTGTTTCTGTTGCAGAATTGGAATATGGCAACTCATATGAAATAGAATATATGGAGAAAATAGGCTCCTCTATGCCTGTAAGTTCTCACCTCCATTTCCATTCATTTGCATTCCCTTGTCATAATATACTATCTGATAATGCCCTCAGCCTCACCACCCTTTAAATTAATTATAATGTGCCTGCAGCAGATTTGCAAAACCATTTCCTTGAAATTGGCATAACTGGGGTAAATTGCGTGTGCTTTGTTGTCTTGTGTCCTGTAAAGCTTGTTCCATTTTATGATTTTATTTCTAGGCTAGCATCATAGTAGTTTTTTCTGGAGATTCAAAACCAATGAGTATTTCCAGCAGTGCAGAGCTGTCTGCACCAACTGCTGACCTGTTTAAGGAATGGGGAGTAAAACTTGGAAGAAGCTGGAGGGAATCAGGAGAGAAACAGAATTAGTGTGAAGTTTAGAATGCAGCATTATACATTATCACTTGTTTCACCTTCTTTTTAATCCTGGATTTGATACTTGTCTGCATCCAGTGAGGGGATATCCACTGGGGATATTAGGAAAATCAGTCATGTGGTGCTTAACCAATGAGAATATTCAAAGGGTATTTTAGTAACACCCTCAGCCAAGAGATGCCTCCTGGCTGACAGAACCAGAAATCTGATTAACCCCAAACTGGGAGAAGAAGAGCCCCTACAAAGAGTGAACTGTTCAGGTTTTGTTCTTTAATGGTTTCTTCCTGGAAGGGTCCATCTCAGTATCAGCATTACAACCCTGTATTATTCGTTTTCTGTCAACTCATTTGCTCACTAAAGGCTTCAGTGACCTGAATTAGCTTTAATGGAGAATGGTTGAATTGCTTAATGAGTTTCTCTTTCCCTGTGGCCAGCAGGATGATAGCACCCCGAAGAAGCAGTCCCTGTACCTAATGTTTGATGCCCAGCAGGAGAGCCCAGTGAAATCACCTCCCATCAGGTTGTCTGACTCCACCACTCCCTGCTCAGGGTAGGTTGCTGCAGGAGGGTGTCAGAGGAGTGGGTTACCCTCAGAGCACGTACACAGGCACTTCTTCCTCTCCCTGCCTCTGTGCTGCCAAGTTTTTTGTTTAAAAATAGATTCCCATCTGTGTGCACATATGATGGAGAACAGAGGGCAAAGATACACAAGTTTCATGATGGAATAAGGACATGTATTTCTCCTTCATATTCTGACTAAATAGTCACAGTGACAACTGTTTTGCTGGACAGTGGCCTCCTACTTAAAGGTTTTGCCTCAGACACTGAGGTAATTTTCGTATTAATCTAGAAATCTGTTAATTGCAGTTTTTCGCTTGGCTTTTCCTGGATACATTTTCTGAACAAGGGCTCTTGTTCATAAGACCAGGATGTGGGAGTTGTGTTTACTTCCAATAATTTTGCTTGTCAAGGACATCTGTTCTTGTTAGTAAGAGCTGTGTTTTGGGAGACAGGGAGGTCACAACAAGAAAGGGGTAAAAAGGCAAGTGAGAAATACTGAAGAAATGTGACATTTCTGATGGAACTGGTTTTATTTTGATGTCTCCAGTGCATTGTTTTGAAAGGATATTGCATGAGATATAATGATGCAAAATTGAGTTGAAACAATGTGTGTATAAATATATTTATATATACACCCATAAAAGTGACAAAGAGGACTTGCTCAGCTGTTACCAGAAGCAGAATTGTGAAGGCCTTGTGCTCCACCCTGAAAACATGCACACAATCTTTTTCCAGGTCAAGTTATGAAGACCCTGAAGCCCAGCAGCCCTCTGGCATGAAAATTCCACACCCAGCTTCCCGAGTCCTGGCTGCCAGCCAAGAGGCACATTTACAGTCCCCTGACAAGGCCAAGCAGAAGGACCTGGAGCCCATGACTCTGGGAACAACTCCAGAGGCTATTGAAATCGTAAGTCCTGTGTGATAAGAGTTTGGGAATCATTTTGTATTTTGCTTTCAGCCCTAACAACTTGGGCAAAATCTCTGTTGCTTATTCAGCCTCCTCTTTACCCTTCAGACATCTCCTGAAGACTCCTTTGTCTCTGCTGATGCGCTTCTCAATAGGATATCTAAGAAAGCCTCAATATGTGATCAGCCTGAGTATCTAGATCCTGACCTAGCAGAAAAGAACCCCCCAGTATTTGCTCAGAAACTTCAGGTTTGTAGCAGAAATATAAATGTCACTTTTCTTTCTGTTTGTCCATACCCAGGCAAAGGAATGCTGTGCCTCATCTGAAAGGGGTGAAGGGGGCCTTGGAGGGGATGTGGAAAAGAATTAAAATAATTATTTAATTCTTTCCAAAGTAACTCTCCCCTTTCAAAGACTTGAGGAACAAAGATATTTTCATTTCACTCATGTAATTCATATAATACATAACCTCAAATTTCATCAACACCTATCCTGTACCTCTAATGTATGTATTTTCCAGAAGTCTTTTCAAAGCAATTTTTTTTAAGCTTGAACACAGGACTTGATGTATGGAGAGTTGTCTTGACACCTGGCCTTAGTAAATCTGTATATACAGATGCATTTTTTGAGATTCAGGACCTAATTCTGCTAAAATGAAAATCAGGCCTTATTTTTCTGGTAATTTCTCTAATGCAGAATTTGGCGTGGTTTCTTCTAGGAAAAGTAAATGGATCTGCAGAGCAGTTTTGTATGTCAGGACATCTTTTCTGCAATATTTACAGTGAAATTTTAAAACAGCAAAGGTTGAACTGAGACCAGCATGTAGCATAAATTCACATAAAATGGGAATGAAAGGAGAGGAGTCTGTGATAAAACAGCTTTAGCCTCAGAAAACATTTCTTTTACATGCAGTATTGTTCATATTGACCACCTAATAAAAATTACTTGTCTGTACAGTTACCTCAAAACTAACCAAACCCTGGAGTTTTGTGTCATTGTCCTCACCATGAGAGGAATCTGGGCCATTTGCCACCCAGGAATTGTCCGAATGACACCTTAAAATTTAACAATCCATTTTTAAAGTATGCCAAACACTTTTACCATGTTCTTACTACATTTTTTTCCCTGTGGGGGACTCCCCACCAAACCCTTTGACAGGAGGAGCTAGAGTTTGCAGCCATGAGGATAGAAGCGCTGAAGTTAGCCAGGCAGATTGCCCTCTCCTCTTTGCGCTCCAAGGTATCTGCTTTGTGCCTGCCCTGTGTGTGAGTGTGCACAGCCTGGGGAGCCGAGTGCTGCTTGTCCTGGGGCTCCCTGGGGGACACCAGCAGCATGCTGGCAGCAGAGCTGACACAGAAATGCTGTCACCCCACTCACACCCCAATTAACAACAGGCAAGAAGCAGCAGCAGCGTTCCTTCCAGCTGGAGATGGATTCTGCAGTGCAGGTTTGTCATTTCTCTGGAGCAAGATTTGTCCTAAAATATTTGATGATGAAGAATAACCAGGCCTGCTTTGGCCATAAGGACATTTTGTCTTCTGCTGGTATTTTCAGCTTGAAGTCAGACACCTTTGACCCTCAGTGTTTAGAAGTGAGGAATTCAGTCGACCTTGCCCTCAGGCATTTGAAGAAAGGGATTGCAGCAGGCTTGGAAGGGCTACAGAGCTCCCAAGGAAAAAAGGCCCCAAAACACAATGTGTCTTTATTCATAAAGAGCTAAATCTTGCCTTTTCATTGCTACTTCCAGGCCATGCTGGCTAGTTGTGCCTCAGAGTGATGCTTTGCACTGCTGTAGGGATGCACATGGAGCTCACTGTGTTTAGAAAGCCAAAAAAGTCATTCCATAAATGTTAGTGGCTTTCTTGGGAAAGGGTATCAGCTGAATGGGATGCTGAGGGGATGGCAATGTCCTGCCGCAGTGAGACATTTCATTCCAAATGAGGAGAATGTGCTGCTGACCTGTCCTTCTCCAGTGACCTCTTGTACTGTCCATTAATAAGTCAGCAGAAAGTCTTTTGCCCAGTCATAAATCGTCTTGGAGTTCATTGCATCACAACAGCGTTTGGGCTGGTTACGGGGGAGGATTTCTTGGTGCTTTAAAGGTCAGTTATTAATCAGCTACTTCATAAAAGTAAACATTTTTTTAAGGTTAACTGTACTCCTCTGAAAAACCAGTGATCATATTGATTTATTTCAGATACCTTAAATAGCCCACAAGCCACCTTGTTTCTGTTGTGCACAGACATTTACTGAGGTAAACACATTCCTCAGAGATTTAAGAGTATGTTAGAGTATGTGCTTACAATCTTTTATTTAATTAAGCAAAACATGCTGTTTTCATTAGAAGGACTCATCAAGCTGAAACCTCTAAGCTGTTCAGCATCATCAGAACATCTTGTTTCGTTGGAGCAAGTTTTGAGCTCCTTAGAAGTTAAAAATGGGGAATGGATTTCATGTGACTTTTTAGAAAATGTCATTAATCGGTGGAACAAAGATAACAAAATGATAAGCAGGGGTGAGGAGAGAAAACCAGGCAAAACTCCCCCCTCTGACAGAGAATTGGCAGAAGTTATTGATGATGACAGAGCCCCAGGTTGGTCCAGACACAGCAATGCTTGTAGACTGATACCATGGGTGTCATGTTAGGCTGGGAAGGACTTTTGTCCTTGCATAGCTTTGCTATTTCAGTGGGAGGTTGCTGGTTTTAAATTAGCCTATGGTGACACCCCTTGTGACCTACAGTGACTGGTGGCCTGGATTAAGTAGAACAGAAACCAGCAGATGACTGCAGTGACTTAAATTTGGATGCTCCTGGCAGAATTCCCTTCTGGATGGCTGGCCTCCATTCTTTTCTGAATGCTGTATAATTACATTTAACACTTACTAAACGATGACTGGATGGGTAACAAGAATAGGATGATAAATAAAGACAGAAGCACTTCTTGTGACAAATTATGTCACCTAAAATAAAGATCAAATATAAGCATTTTGTGCTAGCACTAGGAGTGAGAATGAAGATGTGCAGTTTGTTCTCAGGCAGAGAGGAGTTCTTTGGCCACTCCCAAATTTCTTAAATTTGACTTAAACAACAGCAGGAGCAGTCACCTACTTTTACCTGGCCAAGTATTTCTGTCTTCCAGTGTTGAGGTGAATTAACACTTTGCTGTTGAACAGTCTCCGTTTGGATGTTGTGAGATAATTTTTTAGTAGGTGCAGCTTGAGTGGGGTTTGTGTCCAGCACCCTGTGGATGCTGAGATGATGGAGAGGGTGCTGAGATCCAAGGAAAATAGAAACTGAAAGGAAAGGCATGGGCAAAAATGGGATTAGTGCATTATAGCTTTGTGGGCCTCTCATGGTAGTGGAGGAGGATTATTTCTTTCAAACAGCAATGCCATTGATTTTAACGAAACTTTACAGGCAGAAAACTTCTGCTTGGGTTTTCCTTGCCTTTCCATGTATTTTCAAGCACAAGTAGGTCTCACTTTGCCTGCACTGACCTGTGTGCTCACATATCAGTTAAAAGAGTCCATCATTCCATGCACACCCATGCAGCATTTCAGGGCTTGGAAAGGCCAGCCTCATTTTCAGCAGGGCTAAACACACATTCCTCCAACTGCTATGATAAAAACTAGTTTTCATTTTCATTCCATTTTTCTATTTTCTTCCTCTCTGCCCTCCTGGAAGTGAGATAACTGCAGCTGGTTAATAAATGTGCATTTGTTTCCCTTCTGGTCAGATATCTGGTTTCTGTGAAAGGTGCTGGGAAGAGAAGCATGTTGAGCTCTCAAATATTTACACTAAGATTGCAGTGACCTACATTTTATAGTAATTCCCCTGAAGACTCTAATCTTTCTGTGCAAGGTTTAGTGACTTACAAATCCCTGCACTGATTATCACCCCAATTAACTGCTTACCTTCTCAGCAATTAGGTGTTAAAGCATTATTATTGGGTTATTTTGGGTAATGCCATCATCCTGTTGGTCAGGTGCTGTTATTTTCTCGGGGTACGAATATTTTGCAGGCAATAAATAACAGCTACTGAGTTCTGCATCAGTTAGGAGGGTGTTTTCAGAGTTAGAGCAACACTGATTGGACCACTACCCCAAGCATTTCTGCTCAGTGGTTAAATTCCAGGAGGTTTTGATGCTTATTTTTGGCAATTTTAAGCTGTTCTGTATGTCGTTTTTGCTTTGTTTTGTACAATTTACTCAAATGCAAAGAGAACTAGAGAAAACATAACTGTATTAATGAGCTGTTGTGTACTATATAAAAATACCTGTAAGTATGGATTAAATACTCTAAATGTCTTCTTCTTTAGAAATTGTCATCCTCCCAGCAGTTACTTTGAAATGTTTTTGTATGAGGTTGAAAAAAGTTTGTGTTTCTTCTTGGCACAATGAATGTTTTCCAGCAATCTCTTTCTGAGATCCAGCAAATTAAGCTGCAGGAGGCTTTTGAAATGTGAGAGATGCAGTTCAACAGATCAATGGGAGGGGTGGCCTTTCTTTGGAGGACAGCTTTGGTGATCTAATGGCTCTTTTTTATCTCTCAGTTACTCCTGCCTTGTGATTAAGGAGGGACTAAAGTACTTTTTTTTTTTTAATATTTATGCATTTACAGAGGTGTCTGAGCTCCAGGTGTATTTCTTCCTGTGTAGTTGTGTTACATTGGGAGATACTTTTAGGAGCACAGGCTGTGCAGTTTTGACAGATCTCGGAATTCTTCTGGTGGGAAAAGCCACCTAGTCCGAGCTTGCACCTCCTAATTCTACTGGAATTTATCATTATTTTGGGTGTTCATGTTAAAGGTAGCAAAAATAAAGAAGGGATAGCCTGCTCCATAAATCCCAGAAGTAAGAATCAATTGACTCCCAGGTTTAAAATCAAAAAGTACCAAGCAAATTAGTGAAAGTCTCCTGTAAATGAAGGTGCAGTGAGGTGTTCTGTAAGTACTGTTTAGGTTATTGTTGCTCTAATTAAATTTTCTTGCCTAGTCTTTTAATGTTGTTAGTGTTTCTTCATGTTCTCTGCAGATGTGATCTCCAGAACATCTGGTCCTGTGTGCATTGTGTACAATTTTTACTACAGCTTCTTCAGTCAGGTGTGATACGAGAACTCACAAGGGATTACAGCAAAATTAGCAGTGGGTTTGGATGCTTTCTGTGATCCTGGGCAGTGTGAGAAGCACTGTGAGGAAGTGAATGTTTTATGGAATAGCATCTGGCAAAATTTCCTTTACCAGTGTTGAGACAAGAATATGTGATGTTGAAATTAATGAGGACTGAACCTTGATCCAGACATTATCTACTCCCTTTCACATTCTTGTGCTTCAGTCACTGGAGCGTGACTCTGCTATTTACTTCAAAAAAACCCCAAACGAAACAACTAAAACAAACCACAAAACTACAATAAAATACAAGAAGATAAATATTTTCTATATTTTCTCTTTTATGTAAAAAAATCCCATAATTGAAATACTCTTGATTAGTTCTCTTTATTACTGCAGATGAAGCCTAAAGACTTAGGTACAGCATTAGTGAACTTGAAGGAACAGAATACATTGTTTTAAGCACAAAGTTAATGAGTAAACTGGAAAAATACATCATCACCTTTTCAGCAGCAAGGAAATGCTACACCAGGAAAACAGGATGTGAATATCCAATTCCATCAGTGGATCAACCTGACTTTCCTCCCCACTCATGGTCCAGCCCTTGTCAGGGGAACTTAGCAGTGCCCAGAGAAGCTGTGGCTGCCCCTGAATCCCTGGAAATGTCCGAGGCCAGGCTGGACAGGACTTGGAGCAGCCTGGGACAGTGGAAGGTGTCCCTGCCCATGGCAGGGGTGGCACTGGATGGGCTTTAAGGTCTCTTCCAATCCAAACCATTCTTGGTTCTATGAACTGTCCTTTGTAATCTCAGTTTTCCTGTGCTGTAGCTCAGGTTGTTTGCATCAAGAGTTGTTTGTGAGACGTCTCCTGCATCTCAGCATCATGTTCCTGTTCTTTGCTCTCCTCATTTCACATGCTGCTCTCCCCTCTTTAATCTGGGCTGCTGACATGAGCAAAACTGACAGCTGCAAAAAAAGCCTCATTTAACTGACTAATCGCATGCTGGACACCAGTGGGGCAGCAGTGTCACCTGCATTTTCACACTTTTTCTGTGGTATTCTTTATGATAGATACCATGTATTGACAGGCCACACCTAAGAAAGCGAGCTGTCCTCTTGCTTCTGGTTTCTTGATTTATTTTTATGGAAGCAGAATTCCCCTTAACAAGCTTTCTGCCTTCAAATTGGATTCCTTCTGCTGATGTGCATTTCTCGTGGATGTTGTGGTGAAAAGCAGTACCTTTTCTAAGATAAGACCTTAAAATGTTGATGGCAAAGTGCTGTCTTTATTTTCTCTCCTTATAGGTAATATGATTCTCCTGGTGCTTCTTATAGATCTTAAATGTATATTTTATGATGGCTGAATTCAGAGCTCCCTGTGTTACCACTGTTGTAATTTAGAAGTGCATGAAACTCTGGTCCTAGCACCACACCCAGAAAACCCGTGAGCTCAACACCTATTTAATGGTTTGTTTCTTTGTATTTAAACAAACAAACACACAGAGAGAACCTGCTATCCCAGCAGATGTTTCCATCTCCAAAAGCGCGCTGTACTCCCGCATCGGCGCCTCAGACGCAGAAAGCACCACGGCTCTGCTCTACCCCCAGCAGGACTTGGACTCTGCACTGCGGCTCGCCAGAGCAGAGGTAACTGTTTCCCCAGCTTGGGAAAGGAAAAACCTGCCCCTTGTTGTTCCCTTCCTGCTTATTTTCTCTCAAATGCTTCATGTTGTGATCACTTGTTCTGTTCTTGGCACCATCCTCAGCCACGCTAAATTGAAAGGTGCTACACTGCAAGTTTTACTTGTTTTACTTGTTTTTCATATGTGAAAAGCTGATAGGATATAAAAACCAAATCTTTATGTTTTTAAACCTCAGGTGTACACTGTGCATCTTGACATTGCTATATAATTATATAAAAACGGTAAGCTGCTTGAAATAGGAATAAAATGATGTCTTTTACAAAGCTATGTATCATATTAGTGTGGCTAGCAATAGCAATGAAAAGATGGGTATAATCCAGTGGGGTATTTTGCCTTTGCTTTCTGTTTCAGATTGTGGCCAAGGAAAGGGAAGTATCTGAGTGGAAAGAGAAATACGAAGAAAGCAGAAGGGAAGTGATGGAAATGAGGTGGGTTATTAACTTGATCACTCTGTCAGAAAGCCTCATCTCAGCCTGTGGGTAGTACACAGAGTACCATGCTGGTACAGTTGTTCTGCTTAGCTGAATTTACTTCATTATTTTTAACTTCAGGCTTTGCATTGATCCTCAGCTGATACTTTGTCTTTTCTCTGTATGGTGGGCATGGCTGTTCAGGGTAATCATTGAAAACTTCTTTGTTGCTAATTTCATTCGCATCCTCAGAATACTGAGATAAGAGTGGTTTTACTCCAGGTTAATGTCAGGGAAGGATTACCTCTGGTTTGTGTGTGAATTCTCACTAGGATTGCATAGTGAGGTTCCTGTTGCAGACAGGATGAGTTGCCTGCAGAGCTGGCAGGGGGGTGCACATGCCAGTGTTAAATTCATTCTCCATAAGTGGTTTTGCTTGGAAAAAAGAAAGAATGTAGGGAAGAATGTTCAGGTTTGCAGATAGTTACGAGTAGTACAGGCTGCCTGCAGGACATCACAGTAAATGGTTGTTCAACAATAGAAATCAAACCAATGCCAGTAGAAAAGCATTTCTTGTAAAAGGAACCATTCTGGTCTACGAGTGTTGGCTTTTAAGGAGATTCTACACCCTTTTCTTTGAACTAAGATGATTTTTTAATTACTGCACACACTAAGATTGATTTTAGTGAAGCAATAGTTCTCTTGGCTTTTGCTCTCTTGTTCCCTTTGAGAGCTGACAGAAGGACCCCGAGCTTTTCGGTTTGTTCTGGTTGTATCTGTTCTATTTCTAGACCAGCCTGCCTCTGTTACATTAAATATCTGTGTACTGCAAAATGGTTTGACTTTCCTTTCCAGCCCAGGTCCTACCACTAGCAAGGATGACAACAAAATCCCTGTAGTGGATGATGTGAGCAGTGCTGCTCAAAGAAGCACTGATGCCTCCCATTCAGTCAGTTGAAAGGTTCAGCTTCGCTTTTTTTTTCAGTTGATAGGACCATAAGAAGGACAAAGCAATGAGCTTGGCCTGCTCATTGATCTGAATCTGAGAAAGCCATCAATTGCAAAAGAGAATGTATAAAATACTTCATGGAGTCTTTAAAGCTTATTATTTTCTACCTTCAAAAACTAGAAAAAATGGTCCCCCCTCTTAACTCACAAATAAAAAGAAACTGTCAGACTATTTTAGCATCCCTCCTTTAAGTAATAATTTATACAATCGCTTCTGAGACTGAATTTTCTTTCAAATCCCTTCTGTTCTAGCACCACCTTCTTCCCAAAATGAAGAGTTTTCAGTGGTTTAAAGCTAAACTCTGAATCTGTTTATGACCTACATGAGCAATTGCTTATATCCAGGAAAAATCTCCTTAGGGGAGGGAGAGTAGAAGGGAGCTGCAGTGCAGAGCTCCACCAACACTTGCATGGGTGCCAGGAATTGCACATGGCAGATTGGAGTAGCGGCAGCACAGGGCTCTGAGCCAAAGCATCTTAAGAAAAGCATCTGCAAAAGGCAAGGGCAGCCTCTTTATTTCTTTTTTGCCACCTCCCAGTGCCCAGCTGAGTTCTCTCACCTCCCTTGTGCTCTGTTGGGATGGGAGAACAAAGCCCTGGCATAGCCCTGAAATGCTTAATGAGGAGAAACAGAACGGAGTGGCTGCGAGCAGTCAAACCCAGGGAGCAAAACAAGGAGGGAACAGAATGAGGGATTGTGAGGAATGTCTCAGTGTGCAGCTCACACTCAAGTGTGCTGCTTGGTCTGTCCTGTGTCGGGGTGCACGTGTCTGCTGGCTGCCAGCGGGCACTGCCAGCCTTTTCCCTCATGGAAGGAGAGCCAGGGGTGACACAGAGCAGCTGGAACACTCTAGATCTGCACCTTCATTCTCCACACAGTCATTTGCTTGTGTGTGTCTCCACCCTCCATAAAGTCTGATTTGAAAAAAAAAAACAAAAACACAATAACCAAGCCAGATTTCCCACAGGCACGTGCCTGGAACGTGTGGATGAAAGGAAAAAAAATCTGGCTAATGTTGTCACAAAATGATAAATACGCATATGTGCACAAAGAAAGATTTCTCTTGGAAGTTTAAACATTCAAGCTGTCCATTTGTGGTAAATCAGAGATGCAGCAATGAGATACGACATAATGATAAGCAGGAAGTGAAGGGATTATTTAGAGTGACAAGCACAAAAGCATCACTTCCCAGAGAAGGAGAACCAATCCTCCTGTACCCATATTCTGCATGCTGTAGCTGGAATATCCTGAATTTGTCTAAATTTCCAGGAAAAGATCAGTTGGAGGAAATTCCACTCCAGAGAACAGAAGCTGAAATGAGAAGGTTTAATAATGCAGTAGCTATGTAAGACCTGAACCACAGTGTGCTGTATCATAATCCAAGAGTCTAACCAGAGGCAGGCAAGAAATATTTAATTGTGGTTATTTGGAGGTCTGATTGATTATGACTCTGTGAGGGGAGTCAAGCAGATGACCTCTGAGACCCTTTGTAGCCCTGGACTCTGGTGTTTTTATGCCTTACAAATATGCAGTCAGTGAATAGGCTGAGTGTCTCAAATATCAACATTTAAGCCTGTGTAATGTGTCAGCCTGGGGTTGAGATGTGCCCTCCCAAAGAGGAATGATGTGGCCGCATCCTTTGGTTCCCCAGCTGTAATGACCATTATTTGGGCTGCTGGACTGAAAGAGGCTTTTGACATGAATCTGGAGCAGATTCTTCCCTGGGAAGTGCTGCAGTGTTGTAATGTTGTATTCCTTACCCCAAGTACTCTGAGTCCTTGGCTTCCTTTTCTTGGATGATAAAACTTCCTAAAGGTGCCTTGTGTCACAAGGATATGACAAAGCTTTAAAATCCTCATTGCTTTCAGCAGGCTTTTGAGATAATCTGCTTTGGACATGAAACCAAACCCTTCCTTTTAGGGCAAAATCCTTGCTGTTATCTTTGCTCTCCAAAGTGTCATTTATGGTTGAAAGGAAAAATCCCAGTGCTCAGAGGCAGAGCCTCTGCTCCCTGAGTGCCCTGCAGGATCAGGGCAGGGGAGATGCTGCTGACCTTAGGGCCAGGTGGCCTTCTCAGGGCTCTATGATTCAGATTTTAGTCAGTTCTGGAATTACTGTAGTAGTTTTTTGGGAGCTCTGCAAGTTTCTCCTTTCCTCACTGACTTTTATCTCAGGATTTTCCACATCCTTACTGTAACCTCACCAACTGCAGCAGAGCTCTAAAAATGGAGCAAGTGAAAGCGAGTTTCAAAAGAAGTGTATTGCAACTCCAGTGAGCTGTTTTGAATATGCACTTCAGATGAGGTGTGGGGTAATTTTGTTTTTTGTAGACAGTCCTGAGTGGCTCATGAACCAAAGCACAGATCAAGCTAGTCTTTTCATTAGCTTTATTTGGCTCTGGGAAGGGATGGATCATCTTTCTAAATCACATTTAATCTGCTTATTTTGGCTAACCTCTTTTCAAGAAGGAAATTCAAAGCCTACCGTGAGTATACGAAATAAAACAGTCTTAAAAGTAGCATTTTGCCACCACTGCTTCAAAAAGAGATTTGGGAAATGGGATATGATGGATTTTGTGCTACATAGTTGAATGTTTTGATCTGTTCTTTTAAGTGGAAGTGAATCATTTAATCATGAGAAGATTCATTTAGAGGATGATATACATTTTGGATGGTAGCCAACACTACTCCTGTTAGGTTTACTTGCTACCAATTATAAGTTTACTTAAAGTTTATATTAAAAATAAGCCAACACAAATTTGGAGAAGAGGGGAGAAAGTAATGGAAAAATCAGGCTCTTTGTAATGCTAGAGTTAGGCCAGTGTGATTCTGTTTATAATCATGATGGGTGATGTTTCAAAAAAACAGAATCTGTTTCAAAGCAATCTCTTCTTCCTCCCCTCACTTTATTGACTTCCATGGAGAGTTAAAAATCAGGTGCAGTGTTAAAATTGTCGGGTTTCTTTGTTATTTGGCCAACAAAGAACATATAAAAGTGTGATGGGGTTCTGTGTCTCTTAAAAAGACCACAGTTCAGTTTCTGATGGTGTTATTTGCTGAGTAAGTGTGAGCAATGATGTTGTTTGCCAAAAGTTTTTCTTTTTTTTTTTCCCTCTTACAGAAAAATAGTTTCGGAATATGAGAAGACGATTGCTCAGATGATAGGTAGGTGTTCCTGCTGTGAAAGATGCTCCCTGGTTGAAGTCTGTGGGCTTCATTTTGATGCTGGCTGCATCTGCTGATGCTGCAGGGAATTGTGAATGCATCTGAGGACACCAGAAAAGGAAAAGTTCAGGGCCTCGTTTCACAGCCAGCAGCCCCCGGGCAGTTCAGGTAACACAGAGAGCTCAGGGCTTTCCCTTCTGCAGCAGGGTGAACTGACCCACAGGAAACAGGTTCAGATTCATGGGTTTCTCCAGGAGAGACTTTCGGTGACCTAAAAACCCCTTAGGCATCCTCTTGCAGCTGTTTAAGGGCAGATACCAAACTTAGCTCTTCGCAGCAACAGGGATTATCTGCACTAAGTGCATCGATCAGACCCAACCCGAGATTAACTCCAATCCCAGCTGGGAGGTTACCAGTGCCCAATCCACCCCCCAGTTATTTACTGACACAGGGGTCTGCTTTTAAGTCTCATTTATGACAAGTTTTGCCTCTCAGTAATTAAAAAACACCTTTGCTAACAAATAAACACCTTTCCCACAAATAAAAAAACTCTACCCTCAGTAGCACTTCAAGCCCAAAGGTTGCAGGGCTCGTGTGGTTTCTCAGCACAGGAGGTCTGGCCCCTGGGATGTGATTTTAAAGCCTCCTGTAAGATTTCTAAAGCTCCTTTTATTAGTCTGGCTGTAGAAAGCACTGGCTTGTGCTGCCTTGTACTGCTTCAGCTCGAGCTGTTTCCCAGAAAGGCAAAGTGCTGAGTGGAATTTTGGGATCTCCAAGGCCAAAGTTGCTCAGAAGAGCATCAGTGTCTGGTGCTTTTGCTGCCTTCCTGGATTTCTTGGCCATTGGGAAACGTCCCAGCCTCATTTCAAGTGAAGGCTAAAATGGACCTACAAATAAATTTTATGAGAATGACCACTATAACAAAAAAGTAATTAATGAAATCAATATAATAATGAATAATAAACACTAGTGATATGCCAGCCTACATTCTCTCTGCTGTTATGCCTCCATTCTCTTTTGTATGTACCACTGAGCCAATGTGCTGCCTTCTGACATGGTGTCTGTCATTGTCATCATGCAAATGTTCAAGTAGGAGTGACCAGAATATGCAAAGAACTTACTTCATTTAGGTTTACAGTGAACATACCCTGGTATGGCTTCCACCCTGAACCTGGCCAGTGCTATGGACACACAAAGGACCTGTCCTTTTTTCCCCAAGCTGTGCATACAGTTAACAACAGATGAATTTGAATTCTATCTTTGAGAAACAGATTTGAAAAAAAATCAGATTTTGAGACTTCAGAGGAACAGTAAAATACAGAATAGGAATCCTGAGGCAGAGGCACAGCCTTGGTGTACACAATACATTCCACCATTGCCACTTGCTCTTGTTGCAAAAAAGTGAAGGTTCAATAAGTATTGGGCCATTGACAACGAGTAAATAGACCTTTAAACTTCAGATTCAGAGTGTCAGAGCCTCTCAGATGCTCTACGGTGAGTTTCTAAGGGCTATGGCTATAAGTAATTTAATTTGCTGTCCGTTTGCAAAGGAACTGAACCAACAACAGCGACACAGAAAACATCCTTTCTGTGTTAATTAGAGCAGTATGCAAATCCTACAGCATGGTAATACGTTAAATGTGAGGCTTCTCTCTGCATTTAATGTAAATTTTTGATCTAATTGTCCCACTTTGTCATGCC
Source organism: Brachypodius melanocephalos (assembly GCA_013398615.1). Classification (NCBI taxonomy): domain Eukaryota; kingdom Metazoa; phylum Chordata; class Aves; order Passeriformes; family Pycnonotidae; genus Brachypodius; species Brachypodius melanocephalos. Next base: position 9,681,759 of record VZSR01000514.1, read on the forward strand.
ATTCCTTGTAAATTGCTGTCCCTTCTGATACAGGAATTCGCTCATCCAAATGCCTCATGTGGAGGAAAATATGTGTTTGTTATTTGCATGTACTTCAGTGACCTGTTATCCCAGTAATGCCTCAGTGCTTAAGCAGAATATGCATCTTAACAAAAGAGATGCCTGTGCTGTTTCTGTTTATCATTTAACCCTTCTGAACTATTTTTACAGCCCTGTTAGAAGGGCACTGCCCATAAACCAATTTCACCAATCCCTTTGATGAATATTCAGTGAGGTTGGTAGGTCCTGCTGAGCTTTTTGTAGGCTGGTGTGTGCATAATGAATACTGAAAATATCCCATATTAACAATATCTGTCTGCCTATGTTTGCTTCTAAAGGCACTGAAAAATGTGCATTGCAGTGATTGCCTTTGATTCCAAGGGCTGTGGAAGGTTTAGTATTTACTGTCATACATATATGGAACCCCAAATTACCCAGCCTAGCTGCTGTGATTACTTCATGGCACACTGTGCAGCCAGAGCTTGCAAGCTGTCAGCGTGGAGATCTCTGTTTAGTGTCACTTGATATATTTTTTACTGGTGCTTTGTCTTTTTTTCCTATTTTTTCTCATACTTACCTCAACCCCTAACACATTTTAGTTTACACTGAGGAGTGGGGGAGAGGAAAGACCAGGCTGTGCTGCTGCTTTGTGCTTGGTGCCCATGTTTGCTGTGACAGCCAGGGAGCAGAGCCTGGGTGACCCCAGTGTTCCCACCCTCCACACAGCTGGGTCACAGCCAAAATCCCCACCCCAATTCCTTTTCACTGACAAGTTTCTAATGTTGGTTTGTTTTTTTGGTTTTCTTCCTGTTAAAAATGTATCCTTATACTTTACATTTTGAATACATTATGAAATTCTCCTTGTGAAGAACAAACAGATGTTATGCTTTGTGCATTACAGGTTGTTGCATTACTTATTTGCTGCTTTCCTAACAATTCCCGATTTTTCTATTTTGCTTCCGTTTTCGTTGCTTCTTGCTATTTGCTTGCAAAAACAAAACAGGCAAGCCTGGTAAGTAAAGCTTTTCATCAACTTTCACACCAGCATTTTGCATCTTTAGTTTCTTCTGCTTTTGTTCTCTGTTTGCTGCATTCCCATTAAGTCATGTGAGTAGTTGTGAGCTGAGCCTGAAAGAGGATCTGCCGTGGTGCTGCTCTGATTCTGTCAATTTGGATAGTGTTAGTCCTGAGCATACTGCTGTTATTGTTGGTGAGCCCTGGGCAGAGTGTTCTGCAGACGTGGAAGTCATTTAATTCAAATATTTTGATCACATAACCTCATAAACGTATTTAGAATTAAGGACGTGTAACCACTTATCTAAGAATTGACTGGCAGACTGTTACCAGCACATTCTATTGCATCTAAATCATAGTCTTAGAAAATAGAAAGTTCCTTCCAACCTAAACCATTATATGATTTTATGAAAATACCACATAAAACTCTAGTCCCCCTCCAGACAAGTGTCTGCATTTTATTGTATTTAACCACTTTAGTTTGGTGGATCGCTTGGAGGGCCCTTGGAGTGACCTGGTCTAGTGGTGGAACTCAATGAGCTTTAAGGTACCTTCCAGCCCAAACCATTCTGTGATTCTGTAGCATTTGCCCCAGTTTCCCATGAGTGAGTTTAGGTGGTGCTGGGGATTGAGTGTTGGAGGAGCTGATCCAGCTGAGCAGAGAGGAGGGCCTGCGATGTGTGTGAGGAAGAGGAGGAGCTCAGTAGTTGTGAAGGAGTGTGACATGGATTATAAACTTCCTGATTACCCTGGAAACAAAAAAGGAAGATGCTAAAATACCTCAGACAGCAGTCTCACAAAAAGTAGGGATGTGACATTAAATCCATTAAAGTGTTTTGGATGATCTTTCAAAGGGATCTCTTGCCCTGCCTGGAGCTGCAGTGACAGAAGTGTTGCCAGAGATCAGGATCCTGCCAGGAAGGGGTTTGGAATTATCCAGGCAGGATGTAATCTCCAGCATGATTAAACAAATCTAGTGCTGGAACACAAGGAGACAGCCTCTGAGGTTTAGAAAAATAAACAAAACACAACAAAAGCTTTTTTATTTTCATTAAGAACACAAAAGAACACAAATTTCGCTAAGAATTAGTTTTGACAGTACAGGGGAATACAGGGTGTCTCTAAGAAAGCAAAACAGAAAAGAATGTTTATTTTTAATAAAATGTTCAATATATCCAAGTGATGTTGTATTACAGGACGCTGGGCTTCTTTGCCATGTCAAAGGTGTTTATTCACAAGTAAAATAAAGGAGTTACAGGCAAGTCCTGAGAATTTCTCTGGTTCTTTTGCTCTTCTGTATCACACAGAGCAAAATAAGCTCAGGTCAGGCTCTGCCCCAGCCAGGTGCTGTCAGGGGTAAGCAGAGGAGCTCAGGAGCTGATGCGCAGCGTGCCATCATCCTTGCTCTGGCCTTGGTCAGGGCAGCAAAAAAGTATATTTCTTGGATGGATTGTACAAAAGGAAGAGATTAATTTCAGTTTGAGAATTGACAGTATCAGCTTTGGCATTTTGGAGCTGACCAGCACTATAAATAATTCAGAAGAAATCTTCTATTCAAATAAAACCCCAAACTTGTTTAGTTCTTTATGTTTCCAAATATAAAGGCCTGAATGAAAAGTTGTACATTGTAAAATGCTCCATTTTTTTCCACAGGAGAACTTTTTACCTTATTTTAGTTCCTAAAAAAATTTCCTAAGGAAAATGGTAATATATAACTGCTGTGTTTTGTGGGTGGGTTTTCCTTCCAGTATCGTTCAAAGCAGCCCTTAAAACATGGACACAAGAATCATAGTTTAGGATGTGAAGGAAACAATGCAGCATTTTAGAAGACAATGCCAGACCTTTTCTTCCAGTGTTATGTGAATATTCTAACTCATTATGAGGTCAATTCCCTTGAAAATTATTCCTCCATATGGATTTGTATTCCTGTTACATTCTTCCCACCGTCCCTGGCTCAAGTTTAACTATACACAGGAGGAGCTTGGCAGATGTTTTTTGCAGGTTTTTTTACACTTAGAAGTCTGTCTACTGTTAGATTTCCTTTCTGCCCCTTGCTCCAGTAATCCTGAGAGCTGGTAAAACCCTGCTTTTCCAAGGGAAGAATTGGAGTTGAATTCCACTGAACAAAGAGCCTTTTTTGTGAAGGATTAGAAGATTCCAGGGGATGACAGGCATTTACCAGCAATGGCAAATAATTTGTGGCCAGTGCTAGGGATGTGCATAAATGTCCTTTCCTTCAACTAGTGCATCTTCAGGCAAATGGGAAGTCCAACACCTGCCTTTTCATGGGAACAGCTGAGTTCAGAATGAAGAAATCATCAGTACAGAGATACATTCACATTTTCCCCCAACATCAAAATATTTACGTGTCACTGTATGTAGCAACTGTTTTCCAAAACAGGCTTGTGTCTTTAGATAAATCTGACTTTTCTGGATCCTGTAAACTTACTAAATACACAAATACGGCAGAGTGTAGTAGAAACTGTAGATTGATAGTGAAATCAGTGGACTTACTCCTGTTACCCTTCTGAAAACCTCTCTTTTCCCTACCCCTCTTCTTTCAGAGGATGAACAGAGAGAGAAATCTGTCTCCCACCACACTGTTCAGCAGCTCATAGTGGAGAAGGAGCAAGCTCTGGCTGATCTGAACTCAGTGGAGAAATCCCTGGCAGATCTTTTCAGGAGATATGAGAAGATGAAAGAGGTCCTGGAGGGATTTCGGAAGGTGAGTCAGGTTAACATCTCCTCTAAAGAGCAGAGCTGAGCAGATTCTGTGCACCAGAATGTGCTGTGCTGCTGGACAGAAGGCAGGACTTGTGTTTCCAGCTAATTCCTGATGTCCTACATGACAGAGCATAATCCTCAGGTAAAGGATTGCAGCCAGCTATCAAATGCAAGCAGAAAAACTGTAAAGCTCTTTGCATTATGTAATATTCTCCTTCAGGTGGCCTCTGTGGGGGTGTCAGTGTTGGACTGCAACCCTTTAGACAGCTGTGGGTGACTCCCACAAACAGGTGCCTGTCCTGCATTTGAACCTCTTGGATTAAATCTGATGTCATCTTCTCTCTTAAGAATGAAGAAGTGTTGAAGAAATGTGCACAGGAATATTTGTCACGAGTAAAGAAAGAAGAGCAGAGGTATCAGGCGCTCAAAATTCACGCTGAGGAAAAACTGGACAGGTAATTGAGCCATGGATTCACAGAATGGTTTGGAGGGGATCTTAAAACCATCTTGTTCCATTCCCTGCCGTGGGCAGGGACACCTTCCACTGTGCCAAGTTGCCCCAAACCCTGTCCAGCCTGGCCTTGGACACTTCCAGGGCTGATGTATGGATTGTTCACGTGTTTTCAGGAGTTCATGCTGCAGAAGGGTTCCTTCTCATGGCTGGACCTCACATCCCAAATTGATCCTGCAATATGCAAAGCACAGGCTGCTCTGTGATAGAGGGTGGAAATAAATGCAATAATGAGAATTTCTGCAATGTGCTGGTGTTTCTTCCAGCTCCTGACCATACAGAACACCTTAAATTTCTATATTTAGCTAATGTCTTTGTGTTTGTTTAATGTGTTTTCATGGGAGGATCAAGAAAGAAGTCACTAGCCAGTTTCTTTTTTCTAGATTTCCATGTAATGACCACTTAAACCTTTCTAGGAATCATGTTCAGGACTCATAGTACAATCCCCTGAACTGGAGATCAGGTTTGGAAACTGCCATAAAACACTTCTACCTGAGTCATATTTGTGACCCCAGCAGAGATCCCTGAGAGAAGCATGAAGGGAGCAACACAGACAGTAAAAAAGGACCCTGCAGCCCCTGCTGAGCAAGAGAGGGAGTTGTGAAAAGTCTTTAGGAACAAGTCTCAGAATATACCCGAGATGTGCAGAGGGCAGCCCTGCCCTCTTCCCCCATTTGTTAAGGTGCTGTCCACCTTTGGGCACCTTCTGCCCTTTCCTGTAGAGAACCTGATGTGACCAAACCCTGTGTTTTTGGCAGAGCCAATGCTGAAATTGCACAAGTGAGAGGCAAGGCCCAGCAGGAGCAGGCAGCGTACCAGGCCAGCCTTCGGAAGGAGCAGCTCAAAGTGGATGCCTTGGAGAGAACACTGGAACAAAAGGTAAATCAGAAGTCTGCTCTCCCCAGAGCCAGGCTCTGCCTGAGGATTGTCCTGCAGTTCCCTGGCCCTGGGGACAGCAGCATTCCCCAAATTTTAAGGCTAAACCCCTGTGTGCACAGCTGGACCCAGGTTTGATTTGAGCCCGAGTGTTTGGGACCAGAGCTCAGGGTGCACCTCTGCAGCCCAGGCCTTGGTTTGCTTCAGTCCTCAGGTTTCAGATCTTGCTTTAGTTTTTCTCTCAGGTTCTGTTTCCCTTTTTAGTGCTAGCTGTAATTCCAATGCTAATTCCAAAGTGTCTGTAGGAAATGCCTATTTATATCTCTGTGTTCTCGAGCTCAGCCAAGGGAGCTTGCTTTGGCACAGAACAGCTCGTCCTTGCTTGCAGCTCTGCAAGGCAGGGTGAAAATAATGAGAAAAATAGAAAAGTGCAGCCTAGAAACAAAATTCCACTATGTGTTATTGTAGTGTGCTGGGAATGACTGCTATGAAGCTGTCTGCTTTTGTGCTAAATTTGATTTATTAAAACTGGAGGAGCTGTATTTGGAACAAAGGAAGCATTTATTTGAATGCATGTAGCTGTACTATGAATGTGAACACTTACTTGTGCTATATATGCACATATATCTACATGTGTAGATCTGTTCTCAGCATTGGAGAAAAGTTAATTTTCCCACACCTCTCCCACGAGTTAGATACAATTAAAAAAAAAAAACAAACCTCATCTTAATGCAGCAATCCTTTTCACAATGCTTCATATTTTATTTTCCAGAATAAAGAGATAGAAGAATTAACAAAGATTTGTGATGAACTGATTGCCAAAATGGGGAAAAGCTAACTTTTAACCAAATTTCTGGACTTCGATATTGAGTGCAATATGACCATTGGCACACTGATGTCCATACATTTATGTGGACAGGTTATATTTTCACTTTTTCGTATGCACTACTGTATTTTCTTTCTAAATAAAGTTGATTTAATTGTATGCAGTACTAAGATGACTATCAGAATTTCTTGCTATTGTTTGCATTTTCATAGTATAATTCATAGCAAGTTGATCTCAAAGTTCCTGTATCAGGGAGATTGTCAAGTTCTCTAAGAAATTACAAATTGCTGATCCTAGCCTTCCCTTTGTACATGAGTTCCCATGTTGGATGTCTTTTGGATTTAATATAAACATGTATTACTTGCATGGGGACTCTTGCCTTAAGGAATGTAAACTTTATCTGCATTTGCTGATTTGTAAAATAAAACTAAAAAGAAAAAAAAAAAGAAAAAAAAGGAAAATGCATGTCACAAATGAAATTCTCTATTGTAAATAAATTTTTTCGTTGGAAGTTGAAGATAAGTATGGCTCTGTTTTGTGTCCTTCACTTGCTTATTTCAGCACCACATGCTCTTGGGAATTAATTCCTCCACAGAAAGCACTTCATGGGTCACTGCTTGGAATACTTTGTGGGTCACAAGAGTCTGCTGCTTATGTGCACATATCTAGGTCTATATCTTACTGTCTCTCTAAATATATATATATGTGTGTGTGTGTTGGATTTGGACCACTCAAGTCTCTAGCATAGGCTTAATCCTCCAAAATATTTAATGCTCTGACCCTGATCCAGCAAATCCCATGGGCAAATGTAATGAGGCTGTTGGAGGAGTCGGAGGCTGTGGCATGTGGTGACAGGATGGTTTTTAAGCATGTCTGGCACTGAAAGGTGAATACATTTCGTGCTCCTGGAAGAATTTGCCTGCAGGGCTGGTGGAGATGAGGTTGGTGTGATCAGAGGTGCGGCCAGAATAAGCTCGATAAGTAGCACTCTCGAACACCTCTTTATCCTGTAAGTTATCCTCTGCACAGGATTAGGGATGTAGGAGAAGCATTAAGGCTCTAATAGCAAACAAACTGCTTTCTTTGGCTAATGGTGCATCTCTTGGATCTCCATGATGTGGACAGTCTTCAGCCTGGTTCTCGTCAGCTCCCTTTTTTTCCTCAAAAGTAAGTCATCTCCTTTTTCTTTCCTTTTTTAACTTCATTTGCATTTCCTACCTCAGGCGTGGCTGAGCCTCTTTGCTGTTTGGGCTCCTCTCCTGGGTTGGGTTGATTCCAGGTCTCACTTTGTGTGTGTGGTTAGCAGCACAGAACTGCACCTCTGTAAAGATAAATGTGTGTGCTAGCACATTCAGATGTCCCCACTGATAGCAAGGGTGGGATTTCTGCTCTGCAAGCTTCAAGTGTGATATTTTAAATATCTTTCAAATTCATGTTTGCCTTTGAAAATACATGTAGTTTGAGGCAAGGAAAAGAAAGAGAATTGAGTTCTGGTTGTAATGTTTAAACAAGAGCAAAACTCAAGATACACTGTTATGTTTTCCAGCTGAATCGATACTTTAGGAGAAAAGGAAAATTGGATCATTGTAAGTTTTATGAGTATACAGTTTGCTTTTTCGTAGTACTGAGGACTAAAGATGATGATGAAGTGGGGGGAAAAACAGCATGTGGGCTCTGCTCTGAAAATATTACAAGAAGATATGGATGCAGTTACAGAACATCAAATGTTTCTTGTATTATTTTATTTCTTGTATTAAATGTTTCTTGTATTATATTCCTACAAGAAGATAGGGATGTAGTTACAGAACATCAAATGTTTCTTGTATTATTTGAAGTGCAGATTATAACAACTAAACAATCTGTTGATTATTTTTATTGTTTGTTGATATTTTTTACTATTATTTAATGATCAGTATCTGAACCATTTCTAAAAAAGAAATCTTGATAAGATTTGCAGAATCTTTGGATTTTCCGAAACTTTCTTACGGTTTCTTTATGTGTGCTCGAAACCGTACTAGAAAGACTGATACTTTTAAATACTTATTGCAAACTCTAAGTGGTCTCTTCTCCCTTCACCCAGGTGAAGCACTGCAGTGTTACACCTGTGTAGGTTCTAGTGATGATGACTGCAACAGACAAGGAAGTCAGCAGTGTCCAGGCCATGCAGATGCGTGTGCAGTCATCAGAGGACAAGCAAGTAAGTGTCACAGATGTGTCAAACTTGTTACATTTGCCAGAAAAAGAGTAATCAGTGTTGGAAAGAGAAGAGTGCTTAAGTTAAGGAGAAAACCAAAAGCAAATTACTCCTCTCAAAATAAACCCCATTAATGAATCTCAATCCTAATTTTGTTGACACAGAATCCCAAACTGGGAATGGTTTGTCGCTGTGCCACCGTGAGCTGCATCCACTCTGTGTGAAAGAAGCATTTTAAGTATTACCCACTTTTTACTTAAGTGACTGAGCTGGAAATTAGGATGGAAAAGAAGCTAATGAGCCACTTCACTTGGGTACCTCCAAAGACATTTAAGCTGCACCAGTTGCCTCTAAGATAGATTAGAATTATTTAAGTGGGAGCTTGCTGGTGTGCTGCTGTGGTCATATTCATTAATCTGTGAGGAGCAGCCACACCCGAGGTTGTTGCTCAGTGCTGGCAGGTCAGGCTGGTGCTGAGGGGGTGCAGTGGGGGCAGGTGGCCATTGGCAGCCCCTGTGGGCTCACTGTGGCTCTGTTCCAGGTGGCATCATGAAGTCCTGCTCGTTCAGGTCCTTCTGCGAGCGGGCGAGGAGGGACGGAGCGCGGGCGCCCGGGGTGAGCGTGCACTGCTGCTACTCCAACAACTGCAACGCCAAGAGCCTGGCTCCCAGGGTCACCAGCTCCAGCAGCTACTTCTGCCTCCTCATCTTCACACTGCTCTGCCACCCCTTGGTGAAGCTGACATGAGGGGGAAAAAGAAAAAAAAAAAAAAAAAAAAGAGTATATCGAAGCAACAACTCTGCCTTCTTAGCAAGAGATGATAATATTTCCTAATCATGCTCCACCGTACCATATATCTCACTAGGCAAAAAGCTGTAGGAAGACCTGACAGACATTTAGATAAAAATTGTTTCATCTGCTAAATAGGTCTTGATCTCTGTGTAAGAAACTGTTGTTTATCCTGAGGGGTTGATTGTGCGAATATGTAACATTTTTCTGCAATTTAGATAAGGAGAAATCTTTGCTGAAGGTAGCCTGGTACTAAGGTAAAGGGCAAATGTCTGCCAAATGCTGTTTACTGTTGGCAGACATTCAAAAGCAAGCTAAAATTTTCAAGCATAGAGTGACTGAAAATTCTAGCAAGCAAGTTTAATCTTTCAGAGAGCATTGGCGTACTGGACAAAGCCAGGAAACTTGAAATGCAGATGATTTAGTATTAATACAAACTGGTAAGAGAAGGTCATGAAGAGAATAATGCATGGAGGTGAGGTGTATTGTATATGATAGATTCCTGGCAGGGGGGCTGGAACTGGATGGTCTTTAAGATCCCTTCCAACCCAAACCATTCAATGCTCCTATGCTTCTATGAGTATTTCCTTAGAAAAAAATTCCAGTCTTCTCTTTTCTGGTCCTTTGAGAATCTTACCACAGCATCAGAAGAAAAAGAAAAAAGAAGAGTTCGGAAGTTGTTTTTGAACTGGTACTCCATCCAGAGATTGGCTCAATCTGTCTCCCCTGCTGGTTTTAAAAACAAGTGATTAATCCCTGTCTTGTAGGCAAATTAAAACTTGAGTTTATAATTCTTCCTGAGGTTTTAGTTTTGTAGATAATTCTCCACTATCCTAAACTGCAGTCTTTGAGAGTAAGAGTGTATGTATCTATACATATCTCACCGTTCAGTGATGTGATTGAGTTGAGGTGGTTTATGTATCATTTTCATTTTGCAAATTGAATGAAATTACTTGAAGGTCTTTAGAGGCGTAAGGGACTAAATCAATATTTTTAAGAAACCCATTCATGGCAGTTTTACCAAGTAAATGATCCAGAAAGGGTCACATAGTAGAAGGCGTTGTGCATCACTACCTCCTTTGACCCAAAACTCAGAGCACTAGGCAAGCAGATGATTTTAATGTAGATTTTAATGTCCAGCTGTGATGATCTGGTCCAACCCCTGGCCCACAACATGCACAGGATTGGCTTAAAGTCCAGCTGGTGTAACTGAAGTAGAGGTGGTCTTTCCAGTTCAAGTTTTGCTAGGTCTACTTCCCTTTCCAGTTCTAGCTTGAGTTGCCTAGTAGGAAAAAAGTTAGATCATCAAATTTATGGAACTCACGAAATATGTGGCAAAGTAGTTTTTCCCCTAGCTTTATGTTGTGGCTTTTTTTAGTATAATTCTTTGACAAATCAGTTCCAGGCAGTGTGTAGTAGAATTCTTCACATTGACCAAAATTCTATTAAGGTTGCAAACTCTAGAGAGCTGTTTCAAGGTCAATGAGTGAACCCTCCCTATAGAGTGTAACCCTTTGCCTGCCTTGTAGCTGTTGCCTGTCTCAGGGGCCAAGCTGTCTCCTTGTTTTACTGTGCTCTTTTGCCAGTGTGGATCCTTCCATCATCTCATGTAAATTGTGGCTATAGACTGGATTCTCCTGGGGTTTTGTTCAGGTGGGCTCAGACAAGGCAGTTTGGTCTATTTTTAGTCTCTAGGCACCAGTCTGATAAAGTTGTTAAATATAAAGATTGCAACAATGCAGCAGATCTTGGCTGAGAATGTTAATTTGGACTTCTCATCTGTATAAAAATCACTTAAATTGGTGTAAGTATTTTTTCATTTCATTCTCAGCTTGAAGCCGTTCCTTCAATCTCTTCTGCTACAGGAAGCAGATATTGATTATATCTTTATCTTCGTATGGTTCTGTAATGATAAATCTGTATTGAATGTAATCTCTGTGTATGCTCAGTGCATTTCCTTAATGAGAAAATAAATTACATGCAATGGCTGACATTGTCTCTTGGTAAACACAACTGCTTCTTTTAATTGGGATTTCCAGCTGCATCTGGCACTCTTGTTTTCCTGCAGGAATCCTGTTGGGCTTTGTTGGGTTTTTTTGTTTTGTTTTAATGTGGGATATATTTCTTAAATCTGTTGGATAAAATAGTGGCTGTTGGTAGTGTTCTTGCTGCTATATTTCCATGGTAAAATAAGAAGGTAAATCTCTATCCTCTTGACAAACACCATCTGTCATTCCTGATGGCAGCCAGGACTGGGATCTTCAGGCAGCTCCCACCGCCTCCATCCCATCCTGCCTCCCATCTCATCACGGGCCCTGCTTTGCTTTTCACAGCAAAAAAAAAGGCATTTTTCCTGCCCAATTCTGACCCTGAAGTGTAGCCTGCCTGTGGATATCTAGGAAGGATTTACCACTTTTGTGGATTGGTGTTTCAGAGCAGTTTCCTGACAGTTCTTGGCATAAGCGTTAGCAGGAAGACAAGCACAGAGAAAAAAAGAAGAAAACCAAGCAAAACAGAAGAAATATTTTTAAAGATCCATTAAAAATGCAGAAAATATTTTCAAGCTTTTATTGCCATGACTGTGCAGAGCTATTCCCAGTCACAGGTGCAATAGAAAGTTGTTTTGAGGTCAATTCCTGCTGCACCCACAGACTCCTTCTCCCTTAATGTCAACAGCACAGAGGCTGGTGAAATACTTTCTGCTGCAACTCAAAATTACAGGATTTGTTTTTCATCTCTTCCATCAGCTGGATTTATGTAGTGGCTCAGCTTGGTAAGTGCTGGGTTTCAGTGTAACTCTGCCCTCTTACCTTCAAGGAAGGATCTCCAAAGAGATTCGTTATTTCTAAGTGAGAGAAACTCTCAGCTATTATTCCTTTCTATCCTCTTGTTTTTGGCTGCACAAAAAACATTCCCTTGTTTTTCTGGTCTTCTCAAGGGCAGCAGGAGCCTCTGGGGTTTCTCAGGAGGGCACAACTGAGCAGAGTGCCTTGAGCTCTCTGTAAGAGTGAGAATGTACCACTGAATTTGTGTCAGCGTTCATCCACACCTGCCTTTTCCACAGTGAATGCAAAGCACCAAGTTGTTCCTTGTTCTTGGTGAGGAATAAGCAATTCTTGTGGCCTTTAAAATCTAGATCAGACAAGTTCAGCTCAATACTGGTTGTGCAATTTAATGGAAGTTTCAAGTACGTCTTGCTGTCACAAACCAGTTTATTTTTAACCTTTTTTCCTCGTGAAATTTTAGTCATGCATTTCTGTCCAGTAGGGATTAAACAAAAAACATGCTTGCAGCCTGTGTTACCATATCTTTGTGTGCAAAGAAAAGCCCAACTGTGACAGATTTCACTGTGAGCATCACTCCAAAGGGTCTCAACCTTTCTGGATCTACAGATGTTTAGGACACAGCCCACTGTTGGCTGTGGTTGGTAACATGTCCTTGGGGAGGAGTTTTTATGCTTCTGAAATCAGAATTCCTGACTGCAATTCCTGGAGCCCAAGGTTATCACCCTGCATACACATACACCGCCTCTTATCACCCACAGCCAGCAGTGCACGGGGTATTTTTAATTGGTAAATTTGTGACATGCTCATATTTACTCACAGCAGAGTGGGGAAAAATGATAACAATGTTAATCCCATAAAGAGTGTAGCGAGAAATTCCCAGTGTTGGTGGCATGGGCACAGGTGAACTTTCTTAGCATCTGAGGAAAAAAAAAACAGAAGTGAAAAGCCAGTGTGGGATTGAGTTTGGGAAGAAGCACAGAAGCAGCTCGTGGTGCTTGGCAGGGTGGCTTCATGGAAAGTAGGTCCTGTCAAAAACATCTCATTTGAGGTTATGGGTTTTTGCTGATAAAGGCAAAGACATGGATTTTGCAACACATTTCAGACAAAATCACAGTTGTGATACACAGACTGAGAGTTCAAGAGCCAGGAGAGTGAAAGACTGCAAAAGCAAGTTCTCAGTGGAAAATCTTTCCAAGTGGTGTCTTGACAGAGGCGAGCTCCCATCATCTCCCCGACAACCTCGGGATGGTGCCATGAGAAGTGTCACAAAAAGAAGGGGCTGTCAAAGCTCTGCCATGTCTGCATGGAGATATCCCTGCATGGAGATATTCTGCATGTTGCCATAGGGACGGGTTTCCAAGGGAGACAGGTGATGCATTTTTCTGGAACAAAACTAAAGCAGAGGAATGACAGTGGGAGGATGGGGCTGAGCATTTTATCATAGAATCACAGGATGGTTTGGGCTGGAAGGGACCTTAAAGCTCATCCAGTGTCACCCTTGACATGGGCAGGGACACCTTCCACTGTCCCAGAGTCATCCAAGCCTCATCCAGCCTGGCCTTGGACACTTCCAGAGATCCAAGGGCAGCCACAGCTTCTCTGGACACCCTGTGCCAGGGCCTGCCCACCCTCCCAGGGAGGAATTACTTCCCAATATCCCATCTAACCCTGCCCTCTTTTTTTAGCCACCCAACCCTCCTTTCTTCCACACTTAGCACCAGTAATCCCTTAAGGAGTACACTTCTCCTAAAATACCTTACATCTTTTATAGCAGCCTGACTTAGCCCCACAAGCAATATTTCTCTTAAACGACCCTTTTAGCTGCAAGCCCAAAAGATTTGCAAGTATGAGATAATGTTTGACAGGGGAAGAGGAATTTCTCTCTTGAAGGTCTTTCCCTTTTCTGAGGACTTCCTGCCTTTCATCCTCACCAAAATGGTTTTAATTTTTTTCCTTTAAACGCTCAAGGGGGGGAAGGTATTTGAACACTGGCAGAGACTCAACCAAAAAAATAAGGCTGGTGTCCAAATCACTGATTGCTACTGCCTCCATTGGAGACATTCAGTGACATGTTTTAAGCAGTCAGCCTCAGTTTCTGATTTTTAGTGAAAAAAAAGCAGTGTCTGTAGATCTGGAGCTCAGAGGGACTGGCTGGTATCTCTTCAGCCAGGTCAGAGCCTGATCTTCCCTAAAGAAACTTTTGATTCATGGGTTTGCTTCTGTGCTCTCCCAACCTTAAGAGGGCTTTTGCAACGTATTCTTGAGATCCTGAGGATGTTCATCTCCTTTAGCAGCTTTTCTTTAACCCCCTTTACAATTTTTGGAGGGCTTTCCAATGAAAGTAAAATCTCCACAAGTGTGCAGTTACTAAATTCAAGTTCTCATCTGTATGTGTCACTGCAATGATATTTCTAATAGGAGCAATTCAGAATTTCCTCTTCACATTCTGGTGATCACCAGCCTTAATCAGCAGGGTAAGTTTTGCTCTAATTTTACTTTATGCTGAGCGTTTGAAGACTCAATAGCCAAAGCAACTCATATGAGCCAGCTCCAGAGGAAAGTTCCTGCCCCACTGGTGCCTGCCAGGGACCCAGGAGCTGGACCCAGTGACACAGGATCCATCCAAATCACAGCTGGGGCTGCAGAGCTGGGGGCCAGGACACGCTTCTGAGGAAATCTGCTGCCACAGCAGGGAAATGAGCACCTCTGCAGTATCCAGTGGCCTCAGTGATTTTTTGAGTCTCACTGCTGGTGCACTGCAGAGAGCTGGGCATGGGTGGGGGACAGCAGCAAGGGACAAGCCCTGCCCTCGTCTCATTCGGTCCTTAAGGGTTAAGTTTCACTTTTTGGAGCTTTTTGGACATCTCCCTTGCACTGTACCATTAACAGTGCTTGTGAGTACTTGGCAGTCTCCATCACTTGTTTCCACATTCTCCCAGCCAACAATGACTCCTCATATTGGATAAACACGTCTGGTTTTGTTAAATATTCTGCTTCAGTGATTAGGGCTCTGGAAAGAGCAAATCAGTGACTGAGATGAAACAAATCCGTGAGTGGGGCACTGAACTGGGGCCAGGAAAAATGTTTATAGGGAAATCATCCGAGCAGGGCTGTGCCTGGGGGGCACTGGCAGAGGTTTATCAGCATTCCTGTAATCAGGGGTACCAGGAGGAGAGATCCACCGGGCTCCTTTGCATGGGTTTATGCAGCAGATGAAAAGGAGAGGTTTGTCCCTGGATTGGTTTGGTTCACTCACCCCCAGGGTTAGGACAGGAGGAGTTTCTCCTAAAGCATCTTCCCAATGCCTTCCAATCGATTTTTTCTAAATTTGGGAGATTTTTCTCCTGAATGCCAGCATATGTCTGGTGCTCTTTAAATGAGGCAGGGCTTGCTGAGTTTCATCAGCTGCTGGTAATTTCAGCTGTGATAAATGAGGGACTGTGCAAGCCAGGAAGTTTTTCAGAGCTGGCCTCGATGGGACTCTTCTGAGGATGCTGACAAGCATGGGGGGAAAAAAAACCTGCTTTGATTGACACCTCCTGTTAACATCAGAGAGAAGCAGTGCCTGGAAAACCCATCTCCTCAAAAGTCAGGATCCCTTGTGGAAACTGAAAACAATACTTTGCTCATGAGTGATCAGGAGTCGAGTGATCTCATCTGACCTTTGCTTTAATGTGGTTTATCCAAAGCTTTTTATGCTGATCCAGCCCTTGGCTGCAGCCTGCACTGTGAACCCAGGCTATTCGGGGCAAATCCTGGTGACCTCTCCTTCAGCTGGCTCTCCTCAGGAGGATGAGGAGGGGATTACTGCCCATGGATGGGTGTCCTGAGCCAGCAGATAAGACACTCCAGCCCATCTTGGAGCTGATTTCTAAGCCGTGGTGTGCTCGAGGATCCGTCTGTGCCCAGTCTCACAGACCAGTTCTCCAGGAGACAGATGGCCTGTGGGCTGCACTGGGCCCAAGAAATACACTCAGTCACAGGCTTAAAATAGTGCTCTTTTAAGTTTTTTTTTCTTGTCTTAACCACTTTTGCTCTGGATTTGCCCAGCATCTACAGAAGCATTTTCGTTTCTGTTATTTCCATACCTGGGAGAGTGAGATTGAGGTGGCCACGAGCCCCAGTCAGGCAGAGATGGGATTGGAGCCAGTGGCTGCAAGAGGGACAATGTTTGGTGCTGTTGGTGGCACTGGAAGGTTGCCCTGGCTGCAGTGAGGTGCCTGCAGACAGACACTGACCCTCAGGTGTCCCAGCCTGTCCCAGCTCCAGGTCCCCTCCCAGAGCTGCCCGTCTGGATGTCAGCTTTGTCCTGCTGCTTGCTGCTGGGAGTTTGGATGCATTTTAAATCAGATTAGGCTCCCCCAGTTCTGCATGAAAAGCCCGAAGAGGCTGCAGTGCCAAATCAGGGGCTCATTTAAGGAGTTTTCATTGAGCATCAGTGCTCGTGTTCTTTATTGTTTCTGCTGAAAAATCACCTTCATTTCTTTGCTGTGTAATTTCACCTTCCACTGTCCCAGGCTGCTCCAAGCCAAACCTGCTCTGGGCACCCTGTGCCAGGGCCTGCCCACCCTCCCAGGGAACAATTCCTGCCCAAGATCCCACCCATCCCTGCTCTCTGGCAGTGGAAGCCATTCCCTGTGTCCTGCTCCTCCATCCCTTGTCCCAGTCCCTCTCCAGCTCTCCTGGAGCCCCTTTAGGCATTGGAAGGGGCTCTGAGCTCTCCCTGGAGCCCTCTCTTCTCCAGGTGAACATCCCCAGGAAGGATGGAGTGATCCAGAACCTGCAGCTCTTACAGAGCACAGTCAGGGGTTCCAGACAGGACAAAATGAAAACAGCTTTCAGCTACACTGGCCCTGGTGAATTCATGGAGTTCTCAGGAAGAGCTGTTTGTTTTGTAGCTTTTTTTTTTTTTTTTTGCCAAAATATAGTTCAAACACGCCCACTTGAACCAGAATTCCATCTCTCAGTGGAATCAAAGCAGCCACAGTTAGCTGGGGGTAACCACCTCGATTAGCAGAGGCTCCTGGGAAGGTGCTGTGCAATCCCTCAGATTTTTAATTGCTTTTAAGGCCAGCAGCATGCACAAAGCAAGGGGTTAACCCTTGAAAAGTCAGCTGATCTCACTGGTGGCCAGGGAACAGCACACACACACACAGAGCTGCCACAGAGGGACATTTATGGCAGCAAAAACCAATTTTCACTTTCCCTCCACCGTGCTGGGGCTGGCAGGCAGGAGGAGCTGTGCAGGCCATTCAACTGCTGCTCAGAACCCCTGAAATGCCTTTGGCTGCACCAATTCCTTGGCAATGCCTGCAGTTCTGCATCCCAGCTGTTCCCTGCAGACAGCTGAAGCAGATAATTCTGTATAATGATTCATATACACCATGCTAAAGTCCAGCTCTGCTGTGTGGTTTAAGCCATATCACAGGAATGAGAGCAGTGTGCAGAACTACATCACAGGCAGGAAAAGAAACCCCTGCCAGTGTCTGCTCCTCTCAGCATCTCATTTCCTGAATTGTAGGGATGAAAGATCTTGTTCTTGAAAGCTGGAGACCTTTTGAATTAAAAAAAAAAGTAATTTCAACTTAAAATTGATAATAAGTGGCATCACTAGAAGGAGAATCTGCCTCTTGTCAGTCCTTTGATTTCAGGTAATTATGTCAAGCACAAGGCAGGGGATGAGCTGATCTACGGTATGCAGGTATCAGTGGAATCTGCTCCTGTGCACTCTGGATCCAGTGAGCAGATTCAGATAAAGCTTTAGACTCTCAGCTTATCTTAATGCCTGAATTAGTTGGAGACTGAGCCTATTTTTGCATAGCTTATGGTGAGAGCCTCTGCAGAACTCCTTGCTGGGCTCAGGAACAGCAGGGCCATCGAGGAAGGAACCTGTCACAGGACTGGGGAGGTGCTTTTTAACATAACCACGTAAATCCAAGTGAGTGTGATCAGTATTTATCTGATTTTTCAGTTGTCACAGCTCCTCCAACTGAAACACAGCCAGGAGGCTGCAAACTTGGT
>VZSR01000514.1:9702173-9727250 GCA_013398615.1 Brachypodius melanocephalos
CTGTCCTGTCCCCTCTCCATCCCCATCCCCGCTCCATCCCGCACTGCTCCCGCCCGCCAGCAGATGGTACCCGGCATTTACGAACAGCCGCGCTCTGTGTTCAGGCAGCAAACAGCCCGTTCCAAAGGGATGGGATCGGCTCCATCCCCGTCGTGTTCCTGAGCTGCCCCGAGCCGGGAATCCCCGGATCCTCAGAGCCCTGCGTGCTCCGTGCCCGGGTGGGACACGATGGCAGCTGTCCCTTCTTCGGGTGCCACATTATTTTACCACCCTCCAAAAAGCGCCTCCCGCTGCCTCCATCAGCTCCGGCCCTTTCTGCGGGTCCTGAGTTGGGGCTGAGGAATCATCGCAGCCATCGCCATCCCGAGAGGAGAAATCCCCAGTTCAAACCTGGGCTGAATCAGGGAGATAGATCCCCGGCTACGCTGCATTTCCCCACAAAATATAAATAAACCCTCAAATACATTTGTAGCCGCTCAGGTTTTTTAGGAGGATGGTGATAACATTACCAGTGCAAATAACGTCACGAAGCAGCCGATTTTGTGCTGTTCTTACAAGCATCCTCATAAAATTTATATCTAAAATCTGTTTCCCAAACCATGTGCCTGCAGGTTTGTTCTTATTCATAGAATCAGGGGATGGTTTGGGCTGGAAGGGACCATAAAGATTGTTTTTCCAGTCCCCTGACAAGGGCAGGGACACCTTCTACTGTCCCAGGGTGTTCCAAGCCAAACCTGGCCTTGGGCACTGCCAGGGATCCAGGGATGGAGCCACAGCTGCTCTGGACACCCTGTGCCAGGGCATCCCCACCCTCCCAGGAAGGAATTCCTTCCCAATATCCCTCCTAAACCTCTTCTCTTTTTGGTTTTAAACTATTCTCCCTTGTCCTGCCACTCTCTGCAGAGGTGGAAAGCTGCTCCCTTGCCAGTTCTCCCTGTGTGCAAACCCTGGATCAGCCCGAGCCCATTCCCTGCCCTCGGGACAGACAGGACAGCGATCCTCTGGGGATGCAGTCGGGAGGCTCAGGAGCAGCGTTGGGAGCACACACCAGCCTTTCCTGCGGGATGGCTACAGACTTGGGAGCTTTGTCCTGCTCCTTTTTGGAGTTTCTGCTCTCTGCAGAGACACCAGGCTGGTGTCTGTGCTGGTCATGCTCTGGTTTCTCACTCACACAGAACAACTTCATCTTTATGCCAATGCAGAATGCACAATCAGGCAAATACACTGTGAAATGGCAAAAAAAAAAGTTAAAAAATCAAATATAAGCCTGCATTGTGCTCTAAGTAAGAACTCTTACACTGAACACAGATTGTAATAAAATCACCTAAAAATAGAGAACATTAAAACCTCTTTGTGTTTAGCTATTTTATCCAGTTCTATTTCAAAACTCCTGCAAATATTCTACGTGATATTGGCATCGTTAAGAGTTTACTTGTTACGAAGGCTCTGAAGTTCATGGTGGTGCCTTTCAGCTACAGGGACAACCATAAAAAAAATAACTCCAGATCTCCCCTGTAAATATGACCACAGTGACCCAGAGCAGAGGGAAGGCTGCTGGGACAAGGCTCTGAACTGGACATCAGTCTTTTACACCCAGATACATAAATAGCTTATTTTTAAAAGATAGCTAAATGTTTCCCCACAGATATATAAACATTCTTCCGTGTCTGGAAACACTGTGTTGTAACCCAGCATACCATGGCCACCAGTGGAGCAGAGCATTTTAAAACAAACAAACAGCAAAGAAATGACGATGGGCACCAAAACATGAAAGCAAATTTTTCTGGAAAGTTTGTTGGTGCTGCTGCCCTTTCAAAACGAAACAGTCTGGGGATTTGTCAGAAGGTTCAAAATATTGACAGTCTCACCTCCGTGCTTTTGTTCCTAAGCTCTTCCACCTTCAGCTGCACTGCAATTTTTTTTTTTTTATATTAAGCATGGTTTCTCTCCAATCCCATCCAGTTAATTATGTTTTAATAAGAAAGAGACCTCAAATTTAATGAAAGTTAGAAATAATTAGACAGTGCCATAGCCTACACAATGCAAACACTGACTTAGTTGAAATGTGGTGAACGGCTTTTCCCCTGCAGGTTCCTGATTTTAATATCTAATGAGGATCTGAAAGTCAGTAAAATGAGAATAGTCCTGATAGATAAACAAAGTCGATGATCTGCCTAACAAGAGCCACCCCCTAATCCATGTAATATTCTCATTACTGTTAATTAACTCGAAATGAAAGAATAGGCTGCAGAACTTTACAAAACTGTGATAGAGATGCTCATTGATCTCTCAGGGGTGCCTCAGTGAGGGCTGGTGCTGGCAGAGTTGGTTCCTTCCCTCATCCCATCCCTCCTCACTGTGTTCTTTTGCTGGGTTTAGGGGTGTGGGTGTCCCCCCATCCCCTGCTGTGCTGGAGGCATCCAGTGTGGGTTGCTGTAATCACAGGCAAACCCAGCACAGATGTTTAATTCAGCAGGACACATCTGTGAGGTTTTTATCTTCTTTTCTTCATGTTGGAGCTGGGCTTAATACACAGGAGTCACAGTTTCACGTTCATTAACTTTTATCTATATTACAGTCTGAAAAGCCATGAGTTCTGCACTACCTCTACTAAACAGTGTGAAAAATGGAGCACCTCTCTATCTCTGCAAGGTCTTTTCAAGGACAATCTGTCCAGTCGTGAAATGCCACCGAAATTATTTTTACTTTAACCCCAATAACTGACCACTTGAAGTTCACAACGTGGACTCTATCAACCAGTTACAGAAAACCACCCAAATCCATGAAGAAGAAGGTGAAAA
This sequence comes from Brachypodius melanocephalos, assembly GCA_013398615.1. Taxonomy (NCBI): domain Eukaryota; kingdom Metazoa; phylum Chordata; class Aves; order Passeriformes; family Pycnonotidae; genus Brachypodius; species Brachypodius melanocephalos. The sequence continues at coordinate 9,704,975 of VZSR01000514.1, forward strand.
AAAGAACAACCAACCTCCACCCTAAAGTCTCCATCTTGCCCCACATAAAATTACTATAGACCAAAATCTTAAAATCTAAGTTTCCCGGATTCCAATAACCCACAACCTGCTGTGCACCTCCCGCTCCTCCCTCTGCAGGGGTCACCATTTCTTACAGCCCTTGGGGTGTTAATTACCAGTGACACTGATTGTCCTGTCCTTCCCCAACGAAGTTTTCCAATTTCCATGTCAAGAGTTGAGAAAAACCAGAAAATCAGAGCGGTTCCTTCACTACAGAGTGTGCTTTCCCAGCTTCTGGCACAACCCAGCCTGACGTCGCCTTTTCCACTGGAAAACCAGGACCTTTCCCTTCACACCAGCTGTCATCACAAACACCCACGGCAGTGGATCCCTCCACGTTTGATCACCTCCAGAGAGGCCTCCTTGACATGTACCTAGTGCCTGGCAGGGCTTTTCCTATGGACAGCCAGGAATAATTTCCATCCTCTGGCTTGGAGCCGCTCACTTGGGAAACCCGTCCAGGTCCAGGTGGGATCCTGGGCTCTGCCTCTCCAGTGGGTGCTGGACATGGAGCACAGGGCTCCTGGTCTTCCATCTCCTGCAGCCCCAGGTTGTTTCAGAAACCTCTGTTTCACAATTCCCCCTATCCTACCCATGCCCAAATGGGTGACCCATGGCCTGCACTCATCCTCTATTGGATTTCCTGAAGAGCCAGATGTATTCAGCTCTGCGAGGTTTCAATACCTCTGAGGGTGTCCAGCACCTCACAGAAATGGCTTAGAATAATTAGCAAGATGGCATGATCAAGTGTGTCTTGAAAAAGCAAAAAGGTTTTAATGAAAGAAGAAAACAATGCAAAAGAACAAAGCTGCACACAGTGTAGGAACAGGTCTCACACACCTGCTACAACACCCTGAAAATGCACTGAGAGGCCTCGTGCTCTCCCCCAATATTGAACAATTTAGGTGGGTTTTTTTTTTGGCAAACAGCCCAATAGAGAATTGCTCCATTTCTGAGGAACAGCTGAACAGACCTATCAATGTTTTTGTCTTGTCATTGAGCCAATTACTGCCAGGAGAGCAAAGAAACTTGTCGTGTTTTTCCCTTAAAAGTCCTAAGGTGAAACTGGAACCCTTTTCCTGCTGTAGAAAACATCTACCTGGTGCAGTGCAATAGTCCTGCAGCTGCTGGTGGGTCCCTGGCTGATCCAAAATCCTCACACCCCGTGGGAAATCATGGTGTGGGAATCCCTGCTCCAGCTGTTTGCCTTCTAATGAGTGAATAATCTGCCATTTCTCTCCTCCCTGGTAATCAGGCAGATCTGTACAGAAGAGCAATTGTTTCTTGTGTTGAAAGGAAACGCAGTAAGTGAGGAAGGTCGGTGTGTTTCCAGGTAGGAAGGCCCAGCACAGACCTGCTGCTTTTATCATTTTGATAAGGACATTTGATAAGCAGCCTTCTGGACTCAACTCGAGCATTTCAGTCCTCTGCAGGCTCTAATGCAGGACAGGGGCAGTGAGGTGCCAGGGGGAGGTACAGTGACAGTGCTTGCAATGACAGGTTTGTTACCCTGCTCCTCCTGTCTCTTCCAGCAGGCATCCTCACCCCAAATCCAAATAAAAACAGCACAACCCAAAGCCAGGGAAAGCACTTGGCTCTCACCTGTGCTCTGTGAGGAGCTGCTCAGGGCTGGAGCCCAGCACCAGGAGCAGCTGAGATGGTTCAGCCCTGCCCCTGGAGCAGATCAGCCCTTTGATCTCCATCCCATCCCAGCAGCAAAGGTCACTCCGGATTTACAGTCTCATTATTCCCCAAATGTTTGTGGAAGCTCTGACTCCCCACCTAGTGCTTCCTGTGGTTGGAAACAGAGTCACAGGGCCGAGCTCTCCCTGGCCTGCTAATAGGGAATAAATAATTTATGCCAATCTGTTGTTAACCACTCTTTTCTTCCTGCAGATTATTTACACTCTGTGAATTTCGTCTTCTGGAAACAACTCCTAGGGGTAAATCCAACTCCTGAAACAGTTCTACTGTATTTTAGCAGGTGAGGAAGTGAATTGGGGTGGAAAGAAGTTAATTCAATTACAATTCAATTTTTTTTTTAATAGAAACTTTAATTTTATAATACATTTTCCTACACTGCCAAGAATCAGCTCTTAAATAATTCTTCCAAAGGGCACATTTCTATTTCATATTTTAGGTGTTCATAGAAAATCAGAGAAATCTGGTTTATTTCTTACAGCAATCAGAGTACATAAATGTCAGTCCATTTGCTGTAGCATCCCTGTGAAGGAAAGGTGCTGAAGAGGAAATTTGCCCCAGGCCTCAAATTATATCTTGCTGGAACCTGAATCACTTCTTTTTTTTTTTGAAAGCTCCTAAAATGCGTGGGAGAGGGTAATGATCTGTACTGAGATAAGACAAATAATTTTCTTGGTCTTCACAGACTGAAATTAATTGGTCCTGAGCATGGCTTTAAATATTTGACATTAAAGAACATTGTTGCCCCACAGGAACGAGCTACCCTTAATTTAATGTTGCTTCATTATCTTGTTTTGTATTCCTGGCCACGTGATATTGCCTCTGGAACAGGAGGCAAGATGTTTTAATTGCACATAAATAATTATGTAAATGTGATGGCAACGCTTGTTGGAATTAATCATTCATTATCACTGTGAAAAATAATTTTTAAAAAAGGAATGGCAATGAGATGAGCCATTGCTGCTGAAAGCTGAGCTGGAATTCTGTTTCGTTTCTCAATCAGCTTTCATGAAATGTGCTTGGTTAATATCGATTCACCCCAGTGGATAAATCTGCCTGAGGGAGGAGACACCTCCCAGGGAGGGCAAGGAATATTTAAATTATAATTAAATGCCCATCAAGAGATCACAAAGCAACTTAGAGAGGAGGTTAAACTGCTTTTATTCACGTTTGTGAGAAAGGGAAGAGTGATAAGCAGAAGAGACATTGAAGCAGAGTTACTAAAGAGGGATTGAGCATTAAAAACATTTAAACCCCCCCAGAACAGAGGTGCCTGGCTGGCTCTGCATCACTCTCCCAGCAGGGTCACTGCCCCAAAACGTGCAGGATCAGCTCCCAGGTCTTCACACCAGGAGTAGCGTGGGGAAGAAAACTCCTGTTCCCAGAGTCTGGCAAGATGGTGTGGAATGAACTCATTTCTCTCTGGGTTAAAGAGCTCCAAATCAGCATTAGGGGCTCTTTAACCCAGAGATGGGCTGGGCTCAGCCTGGCCCTGTGCTGCCCCAGGGCTCTCACACCTTCCCCTCTCCAGGGCTGCCCCTGCCTTGGAGCTCCTGGGAAGAGCCCTGGCATTCCAGGGCAGAGCGGCTGGAGGCACTGAGAGGATCACAGGAGCATCACAAAAACAGCTGAGGGCTTTTTCTGACCTTTTGCCCTTTACTTGATTGCCTGTTTCTTTAAAGAAAGTTTACTTTTTTCTTCTTCTTCTTCTTTAGTTTTTTCTCCTGCTATCCCCATGAGGCATTCTTTCCTATGAGTCATCCACACCATAAAGAAATTACTGTTTGGCTCAAAGTTCTGCTCCCATGCCTGGAATCAACATTTTTTCAGTCAGAGATAGGAAATGAGCTGAATTTGTGGGTGATTCACTATTTACTATTTTGACCTGAGATGTGTTTTTGCCACTAACTTTGAGGGAAAAGAAAATCCTACAATAAAATACCTGAAAGGCCAAAGCTACATGGGACAGAAGGTATTTACATGCTCTTTAATTGTTTCTTTACATCATATACATTAATAATCCCTTACATCTCTGGACACTGATCTTACATTTTATTAGGATTATTAATGTGACTGATTTTATTCCAGAATGGCCTCTTAAATATTTAAAATACCCCTAAAGGGCATATTTTCTCATGGAACTCAGAAATGTGGTGTTGTTTATGCATTCATATTTTTTATGTGTCAACATAAAAATATAAATATAAATATGATACAACATAACAAAGCAATTTTTTCAACACCTATTTAGCCTGGATGTAAGAATCCTATATATATATATAAAAAAACCAGAGCAGTCCTGTGCACTAAAGCCCAGCCACAGGCTGCCCAGAGGCAGGATCTGGACCATACAACAGCTGGAAGTTTGTGAAACATCCAGATTTGCCCATTTTAATCCAGTGCTGTCAGGTGGGGGTATCCATCTCCAGGTGTGTCCAACCCTTTGTGGTCCAGCTCAAGCAGCACTGATGTGCTCCTCTGGCCATCTGGGGTTCTTGGTCCACTCACAGCAACTCTGCTGGGCTCAGGATCCCCCCAGGGATCCCAAAATCAGCAGCTACAAACCCCATGGAGCAGCTGTTCGTTAAAGGAGTGAAAATAAAACCCTGACAGCCTTGCTTGAACCTGCTGCAAGTCACTTTCCAAAGATAGATTTAGACATTTAAGTCATTATAAAGCAGATGCCGCCACCAAATTTGTTTGGATGTAACCTCACTGCAGCACTTCCGCCAGCAGAAACAAATTAGAAAATGCTGGCTATCTCCTCAAATCTTTCTGATTTATTTGTTTCGAATCAAAGCAGTTGCAGAAAGTTCTTAGGCAGTGCATCTCCATCCCTGGCAGGTATTTATGAAGAAGGCAATGATTTCAACTTCGGCTGCAGGAAATGCAGCACATCTGGGATCAAGAAATGTCTTTTATGCTGTCCATTACTTCAGGTGAAAGGGAAGGAGGAGGAAAATGAGATGAGGAAAATGATTTCCCAGAAAAGGCCACAATATATTGAAAATATATATATATAAACAAAAATATTGTTCAGAATGTGGTTTTTTTTGGTTGAAATGAACATCATCCATGTTGTTATCCCGGGAATACTCCTGGAAATGAAGAGGTTTTTTCAGTGCAGCTGGTGTTTCCTATTTCACTGATATTCTTGCGATCACAGAGATGTTCCACGCCTCTCCGTGCTCACAGGGGAAAGGAGAAGCTACCAACGATTTCTTGTCACATAAATGCCACCCAATATAAGCATTGCCAAAGTGCAATTTTTTCACAAATCCACGATCTTTAGTGGGAAGGAATGATGGGTTTGAAAGCCCCATACCCTGGAAGCAGCTAGAGCTTGTACCACCCTAAAAAACCCCAAATGGCACAAAGCCAGCGTTAAACAAAGAGATCCCCTGAACCTTCACTGACAAGGAACAACATTTGAAGCCATCCATCATTTCTGGAGCCTGATTAATGAGTGTGAGTGGCAGTGTGGACAACCAGCACCTAAACCAGCTCTCACATTTTCCAGTTTCTGCTTGGCTGTCACTACTTTAAACAATTACTTCAGCGGGTTTGAAGCCCAGCTGGGCATATGCTGTGCTGCTGGTGGCCAGGGGCCTGTTGAGCATCCCTGGGCACATCAGGGATGGTCTCTGCATGTCCAGACACATCGAGGCTGTTGTGGATGCTGAGATGTCCTGAGGTTTTGCTCCCACTCCTCGCTAGGAGGATATGAGGGGGTACCTGCTCCCCACCCAAAGGGACTGTCCCCACCTCAGCCCGCTGCAGCTGACTCAAAGCAGACCCATTCTTAGCCTTTTTCCCTTTGGATGGGTGATTTCAGGAGGCTGCAGCAGCTCCTACAAACCGTGACACCACCGGAGCCCACCGCTGGAGCTCTCGCAGGAAACGAGACCTCAGTGGCATTTCTGTCTCATTTCTGGAGGAGCCCAGCCCCGTTCCTCTTCCTTTTCAGGACAAGAACAATGTGCAGAGCAGTAGATACATGCTGCTCCTGTGAGCTGGCGTTTTGTCCACTGTCAGTGCAGTGAAAAGTGCAGACTTTTCACACAGTATTCTTTGTAAAGCCAGCAGCTGCCCACGAGCAAACGCCGAGCCGGGTCCACAAAAACAATGAAATGACACGATTAGAACTTCCAGTTCATCTTAATCCAGGGCCCTCTGGCACGAGCATTATAATAAAGCCTTAAATAAATAGTTGTAAGGACCATTTCTGTCATCACGTGGCAGGGTGGAAAACCCTGCAGAAATGAGGTGTCTGCGTGTTCTGTCTTCTCGTTGGCAGCTGCACCCGGCAATGCGCTGTTGAAAACAGCTTTTCAGAGTTGTGATACTGCATGGCACCATCAGGTTTGTCATGATCCTCCTCTCACTCCCACCCAGTGAGCATAATTTATTAATAACCTGCTTTCCTGTGAATGCGAGGTGTGAAGATTCAGCTCCTCTGAGTTAACCCCTTGGGGAAGAAGGACAGAGGGAAGTGAACATCAAAAGTGTCTCCCTGCTCTGCTCAGATGCTGCCTTGACTCGAAGTTCCTTCAGGGGGTTTAGGGGCAGGCAGAATTTTGTTTCTCAGCCTTAGCTGAGCTGATTGGAATGGATTATTGACAGCCCTGGAGCTCTGAATTCTCCAGAAAGCAGTCCATTAATAACTGGTGCCTGTGTGAGGAATTGATCAGCTCAAACCATCCCGGGGTCACAGGCAGCCCAGCCTCCTTCCCCACCCAGCCTCATTCGTGCCCAGACAAGGTCCAGCCTCTGCAGGGAGGGAAACAGGCAGGTGCCACATATAAAAAAGAAAAAAAAAAAAAAAGGGAAAGATTCACCCAAAGCACAGCTGTGACACAGAATTTCATGCTGAGGAGACAGAACGGGTTTGTGTTTGGACATGAGACCCGGAGGGAAATGTTGCAGTGTGGTTTGGAGGGGCTGGTTCACACCAAAAGAGGATCTGGGGCTTTTCCAAGGGCACCCATGCTGTTGTGATGATTTAAAAGGTCACAGTGAAAAATCCATTTGCTGGATCCTCATCTGGCTTTCCAGCATGACCCACAGGAGGAGGGAGCCCACAGAACACAATGAATGGGTGCCTTGGAATCCAATGGAATTTCAGAGCATTTCAGTGCATCTCTTGCTTGTTTTCCTTCAGCTGAGATTTTCCAGCGTGGGTGCATCTTTCAGGTGTGGCACATTATTTGTGTGAGACACGAGGTGGGATTCAGTAATAACCAGCCAAGGGTGCACCTCAAACAGAGAAGGTGCTAGGAAGAATTAACTCTTATTTACCACGGAAAAAAGCAATTCAAACAACTTATTTTCCTCAAGATTTAAGGCAAACCTGCTGTTTAACTCCTTTAATACCAAAGGCTGCTGAATTCCCAGGCAATAGCATGGCTGAGACAAATCACCATTTCCTCTTCAGAAAATGGAAATGGTGTACAACTGTTCTTTCCTTCTTTCTTTTTATTTTTTTTTTTATTTTTTTTTTATTATTTTTGGTGGGAAAAACAACTTCTGGATTCCTTCACCACTTTCTGAGGGGAGCTACAATGGAGCTCAGCCAACTGTGACCTTTCACAACGTGGGGGAGGAGATATGATGGGGCTGGAGCTCGTTTCTCATTTGCCACAAGCCCTTTGCAAAATAGCACCTGTGTTTCCAGGGCCCACAAATGCACAGCTACTTGAAGAAGCTAATAATTAATTTTCCTCTTCCATTTCATCCAGAAGCTGTGGCAGTGGCTCTGTCCAGCCAACCCATAAATATATATATGTGTATATATGTACATAATCTATATTTTATATTTTTTATATTTCTTTTTGCATTTTCAATATGTGTATACTCTTTGCAATCAGAGCATTTACATCACTTTTAAATGCATCACCAAAAGGCAGCTTATGGAAAATGCTGATTGAAAACATGGGAAGTTGCATCAGAAACAGGTTTTTTTTTTCTCCTGCCTTCTGAGGATTGTGATTTGCTCCACTCTCAACTATTTGGGAAACAACAGGGAAAATCCATTTCCTTTTCTGCTGAGTTCCAAGTAAACCCCATGGATGGCCAGCTTCAGTGTTATGGTGATCCCCACCACCTTCTGCCAGCTGAGAGCCTCCTTTATCTCAAATGCTGTGTTTCCTATTAATAATTACTCCACAAAAGCTTGGTTATGTATTATTCATTATTCATAGCTTTATTTTTTTTTAAAGTCGTTGACAGCACCTGCACTGACCTCTGCAGACCAGCCCTGAATCAGCTTTCACACATCTCTGCCAGAGCTGAGTGCCACCAGATAAAAAATGCAGCCATTACAGCAGAACGAATTTTCCTCTTTTTTTCCTAAAAGTTTGCTGCTTTGTTTCGTACTAGTGAGCAACTTTTTGTTCTTGCCCTGCCTGTAATTGTGTTTATTTGTTAATGCTAGAGACAGAAGGAGACACTGCTGCTGTAAGAGTGGAAACAATCTTAAATCATCTTCAGCCCTGTCTTGCATCTGGCACAGCCTCATTTGTCCAACAGAAGCTAAATGGGTTTGTAAATCCACAAAAAATGTCAAAGTGAATCAATTATGGACTTGGGAAAGAGTGTTAATGATTACAGAAGGCTAAATTATGTGTAAGATAGCTTTCTTTTCATTTACATCCAGTCCATTAGTGTGAGTAGTAAAATCTCAAATGTACCTTTTAGTTCACGAAGAAAATAAGGGTCCAGTTTAACGAGGGTGGTTTATGAAAATCAATTTTCTTTTCTGCTCACAAACAAGGGAATAAAAAAAAAAAAGAAAAGAAAAAAGACAGACCTGTCAAGAGCAAGATGCCCCTTCCCAGGGCTGTGCCAGGTGCTGCTCCTCCCAGCACAGCAGGAAAACACAGCTGCAGCCTCTGCCACTGCATTTGTGAGCACACAGAGGGGTTTTTTAATGTCATTTCAAGCATCCAGATTCTGTCTTGTAACAAACCAGGGACCTTGGATGCCAGGCTGGAAAAGCAACCAGCCACAGAAGCTCTGCATGCACAGGGCTGAGGCTGGGCAGGGGCTGCACCAGGGGCTCTGCTGAGGGGCTGTGATGCAGGGAAATACCCTGAAATCACCTTTTCCAGCCAGTCTGCCACTTCATTTGTCATTCCCTTTCAATATTTCACTTTGATGGCATCAAAGACAGTGTCTGCTCAAACATTAACCTCAAGCACTGCTTTAATAAAGGTGTCGCTTTTTATTTGTACAAGTTCTTGTGATTTTTTTTTTTTTTTAAATTCACTCGCTTAAAAATTATTTCTTCCCTTCCTCTTCTTCCTCCAGGATCTCAGGATGGAGGTGAGCAGCAGACACTTCTCAGGCAGCTTCTGTGACAATCTGGTGACCTGAAATCTCCTTACTCTGGAAAGATTCTCACCACAAAGACAAGGCAATTCTCAGATAGGTGAGAGAAGCGCCTCGTCCTGGTCTGCAGCTTCCCCAAACACACAGCAGAAACCCTTGCTGTCACTTTTAGAGAGTTTCTAAATGGATTTATTATCCCTTTACGCACAATTTCTATGCCTTGAGCTGACAGCAGCGCAAATAATCGCGGGCCCTGACATTTAAAGGTTTTAGAAAGGCAAAGGCAGAGTGAATAAGGTTTCACAAACTCTCCAAGTAGTTCGTCAGATGGTTTTTTCTCTGTAGCAGGAGGCTGGCAGCAGTGACCTGTGCTGGGAAATGCTCAGTGCACCAGCCTGGCCTTGGTATTTTGTAGGCTAATTTTTGTTTTGAGTGTAACCCTTGACTCATGGAAAAATAATCTAAGTGTTTGGGGCCGGTCCCTGACTTGATCTTGCCTCGATTAAGGACTGTCTGTTTCCAAACACGCGTGGAGAAGCTTTCATGACAATGTTTTTATCCTCCTGTGCTCTCCCTCGCCTCCTTCAAGAGGCAGAAGTGACTGGGAGCCAGTTCCCAGCAGCTGTTTGCTCTCTGGGTGCCTGGGCTTTTCCAGGGAGCAGAACTCAGCCCTCAGCTTTACCAGACCCCTGTGCTGCTGGGTTTAAACACAAAGTGACATTTCGTGCTCAAAATTCACGCTGCCACGTGGAATTCAGTCAGGCAGTTTTAACCAGAGCACTACGACGCTTGCTGCAGGCAAATGGCAGCATCCCCCTGGATTTACTGGGTTGGGAGGCACATCCACCAAACAAAATCCAGCCAGCTAAAATTAGTCCGGATAGGAAATTAGCTGGAGGTTAAATAAAGTTTTCTGCTACTTTTGTTTTGTTTTTAGGTTACCCAAGAGATGTTCCTTCCTGGAAAGGGAAATAGGACAGAGATACAGAGCTGTTTTTCAATCCCTTCATTTACATGGACTCGTTTCAAGTGGGTTTTTATTGTGTGTTTGTGATTTAAACCTCACCAGCCCCTGTTTTCGGATGGAAGGGTTTGGAGTGCCAGTGCCAAGTCTGTGTGCAGCCCAGCTCCCCTCAGTCTCTCTCTCCTGGGCAGGGGAGCACCTTCCTTCCACACTCTGACCTACTCTGAAAGCAGGTGGACAAGGTAAAATTTTATGTAAAAAAAAAATTCCTTTGCACCTAGCAGTTAGAATCGGCATTTGTTGCAAAATTGCATTCCAGAGGAGATGAAAAATTACGAGCTTTGCTATGTAATGTCTAAGCCAGAGGAGACAGAGCTCCTCAATCCAGCAACTCCAGCCAAAGCTCAGTGAAATCTAACCCACAGACTTTCTGGATTCATATTTTATCATCCACCCTGACATTTTTGCTTGGACATCGTTTTGCTTAGAGAGACACCTCTAAGCCTAAATCCTGGAGCTAAGCAGCCAGGACTGCCTGTGTGCCTGCTTCCATACCTCAAAGCAGAGCTGTCATTCCTGGCCTTTTTCCTTAAAGACACCAGCCTGCTGTGTGCACACGGCATTTTCTCCTGCTCGCTGTGTTCTGCAATAGCCAGGTAGGATCATCTGTAGGAAAGCACACAGTGACAGATTTATTCACTGATCCGGGATATAAATCCAGTTCCCTAAGCAAACACAAACTGTTTAAACAGTGCTTGGGGTAAACATGAAGGATGAGGTACACTGGAAAGGAGTCTAAAAATGCTCTGAAAGTTAGGGCTCGGTGTTTTGGGGTTGTTTTTTGGTTGTTTTTTTTTTGTTTAACAAAGCTACACCATCATTTCACATAACTTCTGGGAAGGTGCTGTGGGGGGAAAGAGGAACCTCAGCACTTTGATAACAAGGGTTGTTTTGGTTTTTTTTTTTTTTACCAGCAAGCAGCTACCTGTGCTGCTGGGGAGCTCTTGCAGGGACTTTGTACATCTGAAGCCTCCTGCAGCCCAGGGATGTCACAAAAGCCTGCATGGGAGGGAGAGACAGGAGGGCTGGTCCTGTCCCACCTCACTGGCAGTGGGATGTGTGGGGAAGAACTGGCCAGGAGCCACCTTGGTGGCACCACGAGCCGGGGACTTCCAGAGCTGTAGGAGCCAAGAGACACGGCCCTGCAGAGGAATGTCCCTTTGGAGGCTGCTGTTTAATCACTCCAGCATTATCCTTCCAGAGCAAACAACAGGCATGTGCAGCTCCAGAGCAGGAAATGCCACTGTCCCAGCGGTGCTGTGGGTAGGAGCACGGGGCTGAGGGTGGCATTGGGATGGACAGGCGGCTCTCCAAGGGCTCCTGCAGCTGGAGGGGATTGAAGAATGAACCCTTCCAGTGCCTCAGCCTGCAGGGAGCTTGGGGGATCACTTCCAGAACAGAAATTGAAAATGTGGGAGGCTATTCCTTGATTCTCAGAGTCCTGATTTTTGTAATCACAGAATCGTTTGGGTTGGAAGGGACCTTGGTAAGTTCCAGGCCCTTGCCGGGTGCAGGGACACCTTCCACTATTCCAGAGTGCTCCAAGCTCTGTCACACCTGGCCTTGGACACTTCCAGGGATGGGACAGCCACAGCTTCTCTGGGCACCCTGTGCCAGGGCCTGCCCACCCTCCCAGGGAACAATTCCTGCCCAGAATCCCATCCAACCCTGCCCTCTGGCAGTGTGAAGCCATTCCATGTGTCCTGTCACTCCATGCCCTTGTTCCAAGTCCCTCTCCAGCTCTCCTGGAGCCCCTTTAGGCACTTTAGGCTCTAAGGTCTCCCTGGTGCCTTCTCTTCTCCAGGATGAACACTCCCAATCCTCTCAGCCTTTCCTCACAGCAGAGCTGCTCCATCCCTCTGATCACCTCCTATGGACTGGCTCCATCATGTCGAGGACCTTCCTGTGATGAGGGCCCAGAGCTGGATGCAGCACTCCAGGCAGGGTATTACATCCTAAAAAGTGCTTGAAATCCTGCTCTGATTAAGGCCAGAAGGGTGTGAGAAACAACCTCTGCCCTGCAAAGGTTTTGGCTTCCCTGTTGCACGTATAAAATAGTTTTTGTGGTACACCTTTTGGGGTATAAGGTACCTGTGAGTGATGCTAAATGTAGAGGACAGAAAGGAAGACATTTTTAGCTTAGTGGATAGATCACTGTTGTCCTCACATGCACTTCATAAATAATTTTTGACTTTCTGAAGATTTCTGAGTAGTACATTATTCAAAACATGCAGCTATTCCTCCTGAGACTGTGTTCACTGACATAAAACGCTCACTGAATTGAATTATTAATATTTTTCCAGTGTCTCAGAGTTTTTTTTCTGCTCTGTACAACACGTGCAAGTTCACCTCTCAGAATGACAAGAAGAAAGATGGATCTGAATGTCCCCTTGACCATGGCACCTTTCCATAGCATTTCTTGTCACCTTTCCCCAGGACCCTCGTTGTGACAGTCTGGTTTCATCACAGCATTTCCCCCCATGGTTCCTGGTAAGACAAGCTGAGGATGCTGCTTTTAAAAAGAAAAGGGGAAAAAAACCCCACAAAACCAAACCAACAAGCAGAAAGTGACAACTGAAATCAAACACTGAGCCGGAATTACATTATGAATTTCTTGTGCATGTTCTGGCTTAGAAAAAAGGTCTATCCTACAGCTCCCAAAATTCCACCTCCTTGGATCTTCCACAGTCCTCTGCACCACTGGAAAATGCCATTGCAAAATGGCACTGTTTAAAGTCATTTTCTTCTCAAGGTGCAACTCCTTTCCTTTCAGCTGAATGGTGATGGCACGAGAGGCCACACAATTTTCCCTTGTTGGCTGTGAGATTTGGGGTGGTGTTTGAACAGGTACATAAAGCAGACAAACAGGAACCATACAGTACAAGTTTCAGGATTTATCCTGCTTCTCAGAAGGTGCTAGCTAATGTGCTTCGTATGTAATGTGCAGATTTCTGGAAAATTATGAATCACGTACTTCTTTTCCTGTAAAAATGTCAGCTGTTCTCTAGGATGGCAAATCTGTAATTCCTTCCATAGAGCAAAACAAATTAAGTAAGACTAATGAGGGTGATGGGGAGAACATTTTGAAGGATGGGAAGGAGAGCAGATTGAATCCTGTTCTGCAGCACATCTGTGATGGGGAAGGCAAGAGGGGCTGGTTTCATGTGGATTACATGGTCCATGCATGGGACTGGAGCACGGTAACAAGAAGGATTTATCACACACCAGCCCATCCTGGTGGTGACTAATAGGGGATTTATTAAGCATGCAGGCTTCTTTAATACATCTTCCTGTTGACTTTACTCCTGTTTGCACTGGATTAAGGATTGTCTGGGGCAAACCAGGTGAGACACCAAAGAAACTGGCAAGGAGCTTGCAGCAAGCACTGTCCATCCCCTGAGTGTGGAGGTGCCAAACGCCAACAGTCCCAGGGAGTGGGTGTTGTACAGACAGGAACAAACTCGTGTGTGCTTGAAAACGCCTTCACGGCCTCTGCAGTGCTACAAAAACACGGTGGGTGTTAAGTTCCTTCGTGATATTTGCCCTTTATTGAGATTATCTGTGTTTTTCCTCTTTAATCATCTTTTAGGAGCCAAAACACCACAAAGGAATAATTCCCATTTATGAGCTCTTCTTTCAGGTGAAACTTCATCATGCAGCTGGAGTGAGTAGAATTCCCATAGCAAAAATGGCATTTCTGCCTGTTTGTGAAATTCCCTTAATTTAAAGCAGTAATTTGATGTTGAGAAGAAAGGCAAACAATTACAGCAATCCCTCTCTGTGGTACAAGTACATTCATGCTTTGTCTGCCTCCTGACTGCAAAGACAATATTTACATATGCACACAAATCACATCACATATTGAACCAGTGCTAGGACTGCAAATATTAAAGCTGGACTATTTTGTTTATGTTTTAAAGACCTGATGATCAGGAAATGCCGAGGCATTGATAAAATCCACCGCTGCCAGGTGATTTGCAGGGCCCATCTTCAGGAAGTTGCCTTCTGAACATCTGCAGACATTAAGCAACAAGGAAATTTATTCCATTGGCACCTTCATAATGAAGCCCTACATCATCCAACAAGGTATGAAGAGGAGAGCTGTGCTGGTACCCAAAGTATTTTCTTCCTGAGGAGCAGCTGAAGCCCTGGGAGTGTAAAAAGCAGCACAAAGAGTCTGTCTGCCTTCAGCAGCAAGCTGCATGTTGAGATGCCAATGAAGGAGATTATCATAGTACACATGCTGCCATTTAATTATGCCCTTTCCTGTAAAGAGCCTGGCTTTAATTAAATGGCAAAACAAAGTGAGAACTTTTCTCCAAGCCATTTTGAAGTGCTCACTTCCTCCTCTGTGTGCTGCGGTTTATTAGATTTGAATGAGTAATGGGGTGGTTTCATTTGTTTAGTAAAATTAAAGTGGTCGGTAACAATTTCCTGTCTGAGCAAACTGTGGGCTGATTAATAATATTGGAGATGGTGGTGAATAGGGGTTTTTTAGGTCGTGCTGCCTGGCTGCTGCTGCTTGGGGGTTTCCAGAGCTGCTCGTGCTTCACCAGGCTCAGCCTCAGCTCTCACGCAGACAAAAGTGCTTCCAGGGCTGGGTGGCACAAGAGCAGCTTGGAAGGTGCCCTCAGAACTGAACAGCAAGGCAGTGTGGAGGAGATTTTGAAACAAAATTGATTTTCCTTCTCACCCAAACATTTAATAATTTGCATTTTCAGGGCCAAGCCTGGGTGAGGCGTGAGCACTGGAACCACCGGTGAGAGGTCCAGCTTTGGAATGGGCATCTCTCATTTGGGATGTCAGAGAAAGTGTTTGCCTGGTCCTCTCCAGCCTGTTTTCCACTCCTGCTGTAGGGATGGCCATCCTTACCATGGTATCTCTTCATTTTTCACAGAAAAAATTTAACCTGTATCAAGCAACTTTGCAGAACTCCATGGTTCTGGGTCAGAACTCTAGAGCATCCCATTCCATTGAACTACACAGCAAAAATGGGAGGGAAATCAAATGCATCGTGCAAACCTTGACATTAGACTCAGTATTTTCACTCCTGAAAATCTCAGAGAACTTTATCTCTGTTTGTACTCGAAAAAGGCTGCACATAACCAGGGGCTACAGCCTCCCAACCTGAATTACAATTACCAGTTGACACAAGCAATATTTGGCCATTAGTTTTCTCACACACATCACAGGTTTTTCCCTGAATTTTATTAGTTATCTCTTCAGAGAGTCAGACACACAGATGGGTGCTGACCAGCTCACCCAAAATCCGGAGTGACACAGTCCTCCTGCAACAGGCATTTGGGAAAGGATGAACCCAACCACAGTTATTCCTGCTATGTCTGGATACTGATGTGGCCTTTGTGGTAAGTAAATGCTTACTGCTCATAAAACAGCTTGGACTCTGATATGACATATTAGGAAAAAAAAAAAAATAGGCATAGTCCATGAATTTTAAAATGTGGCAACAGACAGAGAGGAAACACACCAGGATTGTTGCAACACCTATTGAGTCTGTGACAGAAATGCTGTCTCCAATTATTGCCATGCAGTTGATGACAAATATAATGCCTTTGCCATCAGTAGGCAAATACAAGGGCCTGTCAGCACATAAGACTTCAAAACCTGACATCAACATCCAGCAGCTTGTTTAAAGAGCTGATTCAACAGGCTGCTGACATGGGGTTTTGCTAGATTTCTTCAGCCTTTACCCGTCGATCTTCACGTCCACACATGACAATTAGCTCAGTCTGCACTTTCTGGAAGCTGCAGAGTGTTTCAAGGGTCACAGCTAGCTAGAGAGTTCATTAGCACAGATTCTGTAAATAAAATATTGGTGTGTCAGTGCCAGTCCTTCCTATAAATGATGCTCAAGCATGTACAACCTCCACAAGAATTGTTCCAGCCTAGGTTCAGTTCTGAACTACTGGAGTTCCCTTGAATTTTACTGACGTTGGTGCTGAAAGGAGAGGCTTAGCACCTCAAGGAAAATGTTGGTGGCACGTGGACTCAAGTCATCACAGAAAATGCTCATTGTTATCTCAGGATCGTAGCTCTCTGTTGCAGGGTTTTCAGCTAAGAGAAAAAAGGTAAAATTACCCCTGCGAAAGGAAAAGCACATGTTAAGTTGATCTATCTAAAAAAAAAAACAAACTTTAAAAAGAAGCATAGTTCTTTCCTTAATCACACTTCCTAACGCAGATAACAGCGAGCCTTTGCACAGAAAGGAAGTCAGAGAAATGACGCCGTTCCACACGAACAAGCAGGTTGCGTGGGCGTCGCCGAAATCAGAAATTACACTAATAAATAATGTCTCTCCTCTGACAACCCAAAGTGCTCTGCAAATGCTATTGCAGTGAAGCAACACGGATGGGCAAATATCTTGCAGTTTTAGGGCTCAAGGTTCAGAAAAATGTGACAATGCAATTGTGTCTCGCTGGAGGAGAGACGCAAGGCCAAGGAAGAGCAGGAACGACAACGCCTGTGTTGTGACTTGTAGACCTGTGGTTTAACCACCAGACAAGAAAGGGCCTATTAAAATTAACAGTATTAGAAAAGATTATGCTCCCCAGCAAAATACCAAGCTCCTGTGGAGACCTGTGAATCGCCTGCACAGCTTTTGCAAGGAGTTATTTAAGAGACGATGTCTGTGGTTCGTCTCTGTGCGTCTGTGTCGGGACTTTTGAATAGCTACACAGGAGTCAAACAAGTCTCTTTTCACTTTGTCTGCAAAGCTTAGATTTCAGGTAGAGATAAAAACTGTCTGCTTCACAGCAGGAGAACAAAGTGCTTAGAGCTACCCCTTCCTCATTTAAAAAGAAAACGACTTTTTGCTAAAAGTTCACGAGCCATGAATCGCAGGTATTTCTCCAAACCAAATGCTCAGCCAGAAATCATCTGAGAATCTTAAATTACTAAGGATCAGATTGATTCCTCGAATATGGATCCTGGTTCAGGTCTGGGTGTAGGTGGTGAAAGATGGCTGGCACCCCTTTCAAGTCATGCCACGCATGATCTTCTTCTTCCTTGAGTCAGTTCTGGTGGTTCCTCCCTCGAAGTGATTTTAGCACCTGGTGGAGGTGGTGAAAAGGGACCAGGTCTGATCCATTTAGCCCATGAATCATGTTTGTCACAGAGTGAAAATAAGCAACTGCAGCCTGTCATGCTCATTGGAAGGGTAAATTCAATCAGCAGCTCGTTTCCATTACCTGCAGGTTCTTGCTGAAAATTGGCAATTTCCACTGTGTTAAGGCATGGGCTTAGGTGGTAAAACCTGGCTCTGGACCATAGGAAGAGAAAGTTTGGAGGTGTTCACCTCTCAAATTTCCTGCAGTTCCACGCATGTTTTCTAATTTCTGTTTGATTGAATAATATTTTCCAAGTGGAAATTTTACATTAACTTATGAGCTTATTCTAGATCAGCTGTTCAAATGTTTTTGTAAATCCTTCTGAGTTTACACACTACTCTGTGCCCTCTCTGACCCTCCAGCCTACGCTCCTTTGTCCTACCCCACTTCTGCACTTTAAATTTCAGTGGCAGCCTCTGGACCCTGCAGGTCTGACTTCTTCTGCAGCCACGTGTGCAGCCCCAGAGGGGACAAAACACAGCCTGATTCAAAGCAAGGGATCTTGTTTAATGCCATCAAATCCACAATTTGGGTATAAACAGTTCTTTCCAGGATGACTCTATTTCAACATTTCTGTGTTTTATGAAATATTGTGCAACAAGGTGATACACAGAGAGGTAGGCTCAGGCCAGAACTGATGCAGCAGTGCTGTCCTGTACTTGGGTTATGATTAATTCTGCCTTTCATCACTGAAACGTTGGCTATCAATCTCCTTCTCCTCTTCTTCTACTTTAATAGCAGCAGAGACACTACCTCAGATATATTACAGTGCCATAAAGGGGGCTGATTATTTATTTAGAAGAAATGAAATGTGGTTTAATGGAGCATGTGTTGGGCTCCAGGCCAATGAATGGGTTCTGGTCTTCTGGGCTTCAGTGCAGATGCTCAGGGTTTTCAAAGGCAAATCAGTGTCAACTCATGAGCCCTTTAAAAGCTCATCTTGGCTCTTCCCCAGCTCCTCTGCTGGCTGAATTGCAGCCCTTTGCCTGGCTCTCCCACCACTTGAGATGGGAGAAAAATGGGCTCTAGCTCTTGATGAGCTCTTTAGCCCTGCTGGACTCCAAACACAAGGCTCTCAAAGCCTTGCCCATGGGAGCCCAAGCTGCAGTCCAAGAAAAACTGTTTCCCACACACTTGTGAGCACCCCAGGGGCGCTGATGGATACGTCAGAGCAATGTTTGACCTTGTCCAAAATCTGGGCAGTGCAGCACTACCCCCGTGCTGCCCATGGCGCAGGATCCCGGCACAGGTTCTGCTCGGCGCTGGGCACGGCTCCCACCGACATAGATTGGGATGTCTCAAGGGAATTAAGCCTAAAACTTCAAATCAAAGTTAAAATTTCTCATGTCTCTCCAAGTTCTCACTGCACTCTCCAGCAATCCCTCCACCAAGGGGATGGTGGCCTGGTCAGAGATGAAAAGGAGCATGTATCAAAACGAAACCACGCCACTGGGGAATAAAGTCACGTAGCTATGGGAAAAAACATGTGTCTGTGAAGACTTCCCTTGACTTCAGCACACACATTTTGCTCGTTATAAACTGTCTTTTTATATAACTTGACCCAACAACATCTGCAAAATTCTTGCCTTTTTGAAAGAGCTATGAATAGGTCACTGTTTGTTTCTGATTAAGCCTGATTCATTTATCATTCTGGTCAGCCTTTCATTCCTGTAAATACATTTGCTCTCTAGTTTCTCAGTATTTAAAATACATGTTTCATAGTAATTCTGAGGTCAGGAGCCAGTCTGCCAACAACAATGTGCACATTTCTACAGCGTAAAGTTTATTTTTTTGCTTGCTAAAAAAAATGGCAGTATGCTTGCACTAAATCACAATTTTGAAAAGGAAATTTATGGTA
This sequence comes from Brachypodius melanocephalos, assembly GCA_013398615.1. Lineage (NCBI taxonomy): Eukaryota > Metazoa > Chordata > Aves > Passeriformes > Pycnonotidae > Brachypodius > Brachypodius melanocephalos. The sequence goes on from VZSR01000514.1 coordinate 9,724,074, forward strand.
ATTGTTTCTGTAAAAGCTTTAGGTAATGGTTGGTTGAGTGTTTAAGTGTAAACTGTTCCTAGGGATAGTTCAATGAAAGCCGTGTTCAATTAATTGCACAATTATAACATTGATATACTGTAGGAAGTGTAAAACATTTAGGGACAGCCATCAGTAGACAAACTGCACAGTTAATAAGCTCCCAAGCTCACACACATTGATTTTCACGTCTTCTTACACAGAAGCCAATTTTAAAGCAGAGTTAAGGCTCAAGTGCATTTTGTCAGAATTCAGAGCCTACTGGCTAATTAAAATCAAATCTGCAAGAGCCCAAGAAACCCAGGGACATGCCTGCCCAAATGATAAAAATTAAAGGAGTAGGGAAGGGGAAACGTGTCAGGACACTGGTGGAGAGGACACATGGTCCTTGGCTGCCGTCCTGCCCACTGGGCAGCTGACTCCCAGCCCTGGCTCACCCCAGGGGATGGCCAGGAGGACGTGGGAAGGAGCTGGGAGCCCCACAGGGGGTGGGAATAAGGGCCAGACACAACTCTGCAAGCCTGATTACTTGGCTGCGCAGAGAACAGCTCGGCTTTTCACAAGATTTCCACTTGAGGCATTGGCTTTGTGGTTTTTGTGTATTTCCCAAAGTAATTTGGTTTCCTGCAGCAGGTAACCCCAAGGGATGTCCCAGGAAATGAGATGCAGGTTGACCCTGCTGTGCGATGCACACGGGGATGAGACAGGAGCTGCTCCAAGGGCTCAGGGGACTCGTTAATCCCCAGCTTCTGGGTCAGCCTGTGCCCATTTCACAGCTCTCTGCTCAAGCCACTGAAAAACCAAGTGACCACATCCCTTCTCCAGCCAGTGTTGGACTAATTTGGGCTTGACAATGGAGGTGAAAAATGAGTTGCCTCTTCTCTGCACAGCTGTGCTCTGATCTCGGTATGATTTCATCTGTATTTCTAGAAATCTAGACGTTTCCAGAAATATCTGACTGACTAATCTCTCCACGGCTCTTCAGCAATGCCAGTGGCTCCTACCACTCAGCCTGTTTGTTAAAATTAGCAAAACATTACATAAAGGCTAAGACAGTGCTCAGTGTGGTGTTGTGTTAAGTGAGTTCAGCTAAAGGGTGTTTTAACCAACACAAACTAAACTAACCTTCCAAGAACAGGCCGTGGGCAAGGCTGGGAAGTTGCAAGAAACATGAGGTAGCTGCTGGGAGAACGCAGACAGATGTCGGAAACATTTCTCCATCTGTAAACAAACAAACAGCCCGACACCCAAATGGGGCCAGTCTGGTGGAAAATATCAAAGTCATGACCTCCATCAAATGAAAGAAAACAGATTACACAGCAGCAACACTCACCGTTTTCCGTATCTCTGGGTACGCCGTGCTGGCTCTACAGCCTTCTCCAGGGGAGATGAACTCCAGTGACCGCTCTAGGTTCCAGGGCAGCATTTTCATTTCACAATCACCATCTGAAAGAGGACAGGCCAGTCTCTGTTTTTGTTTTCTTCCTGGTGATCTCCTCTGTTTTTATGTCTACTCCATAATTTCCTTTTTTGTTGTTGTTTTTCCATCTCCTTTCTCCTCCTTTCCTCTCCAATTTTCATTTAATTTTCCTCTGTTCAACTCCTTAACTCCCTTAGAGCTCTACATTTGTACTCCTTGAAACTAAGCCACCACTGTTATTTACACGTGCATTTGTTGAAGCAGCTGGGCTTAATATGTCACTTCTCATTCACTGTATCATATTCCCCAGCTACAAACGGGCCCATAGCCTCCTGCAAACATTAAAAAATCCCCTCACACGTATTTTAAGTCTTTCAGCCTCTCACATGGCTGAATTAACTTACTAGACATGATAACCAGATGCAATTGCCCAGTTTTACCTTTAGGTCTGCTGAGGATCAACCCCACCAGGATAAAGCCCCATTTATTTCAGCCAGGCGTAGATAGTGAGTGTCCTATTGTTTTGGCCAGAGCTTTGAACAAATAATCATCTGGGATAGCATACTTCCAATTTTGATTTCAGATGCCTCACTCCCTCCCAAGTGATGGGGTACAGAGTTGAGCTGCAGGAAAGCGATGTTTTCAAATTTTGCCGACAGGAATCCTTTCTGCAGATCTGACCTTTGGCGTGTCTGGATGAATCTTGGTGTTTTCACAAAGCTGGTGTGTTTGTGAACAAGTGTGCAGCCAGGGCACCTCTGTTTCCCTACTTTACATACCCAAAACCATATTGTAGCTCCTGGAATCATATCACAGCTCCTTCACAGACTCTCACCATGGCCTCAGGCCCTCTTGGGCTTCCTTGCTGCTCAGACAGTGGGGAGATGCTCCAGTGGGAAAGCCTCATTGTCACCAACTGGGGACTTCAATCCCCTTTCTCCAGCTGCCCCCTGCCATAACACCACCTCAGAGCTTTCCCTGCTGGGATTCCATCCCCTACCACCCTGTGCTGTCCACAGGATAAAAAACCCCCTGAACCCCAACCTCAGCAATGTCTGCTGACCCCGTTTACCTCCAGCAGCGCACCCACCGCTCAAAGCGGAGGCGGCAAGCCGAGCTTTGCGTTAAGCAAGAACCCTGCAAAGGAAGATTTGTTTCTGTGCTGGCGTGCCTGTGCATGCTTGTGCTGCATTCCCGAGGGAAGCTGCCTTCCAGGGAGCCGTGTGGGAAGCTGGCTGCTCCATTCCTCGCTTTGATAAAGGGGTTTTTGAGTCCACCTAGGAGGGCACTGCTTTTGCAGGCTTTGTTTTGGCAAGGAGGCTCTGCAGCAGTAAATCGAGTTCCCTGCTTTGTAAGCTGGGATGATTTTAAAATCTTCTGCTTTTGGAACAATTAATGTTGTGGAGAGGTGATAGGTAGCAAAAGGCAAATTTCGGGCTGCAGGCAGTCTGCATGTGCCTGGGATCTGCCTGGTGGATAAAGTGAAGCTGAAGGAGGACAGGCTGCTGGGGTTATAACAGCTAAGGAGAGGCAAACACAGATTATTCCTTTGGAGGGAAGATAAAGAGGTGCAGTTCTGCCTCCTTGAACTTGAACTCATGTAATGTGGAGCAGAGGGGCAGAAACACTGACACTGCATCTGTAGGGCTGGTGTAGGAGCTTTATGCACAGAGTGCTCATCACCCCAGCCGGGCCAGAGACACCCCAATACAGACACCCCTGTACAGACACCCCAATAC
>VZSR01000514.1:9727512-9848465 GCA_013398615.1 Brachypodius melanocephalos
ACAGACACCCCAATACAGACACCCCTGTACACCTCATCCAGAGAGCACTTCTCCCTCCAGGGCAGAGGGAGCTCAGCAGAGGATGCAGCTGCACTTGCCCTCGAGTTCAAACCTTGCTACAAAGACAAAAGCCTTAGGGGAATTTAGAGGGTATTTTCTTTTTGTTTGCTTAGCTTGCAGGAGTTTAATGTTTAATCATTGCAGAGGAGTAAGTGGGTTACTCATAGAATTGTTAGCTGTGATTTCTGCCTTTTTTTTTTCCCTTTTGTCCTTTGTTCTTCCTTATCACGTCTCTCATTTTGTGGACTGAATTGGCTTTCTATCATGGCTCACTGGTCCTTGATTTCTCAAACTGCAATTTTATAGCGTTCACAGGACCCTCTTCATTTAAAGAACTCAAATTAGAGGACACAGGAGTCAGGAATTGCTTGGATGGCTCCATAAGCCCACAGGGGGAGGATGCTTCCCCAGCAGACAGGCACCGGTCCAGGGGGGTCCCCCTCTCTGTAGGGACCACCACTCCTGCAGAGCAAGGAGCCACAGCCTGCTCCCAGCCTTCACCCAGGAGAAACAACGCTGAAATTCCAGAAAATACAGTTCCTGATTTCTCAAAGGAAAAAGGTGCAAAATTAAAAAAACTATAATTTAACTCCAAACAAGGAAACCGTTTACTGTTAAGATTTTGGGATTTTTTTTTTAATCTAATAACTGTATCCTAAAAATAATAATTTAAAAAAAAAAAGTATCCCTAAAGCTGTAAAACAGTGTATAGACCCAGAGATAAGCTTGCAACTACATGAGGGAGCCCTGCAGGGCTCTTCCCTAAAGGCAGGTTTATGCCCAGCACAGCTCGGGGCTCTCCCCAGCAAAGGTTCTGCTCTGTTCTCTCCCAGCTACAAAAAACCACTGCTCTATTTTGTCCTTGTTTTGGCCACTCTTTTTCCCCTTAGAAATGTCAGATCTGGCTGTGGTTTGCTGCTGCAAACCACCCTGATATGCTTTTAATGGAGAGAGACAAATTCATTTGATGATTTTGATTACTCTTGCTGGTTAATAATTAATTCAAAACAGGACCATGAGATACTTCTATTGAGTTGGTATTGCTTTTAACAAAACTGAAGGATGCTTTTAACAAAACTGTAACTCAATTAACCCCCGTAGAAAGGAAGCTATGCCTCTTAATTGCCATCAAATATTTATTCCAATTTTTTAACACTGAATCAGCTCTATGTCTATCTTTTCTAAACGTCATTAATCCTTGTGTTAGTGGTTCATAAGACATTATTTAACATCTGCAGGAGTATTTTTCCTAGAAGTGAAGTCATTCCCAGTCAAGCACATGCCTCAGGCCACTATGGACACTTGTAAAAGTTTTCTAAGGTGTGATGAATCTGCTGAATGACCTAAAGGATAAATCAGTTCTGTGGGGGTTTTCCCCCATACAAAGCAGGATTGACAGAAGCAGTCATCTTTTCATCATTAATATCAGAATTGCACTAAAAAAAAAAAAAAAAAAAGTATGCATTTCATAGCTTAGCTATCTACAGAACAAAAATAAAAAAAATCCCAAAATGCCACGGAACAGCCCAATGCAGCTTCCAGAAATGTTGTCATTCCAGGTATCAGGAGAAACAAAACCCCAACCCCCTTACCACGGAAAATGGGTCTCTACCTTTGAAATATAAAGCCACCAGGCTAACTTAGATAAATTTTCTGGCTGGATGAGCACAGTAGCTGGATGGCAAAGGTAGCATTTGGCACGAGAACAGCTGTCAACATCTGGGGATGACAGATGGCAGGGAGCAGACGCCAGCGCTGTCACCGGCTGAGCAGAGGTGCAGCTGACCTGGCAGTGCTGCTGTTTACACAACCCCTCACAGCTACTGCCACAACCTGTGGAGCTGGTTTTTAGCAGGAGTGGAAAATCTGTGGAGAGCAGGGAAATGCTGAAAAGCCAGACAAGCTGGAGCAATATCTGGAGAGGTGTCAGTGAAATAATTTTCAGCAGCGGTTCAGTTCCACCCCTGTTCAGCCCTGAGTGTGCTGGTTGATGACAACAGGGCTTGGAAAAAGGGGTCCAGAGGAAACTTCTTGTCTCCTAAAGCATCCTTGGGGACCAAAAGGAGAGGGCAGGATTGCCTTCATGCCCTCTGGCAGGCCCTGGCTGTGCCCCAGGCACAGGGGCTGCTATCTCCATGTAAAATCCTGTTCCCCACCTCAGCAGGGCTGGAGCTGGTTCTGGCTCCAAGTTTGGCCCCATCAGTGAAAAATTCAGGGTGGATTTCAGATAGGAACTGTTGGCAGCAGGGGGTTTTATAGATCATGCCATAACTGCATCCATTACTGTAAGAACATACTGAGAGAGCTTCATTCTTACAACTAACTTTAAAAAGTATAAATACAAGAGAGAATGTAATAAAGATAAAAGTTTTTAAATTGGTAAGACCCAATTTGGGTAGCTTTTGATGACAAAATACTCACAACTGGTTTACAAGCAGTAACCCATCGTGTAACATGCACCATGTGCAAAGGCTGTGGCTTCCCACACCAAAAATCAGAGCAGTTGGAAGTTACAAACACTGAAATTTGGTCGAGTGTGGGATCAAATTTTGAGCTGTTGTAATTCCAGGGGTCAATCTTATTCTTTCCTCCAATGTAAATAAAAAAGAACGTTACTGAAGGCAGCAGAGTTTTTGTGATGCCACAAAGGGAGGTATAAAAAGGAAATCATGATGAGAGTTCCTGGGAGCTCTTCAGAAACCATGAGGTAGGAAAAATGGGGATTGCCTAAAAAAGGTGACAGGCGTTTCATCCAAGAAACACGAATTGTTAGGGCTGAAGGGAGCTCAGTTTTTCTGCTGAGAAACCAATCTAAGAGATTACAAAATAATTTCTCTGAAGGAGAGGTAGAACAGCACTCAAGGAGCAACCTGGGAAGGGAACACTCAACAGGCTAAAAAGCCATTTGGGAATGTCTCCAGAGCTCCATCCTTTAACATATTTCCTAAATCTAAACATTCAAAGATTTTTGCATTCCTTCTAGATACTCTGAAATGATAACAAATATTTCTATTTTCCTTTTTAAATGTAGGCACAGGGTTGGGTTTTGGTTTGGTTTTTTGTTTGGTTTGTTTTTTTTTTTTTAGCTTCTTCAAGTTGTGTAATGTAATACGGTGGATTTTATAGAGATATCCTTATCTTTTTAATAAATCTTTATTAATAGCTTACTTTATTTTATGAGCTTAAAAGTTACAACGCTAGCTGTTAGCCAGAGCCTCCATACACTCCAGCTCTTGAACACCTTTTTACTGGCTGTGTGGGTGACACAATCACATGCCAGTGGATGAGCCAAGGGGTTTTCTCTGGAGCTCGTGCCAGTTTTGGGCTTGAATGTTGCCTCAGTGCAGCTGGGAGTTCCAGGTGATACCTGACCTGGCACAGCACCTGCCAGGGCAAGAGTGGGCTGGGGAAAATATTAACCCCATGTGAAACGATCAGCTGAGGTTGTGCTGGCTCTGTCCTGTGTGTCACAGGCTTGTGGCAGTTTCCACCTTGCACTGAGAGTCCCTGTAATTCCTCCTCTGGTGTAAAGCACCACATTTCAGACACTGCTGCTTGGATGTCCCCCTGCAGAGCTGTTCTTCCTGTGAAAAACCCTGGTCTAGGCCACCTGTGTGGGCATCCCCATGGGCTACACCCAAAGGTGGGTACCAGAGAGGGGTTGAGGGCTGGTGACACCAGCAGTGGGACTGTCACCACCTGTGACACTGCTTGGACCAGCTGGAGAAACCCAGAGTGCCATCACCAAGGGATTCCCCAGCTTGGGAAATATCAGCCACAGCTAAGTCAGAAGGGTGTGCCAAGGGCAGGGCATTGCCACATACTTTGGGATCTTGCTATAACTGAATAAAACATTTTTTAACTTTCCCTCTGTCGTGGTTTAACCCCAGCCACCAACCAAGCCCCACACAGCTCACTCCCCATCAGAGAGGCAGGGGAGAGAATCCAAAGGATAAAATCAGGTTTGGTGAATTGATTTAGTGCATGACTTTGTGTTCCATCTGTTCTGGTGGCCCCTCAGGACAGGAGAGGCTGGAGGGAGTTCCTGTGCCCCAAAGCCAGCTCAGGTCAGGTCACTGCTGCCCTGCAACTGCTTCTTGTAGGGCTTCTCCTCCACTGGTTCAGGTTGTTCCTGCTGTAGTAGTTCCTGTGAAATACAGCCCAAATCATGGATTATAACAATTTAAAAGGCACATCCACCAGACTCTCCAGCCCCAGCCCTTTCAGGACCAGGACTTGCAGCAAAGTATAATGTTATAGCTCCTGGTAAAAGCACAGATGAGAGCACCTTCAACCCCCAGCTTTACTCTGCACTGTGCTGGCTAATATAAATGTAAATCACCTCTGTAACAGAGTGCATAGTGAAACATGAAACAAATAAAACACACAAAACAGCGAGCCTCTGCCTCTCATCCTGCCCAATGACAGCAGCAAGGCACTGTCCTGACCTGACTGCAGCAGCCCTGTGAGCTGAAAGCCCCCCGGGCGCTTTGCATATATTTCAGTGCAGAATACGCCCTTTTCTGAAGAAGATTAAGCTCTCATCTTTTAAGCTTTGAAATGAAATGAAAGCATTTCAATCTTTTTATTGCAGGGACATTGTCTTTTAAAGACAATTCACTTTTTTTTTTTTTTCTTAATGTGGAATGGTTTTAGGTCAAAAAAGACAAAAGCAGGGAAGAGGGGTTTTATTTGTTTTTCTGCTAGTAAACTTTACATCTAGGAAGACAGAAGAAAAATAAAAATTCACTGTTTGGTAGAAAATGAGGAATCACCATATGTATTTTAGTATAATGCTATGTACATAGAAATGAGGAAAACAAGTGCAACATAAGAATATTAAACTCCTAACGAACTCAAAGTGTTTAAATATGGCTTTCAGAGTATTTAAAAGGCTGGGAAATTGCTTCATCACTGTGTATCAATGCTATCCACAGCAGTTACATCAGGGTGCTTTTCTACTTCAACATCAAATTAATAACAAGATCCAGAGACTGGCAGCTGAAGCTGAACAAACTCAACCTCCACATGAGATTAAATTTCCAAGCTCTGTCAACATCATTTCACCAGAAGAGATGAAGTTTTAGCTTTAAAATGCATATTGCAAATATGATTTAAAGCAGCTTTTGAATGAAACTAACTCCTCATATGTGCAGGGATTTTAATGCTCCTGCTCCTTTCCTCCCCATGGGAGGCACAGAGAGGTTTTGTCTGCGTTGCCCTCAAGGTGCCCATCACATCAGAATTCTGCTGTGAGGCACTGACTGGAGGGAAACCTTCTGAAATGCTTTGGCTGATTACTTGAAGGGATGGAGAGAAGGTTTTTCCTTCATCATCCATTAGGCTTGCTCAGGAATCAGTGTCACCTTCTCAAGGTTCAGAAACTGGCCATAAACAAGGTTCTAGTCCTGAGGTGGACAGGGCAACCTCATTTCGTGCTCATGTTTCCAGTCTCAGAACTGGAAACCCTGAAAGAACAAGGGTTGTTCTTCCCCAGGTCACACCGGCTGGAGCCTTGGTGGATTTTTGATCTCTCTCTCTCTGTTATGGCAAATAATTTAATTAGGTAATATATACTACGTAATTAGCCCCATGCCACTGCAGTAAACTCAGACATTTATCCTCTGGGATGGATTTTAATGGCTGAAAAGCTTTCCTTGGTTGCTAACACTGAAGGTGTCAGCAGAGTAATGACCTTGCCTGGCCACAGCCTCTAAGCAAAGCAGCCCCATTGAGGTCAGCAACACCCCTCTTAAAATAGTGCACAGGAGGCATACTGCATGTGGATGGAATTTGCAATATTGAACCCATAAAAACAGAATATAGTGACAGCATTTTGCTCTGCACTCAGTAATTCACTGGCCAGGCTTTTTTCCTGTTTTCCACGGCAACATAACTGTTAGTTTTAACAAAACCGTTTTGTCCCAGGCCGAATTAATTTCTTTAGAGCAATGAAGTGAGGTTTTGTTCACAGCTCTTTATTTCTGCGTATCTATAAAGCTGCTGAACTTCCTCTGCTGGGTAAAATTATCCATCATGAAAATGCAGCTAGGAATTTCAGAATTTTTTTGGAATTTTTTGATATTTCTGCTCCTTTGCCAAGACATGCAAGTTGTGTATTTATATTTACAAGATATCTATGTGATTTGCAGATTTCTAGGTTTACATTTATATGGATAGATACATGCTACTCCCCTAACACTGCTGTTCCACTGGGAGTTTCTACACCTTGTGAAATAAACACTTGTTCTTAGGGGTGCATATTGCTGCAGGTCACCCACCAATGCTATTTTTCATGGTCTGTATGCTGAGCAACTGAAATCCCAGCAGGAACTGATGTCCAAACCCTCCTACCTGTTCCAGTGATGAGAATCACAAGCAGGTTCTGAGTGAAGGACTGGCACAGCAGAGGCCTGCCAACGTTTTTTGCCAGACATGAAGACTTGTGGGGATACCTGCCAGCGTTTGAGAACTATGAATAGAGACAACTGGAGAGGAAATAAGTGTCTGTCTCATAATTCTGCTGGAATATACTGGGCTCTGGACCAATTTCTACACCGAAGTCAGTGGCATTGCATGGAGAAGAAACCAGTGCAGACTTTGTGCTTGAATATTTTTAGACATGGCAGGGTAGGTGAAATATAGATTCTGTCCTTTGTAATCTCTGTAATCCAGAATAGGAATGTCCCTGGATCACCCAGTCACTTCACACCCAAAGTTTACCTGTTTGTCATCACAATCACTTTTAACTGTTGTATTTGCACATTCCACAGAGAGGAATACCGAAAATACTGAGCTGTTTCAGAGCCTGGGGCTCAGCTGAGCTTTAAGTAGCCTCTGTACCACTACAGTTCATAACACTGGAACTGTGAGAAGCTTTCTACTGAAAGCAAGTTTTGCTTTAAGTTGGGGCATTAGAGATAACTGTATTTATGTCTTGGACATCAAAGATTCACAACTCTTCATCTTTTGGTTCTCCACGTGTGAATTTCATGAAAACACTTTTGTGAACAGCACAAATGATAGAATATACCTATATTAAAGCGTTTGTGTCTCAGTTTAAGCAAAGATAGTTCCTTATACACTTGCTTGTCTCCTCACTAAATTGGGAGAATTAGGCATACTAAAAGCAGAGTTGCAGTAGTGTTCCATGATAGAAACTACGGTAAAGTACAGTATGAGGTTTGCTACCAAATTCCGATAAAATATACTCCTTCTTTTAAATGTAATCATCTTTTTAGCCTTTCCTGAGGCCTACTCTCAGAATATATGGTTATTCAAACCTTGTGTGGGAGGCCGGAGAAAATATTTGCAAGTTAAGGCATATCAGACTGCAGGCTGCTGTAGTTTTCATGCGTTGTGGAACGGCTTTTGATTGCACGGCTTTTTGAGCGCAAAAAGGGGTGTGCGATTTTGTAAAAGGCTCTTCCACGCGCAGTGTGATGGCAGGACACATCATCCTGCAGTCATTTAATAGCTGCCACAGCCCCGAGAGTTCTGTCAGGATGAGAAATGTCAATTTGGAACTTTAGTGGGGGAGAGACGTGGTGCCGCCCGCTGTCAATTGTCCTGCGTTAACTCCAGTAAAACACTGTTCAGTGAAAAACGACAAAAAAGAAAAAAAAAAAGTATGAATAATTGTGAATGGAGTCCAAACTGACAAAGCTCCTGGCTCGTGCAGCTGCAGAGTGTGTGACCTCTCCGGGGTTTGATAGGGAAAAGTTGCCATGGGAATGGTGCGGCATTGTTTGCGGGTGACTTCAGCTTTTATTGTTGTGCTCTGATTACAGCTTTTGTTTCACTGTGAAGTATGGTTGTTACACGCCAGCTTGAAACAAAGATGCATTTACAGGCAGCGGCAGAGTTCAAATGATTTCCATAATTAGAGATATGGCTGCTTTAAGCAAGAGAATTAAAAAAAAAAAAAAAATCTGTGTTGCTACTTCGGAAAACACAAAGTTTTTCAGTATAAATTTAGTATCTGCTTAGAAAAGAAGTAACTTCCTGGTAAAACTGGTTAAACACCATTATGGGAAATTGTCGTTTGCTACTAGGACCGATGGCAAAAGGCTGTGAGGCAGCACCTGAGCCTCCAGGTAGAGATAGTTCAGCTGTGGGATTTATAGACCTCGAGTTTTTTGCCACATTAGCAAAGAATACATGGTCATATATCAACATCTTGATTTACTACATCCTTAAAGCTTGTTAGCTCCAGGATGTCCTTGAGCAAGGGAAGCCAAGTGTGCTGTGTGTTGTAAGGGCACTGCTGAATCATATTCAATTTGCCATCAGCCAGGACCCTCCCAGTCCCCTTCCAGGGCGCTGCTCTCCCGTGTCATTCCAGAATCTGTCCCTACATCCAGGTTGATCTATCCCAGACGCAGAATCGGGCACTTGGCTTGTTAAACACCATGTGGCTGGTGGATGCCATTTCATAGAACCATAGACCACAAAACCGTTTGGGTTGGAAGGGACTCAAAGCTCATCCAGTGCCACCCTCTGCCATGGGCAGGGACACCTTCCACCATCCCACGTCGCTCCAAGCTCCGTCCAGCCTGGCCTTGGGTACTTCCAAGGATGAGGCACCCACAGCTTCTCTGGGCCAGGCCGTTCCCACCCTCACAGGGAAGAATTTCTCCACAATACGCAACATTTCCTTCCCTGCTGTGGCCTCCCCATTAAACATGAGATTAAACCCCCAGTAACTGGACTACAATTCCCACCATGCCCCGCGCCTCGCCCCTGGCTCCGCGCCGTACTACATGTCCCGGCAGGCCGCGGGGCAGCGCGGGCGGTGGCGCGGCGGCGCATGCGCAGTGCGGGTCCCGGCGGTGCGGACGGAGGCGGCGGGACCAGCCCGTTCCCGGTGCGGGGAGCGGGAGCGGGGCCGGGAGCGGGCTCGGGGAGCGCCCGGCTCTCCTCACGGGGCTCCCGCACTGCCACCACTCCAGTAAGTGCCTCGGCCCGGGGCGGGGCTCGGCCCGCCCTTGGTGATGCCCTTCCTTCCGCGCCTGCCCGGTGTGTGACCGCGCAGGGCACTATCCTGCTCCCTTCTCCCTCCTTTTTTCCTTTCCGTTTTCCCTGGAAGGCGCTCGGCGGCGCGGAGGCTCTGCCCGTGGGGCCGGCGCGGTGTTGGGTGCCCCAGTGGCGCAGGCAGGGCGCTGTCACAGCCCCAGAGGTAAGAGGAGAGGTGATCTCATTGCTCGTCACGGTCTGTGCTCCCCGCGCTCGCCGCGGCCGCCCCGGTGTGTGAGCACGGCGGGCGGGAGCGATGTTATCTGGGCAGAGCCCGCAGGGATGGTGCCTGCCAGGGTGTGGGCTCCCCGGGCAGCCTCCCTGGGCTCGCCTCGCCTTTGGGATCCCCGTCCCAGCTGCCGCCCCCAGGAGAGCGCGGTGGGGCTGGGACAGCCAGCACGGAGTGCCGGTTTTGCTTTTAGCTTTGGAAGGCGCAAGTTTTGGAGAGGGATGTGTGGGGAGGCGGTTGGCACGCTCTGAGCCGCGTTCTGGGTTAGCTGTAACCGGGGCTGGTTATTTACTGAACCGAAGTGTCTTTAAATGGGTAACTTGACTATAAATGAATGTTAAACTGTAACCACTGTTGTTATATGCGCAGTTTTTATCACCTGTAAAATTCCAGATAGGCATTTGACATGCTGCTAAACTTAACGCAGACTTAAATTCTGTATGTGTTGTGCAGCTCCCTTGGGAGGAACTAATGCATGACCTTCATTAAAGGCATTATGTTGTTGCATCAAATGTTTGCAAAGTAACATCAAGAGGACAGCAATTTTCTCTTTGGCTGGCTGCTGCTTTGAGGCCTTCTGTAAGAAAAATGTCTAATTTTCACTAAGTGTATTGTGTTTATAATCAAGCAGAACAGTCTTCAGGTGGGGAAACAGTTATTACTTTGTTACACTGAACACCTGAATTAGGCATCAGCAGAGTGGTGTTACCTGAGTAAAGCTGAAAGGTAGAATCTTTTGAAATTTTTTTTAGATTCTTTAGAGCTATAGCTCTCCATGCTTCACCTTCTTCTCAAAGCAGAGTACTTTTAAGGAGACTGCTAGGCAGAGAGCAAGCTGAACAGCATCAACTTCTTTAATGCCTTCTGACAAATTCCTTGCTTTCCTGACAGCGGCTGTAATATCTGTAAAGATAATTTTTCTCTTGCCCTTACCCAATCCCATACATCACCGTGCAGGACAGAGCCATATTTGACTGTACAGTTTTGGGGCCTATGATATATGAGGAGTGGCTTCTCACTGTTGAAACCAAATCAGCAGGATTTGTTGGGGATTGTGTTTTGGCTTGGTTTTTTTTGGTGGTTTGTTTGTTTCATATTTGGGGTGCATTCATTTTAATGCAGCACAAACACAATCCTAACTGAGCTGGAAGTGTGTGTAGTAGCTTTGCGTGGTTGCTGTCTCATGAGTTACTCTGTCTTATGGAACAGTGAACTTGCATTTTAGGTCCATTCAGTCTTGTTTCCTCCTACTTGTTATTTTTAGCTGAGAGAGTCACACCAGTAACAATACATGAAACTGTCAGGTTTGTGAAGCACAGAAGTGTAGAAGTGCAGTTTTCCCCTTTGTCACATGAGGAAGTGTTAAAAGTGGGCTGAAATCTCTTTGTGGTAGAAGAGAGATGCTGGGCCTGGCTGATATTTGGAGAAGAGTCTTTTAATTCAGGGATAGATAAGCACTGATGCAGAAAGTGATAATTCAAGAAATAATACATGGAGGTTTTATGTTTCCTGGATATCAGTGAGTGCTACAGTGCTGGAGCCAGCTTTGCATAAAATATCAACCTTTGTGTGCCTCATTGAGTTCTCTTTGCAGTTATCAAACATGATTTGATTTTATGAGTGTGGAAGATTTAATTCCAGGTTCATAAATTTTAAAGACATCTATTTTCTTGAGCTATTTCTCTGCTTTAAAACTACATTTGGCCTCATATTCCATTGCATAGCTCTGCATTTTAAGGGTGAAATTAAAGCAAAAGGTGCACAGTGGGTCACTGGCAGATGCAATGCAGTGCTGAGATGTTTCAGAGGAGCAGATGCTTTCACACAAATTAGGGAATAGTCGAAGAATAATAATTGTATAAAGAAAATAGGCAGCATCTTCATGCTTTCCCTCCTCCTTCTCTCCTCCTGTATTTATTTTTTCCTCAAGAGTAGTAGCTGAGTGACAGAAGACAGACACACACATGGGAATACAGAAGGCATGTGCATGAGGAAGAGACCTGAATGCAGGAACTTTTCCTGCCTTGTTTTTTTCCAGGTAGCTGGGGCTTGTTCCAGAAGGCAGCAGAGCTATCTAAGCTCAAATAAAGGCTGACTGCATGTCAGAGAGTTGGTGTGGAAGAGAGGAAGTGCAGAAGTCAGTTTTTATTGACTGTAACAGATTAGAAAGAACTTGAGGACATTACTGAAATGAGAACGGATCTCTGCTTGTAACACAGTCTCCAGTGCAGTGTTGGATGTAGCCCAAACTGCCAGGCCTGCAAGATTCTTAATCTATTTTAGTAGATTTAGAATTCCATCGATGTCTTTATTACTGACTGTTCCTGGTTATTTAAGCTGACAGATATCATAGTAAATGCAGTTCCTGCAAAGTGCAGCAAACCAGCAGTGTTGGGGACTGAGTACATGTTCTAATGAGAATTTCCCTTGCATGCTCTGCTGTGCTTTTGGATGTATCCAGCTCTCCATCAGTGTTTAGACAAACAATAGCTTGTGATATGAGAGCATGTATCTGTCTTGCAAGAAGAGTTTTGGCAGGGTTTGTTGGTTTGGTTTTGGTTTTTTTTTTCACTGATAGTTATGAACAATAGGAACAGTCTTAGAAAATACTTACTGAGATTTGGAGCCAAGTGAACCTTTGTGCATTTGTATAATTGCATGAAAATACAGGATAGTAAGTTATTTCAGTGCCAAAATGGGAATTTAGGTAACTGGCTTTAGAATAAAACATTTTTACAGCGTGGAATGAGTGCTTAAGAAGTCACCAAGAAATTATATAAAGAAACATAACAGTCAGTACATGTATTCTTTTGGTTTTGAAACTAAATGCAGTGGGGCATGGCCAGAAGCATTGCTGTCAATGATTTATAAAATTATATAAGAAACCTAAATATCATAATCCTGGTGAGCTTATTTGACATATGAAAATAATGTAACTGCTTTAAAGAAGTTGCCTGCTGAAGAGGTCTGAGTGACAAGAATGGTTCAGGTTTTGAATTTACACTTCAGTGCAGAGAATCACTGAAATGAGTTGGAGATGTGGCTGAGCTGCTTCAAAATTTTTTCTGTTCTTTCACTGATCTTTCAAATTAGGACTTTGAAAAGATAGAGGTCTAAGGTCATCTTGATGCATACTGTACCCTAAGTGTGAGAAATATTTAGGTACGTGTTGGTATAGGGCTCAATTCTATAAATAATACTTTCCTCTCAGTGCTAGGTAAAGCAGCAGGGTTTTGTTGCTGTTGAGGAAGGAAGCTGGTTCATTGTCTCAGCACTAAGCAGCATTTTCTCCCTCCAGGGACTTGCAGAAGCATCTAGAATGTGTAGGTGTTTCTTTAATCTTGGAGAAGGAACTTATTAAGCTTTCTGGTGCAGAACTGTATGAGCCACTTACTCTTAACAGATGTTATCTGCACAAGTAGGTAGTTGCAGGTCTGGTAGACATTTGTGGCATTCAACAGTTTAAACAGTTTTCAGGTTTGAACATATGCCTTTGCCTTAAAATCTGAATAGTTTCAGGTATTTTATGTAGAAGAAAGGTGGCTCAATAGTGAGGTTGCTGCTCTGGGACTTGGGAAACAGGTTCAGCTCACTGTGTTGCCAAAAAGCTTCCTGTGTGGCCTGGGACAAGCTGCTTCTGTGTCCCTCCATTCTCATAGTGAGAATCTGAGCAGCAGCAGCTGTGCATCCCAGGGGTGTTCAGGGTTGGGCAGGTTGGATGTGGCCAGGGGAGGTGCTGATGTGGGGCACAGAGCTCCCTAGTGCTGGGAGAGAGAGGCTGAAAACACCGCCCAAGTTAAAAAACTAGGGGTAAGCTCCAGGCAGGAGGGGGAAAACCAGTAAAATACAGTGGAATAAAGGTTTTGACTGGAAATGTCTGGTGTCACTTAGAGACAAAAAGTCCTTAAAACTTTAAGGAGCACTGCATGGCCTTGTTTGTTTAACAGAATTTTAAAACAATGCTTAAAATACCCACACAAACATGTAAATCTTTTATGTTATGTTTCTGCCATACAGGGGACAGTAGCAAAGCTCTCTCTGTTCCTTTGTTGGCTGTTCTCTTCTTTGGAAGGTGCTTTTAATTCTAGCTAGCCATTGCATCCAGATGTTTTGGATATCAATTTAGCTTATTTGTTCTGTTGGCATGGTAAGCAGAATCTCTTAAATTGGGTCTGATTTACTGACTTCATGTGAAAGAGGTTGAGTTTTTCTACCTCTTCACTCCCGCAAAAGGAAAAAGAATTTGCAGCTACCTCTAATGAGCAGTGTCTTTAGTAATGTTACAGAGTTAAAAGTATTTTGGATTTAAAATCTTTCTGGTGAAAATAGGGCACTGTCATTGCTATAAATTGAAAATGTAGACTAGACAGCAATTATAAGCTTTGCAAACATGTTTTCATTGTTGAGAGTCAACACTCCCAGGAACAGTCTCTGTACACTGACAGATAGGTGATAAATTAATTCATTTAATATGTAATTGTTTTGATGTGTATGCTCTCCCTGGGTGCTTTGGTACCCACCACATTTACATCCATGTCCAAGAAAATGTGTTGGAACTTGTTCAGACTAGTTACTTAATTAAGTGTTCTTCTGTTAAGCACTAAAACAGTTACATGCCAGGTTTGTTTTAAGACTGAGCAGTCCTCTTCAAACTGCACTTCAAAAGATGTTGTTCAATATGTTGGTTAACTCTTTAGGGAGGATGAGAATGACAAGTGGGGGCTGAGGCTGGGCTAATAATTCAGCTGGCAAATTATTCCTATATCTGGTAGACTGTGCCTCTGTGTGCAGCAGTGCTGGAAGGTTGGGTAACTTCAAGGATGTTAAAAATGTGTCTGCTGATTCAGGACTTCAGGATTTGGTTATCTTTATTTTTTTTAACATTAACCTTTTTCTTTTGTTTCTTCCTTAAATCAAGTTCATGGTAGATGCTGTAATTTATCTATACTGTCATCCTACATTGTGCTGCTGCTGTGATTTTTGGGTGGAGGAACATGATTCCTTCAGGAGGTCCATTTGCTGCCTTTTTGTGGGAGGCAGCAGGACAGTGTTGAAAACCAGGCTTTTTCATGCTCATGGTATATCCAGGATTTCCAGGCTTGCTGGATGTACACAGGACTTGGGATTCTTCTGGAGTGGTTCTGCCTCGCTTGTGTGTAGGTCAGACAGCAGTCCCACAAAATGCCAGGAGCCTGCCTGGTACTTTTGGGATTATTCTGTGGGTGGAGGGCTGTTATTCTCCCTACGCACCGTAACTGAGGTTTTGAGAAACACCTTTTGTCAGTGCAGAGCAGCAGCTGGGCAGTGTCATTCCACAGACGAGGAGGGTGAGGCCAAAGGCCACAACCAGACATGGGCTGTACCTGACATGAGGACAATTCCCCGTGCTCATGGCTTGGTTCCAAGGAGGAAGGCTGCTGGAAATGAATTCTGTGAGGAGTTACAGTGATGTGCTTGGAGGGAAGTGTTAGTGTGCTGGCATTGTGCTACAAAACCTGGCACTTTATATAGGGTTCATCTGTGTGTCAGGTGAGACTTCTATTAAATATGCCACAGTGAGGCTTGATTTTTTTTAATTTAAGGTGTACAAAAAAAAAGGAAAGGGAGGGAGGGTAATGTCCAAAAAATTTTGCCATTTCGTGGGAGCTTAATTTTCCCCTCACAGCTCGGTAAACAGGAGCTGACATGTTCTGTAAACGCACATTGGTTCTCTTACATGAGACAGACAAAGCCCTGTTCTTCCTAAAAAGCTCTCACTCCGCTTGCACTTACTGAAGAGCTCTGAGATCAGTTCTAATCTCTGGGAGTCCTTGTGTGGTTCTGATATAACTGAGAAGTGAGCTGGATTCTGGAGGAAATATCAAATCTTTGCAGTAGAGGGACTTTTGGCCCACATAGTGGATTATACAATGAAATGAACATGGTCTGTACTGTAAATATTAAAATAAATGAGGTGAAAATTGAACAGCAATGATTTTTTCCTTTCCAAAGCTTTAATGAAGGTGAACCATTGCATTTTTCTTTATTCTGCATTGAATTTGCTAAATTGGATCTACAAAATCAAAACTGATAATCAGTTACTTGCTTTGTGTACTTTAATTTCATTAAATCCTTTTATATCTGTAAAAGGAGTCAAACCAAATATTCACCTGATAATGTTCTTCTCATTATTTGGTATTGAAATTAACTGAAAAATCAGTTATTTACAGTCCTTTCTTTGACAACATAAGAATATTCTGTGAAAACTGAAGCTATTGCTAATTTCCTAAGCAGCTGGCTTTTCCATTTCTTACACACTTCCCAGGAAGAAGGTGTGTGTTTATTTGTACTGCAGAGTTCATACCCAGAATTCAGAGTGAAAATCAGCAAGACTGGCTCAAAAATGATAAATTTCATTGTTCAACCAGCCTCACCTTCTTTTTGTATTGGACTTCCTAAAGTCAGATAAACTTCACCAGGATCTGTAGTTTGATTTAGATGGGAATTTGAAATAGCTGGGAGTGTGTAGAATTCGAGTGCTTGGAGTGGTTGGCCTGGATGAAAGAGTTATTAGTTTGTTATTGAAATTAAACAGGGTTTTTTTCTAATGACTAACTAGTAATAATAAGTAACCCTAATAAGTAGTGTGGTTATTTCCTGCTTAATTTTTAATTTGTTTTGGTTGTTGTGAATAGCCAATTTCTATAGACTAAGCATGTAAGCATCTTCAAGAACAAGAACCTAATTTATCATATTTGGAGTTTTGTAGGTGACACTTTAAAATTTTGAAAAGGCTGATAAAAAAATTTAAATTGTAAATATGAATCAAGTCTGAACTTGCATTTTAAGGATTTTAACTAGTATGTAACTGAAATTAATAAGCATTTAAAAACTTGTTTTGAGGCTTGTATGAGACATAAGTCAAAGTGAATTAGAGTAGCTAATATTTTGTTTTGTTTTATTGTATTTATCTCTGGTTATATCTCATTTGGAGTAACTATATTATCTAGAGGCTTAATATAAAGTGATGAAAATTACATCTGACTGTTGTAAAGACTCAGTGCTATTGAACATATTCTGTCACTGTCTCTTAGCTTTGTTATTTTGCTTCATTGCCTTGTAAGCTGGTCATCACTCATAAGTTATTAATGGATTAATTTCAAGAGGGTTTTTTTATAATGGCTTCGTTGCACAGGAGGCTTCCTTTTATTTGTGTTAGCTAGATGCATTTAGAGGGACAATTAAAATAATTGTTTTAGCTGGGCAAAAACCCATAATAGGTGAGGTGTTTTGGTTTGTTTTTTGTTGGGTTTTTTTTTTGTTTGTTTGGGGTTTTTTTGGTTTTTTTTTTCTGTTTTTTTTTTTGACTTAAAAGATCAGTGATAGAGAAGAACTTTGCGTTCTGTGCAATGCATTTCCTCATTCCATCATATCCCAAAGCCTTTGGCTGCTACTGAAAATGCCTTAAAATGGAGGAAAATAGTCCAGTTAGAACAGGAAACATCTCTTAGAGAAATTTCTGCAGAAGTTTTTGAGGAAGTACCGGTCTTGTTCCATCGTGGAACTTGTAAATCAGTATTTGAAATAGGCCAGGGATGGATTCAGGTAACTTCAGAACATTTTCCATAGAACTCCAGATTTCACTTAGAACATAATGATTTGTTTTCTGAGGTGAAAATAAGATTACAGGATACTATTGAATAAAATTAATCATTTGACTTGCTGAGGTGCACTGGAAAAGATGGGAGTGGTTGCTTACCCTGATTTAACAAGTGTTCCTGGAAAACAGCAGATCAGCATTTTGAGCACAGAATCATGGCTGGATAAGACTTCAGTTCAAGATAAGGCTGCTGGTTTTGTTAGATGATTCATCACTGCAACGATGATTTTTCTGTATTGTGGTCTGCTTGGAAGCTGGTTTAGGTACTGGGGAGGATTTATCTTTTGACATTCCTCATAGTTTGATCAGGGGTAAGAGGTACTTGTACTAAAGGTTTTTTAATTTGGAAAATTGATGTCTGCTTAGGATTTTTTTCCAGGTGAATACTGGTTTTTCCTTCTTTTCGGCTACTTTAGAAAGGGAGTCTGAATTTAGGGGGCAGTGTATCCTGGAGACTTCCAGTTCTCATTTTTAGATGTAGTTAAATAGTTGGTCATAATGTCATAGGACGCCAGCAAATCAAAGTCGTGTCTTCCCTGTTAACAGAAGTATCCAATGTCTGCTGTGCCCTCCAGAACAAAAATGAGGCAGTGGAGGATCCTTGGGAAATTGAAAGGCTGGGCTTGTAATTTTAAATCCATCAGTTCTGAATTATCTTTTGTTGTCAAAAGAACTGCAGCCAAGTCACCTCTCCAGCTCTTGGATTTAAAAATTGTTTGTGGAGGTTTTTTGTTATGTGTTTGGTACTTTGGAAGTTGTATGAAAGGTGAGCAGGGATTTATAGTATTGTCTCATAGTGTGAGTTATCTCTCTGGTGGGCTGCCTGTGCTCGAAGGTTTTCAAGGAAATAAAAAGAGATTTGAACTGCTGTCTCTCAAGATTGATGTGACTTGTTTTCAGAGGCTGCTCTGAGCTGCTTGTCTTGGGGTTGGAATTTCCCCCTCCCCACTCCCTTTCCTTGTCCTGCATGTACACAAGAAGGAAAGCTTTCATTGCTGTGTTCTTCAGGGGATGAGCAGGACAGTCTGAACTCATCCCTTCCCCTCGGGAGGCAGTAAATGGTCAGTAAAAGAGGTGACCAGCTGGAGAGCAGCTGATTTACAGCAGGAAGCTGAGAGTAATTGCCTAGGCAAAAGCCAGGAGCCCTCACTAATTAAGCTGTCCCTGGAACTGCAGGAAAGACTGGAGATCGCTGGGGATGCTGCTTTACCTTCCCTTTGTGGTGCTGGAGCTGCTGTAAACAGCAGAGCTTAAAAAGGGAGATGGGGAGGAGGGGTGGGCATGACTCATGGCATCATTTTATATTTATCGAGTGGAGGTGTATGAATGTTGTTCTTCATTTCATAGGGATGAGTAAGTAGGTAATGGATGTTTCTTAATCTTCCTGGCTGATAGAAAAAGAACCCCAAAGTCATCTCCTGGGGTAAGTTAAATCCGAAGTTCCAAATGTCCATATGTTAAAGAGCAGGAAGTAGAACTGCTCCTCTAAATTAAAGAAATAAATGTAATAAAATACACCCAAAGCTTGGGGAAAAGACATGTAAAATAAAGACGTATTAAGTGCTCTTCTTGTATTTCTCAATCAAGCTCTCCTGTCACAGTGCAAAGCCTATTGCAGGATCATTTTATAAAGACAAAATTCCACTTGCTTTAGTCAGCCAGTGGTCCATGGTTTATACCTACCTGAGGAAATCAATCACAGGAGAGACTGGCCCATAGAAATGTCATCTGGCACCTCACTTCAGTCTTGTCTAGACTTTGTACTTGAAGATACGAAGGCTGCAACCAATCTGCAGTGGAGGTGAACTCAAGAACAGGTGCTGGTGGGAAACTAAAAATAGGAATTAATGTGGGAGTTTAAGCCGTGTGTTATAAATGGTGAAAAGGAGACTCTCGTGTGCCTCTGCAGGTCCTACTTGTGCAGTCATGCATTTACAGTGAGCCTGGGGAAGGTGATCTGGGATTTTTATTTTTAGTGGTGCCCAGGAGGCCAGGCAGCCCTCAGTGTGGGATATAAATGTTGGGGAATGTCGGTGTGTGTTGTACCTCAGAGGAAAAGAGCGGGGAGAGGGGAAATCTGAGAGAAGCTGGGCTGATGAGTATGGACCTCCTAAATTAGTACCCTGCTGCTGGAAAGAGAGATGTAAGGCTTCAAAAATAAGTGACACCTCCTGTTTGGATTATAACACAGCCCTCCAGGAAAGAATTTTAAGGAGCTGGGAGTTCTTACAGAGTGTTACTATACACTTCCAAATGGGTTTTCAAGAACAGCTTTGTTTCTGGAGGATTGTGGCAAGAACCAGGAGGAAATGGGCCACAGGGATGTTTTTCCTGAAGTAGCACTATGTCACTGACCCACATCTCCACTGCAGGGAGGGGAGGCAAAATAAAATGAAGTTGTGTGTGGTCTGTAAGAGGTTTGATACCTTCAGCCTTTCTAAGAACTCATAATCTTTTTATAATGCTTGATTCTAGAAGAGTTAATACACTGTTCTGTGCTGCAGGTTCTGCTGCAGAAAATAACTAAGAGTGCATATGATAATGCTGTAAAATGTACAGACTTGGTGGGTTTTGTTTCATAATTGCTTCAAATAATTTAATAAAAAATCTCATCTCTGCAAAGCATGATCTGTACTCTGAAGACATTTCTAAGTTGAAGTTCTGATGAATTCTTAGGCTGGTGGTCTTCCAGACAGATTTCCTTTGCTGAAGAATGAGATTTCTTGTGTGAATCATGGCAGTTCCATCAATGCTTTTTGGATCTGTCTAGAGCTGTCAGGAAGGGGATCATGGTGTTGGCTTTGTCATGTGTTCAGTCCCTTTAGTAACTGGAAGAAAGGCACACATCGATTTTTTTTTTTTTTTATGTGCATTCTAAATTGTGGTTCATTAATGAAGGTGGAATAGAATTGCTATTAATTTACAGGGGAATTTTGCCAAGGCGTAATGTGTGCAAGCAGGCTTTGAAAAATGGAAAACAGTTGTATGATATTGTGTTATTTTTCAATTTATAATAAAGTTAAAGGGGGCTTTTTTGTCTCTTTTTCTTCTGTCAGTCTGGTGGAGGTCTGTAATCCCATGAAGAATTTTAAACTAATTTGAAGAAAATAGCAGTTATACAATTTACACTTTTACATTAATGTTAGTATATGCTGTATTTTCATTAGAGCACAGAGTAGGTGCAAATAGTATCATTTTGTAGGCCAGAAATTAGCTAGTAGTACTTTGAATTACAAAATCTTTATTAATTTAGGTTTGGTTTGGTTTTGTTGGGTTTTTTTTTTTCTTCTGTGAGAATTGGTTTACTGACAAATAAGGAAAAGCTTCTGAGTTTTGTCTTTTGCCCTGGAAAAAAAAATTCAAGTATTGGAGTAGTTCAGCTTTAGCTAATTGTATGTTCATAATGGAGCATTATAAGCATCCTCCTTTCATTTTCCTTGAAAGGTTTTCTGAAACATAGATTCTCTTATAGGGGGAAAGTGCTTTGAAAATTCAGTTGGTTTTATTCAAGGATTCTTAATCAATCCGTATCTTGTTTCAAAAACAAGTTTTCCTTGTTTCATGTTTCATTTTCTTCACATCTGCAGAGAACACAGCTTTAAGTCTGCTCAGACAGGAAACCAGCCACCAATATTTGCTTTTCTTTGGGCACAGGGCTTTTCTGGACTTCATAAACTGTTGATGTGAAGGCTAAAGGGTGTCTTGGATGATTTTGTACAGAGACCACCTGGCACAAATTAGGGCAATATTGGTAAATGGCAATTTTTATATTCATTTAAATGCAAACAAGGTGCGATGCCAAGTTCTGCCAGATTAGAGGTGTAATTTAGAGAATAGCTACCCTTGAGCTTACCCTCAGATGTGTTTATAGGGGGTTCTTTTGCTTCGGTGAAGTGATCCCAAGAGCCTCCATTGAATTACTGATGAATGTTTGTTAAAATAATTATATTGTCCTGAGTGCTCAAGTGTTTATTTTTGTGGTCCTTAGAATTATAACTTGATTACAGACCTAGATCTGTGATATTTAAATTGTGAGGAACACACCAAGAAAATTTAGATTACCTTAGTAAATTTTCTTGCTTTTTGAAGACTAAACCTTTGCATATTTAAACCATTGTTGCTGGTGATAGACTTTTTAAAAACTGTTTCTCAAGGTGATTGAGTCAAAAATTTCCTTGTGTTCTAATTAGCCATATAAAATGACAGCTGTAAATACAATTGTACATTTACGTGTTTGTGTATTGTTTTTCCCACCAAAAACATGGATATCCGAGTCCCTAAAATAAACAGTGACTGTCTCCCCAAAACAACACTTGAAAAACTGTCTCATGTTTTGGAGTGGTATATCAATAGCTAACTACAAATAATTATCAGGTGTCTGTCTCGTTGTACGTGTATGTAAATGTATTTAAATCAAGTAACCTTTGAAAAGTATTAAAGAATTTAAAGAAATACTAAAATGAAACTTCCATATTACACGGTTAAAGCTGGAAAAGTTGGAAACTTATGAAAAATGTGAAGTGCTTCAACCCTTCTGTGTCTTACATTAGTATTTTTGGATCTGTGCTATTTCTGAATTTTGTAACAAAATGTGAAGAATGAATCATTTCTTTCCTGCCCTGGAAAAGATTGTCATCAACCTGATTTTTATCATTTATAGATGAGTATGCAAATTCATCTTTGGTCTCACAAGGCTGGCTCTTAAAGTAAAATTACTTTCCCATAAAATAAAAGGAAGCAGAACCCTTGATGCAATAGGCTGCCATAAGGCAGAACCATAAAAGGTGAATGGTAAAATGGTAACAGGTGGGTAAAATACAGCTTTTCATTCCGTTGTTTAAAAGCAAAACAAACTAAAAAGGCAAAAAAAAGACCCTAAACCCCTCCAGAACAAAAGCCAAAATGAAAGCCTGCTGCACTCAGACCCCCGTACCATGAGCAGAAGATGTTCTCAGCTCTGTTGGTGCACATAGAGCTTCATTTTTCCTATTTAATGTATAAGAATGAAAAGATGTCTTAGACACTGTTGGACGTGAAGTGCTTATTGTAGGAGAGAAGAAAAACATGGACAATGTTTCTAAAAGCTTTTTTATTGCATTTGCCTAAGCAAGATATGAAAAATTGTGTTGGGCAGTCCTGACAAAGACTCTTTCTTGGCCATGAGTGGCAGTGTCAAAGGAGGAAGTGTAACCCCACCACCATCTCAATTTTGTGCATGTGGTGAGGGAGAACCTTAATTTTTCAGTGATCTTGTTAAAGTTAGTCTTGATGCTCATCTGCTGCTTACCACTTGTAATTTTAGGCTGTTAGATCTGGTGAATATGTGCTTCAAAGAAGTATGGAAGCCTTGGGTAAAAATTCAGTGGTGGTGGTTGTGTGGAGCAGCCACGCTTCACTTACCCTTCCGTAGAAACTTCTTTAAGCTACTGAGTGAAACTGCACAAAATGTCATGGGTAGGCACAGAGCAGTCTTAAAATTAGCAACAAGGAACTTTGCTTTACCTCCTTTGCTTTTTGTTGTGTGCAGTGTGATGTCCAGGGTCAGAAATGCCTTATGTGGATCGCCAGAATCGCATCTGTGGTTTCCTAGACATTGAGGAAAATGAGAATAGTGGGAAATTCCTGCGGCGGTACTTCATCCTGGACACACGAGAGGACAGCCTGGTGTGGTACATGGATAACCCACAGGTGAGCTGTTCCTGTCAGGAGTTTCCTGGTTTATCTCAATTTTGGATTTTCTAACTGATTATCAAATCAAAAGCGGGGGTTTAGTGTTATGGACCCAGAAGCTGGGGGAAAAAAAAATCATTGATGTAAGTGAAATAATTGTAAATCAGTTTAATATAACCAGTTGGGCCAAATCACACACCCTGGTGCTTAACTCACCTTTAACCTTACGTGGCAGTGTGTGCTTTTCCTTGCATTACATATTCCTTTCCCTCAACAGAATCAGTGATTGAAAAGCAATTTTTAATGAAACCTGCAATTGCAGTCCAGCATGGATGGTGTATGAGTGAGGACAGCTTGTATCCATTGTGATGGAGAGCAGCCTTTAGATAAGAGCTGCTTTTACCATGTCCCTGCATCCCTGTGTTTTCTAGCAGAGGGAAGAACAGATAATTGCTCAAGGTTTGGGCAGGGACAGTGAGAGCGTAGGATCCAGGTCAGCTGACAACTGCCTGCTTGAAGAATATCCATGTACCCTTCTGCCAGGAGCAGCAGAGTTAAAAAGCATGAGTCTGCTGTTCAAAGGAACCAGCACAAACAAAATGTAAATGAAGTACAGCTCGATGGATGTGACTTGTGACTGAAGCATTTAGCAGTTCTCACTGAGGAGAAAAAGAATTTCTGCAAGTAAGACAGACTTCAAACATTTGATCTAGATGAGTGAAAGAAAGCAATTCAGGGCATGCGGACAAAATCTTGAAGTGCTGTAGAAATTGCAATTCCTCAGAAGTTGTAAGACTTAATGATATTTGCAGTGCACACCCAGGCCTAAGCTAGGCCTTTTATTTTACATGTGCAAATGAAAGGGTTTCTTGCAAGAGGCAAATTGAAACTTCTTTTCTTCCACTGCTGTAATTTTGAAGAACTGCAGAGTTTTTATAACTCTGTGAAGGCCTTTCTAAATCCCTGAAGTGATTGGAAAAATATGTGAGATGGCCTTTGAAGTATCTGACATCATAGATGAATGTCACTTCTTGTCCCTTCCTCCTGCCCTGGTCAAAGTACATGAGACTCCACCATCTGTTAAGGAAAAAGTATTCTTTCCGGATTTCCTGGATGCAGACCCACAAGAATCCTTTTTCCTCTAGTAAAATACATAAACCTCTGAAACAATTACTATTTGTATTGTTTCTAGCAGTCTTTCTGTTTTTAGTTAACAGATGTGTGTATAATAAACAAGTAGTTTAGATCCTGTTTCAAGCATACATTGTGCATTGTCTATAAAAATATGTAGGATTTTCTTTTTGTTGGTGGAATTAGTTGCTTTTTATGCATAAACACTGACACTGTGGCATGAGAATAAACTAGTTTCACTTTGTAACACGTGTGATTTATTTCAGAATCTTCCCTCTGGATCTCCACCTGTTGGGGTCATTAAACTTACCTATATTTCAAAGGTAAGATAATTAATATGTGAGACATTCATTAAATTCTTGGTCGTAATTGCCAAGGGCCTCAACTTCAGACAAATTTAAATGCCACTTATTCCTTTTGCTTCTGTGGTACTCCTGAATTAGAGAAGTGTTAAAACACTTCAATAGGTTCAGATTAAAATAAGAACAGATTAATTACTGTGTTAAGTTTGTTTAGTGATTCAAGCAGCAGCTCTTTGTGCTCATAA
Source organism: Brachypodius melanocephalos (assembly GCA_013398615.1). Classification (NCBI taxonomy): domain Eukaryota; kingdom Metazoa; phylum Chordata; class Aves; order Passeriformes; family Pycnonotidae; genus Brachypodius; species Brachypodius melanocephalos. The sequence continues at coordinate 9,751,804 of VZSR01000514.1, forward strand.
AATTGACATTTCAGTTCTTTGAGTATTTGAATTCCCATTAGTCTTGGAGAGAGGACAGGCCATTTATGAAGGGGAAGATGTCTCTGGGTGTGGTACCTTGCAAGTAATAATGACTTCTAATAGACAGGACAGAAAAATTTCTAAAAAATACTTCATTCTTTACACTGTGTGTACAGTTAGTTCCAAATATGTCTGAAAGGGAACTGTGAACTAAGAAAGTTTCAGTGGTTAAATTTGTAGCAGAAACTGCATTAATAAATAAATGGAGAAAAATACTTGACCTTTTCTTGTCTTTCTGCTCATTTCTCATTCTTCCTTTGCGTTTTTTGTTGTCAATACTGCGTCTTCCCGCCTTCCTTGTTTGTCTTTCATTTTTGTTTGTTTTTAATTCTCTTTATCATTCTGCCTAACCAGCTTGCTGTGCTGCTAATCTTTGAATTTACCCACTTGAAAGAGAATAAAATTGCGATACCTGACGTGTATTTTGTGGCATTTATAATCTGAATTTCCCTTCTAGGTTAGCGATGCAACTAAGCTGAGGCCAAAGGCAGAGTTCTGTTTTGGTAAGTTTGGCATGTGCTGTGTGCATCAAGTGCCTTCTTCAGAAATGTGGAACAAAGATCATGTTCTGCAGTTGTGGTACCAGCTACAGCTGGTAGTGTTTAAAAAAGAGCTTGTATTCACTTTCTTCTTTAGTATGATGGAAATGTTGGCTTCCTCATAAGGTGTTTTTGTGTTTTTTTCATATTGCAGCTTAATGAGGAGTAGGTGAGAGCTGTTTTTTCAGATGTCTGAAATTTCTGAGGCATTCATAAGCAATGAAAGTTGTTTTCAGAAACGTGGCCTGCCTGTCATCCAGGAAGACAAGAAATTTAACTATTGGAATCTGTTTTACTGATGAAAGAGTTGATTTAATAGATCTAAAAGTACTGTAAACCAATGCACTTAAGTCAAATTTCAGCTTTTGTTGCTGCACAGAAAAGAAAATAAATTCTTGGGGTGCCTTCTAGGTTTAAATTTGTTTAAAATTTACTGAGGCTTTAGATAATATTAAAACTCCTGGTTTTAGGCAAGTTCAGTGTCATTTACAGAGGCCTCTGCACATCTGTGGAGGGCTTTGTCCTCAACACTTGTGAAGTTTCTCTTATCAGTGGGGCAGCTCTAAAATACCTGAATTATCCAAGATGCCGGCTTAAATATCTCTAATTTATTAAAGAGCTTTTCATATTTCGTAGAGGAAAAATATAAATTTATTGTCTTTATATTCAGTTGGTTTTAACCACTGCTCATCTTAAAACCTGTTTCAGGAATTAGTTGTGATTTTTTTTGCTGTTACACTGGAATGTATTTGTCCTTTTTAAGTAAAGGATGCCAGGTGTTGTGAGATGGAGATATAAACTCATTAAAATATGTTTCTCTGCCAAATCACTAAAGTAAAATAAAATTTGTAGCTGTCTTAAAGATGCTTGGTCCTGTGCATTGTATATTTAGAAATTAATACTGATTTTTCAGCAATTAAAAAAAAATTTCAAGAAAGTAAATCAGTGACCACAGTCATGTTCATAATGTCACAAAGGTTAACAGATTCTGGGCAGAGGATTAAAAGGAGAAATTGTAGAAGTCCCCAGGTATAACACTTGTTGCTTGGGGAAATTGAGAAAGAGGAAATGGAACTGCAGAATATTTTGATAAAATTCAAGACTTCATTTCTATGTCAGAAAAATAATTTTTCAAAGTTTGTATGATGCCATTTAAGTGGAGAGCTTAAATTAATATTTTTTCAGAATAAAGCAATCAATTAGATTTATGTGTCTTAATATGACTTTCTAAAATGAAACACAGCAGAGCACTGAAATACTTCCAATGGAATTATCATCTGAAATCAAGTATTTTCATAATGATATTAAGTTTGCTCTTAAATTTCAGTGTTGTTAACTTTTTATAATGGTTTTTAACAGTTATGAATGCAGGGATGAGAAAATACTTTCTACAAGCCAATGATCAGCAGGACCTAGTTGAATGGGTAAATGTTCTGAACAAAGCTACCAAAATCACAGTAAGTGGTTGAGTTGATATTTAGCAGTGCTTTCAAATGGTGACTGTCTCAAGGTGCTTAAATGTAACCTTTGCCTCCAGTTTCTATCACCACAAACAAGTCTTGGCTTGACTTTCCAGTACTTGAGAAACTGTACAGAACTCCCCCAAAATTTGAGTTGAACTTACATTTTGGAAATTGGACAAAAGATAATCTTTTTGATTACAGCATAGGATTTTTTTCTAATAATTTAGAATTAACTGTGCATACTTAATATTGATATATCCATAAGACACTAGAAAGCAGTGAAAATATATACGTTATTTTACCTGCTGTGAAAAGTTGGTATTTCTTAAAGTACCACTGAAATATTGATCAATAACTCCAAAGGCTCTCTCCTGATTTTGAGTAACATCCATGCAAAGAAACATTGATGGTTTTCTGGTAAATGTTAAATTACTTTTCTGAGTTATACCAGGACAAGTTGTTATCTCATGATAGAAACCCCCACGTGTTATCTCAGTCTTTTCAGGAGGCAGAAGTTATGGTTTTGTTTTCTCCAGTTTTGGGGAAGTGATGACAGTGAACATTTTTGAGAGCACCAAGAAGGGGTTCTGAGCGTGGGTGCGCACATTTGTGTTTTGTTGTCAGTGATCTTTTCATTTTTGAGTTATCTAAGGATGTTTACATGAATTCTTTGCATTGTTTTAATATAGCCCATTCTTTGGGGCTTGTAAAAATGCTACTACTAATAAAGTTTAAAAAAACAGAAGTACAAAGCCTTCTCACTTGGGTTTTTCATGAGGAGGATGCACCACAACCAGGCCTAAGGTGTTTCCAGTTGAAGAAATTAAGCAAAAAATAAATATTAAATCACATCCATTTAGAGTAAATACTGTTTATCATCTGTTTATCTTGCATTTTCAATGGCTGGTGAAATCATTAATGTTTTGTCTTTGAAGGAACAAGCCTTTGAACCATTTGTCTGTTTGCAGCTCGAGTACGATATTAAGTACAGCCAATTATTGAATCAAATAATTAAGATACTCAATCATTAATTTTAATATGAGCATTACTTGCTGCAGATTATAATCCTCCAAGATTCATTGCATGTTTTAGTCCTCTTGAGTGCTGATAGGTTCAGAATGGCTGTGAACCTAGCACACTGTGTACCCGTTTCTGAGTGCTGTTTGAAAATGCCTTTGTGTCAGGAGGTGGCTGTGGGCTGGGTCTGCAGCATTTTCAGGAGGAGTTTGTGGCAGCTGAAGCCCTTACCCACAAAACTGTAGCTACAAGCCTCTGCTCTTGAAAAGCTGAGGCTCATGAGTGTCTCATCCTTTAGTGCTGGGCTTGGCTGGGGATGGAGTCACTGACAAAGGGGTGATGAGCAGGACACTGTCCTAGGCTGACATCTGCTCTCAGCACTGTCTGTACTTCTCTGCAGGCTGCATTTTGTACAATAAGCAGTCCTGGGCACAGGAACTTGAATCACAAACTATATAAAGTAGCTTTGGTTTCTTGTCTACATCAGTTCAATTCCAAGTTTTGAATGTGTCACAGTCTTGGATGGACAATTTGTGTGTCCTTTCTGAAGGAGTTTGGATGTCTTCTGTAAATACCCAGTAGGTTGCTGGGTGGGGTGCTTGGGTGTGAGACTTGATCTCTTCTTGTTGAAGTCACTTCAGATTTGCTATATTAATATTAAAGGTGAAGGAGATTAGAAATGAAAAAGGTCTTGTAGTCAGTGCATTTCTTAGGTTAAAGAAGTTTGCTCAGAAAACTGAGTAAACATTTTAGATCGAAACACAGGGAAATCAAACTCCTGTGGAGTTTTGATGGCTTTAGTTCCACATTTGAAAGAATTATCTAATAGTTACTGATAGTTAGATAGGCAGGGTCATTTTGGACAGAAGTTAGCAATGTATGTATGATTAATGGAGACAGTAACACAGTCTTCATGCCAAGTACACGTGAGGACAAATGTCACACTGGTCAGACACGCAGTGTGACCAAAGTCCCTGTGTTTATGGCCTTGCTGTGCTGGCTCTGCAGGCACTGGGGCGTCTCCACTTTCTTTCTAAAACCAAAAGCAGCTGAAAAATAAAGAACCAGTTCTATAAATTAGCAGTGCTTCTTGAAGATTAAGTGAAGCACTTTATGGCAAAGCTTGCAACTGATTTCATCCACTGAAATGTCTTTATTGGCACCATTTTTCTCTTGAGCACTAAAGCATAGTCATTACAAGAAATTTTTGTGTAAGCCATTTTTAGCCTTTTACAATTAGTGACCATTTGTTAAATCCTGCTGAAAAATGCCTCAAAATTCTTGAGTAATGCTTAGGGCTTTTTTTTTAATGAAACTGATGTCAATTCTCATATTGCAACTGCAGGTACCAAAGCAGTCTGATCCTCTCTGCCAAATGGATAATGCAAATCGTCAAGCTGAAAGCCCAGGTGGAAAGAAGCAAGTCTCCTACAGGACAGAAATTGTTGGTGGTGTTCCCATCATTACACCCACCCAGGTAATACACTCCAAACAAGTGGGTTATTATTTGACACACAAAGCTGTCCATTTATATGCATCTTTTGTTCTGATGATTTTATTCCCTTTATACAAAATTTTAAAGAATTGCTTGAGCATGGATTTTCTTTTGCTCACATGTAGCTGTTAGTATAATAATAATAATATTTTTGTCCGTGTGAAATTAGTTGTTGGTGTTAACAGTTAACAACAGATGAAGTTCTGCCCCTTTAACAGAAAAAAAGGGGGAAAAAGTTGTGAGGAAAAGTGGGAAAAAAGGTTTAAGAAGCTGGACAAGCTTATGGAGGTAGAATCTGTTCACTGCTAAAGATAGAACTGAATCTATTGCTGAAAGTTTCCTGAGCTGAAAATAGTTACAGATTAGATGAATATCATGTAAATGACATGTATGCTCCCAAAATGCGTTTAAAAAGTTGGCGAATTCTGATGTCTTGTAGTTCTAGAAATAACTTTTTGTTTGCTGTAACCACTTCTAGTGTTTTGCCCATGTTACTAACAAGTTTGCCCTAAATACATGCATGAGTTTAAATCTGTACCATTTTTTAAACTGAGTGTTTGTCAATATTATTAGAAAGTACTCAGCACTTTCTTAGTTTAGTTTCTAAGAGCAGCTTACAAGGACTCAGCCCTTGGGGAGTCTGTTGTCTCTGGAAATCAGTTAAAACATTTTATTCTTTCAAATTGGAAATCAAATTTGTGAGCATGGGATGATAAAGTTCTTTCCTATTGTAACTACTACAGTTACTCCTTCACCTTTAGGAAAAAAACTCCTGAGAGTATTCTAAACTTCCCTGCTTTTTTTTTTTTTTTTTTTTTTTTTTTTTTTTTTTTTTTTTTTTTTTTTTTTTTTGTAGAAAGAAGAAGCCAATGAGGGCAGTGAAGGGGCTGACAGGAATTATTTGAAGCGGTCACAAACTCACCTTCCTTATTTTGCTGCTAAGCATCCCCCAGATAATGCCATTATTAAAGCTGGTTACTGTGTCAAACAAGGAGCAGTGGTAAGTATTACTAAAAACAAAATACAATTGACAGTGATTTTATTACTACTGACAGTAATAAGGATCAACTAAAGATGGAATTTATCCTCCAGTAGCACTTGATTTTTATCTGTGTTATTTCTTTTCATGACTTTCATTAGTGTTGTGTTGTTGAAGATATTTTAGAGAGGCGAAGTGTGCATGGTTAGTGCATGCAGCTAGGAATCCTCCTGTTCTACATCCTGTAAAGATCCTTATTTTGCTTATTGAAAACATCTAAATTGGGACAGAAATTCAGTGCCTGCTTTTTAAATCAGTAAAATGTTGAGAAAAAGCTGATTTTTTTCAGTTCAGAGGAAGAATTGTACAGCTTATCAGACTGATTAACACAAGTGGAGCTATTCATGTGATGCCTTGCTAGAAGAAGGAACAGATAGTTCAGATTAAGCAAGATACACATCTTTGAGTTCTCAGACTCTTTTTATCTTGTATTATGAAGCTTCTTTTTGTGACATCCAGTTTTAGTTAAAAATAAACTAGAAACCTGTGATGCATTGTCTTTCTGTTTTTCCCACAGAATAGTTCTGCTGCTGTGTTTCTACAGTTTGAATAAATCTGGGAAAATAGTTTAAAGAATTTTTAACTGTTTCAATTAAAAAAAAATGCAAATTTATGCATATGCATAATTATCTTTGGGACACTAAAGATGCAAAATTTGTAATTATAACAATCTGCAATGAAGACATTATTCAAAATTAATAGTTATGAGTAAATAGGAATTACACAATATCATATACTGCAGATAAAAATTAGAATGGTAAATATAATTCAATATATTCATAATACATGACATGTAAGTATATTTTCTTTTATACATAAAATATATAAATATTTATTTGTTTTCCCTTAACAGATGAAGAACTGGAAGAGAAGATACTTTCAATTAGATGAAAACACAATAGGCTATTTCAAGTCTGAACTGGTAAGTTTCCAGTTCTGTGTTATTTTCCAGTGATACCTGCAAGAAAATCTGAAGGAATATGCTTGTATTTGAGAAATGTGCTCTGCTGCTCCTGCAGCTCTTGAGTCTGTACTGTGATAACTTTTCCTGTTAAATTACTTCATATTATTGTGGGAAGAACAAAAGAATTAAGGGAATAACTTAATAACTCTGTTTGGGAACCTGCCTGTAGGGCACTGAAGAACAGTAATAATATCTATTCTACAGTCACCCTGATTTTTGTATTAGTACTTTGTAATTTTACACTCTCATGTAATTAATTGTGTTACTGAAATAGCTGATCACTGTGGGAAAGACAAAACTGTAATCTTGCAATTCTTCATTTAAAGTTGGAATTATTCTTTATCATCCAGATGATGGGATCTTCTCCCACACATTTGTTTCACCAGGACAGCCAAGATGGACAAAAAATTCTTGATTTTCTGTTCAACAGCAACGTTTGCAGAGTTTCTTTTCATTTCATAGCCTTTCTTCTTCCCTTTTCACACTAAGTTTTTGCCTGATTTTGACCAGATGTTAAGTACCTTCAGGTTTCATTTAAAAATTAAATGTCAGCTTCTGAAGACAGTTAAGTCTTCAGAAATACCAAAGGGATTCCTTTGGGAAAACAGACTAAATGTAAGAAAATCTGTACCTAAGGAATGAAACCTGAGTCATAGAGTATTACAAATTAAGGAGAAATGACTTTATAGGCCAAACATAAGATATAAAATGTGAAAAACCCAAATCTCATGCTGTTTCTGAAGTTAATGTTGATTTCATTTCTGATGAGGGCATCTGCAACAGTAGCTGGGGTTTGATCTTGCATCATTATCTTTGTTAAACTGTCAGCAGAACAATTCTGACTCATTGCCTGTAAGAAACTCTATTTAAAAGAACAAATCTGAGCTCAGATTGCTCACAAACAAGTTCTAACCCAGTGAAGAATTGTGCTGTGGGAGAGTATAATACAAGGATGGTAGAAATACTTGAACTTTCAGTGTTTCATCATGTTCCTTGAGCCCGTGTCAGTCCACAGGAGCATAGTGGAATACAGGCAGTTTGAGACTCAGAAAATGGTCATTTCTGAGCTGGGGTTTTCCCTCCAAGAGGTGTCTGTACTCCAGAGATGATCTTGCTGTTCACAGTTAATGTATTACCTTGAAAATGCATTTTAATGGATGATTGAATCTAAGAACAACAGAGAAGAGATAAGAGGAGCAGAATAACTGAAAACACTGGGTTTTAAACTTTCTACATTTGATCTGATATCGAGCAAAATGATTTAATGAAAACTGCTCTTGGAAGATGGTGACATTTGCTGCCTGCTCAGCATAAATCTCCTAAGTATCTGTTCCTGAAATAGTAGGGGAAGTCATTCCAGAGCTGAAAGCTTTTGTTTCATCTGGAAGTTGTAGCCAACTGAAGCAATCCATTGTAACTTGGCTTAAAGAGAACACAGTAGGAGGTAAAATAAGTTGTAGGTTGTTTGTGATTTACTGCAACAGCCACTGGAAGATAGTAGTATGTGTGACATTATGTTGTCATGGGAAAAGTGAAAGTGTTTCCGTTTGGATGTTCTCGCTTTTTTCCTGTTGTGTGAAACTTTAACACTTATTTTTGTTATGGTAACAGAATTTCAGAATGCTTTGAGAGTTCTTGCTCTTTTACAGCTGTCAAGCACTCATTTCTTTGTAGTACTTTAACAGTATTGAGTATAGGATACAGTTAATCTTACTTAAAGCCATGTCATGCAATCCAATTAACAAAGCCTCTTCTGTGGTAGCATTTCATAGCAAATTAATGTAATCTAAATTTTAACGAAATGAGCTGCTTGAGGCCAGGGTCAGTTGTCTGATCTGGTTAGGGGAAGAGGACAGGGTGGTTGTCTTCATTATAGTATGGAGTTAATGTTTTGGGAGGTTTTAGTTCTTGATTTGTCCTCTTCATTGCAAGTGCCATCATTGGTTTAATACTTACAAAAGTGAATGAAACTTTGGCTGACACCACTTTTTTCATAAGTGACTGCCTTGAAAGTCTCATTTATGTCAGACTACTGCTGTCCTGGCCTCTGGCTTTCTGTCCTAGCTGTTAGATACCCTGTACTAAAACAGGTTTCTTTTTCAGGAAAAGGAACCTCTCAGGGTTATACCGCTGAAGGAGGTCCATAAAGTTCAGGAATGCAAACAGAGGTGAGGAGGGAAGCACTGATGCCATTACATGGGATGGAGTTCCCTGCTTGGTCATGGCCAAGCTGCTCCTTGGAGAACCATTCAATAACTTCACTTGATGTGTGCATGTGGGGTGTTCTTTCTTTATGGGACAGCACATTGTTTTGTGCATTAAATGGGTTTTGAGGGTTCTCTATTAATGTGTGTTTCAAATTTGAACAAGGGCAGAACAAGGGAATATGGAGCCAAGAATCAGAGATGAGTGGGTGCTGTCTGACCTGAGGCAGCAGTTTCAGGAGTCTCTATTCTGCTTACCTAATCCCTAAACCTTTAGAGGGCATTAACTCTTGTTAGATGGATGAATCTGGCTGAGAACACTCTTCACCCTGCTGTTTCCCTCCTACCAAATGGCAATATACTAAAGAGTGATTGCTTTTCTAGCACTTGAGACATACTGATTTTTCTATTTTTTCTTTAACAGGCTACTTAGAGAAATTTGACTAGAATGATAAATATTTTTAGAATGTTCCAATTAAAAATGTATGAGAAATACTTTTAGACAACATTATATGATTTAAAATGTTCCTATTAAAAATACATGTAGTAGCACATGTGCCACTGGTAAACTAAAGAGTCCTAGGGCTAAAATTAGTAAAAAACCAATAGTAGAATGATAAAGAAATGCAAAAGTCAGACAGCAAATGCTCCGATTCTCTGATAGTTCTACAGTCTTGTTAAAATACAGTGGGAAAGTTGTACTTGCTTTTGAAGTATTTTTATATTTCATTTGCAGTGATATAATGATGAGAGACAATCTCTTTGAAATTGTAACAACTTCTCGAACCTTTTATGTGCAGGTAATTTCATTTTTTTAAACTTTGGGCAAACCCAAGAGACTGCTAGAGTTAAATACACTTTAAAAGTGAAATAGCAGCACTTCCTCGCTTTGACCTTGCCACGATTTTCAGGGTGAATGTGATCTTCAGGATATTTTATTTACTGCTTTATAGAGTAAATATAAATATAATAGTAGATTCAGACTCTAAGAAATGTCTGGGTTAAGAAATGAAGTCCTGCTGGGTTTCAGCAGGACACTGAGCAGCAGGGTGAGGTTGCTTCAGGTGGTGGGCTGGTGGGCAGGCTGAGGGTTGCTGTTTGACCACGGTGGTGTTGTGTCTGCAGGCAGACAGCCCCGAGGACATGCACAGCTGGATCAAGGCCATCTCCGGGGCCATCGTAGCGCAGCGGGGACCGGGGAGATCAGCGGCTTCCGTACGTCACCCTGCACCCCAGAGGAGATGCCATTAGCTCCTCTTCACTTGTGCCATCCAGTCCTGGGTTTTTCCTTTTGCTTTTCTTCTCTCCTGTCCTCTAGTAACGTGGCCTCTTGCATGAACTTTCAACCAGACTGGCATCAAGTACTTTGTGTTTCTAGTGGAGCACTTTTTTTAGTCCTACCTGTGACTTTCTGTGTGTAGTTTGTCTTGAACACGTAGATAATGCAGTGCTAACCTAGAGAAGTCCAGTATGATCTGTCACTAGTACTAGTTTGGGAGTTAAATTAAAACTTTCTAAGTCCTGTGAGGTGTTTCTGCTAATTGCTGTGTTTTGCAATCAAATGACAATATCCTAATTTCTTTGTAACAACTCTCACTGCTAAATTGTCGTTCTCTATTGCTGGTAGTTTATTGTATGTGCAGATACAAATGAAAATTTAAATAAGAGATCTGTGCTCACGTGAATTAGTTCTTGCTGTTGGAAATGCAGTGAGAACAGCATCTTGCAGTACTGAACTCTGGGGCACTGTGACAAGTGTTAATATTTCTGAGGCAACCTGGATGCCAGCATTTCATACCTACTAGCATTTAAACTGTATTAGTTGTTTAGCACAAAGGTCATTAATCTGTGGAAAGTAGTGGGAGTTACTCTGGTGTCACAGTGTCTCCAAGTATGTCCAGATGTAGCACCAGGAATACTTCACAGTTCAGGTATTGCATGCTGTGTTTTTCATTTTCTGTCTCTGGGATGTTTTGTAATAAACTGAATATATCATTACCCCCATAATCTGAAATCTGATAATCCAAACCTGCTTTTTGACTACAAATTTGCATTGATACCACGTTCCTGGTAACTCAGCCTAAGCTCTCAACCAATATTTTGGTAGCTGCTTCATGCTTTTAAATAAAACCTGCTGTTACAAATTTTCTCTTTGTGGGGGCAATGAAAACACGCAGGTAACTATTCTTTCTGTATGCTTTTTCTTTTTTTTTCTTTTTTTGTGTGGGGCTAACTGAGCAATGTAGCTATGACTGTGTGCATCACTCCTTGTTCCCTCTGTTGTCCTCTCTCCCAAGTCCAGGTGACTCTAATCTTAGCTTTGCACTGTGTTCCAGATGCGGCAGGCCAGAAGGCTGTCGAATCCTTGTATACAGAGGTATACATCAAGAACTGGTGAATGCAGCACGTATGTGGGCTCTCATGGAAACTCGCCTTCTTAACAGAGGGCTAGGACTAGACACTAATTTGCACTATAAAACAAACTAAAAAATAATGCTACCTGTTGTCATTACCATTACTGAAAACTAACTCATCAATAATATCGTTCACTCGCAGGTTTGCACTGTTTTTTCCTTGCTTTTAAAATGATTGGAAATGAAAAACGCCAAAAGCACTGCTTATACCTCAAAGCACAGTAAATATTTAAACATAAGTGATGTGATGTCACTTTCATAGGAAAGTACTAAAGCTAATTTGCATGAGAGTTCATATTTCCATTTTCCTTTACATTTGTTTTGAAACTGCGCACAAGCAAGATTAAATTGAAGCTGCCCACAAACTAATACAGATGAGTGCACACAGGACATGCACGTTGTAACTCTAGGATTTGGAAGGGTCTATAATAGCCTGATTTGCATGGCTGATGAAGTCTCTGCATGAAATGATTAGTTCAAACATAGAAGCATTATATGATAATGTATAATCAATGCACTGTTAAAAGCAGGGCACCTTAGGAGTAGTGCAGCAGCACAATCTCTTAACTGTGAAATTACAGCCAGTGTGGGTGATAAAATCTGAGTATCCTTCAGGGCAGCTTAGCAAAAATTCAGAGATCTTGACCCCTTTTGTCCTATTTGGTGAAGTAAAAGTATTAATAATAATAAGAACAGTAGGTAAATCAGTGAATCATAAGTTCTCCTAAAGCAAACTTTTCTCCCTTAAGTGAAATATCGAGTCAGGTATGAAATAAGGCAGTTTAAATGATGTGAAATAGTTTAGTGAAATTGAACACCAAACTCAAGTCCAAAAAAGAAGTTGCACAGGTTTGTACAATAACATTAAGCTCATTTATAAAAAGAAATATGGTAGTACTTGGCAGAATCCATTTTGATGAAATTTATTAATTCATGTGTCATGGGAATGTCATAACATTCTGAAAGAAACTTGAAAAACTACTGGGGAAAAAAAAGTATTTAATTTAGGATGTCTATTTGCATCTTGGACACACATCTGTGATGGGTTTGGAGTTTGGGTTTTTTTTTGCTAACAAATGTGCTTGAGAAATGCCTTGATTTGTGTATGCACATGGGTTGGCAGATTCCTTTAGTTCCTGGACTAACACTGGTGATGGCAGAACTGGCAGCAGCTGCAGCTCCTAATGCACACACACTTCACTGCAATGTCACACAGCATTTGAGTCAGAGTGTTTCAAACCCAGCTCTGCTCAGGGATTTGAGACATCCTGACAGAACTGATGGATGCAGTGCAGAACCCAAGGAACTTCTTGTTCCTGTTCAAGAGGTCAGACTATCCCAGGACATCCAAATGGCATTCCATGCCTGTGCTTCAGACAGCTAAATCATTCCTGGGTAGTCTGGGGCTTGTTTCTGTCAGTAAGTAAATGGTGGAAGATAATTTTGATAGTTCTGTAAAGGTCAGCAGAATAATGATAATAAACACAAAACAGTAACTTGAATGGAAGGAGTAGCTTAAGTATCAGCTTCTTTTTTAGGTCATTAACTTTGGAAATTTTTATGTAGTCTTGATAGCTTAAAATTTTTGTTTCATCCTTGGGAGGAATTGGGGAGATTTGGTATCCCAAGAAGAGGGTACAGTAAAATGTGCTTTACTTCAGAATTCACGATACGAGTGCTTGATATATGAATACATTTTTCTTTTGGAAGGATGGGACTTTCAATGGTCTTTGAAGTGTGCGTCTTCAAGAGGTTATTTAACATTTTAGTAAAATGAAGAGCCTTAATTTGCTGAACTATATTATAAATTCTGCAGAGCTGCTGTGCTTGATTTAAGAACTCACTTTCATTAAATGCAACAGCTGATGTTGCTGTCACATCCTGCTGTAAGCTCACCCTCAGTAAAGCAGTGCCTCAAGAAAGCACCTGCCTCCTGCTGCCGTGGCTGATGCTTCGCTTTGTGTATTTTCTGTCTCGAGTTTTGTTCATTTTTTTTTTTGTGAGTGTGAAATCTGAAACTGCATCTTTCCAGCATGACATCAGCGACTTTATCTGACACGTTCCCTTTTTTTTCCAGGAGCATCCCGAGCCTTCTTCCGAACCCGGCCATGCTGTCCGTGCTGCCGGCGCAGCCGCAGCCAGCTCACATTCCACAGCCCCTCACGGCAGCCCTCTGGTCCCAGCCCCTCACCCCAAACCCCCTGCCTTGGAGAAGCGAGGATTTCACGAGTCTTTTACCAAGGCCAAGCCAAGGAGCTACAAGATCCAGGCTGTCGCTCCAAGAGAATCAACTCCCAAAGTGACTGACCGGGGCCCCTGGGAACCCCGGAGCAAAAATGGCACTCAGGAACAGGATCCTGGCCTTGTGGATCTGGATGATGCAAGCCTTCCAGTTAGTGATGTGTAGGCATGGAAGTGTTTGGAGAATGATCCATTTGTTCGGTCCTTTAATTTCCTCGCTCGGACTTTGAACCAAAGAAAATTCCAGGAAATGAGAACAAAAAAACAAAAAGAAACTGGAGCACTGCTGTTATATATATGTATGTGTGTGTTCCTGTGCACACATGGGTATATATAATGTGTTTGTGTGTTGCCTTTCAGCTGAGGGTCAGAGATGGACCTTAGGCATCTTCTCAAAGCCTGCTAGTAAATCATGTACTAGGGAGGGGCCAAACTGCACAGTTTAGGAAAAAAAAAAACCAACAAAACCCTAAATGCATTAAAGGAAAAAAAAAAAGTGCTTCTGCAAGTAAGCAAGGCACCAGCAACTTCTAATTCCTAATCTGGCAGATTTACTAAATTTGCAACTAATGCTCTGTTTTGGAGAACTTGTTGCCAATAAATGTGATTATTTAATTTCATTTTAAACTACAGTAAGATTTTAGGCATGTATGAGAATTTTTTATTCTCCATGACTTTCGGATACCAGGAAATGCACAAAGTGTTTCTTCTGTTCTTTAGGATCAACAGTGTCGACTGATTTGTTATCAGAACAAGAATTCTGAACTCCCTTGGAATTCTAGTTATGGTGCTGTAAAATTTCCACTAAAATAATATTTTGAATAGTCAGCCTATTTTTGATGCACTCCTAAAGGTGGGTTATAACTTTTTGCACATTTGGATTTCCATGGACTGCATGTAGTGGTGTTTTGGAGGGGGAGAAGAGAATTTGGACTTTGGAATTTGGACACTTTAGATCTTTTTAACTAAGTAGGGTTTATGTTGCGTTACATTAGGCTTTGCAGCAATTATGTTTTCTTAAATGTTTAAATGTATTGTTTGGTTACTGTTTTGATAATGATTTCCTTCCCAGTAGTGCTTTGTGAGCAGTTCTTGTTTCTGTATTGACCAGTGGAAGAGCTCCTTTAGTTGTGTTGTTATTGGTACTGAACTGTTCCTAGTCCTGCAATCGTGGCCTATAACTTTTGGTGCACTAAGAATCTGAAGTGCCTGTGTTTTCTCTCACATTGTTGAAACACTTCTTGGGTTAGTGATGTACACAGACCATTCTGACTGGGTTTGAGCATTGGCTTGGAGTTGCTCTGGATGCTGTAGTTTGAAACAGCTCTTTGAAACAAGATTTATGCCAGGGGTACCAGTGTTCTGGTGTTGCACCCACTGCTGTGCAATATGTGTTCTTAAAAAATGAGTATTTGTTGTTGGTGTACATTGTGTTAGGGGGAATCAGTGATGCCAGCGAGGAGAACCTTTACATTTCAAGTATTGGATTAGATGGTGTGTACTTTTCATCATTTTTGGAAAAAAAAAATTTGCTTTAATCCCAACCCCACAAATATCTCGTGCTGCTGCTTACTGTGATCCTGATTGTCCAGCTTTGTGAGACTTTCTTTGTCTACTGGAACCTAAGATACATATCAGGCAAGTCCATCTTCTCTCCAACTTCCAAACTGACTTCCTGCTTGAGAGATATGGATGGCTTTTCCACAGCAATTTGTTGATCCCAGGACAGAATAATTGGTGTCATATAAGAATGGAATATAATTAATTTCAAAACCTTAAATTATATCAGCACCTTCTTTTGGTTTTGGTTTATTTTTTTTTTATCCATAAGCTAACTAACCACTGTCATAAGGCAGTGGTATCTGTAAATTACTGGTTTTGTTTGACTTTAGATATATGTGAAAACTAGCACAGAATTGGAAATTACTGTAAATGTCTGTACTAGTATTGTAGGTTTTAATTTCTATAAAAATGAACCATTAGCTCTTTAAAAGCTTATTTTTTCACAAGTACATTCTGTGTGGAAGACACTTTGCATTGTAATATTTTTACTGTAGTCTAACATCTGAAATCACTTGCTCTGGTACAGCTTTCACACTGCATGGTCATTTTATTATAGTTTGGTATTGGCAATTTTACACATTGGGTGGAGGTAAAGCAGCTCCATTATGGAACTTACCAAAAGAGGGGAAAAGAGAAAAATGAAAAAAAAGAAATGAACTACTGTTGTAGTTCAGTAGCATAGGGAAATATTTGTGGTTGGTCACTGTCAGGGTCTCCTATTTATCAGTACTTTTATAAATCTATGAAAATTGTTAAATTATTTTAGAAACAGTGCTGTAAATATGTCACATTTAAATTGTCAATAAATCAGTTTGGGTAACTTAAAATAACATCTGGTTGAGTTTCTTTGCACCGTGGCAGGTATTTAATCAGAGCAATATATTCTTTTTCAGCATGTAAGAGATCAGATTTTCCATTATCCAGCCATAGCATCTCTAATTCTTCAAATCTAACCAGGTTGTGTAGGCTAAGAATGAAGTTGAACAGACTGAGCTGATTTTCTTGTGCTGTTCTCAGTTTCTTCTGTGGAAGTTTTACATGTTATGCAAGGGATATTGATAAAAAAGACATCCCAAGGGAAGAAAATGTAGGATGGATTTTTCTGTCTTTATACTGATGGGTCAGAAGGGTTCTCATTCAGTGATGCTTTCCTGAAATACAGACTGGACACAATTACCCAGATTCCACTGCCACCACCTGGCTGTGTACTCTCCCACTTCACTGAAGAGAAAATCAAATTATTCTGTATGGCTACAGATTGAAACCCACTGTGTTCAAATAAAATACTTCCAGAAAATGGGACTGCTGACTGCAGTGCACATTCCTGGAGGCAGCTGCTGAGGGGTGATGCTGCAGGAGACAGTTCAATAAAATGGAATATTCCTTAACCTCGTGGAATATCAGGATGTCAGCACCACCTAGGGGTCACATCCCAGCTTTAAAAATCAGTCAGGTCTAGTACTAATGTGCTTTTAAAGTGTATTTCATACTTAAAAACTGATTTGGAGACTCCAGTTGTTAAGTCATTGGACTGTTTTGGGGGGTTTGGGGGCTTTTTTTTGTTGTTGTTTGTTTGTTTGTTTTGATGTTTTTAATTTTTGCTCTTTTTAGGCTAATGTTTTAGGTTTTATAGTAAGTATTGTAACAGATGGAGAAATTACAGAGTGCACTTAATATGTACATTCTGAAGGTGTGGAACAGAAATATCACTGTCGTTTTAACAATTCCATTTTAAATAGAGGTGAGAGAGGGAAAAAATGAAAGAAAGAGAAATACTGGATAGGGAATTTTAGTCTAAAAGTTGAAATTAAAGCAGTGAAGCCCTCTGTGCTATGTGTAGTTTTACCTTTTAACAGTTCCATTTAATGTCTTAATAGTCATCTGAACTTTATGTAGAACAGCCTACATTAGTAACAGAATAAAACAGCCTAAATTAATTGATGCTCCAAGCCAGCGGACTGCTAAAGCCCTTCTGAATTGAAGTGAAATAGCGAAATACTGAAGGCAGAATGTGAAGGAGTAGTGAAATATTAAACCTGAATCCTGCCCTGTGAGTTGTCTGCCTGATTTTTCACTTGAGGTTTTCCGTGCAAGCTCTGAGGAAAAGAAACTGGCACCCATTTGTGAAGGCACTGCTAATGGAGTAGTACTTGCTGAACGCTGCCCTTCCAAGTGTCACTTTTGACGCTGTAATTAGGGATTTGCATTTCAAACGAGTGGAATTTCCCCTATCAGGATGCGCAGTGAACGCATCTCGCAGGAATTCAAACCACTCTGTCGCACCGCCTTCTCCTGCTGGCAAACCGGGCACGTCGGGACACAGAATCACCTCTCCCTCAGCAGAGGGGTGGAAGCTGCGATTGTTTTCTATAAAATCACAAAGTTTGGGCGCTCGTTTTCCAGCCTGCAGCGTGCTACGTGCGCTCCCGCTGGTAGCTTTGCCCTCCGACAGGAAGGAAATGCCACCTAACCACAAAGACACTCTCGGTGCAGATTAGCACTTGTTTCTTTGGGGCAGGTCGCTTGGCTTCGTGTCAGCCTCTACAAAAGATACCCCGATGGCTCATTTAGTTTGTAAATTATGCCAGCAGTTAATGCTCGTCAAGCACCGGGGCTGGATTGTATCAGGAAAAGAACGTGGAGTTTTAAATTCCCTGGTTTGAAGCCGTTCTCTTGCAAAGCAGTGGCGTTTTCTTCTGTATGTACCAATGAATCTAGTTTTTAAAAAGGTTTTCTTTTTTTTTTTTTTTCTTTAAGTTTTTGTGAGATTTCTCTTGTTATGGTAAAGTGGAGAAGTACTGAGTTTTTGGGAGGTGGAAGTAGGGATGTTACGCTTTTTCCCTAGAAAATCGGAGAGGAAGCCATTAAGGCATGAAACAAAATTATGATGATAACGAAGGAAACAGAATAAAGCTAGAAAAGCTTTCTGCAAAGTCCAAGATGTTGGAGTTTGCTCAGACTATCAGCATTCCAGCCTTCCCAAACCTCCCTCATCCTCTTTTCTGCCCGGGACTCTTCTAGATTCAGACTTTACCGTTTTTCCTCTTGCCACGTGTGCCCTTTTTTCATCCTTTGCTTGCTTCCCACCCTTTCCGTGTGTGCCCGGGTGCTCCCAGGGCAGGGCGGGCTGGCACAGCATCCCTGGAGGGCACAGCATCCCTGGAGGGCACAGCATCCCTGGATCCCTGACAGCAGCGTCCAGCCTTCCATACCTCTAGGAGAATTTCTAGCGTGTGATCTCTAGGTGGAGCCTCCTATCCCTCCGATCCCTTTGAAAAGCAGGAGATGAGATATTTAACCACGGAGGCTCTGGAGTGTGTTTTTCAGAGCAGGTTTTTGGCCTTTTTGTTGGTTAATGTCTGCTGGCTTGGGGAGCTGTTCTGTGTCAGGTGGAGGAGAAATAATAATTGTTGGGTGTGCAGCGCCTCTCAGGTCTAAGGCGCTTCTACACAGATCAGATTGACGATTAACAAATCTATTTTCCAGTGAGCGAATTTATTAAGCTCCCCCAAAGACTTAGCTCAGTTATTCTGGAAAGCAAGGCGTTTATATTCAGATTTTGTGTACCTACATGACAACTATAAAATTAATGTCATAAATTATTATATTTTTAATACTCAATAGAAGATTTGCATTCTTACCAAAAAGAGTTTGAAGCTGACGTGGAACCTGGAGCTTTCCCACTGTGTGTAATTTTTTCCTGCCTGTGGAGATAAGGCTCTGGTGGCTTCGGGCAGTAAGTTATCTGACCACAGCAATGTGAGAGGAGAGCAGAGAGCCTCTCTGGGCTGGGGAGGATGAAACCCCACAATAATTCACTTATCTTTGAATATTTTGCTCCTGCTTCCAAATATGAGTTCATGAGATCTTTCCTGAACCTGGGTTTTGGTGGTTTTTTTTGTTGTTGTTTTTTGTTTGTTTGTTTTTCCAATGGATTTGGGTTTTTTTTGTTTGGTGGGGCTTGTTGTTTGTTTGTTTCTTGCTAAAAGCTCATGACCTTTCCTGAAAGACTTGTCTTTATTTAAAAAGGGGCAAATCTCAAACCAAACAAAAAAAAACCCCCAAGCTTATAAAACCCCAAAGCCTATTAAAAGTAGTCGATAAGCAATAGATAATTAATTACTTGGAAACATTTTGCCATTATATTTATCCATATATATATGGATAGATATATCCCAGCATATATATGTGTATGTATATACATACATTTAAAAGATTTTTAACTTGCAAATGTTTCCGAGCTTTTTCTTTGACTTGTTAATGTAAATTATTTTAATATTAAGACAATTTTCTGTGAGTTGTTTAATTTTACTGCTTTTGAAATCAGGTGATTCTCCTGAAATCTCTTTTCTTGCAGAGCGTAGAAGTTATTGGAAAACTGCAGATGTAAAGATTTCACACTGGAACTTTACCTGGGAACATTGAAATATACGTGGTTTCCAAGCTTCAGGTACTAACCATCAGTTTAATAAGTTTTGCAGAGTTTGACAAGTTTTTATGGTGTTCCCTGGAACAATTTGAATTCTGGTACTTGGGACGCTGCTTCTACCTGCTTAAGTGGCTCGTTGTTTAACTTTTCCTAGGAGAAAATATTTTGAATTGTTTTGTATTAATGTAGTTGCTGACAAGTTCAACTCCTTGGTCGCAGCTCATCGAACAGTTAACAGCATTTCCTCTTGCCTAATGGATTGTGAAGTTCATTAGCTTCTTGGTTATCGGCGCCTGATAAAGGTACACTTAAATAATTATAGATTGGGAGTCAGTTCAAAAGTTTAATCGGCTTGTAATTTTAAAAAAAAAAAAATTGGCTTTGCTTAATTTCCAGCTCTGTTAAACCGTTCCCTCTCAGCTTTGGCAGGGATGGCCTGTCCCTCGGAGGGCACTTGGTTGTAATTAAACCTCCTTTCAGAGCACCTTGTACGTGCCCAAAGAGCAGATGGCAGAGAGGCCGCTGGCCATAGGTCCTGGCCGGTGCCCAGCTGCCGGATAAATGGGATCAGCCTGCCTGTGGGATGATGGAAAACGACCTCTTTTCTTCTTCTTTTTTTCCCCCTTTTATTATTTCGGTTGATTAACCTTCTGCCAATTGCTGGTATCCACCTCGCCCTGCGGCTCTGAGCATCTCGGGTGAAGTGCGGGGCCGAGCAGGAGGCTCGGGAGCATCCTTCCCTTCCTCCCATCCCTCGGGTACCGGCCAGCGCCTTCCCGAGCCGGGAATGTCACGGAAACACTGGCTCTTCCCGGTGGGGATGCCTGATATTTGAGTACATTTACATATCATGGATGTATCGCTTCACCCCTTCCACCGCGGGATCGGGGCTGCGGTCCCCCCATCCCCTTATCAGCTGCAAACCTTATCAGCGCTTGCTTTGGATTGTTCCCTGTTTATTCCTGAGGTGGGGAAGCGCTCACAGCCCCCTTCCCTTGTTTGCAGGAGCGCGTTATCAGCGCGTTATCAGCCTTTCCCCCTATCTTATCCGCATGTCGCGATTTCGGTGCTTTCACCGCTGTTTCCCTGCAGCACCGGACCTCCGGCGGGGAGAGGATGTCGGTCTCCCGGGCGGGGGATTTTGTCGCTGTCCCGGGGCGGTTGTCGCTGTCCCGGGGCGGTTGTCGCTGTCCCGGGGAGGGGGGGATGTCGCTGTCCCGGAGGTGGTGTCGCTGTCCCGGGGGGGCGGTGTGGGGGTGTCCCAGCCCGGGGGGGGGGCCGTGCCCGCGCTCCCGCCCCGCCCCGCCCCGTCTCTCCTTAAAGCGACCGCCCGGCCCCCGGCGCGCTCACCGCGCTCGCCGCCCCTCGCCTCCCCGGAGCCGCCGCTGCCGCGATGCCGCTGCGGGGCTGGACGCTGCTGCTGGCGGCCCTGCTGCCCTCCGTGCTCCCGTCGCTGCTGCTGGCCGCTCCGCAGCCCGCCTGCCCCGAGCGCTGCGATCGGTCTCGCTGCCCGGCGCTGCCCGCAGCCTGTCCCGGCGGGCCGGTGCTGGACGCCTGCGGCTGCTGCAGGGTGTGCGGGGCGGAGGAGGGCGAGGCGTGCGGCGGGGGCAGCGGGCCGCCCTGCGGAGAGGGGCTGCAGTGCGTGCTGCCGTCCGGAGCCGTGCCCGCCTCGGCCACGGTGCGCAAGCGGGCGGCCTCGGGGCGCTGCCAGTGCACCAGCAGCGAGCCCGTGTGCGGCAGCGATGCGGTCACCTACGCCAGCCACTGCCAGCTGCGGGCCGCCAGCCGCCGAGCAGAGCACCTCCGGCAGCCGCCCATCATCGCCATCCAGCGCGGAGCCTGCGGACAGGGTGAGGATGCGCGCTGGGGGGATGTCCCGGGGCGCGGGGGAGAGCGCGGAGGTTCGGCCCCATCATCCTCATGGCGGGTCGGGACGCGGTTCCCCGGCCGTGCTGCCACCGCCCCGAGGGGCGGAGGGACCGCGGAGAGGAGCCGGGGACGAGGCTTGGCCGCGGCTCAAGCTGGGAGCTCCAGCTCAGCGAGAAAGCGGAGCAGGAATGCGCTTTGGCAGCGGCTGCCAAGTGCAGGGGGGGAAAAACCCTGTACCCGACTCAAACTCATCTCCCACCCCCCGAGGGGTGATGCCGGGCTCCAAACTGGGGGAAACTGGTGCAAACCCTCAGAAGCGGGTACGGCTGCGGCCCCGGGCCCGGCTGTACGGCTCCGGCAAAGTTTGGAGAAATAACTCCATAGCGCTCCTGTCCCGGCGCTTTGTCACAGGGAAATGCCCCGGGGAATAAAACCAGGCATGCCGGAGCCTTTCAGATGTGATGGAGCAAAGGGGAGGGCAGAGCAGGCTGCTGCCTGCCTTGGCCCGGCTTAGCAGATGCGCTCTGATTAATAAAAGACTTGCTGGAAAGGGAGAAGCCTGTTAACAGCGTGTTGAGCTCAGTCTAGAGTTTTGTGTTTGTTTTTGCTGGGGATTTTTGAGGATGGAGATGGCCGCCGCTAAGGAACAATGCGTGCCAATTCTCCTTCGGCATTCTTTAGTTGTCAGTGTAGTCAAACCGAATGTAATGTGAGTACTCAGAGCCGCAGAACGGATTCAAATTATTTGTAAACGGCGTAAAAAGGCATTGTCGGGTTACGAAACGGTGGCTCAGCAGCCGGAGTGGCTGGGCTGAGCAGCCCGAAGTGTTTGGTGTGGAAAGAGCGATGGGTGCGGGATGTGACAGACACAAAGCGGGGCAGAGCCGTGCCGGGATAAGCAGGGGATGATTGTCACAAGATGCAGCCCCTAATACCGGCTGGATTAAACCTCGTAAGCCGAGGCTGTGTATCCCTTCCAAGCTATTCAGCACCGTTAGGGGGTAATGTGTAAAAATTAGCATGAATTAAGCCTTTATTTCTGAAGTGGTACTCACTTTTCAGTAAGTCAGCGCTGTTTTAGTGAGGATTAATTCTCTTGGTATAAGTTGTATCATTTCTGAACTTCCTTTCTTTCAAAACACTTCTTTTTCTACACTTAGCTATCGTCTCTCCAGCAGAAAAGCATTCTGATGTATAGTGGCTGTGTGTTCAGCCTGCAGATCAAGCTCACAGCTTTGGTGCCAACACAATCAATTTTTTGTGCCCCTGGTTGTCCCCTCAGTGTCAAAGCTGTGTTGTGCTCCTTGGCACGTTGCTGGCATTTGCTGACACTGGGGACAATCAAACCTTTCACACATTTTCCTATGCCCAGTGTAAGACAATGCCTTGTGATTTTTATTCTCGATTCATGAAACCAATACTGTTTTCTCAGCCTTTTCTGCTGAACGTTTGCAGAATCGGGGCTGTGTTTGAGCTGGGAGCAGGACGTGCCTCTGGTGGGGGGTACAGAAAATGCACAGGCTGCACAGAGTCCCTGTCTGGGAAAGCTCTGCTGTTGTAGATCCATCAGGAGTAATTCCAGACAATCATTTTGCCCTGTTGTACCTCTGGAACAAAAAGAAAGTGCTGGAGAAGCCAACCAGTAGCACGTTTATCCCTGGATGAGAGCGAACACTTCTACCAGCAAAGCTTTTTTTTCATATGTAAAGAACCTGAAATAAAAAGGGATGGAGAACAGGCTGTAAAGTGCTTGAATTGATGTTTAGAAAAAGCCTTGCTTAATATTTGGCTCCCTAAAGTAGTTAATTTTTAATTTTATTCTAAGTTCATCATCAGGAGTGCTTTCTCTACCTGAAGGCTGAGTTATCTCTAGCCATTTTTTCCATAGTAACGCACCCATGTAAATAATTTGGTCAGTACAATGCAGCAGCCTAGAGAAAGAAAGGGATGGGAACATAGAGAAAGTGTTTGGAAAGAACTTTTTGTTGTTGTTTTTAACCTTCCCACTCTTTCAGTAGCTGGTCAAGAACAATGATGTATATATTGCTTAAGATAAAGTAAAACTTTCTGTCATTTTCAATTTTTATCTACTACAGTCCACTCCCAGTGCTGTTTTTATGTCCATCACTGATTCCCAGGGAATCTCTTGAATTGCCAGCTGTGTTGGAGAGGATGCAGCAGAGGCAGGAGCAGGTTGCTCTGGCTCTGTGTGCATGAGGGGGATGATTCTATGCAAAATGAGCCTCAAGAAACTCAAGCCCTTCCCAGCAGTGTCCAGCTGTGCTGTGCCCACAGCATAACCAGTGCTCCCCGTGCTGTTGTGCCCTCTCTGCAGCAGCCTGGACAGGGCTCCTGAGTTGCAGCTGTCACTAAAACCTTCCCTTTCCATCAGAGCACGAGAGACAGAGAGACATGGGTTGCCAGAGGATGTTCAGGCCTGAAAATACAAAGGCCCAGAGAGAAGGTGAATGTCCTTAAGGCAGAAGCTGTGCCTGTGTTAGAGCATCCCACACCCAGGAGCGAGGTCAGTGCCACCAGACCTCAGCATTCAGTGGTGAGGTTCAGCATGCTGGGAGGATGTTTTCTTTTTCTTCTGCAAATATGTTTTTGGTGGCCTTAAATCCCTCCTGCTGACCAAGGGAAGAAGGCTCAGCACACAACTCAAACCAGGCTTTATTCCCTTCCTCATTTTTCCCACAAGTGTTGGCAGGGGTTTTGGGGCAGTGTGCCCTTCTCTCCACGTCGTTCTCTTCACACTGTAAAATATAAACTAACCTGGATTTGTCCTTTCTTCACCAACCCGAGGAAGAAGAACGTTCCTTGTGGTTTCTCTCCATTTTGAACTCTTTTCTGCCTGCTTTTGAGCTGGTTTTCTATGTTTTCATATTTTTATTAGGTTTCCTGTGTCTGATGTGGTATCCCAGTGAGCTCAGCAGCCCTCAGCTTGCTGGCATTTGTCACAGGTATTCACACTTCGGTCCCAGGCATGCTCACACCCTCGTGTCACATCTGGGCTTTGTCTGATGGGAGCTCTTATGGCTTAGATTAAGCAGCTCATTACAGCTTGATTGCCTGGGGAGAAGGCAGAGGTGAGGGGTAACTCTCAGTCTAGAAAGCTCAGTATCACTGAGATACAGGCTTTGCTACTCCATCACCTGATTTCACAGTTCCACAGACAGGGAGGAGGAAGAAAAAAAAACCCATAAAATCAGGATCTTGCGAGGTGGCTGACTTTGTGTTTTGAAATGCAGCAGGCAAAGCTGCATCCAAGTGTCTCTGTGTAATTTTCTGGCAGGAGAAAAGGACCTCTGCGGTCAATAACCCATTTGTCATTCACTGAGCCCTTCTAAAGCAGCCTGAGAGTGAGCTGAGTGCAGCAGGGGATGGAGCTGCCCGCATCCCTGTGCCCGATGGTGCTAATGGAATCATCGGGGCAGGGGCACGAACTCAGCCGGGAAATCTGTGAGGGTTGGGAACTCAGCCAGGCATTTATCAAGAGGGAAGCTGATGCTGTTGTTATGAACAAGGCTTTCAGCTGTTTCCCCGAAGATAATAACAGGCACATGGTGGTGTTTTTATTATTATTATTGTTTGTGCGCTGAAGAAGTGCTGGGAGACTTTGGCAGGTTACTTGGCACGTGCCAGGTCTATTAAAAACGACCCAGGAGAACCAGATTTTTAGGGTCTGAGTGCACAAATGAGGGTTCCAGTGCTGCTAAATTTTCATCTCAGTTGCTGTTTGGGTGGTCTGAACATCATTCTTTTCCAACTTTTCCTCAGTCTATTTTGCAGCAGCAGGAGAAGGGAGGGAGGGAGAGAAGAGGCAGCTGAAGGCAATGGAAATAAATAGCAACATCTTTCCAGAAGAGAACCAATTCCCAAGTGTGGGATTAAAAATCTTTTCCAAAGCCAAGTAGTCAGCTCGGAGAGGAGGCGACTGTAAGAAGTGGTTTGTCAGAAGAAGCTCACCTTTTCCCTTCTCCATATCTAGATTTCCTTCCTGGGGAGCAGGCAGTAATTTTGCAGTCTCCAGACTTCAAACAGTCAAGTCAGTAAACACAGATTTGGAAAGATTCAATCCTTTCATCTTCTGGCCTTTGAAATTTAAAGGTACCTGTGGACTGGGCAGGAATACTTGAGGCTGTGAGTAAGCAGCAGGAGTGTTGTTAAGCAGATTTTGGATGTGAGGGAGGCAGCATATCCCGAGCAGCTCTCAGGGTCTGCTGTCCAAGAAATAGGAGAAGCTGGAAAATATTTTTCAAATGTGAATTTACGTGTGCTTGGAGTGAAAGGAAGCAACGTCAGAAATAGAAACTGGGGTACTGTGGAACTTGTGTTGTAAATACAACCATCCCTCACTCCCAGGAGCTGCTGGGGCCTCCAGGATCCCTGGCTGGACTTGGCAGTGAGTCCCAGTGCCTTTGTAAATGGGCCCAAGTGAGTACCTGACATTATTTTGGAGGCTGTGTTCAGAATGTAGAATAGAAGGCTTTATTTTGCCTTCTGGATGCAGGTCATTGTGGCTCCCAAATTGATTGTTCTGTTTCAAAGAGAAGAATAAAACTAAAAAAATAAGTCTCCACTCCCTTATACCAAAGGGCTATAAAATAATTGTTCTTATACTAATGGATGTTGACCTTATATCTGTAGGTAACAGGAGAGTTATAATATCTTAAGGTTGTGAGACAGGATACAGGTGATGAGTTATTTTAAAGTTTAGTGAACTGGGAAGATCTTTGCTGCCGTGTTTGGCCAAATGGAGATTGATTACACAGCCAGGCAGAGCAGCTCTTGAATTTCTGGGTTAGTATCAGGCACCCTGGTGCACTGATTAAGTGAAGCACAAGGTTGGAGGTCAGCTAGGTTGTGAAATTTGTTACAGTTGCACTTTTCCAGGGGAAAATTGGAAAAACAAAGCAAGTACACGTTTCATGTGTGAGCAGATGCATTTTCCTCTGCCTTTCCTGCAGGCTGGCACCAGGCTGGCACCTGGCTCTGTCACTGTGAGCAGTGCTATGAAAACTCTGTGTGGTGTTGGTTAACCAAACCTCATTCTTGTCTCTGTCATCCTCTCCCCACTGGAGTTTCTCAGTCTTTCCATCTCCTCACTCTTTTTGGTGAGACATGAGAGAGGGATGTGCAATGAATAGTTCCTACATCCCCTTTTGCAGAACTGCTGCTAGAAATCCCAGTGAGGCAGAGCTGTGGTGCTCCAAATGTTTCTGGTAGCACTTGGATTTGCACATATTTCTGTTGCCAGACAACTGATGGATAAAATAACCCTTATTCAATCTGGTAGCCATGCACAGAAGTCACCCAGTGGTCTAAAATTTGAAATATTTTCTTTAGCAGAGGATAACATTAGCAGGAGCTCTCAATATTTTTCCTGAGGCTGCTGTCATTGCCCCATTGCACAGACAGTGAATCTAGGGCAGGGAAAGATAAAGAGCTTTGCTCAAGGTCAGCCAGCAGCAGAGCTGAAAGCAAACTGAGCTTTCATGAGCCCCTGCTCAGTTTTCTGCACCTTGCCAGCGTTGCTGCTCCATTTTCCATTACTTTCCTTTTCCATTACTCTCTTTCTCTAACTTGCAGGCTGCAGTTTTGGCTTTGCCCTGCTCACAGCATCGATGATCTGTCGATCTGCATCTGCAGAAGGTCCTCCTGGAGGAGGGAAGGAGTGGGTGGACCAAGCACAGGGAAGGAAGAGAAACCCAAACAAGTCTCTCCCCTCCCACCATCCCACCCCCAAAATAAACACAACCCCCGAGGAATCTCATGCTTTAACCTTTGTGGTGGTAAGGGGATGATTCACTCCTTTTTCCAGGACAGCACAGGCACTGTTTGGAATGTCTGCCCTTTCTCTGTCTCTGTGTAGGCCTCAATCTATGAAGGTGAAGCTTGGCTAACCCTTCTTTTCTTTTGTATTCAGACACTAAAAGTGGACAAGCAGAAGCCACTTACAAATAGGAAAAATACTGGGATGGTCCATAAAATAAAACAGGATAGGTGTTAAGAATATCAATATTTAAATAGCTAGTGTTGATAGGGGACCAGTGAAAATAACAATTAGAACTCCAGGTTCACTTCCCAGCCACTCACTGATTTCTGATGTCTACATTAAACCAAAACTGGGTGGTCTTGGAGTGGTTCTTGAGACAGATGTAGAAAATACTGCCAAAGGCTGACAGATTTTTCAGGCTGTTGAGGCTTTTGCAATGTAGTTATGCTGGATTCATGTACTGTACAATTACAACACCCCAGAGTCGGAGTGGTGTCTCTTTTATCACCATTCTGAGGGTTTTCTGTCTATTTTTTCCTATAGATTTGATCCTTATTTGTATCAGCTCCGTGTCACTCCTGCCACGGCAAAGTGGTGAAATCAATGCCTTCTCCAGCTGCAGAGAAGCAGCATCTTAGGAAGCTTTTTATAGGCTTTCCCCTTAAGAGCTGTTTATTTTTTAGGGTTTTTTTTAGACTAGAGAGAAGTTTAAGAAGCATGAAAACAAGAACTTGTTTTTATTCCCTGGTGTCTTCATACCAGGGTTCCTGGAAGTTGAAGCTGAGCCTCTCTTAAGCAGGGATTTCTTCTGAAGAGGCAGTGTGAAAGTTTCTCACATACTTAAAATGAGATCTTAATGGGTTTATAATTTTCAGAGGAATTCTCAAGATCAGGCAGCTGCTGGTTACATGTGGGATACAGGAATTACCACATCGTTGGTACTTGATGGGCTTTTCGAGGTTATTTTGCTGGTTCTCTGCCTGTAGTGAGTTGGAGCTGGGAGGTAAAGCAGGATGATGACCTGACTTGGAAGGGACACAAACTGAGCAGGGCTGGAAAAAAAAAAAAAAAAGAGAGGAGAAATTATTCCTGACTCATCTGTTGTATTTTCAGCCTTCTGCAGAGAAGAGAATTGTCTGCCTTAACCTGTTGGCTGAAATACTCTGTTCCTCAGTCTGCAGGAAACGGGGCAGACTCTTTTCCATCACTACCTGACTTACATTTCTTGGTGTTCCCAGCTCAGGCAGAGCTGCTGTTAATGATGGTTTTGAGCTCAGCACTCTTTGTCCTTGTCCTGAATCGCTCTTCACCTTTATTCCACGTGTCTGAGCATCTCCCTGCAGGCTGCCTCCCCTGCTCCTGCCACTGCCAGCACTGCTGGCACGGCCACCAGGGCTCTGTGCCTTTGTCAGAGAGCTTCTGGCTCCCAATTAATTTGTCATCTGGGCTGAGCCCCCCCTCAGCATTGTATTAATATGGCAATGCTGCTGCAGGAACGGCGTGTTCCTGCTCCCAGGGCTGCGTTCCTGCATCCCTTCCCTTCCCATCCCGGGGCTCCAGGCCTGCCTGTTTATGCACAAGCTGGGTTTCCTCCCACCTCACCGCTGCTGTTTACAGAAGGAATTGCAGTTTCCTGTTGTTTTAGATGGAGTTGTCTCTCCTCTCTGGATTCCTGCCCTCCCTGCTGACACCCAGTCGCTTCTGAGCCTCATCAGCTCGAAAATCTGATGGTTTTTGCTCCTTGCTGCTGTAACTGTGAGCCTGTTTTGCAGGGGCAGCCAGTGCACTTGGTTTATAAAGGAATTTCTGGCATTCCTGAGAGTTTTTATGTACGTATTTTCCCGCTGTGAGGTTCTGCAAGCGTTGCTAAGGGCCGAGATTGTTCCAATCAGATAAAACAGGGGTTATGCCCATTTTAGAGCTAAATCTAAGACACTAAAGCACAAATTGCTTTTTACAAGTTGCATGGAGACAGGGTAACGCTGCTTGGACCAAGATGGACCCATCCAGGGCGTTCCTTCTTTGCAGAACCTTCCAATCCTGGGACCTGCAGTAATTCAGCAGCTGAGCTGTAACAAAGATATTCCGTATCTGATTAACTTCCCGCTTATTCTGCATTGTAGATAATTGGTAGGAAAATTTCCCATTTAGCTAAAAATGAAAGAGTAAATCTGAAATTGTATAGAACTTTATAGAGGAAAGTTGTGGGCATATTACCTGAGGAATTTGCCCATTGACCATTTGCAGTGACAAGAACATCCTGAATTTGGTACTGGATGCCAAAGAGCTCTGATTCCCATTAAGAAAGAAGCTGGACTAAAGAGGTTGGACCAAAGTTCTCTGAAGGCTTTGCTTTGCAATTTCATTGTCTTCAAATACTTTTTGTTGCTGTTTTATAAATACACAAGAATTCTTTATGCCATTCTCTCAGTATAACTTGATAATTCTTATTATGACAGTGTGATCTGATTTGGAAGGGACCTTAAATCCCATCCAGTGCTACCCCTACCATGGGCAGGGACACCTTACACTGTCCCAGGCTGCTCCAAGCTCTGTCCAACCTGGCCTTGGACACTGCCAGGGATGGGATGTCAGATATTGGTACCATCCCTGTGTTGCCAATATCTGCTTTTATTTATTCCTGCAACTGGATTCTCACTACCTTTCCCTTTCAAGCTCTTCTCAGGGCAAGCATCAATTTGTGGCCAGTAGAGAATGAGTAGAATATCAATTAAAACGTGAAACTTTTCCACCTTTATTTTGTTACTCAAATGTGCTTTTGTTCTATGAGCGACCACACATTGCTCTGAAAGCTGTCCTTTTGTTACCATTAATTGAGAGCTGTTCTGTTCTATGAACTTTGTGTAGATTCCCTGTTTTGTTTAGCTTGGCAGCTCTTTTGGGTTTGTTTAAAATCAGCGATTAAAATGAATGAGTTTCTGCTTTTGGATTAGCAGGGAAAATACAAAGTCCTTGTTGAAGACTGCCAAGAAAGAATTGATCATCTAAATATTACGGTGATGAAAATGGACTTTAGTTTCCCTTTGCACGTGTGCAATTGTGCCAAATAGCAATTTCACTTAAAATCCTCCCTTTAATCTTGCAGTGGTTCTTGCTGCAGGAAATATTTTAAGTGGAGACCAGATTTGTGCAGTTTACTGTTTGGAGAGATTTCAAGCATTTTATTCTACCATTATTTAGGGCTACGAAAATATTTTTGCTTTCAGGAATGTCACAGAAGTACAGACTTTCCTCCCAGAAATCTGTGAGGTGTCTTGAGTTTCTGCATGGATTATACAGGGGAAAAAATAACTGATGCAATAGCATCTGTATTAACAAGGTGCTGTGGTTTAAACCTCTCAAAATTCCCTCCAATGACCTAAGAGCTGCTCTTGAGCAAATTGCCTGTGACACGTAGAATGTTGTTCCTTACTTTCCTAGTGTTTTCATTGTGTAATACCCTTTTTTTGGTGAATTACACCATTTATCCTTGAATAGGAAGTGGAATATTTAGGCTTGCAGTTTTCTGTCATTTAAAAAAAGAAAGTGTGGCAGCAGGTTCCCACACTTTTTCCTTGTCTCTCTCCAGCAGGGCTTGCTGATCCCCCTGTTTTCTGTGAGCTTGAGCACCTTGGCTGGAATTTGTCTCCACAGTCAGAGGTTTGAAGGTTTTTATATGGCATGAATGGGAGTTTGTACAAACACCAGCGGCTGGAGGTTTATTTGGGAAGGGTGGAAGTTCTCCAAGGAAAGCTTGGTTTGTGGTTTGTGTCAGCAGTCACTGGTTCTGGCAGCCCAGAGGTTTTGTGAGTGCTGGAGCTCTTTTGGTTTCGTTCTGCAGAGAATCCCAAACCCAAGCCATGCTTCCAAACCTTTGTGTGTGTCTAAACAAGTGGTGAGTGCAGGAGGGAATAATCACCTATTTCCAGCAGCCTGGGTCGTTTAATATCTTCAGTTATCCCATAAACTGCAGCCCTTCGGTGAGGGTGGCACAGAGAGAGTTGCTGGGATGTTTTTTCTCCTTTCATCATACCTAAGACAAAAAGTCCCGTTAAATGGGATAACGACTTTGCTCTTTACTTCGGTCAGTGGGAAGGTCCTGGTGAAGAAGAGCACAATCCCCTTTTGGAAAAGGGGAAAACAGGTGAAAACTGGATGGGGAAAAGCCCCATGTCTGAGTGAGATGTGCCCAAAGCTTTGTTTGGAGACCTGCTCTCTTCTCTGTGCCTTCCAGAGCAGCAGACACAGCTCTCCCAGCAGAAGGGGAGAGGTTACTCTGGTGAGATTTCTATCTCCAAAGCACCTCTTCAGTTTAGCCCAAAATAACCACCAAAAGCAGCGTGTGTGAGCTGTGAGCATCATTGCATGGGTGCCACTTTGAGTAATGACCTAACCAGAACCCAGATCTTAATTTGCTTTTTGGCTCCTCTTTATGAAACCAAATTACTTCAGTTGTTTACAGCTGGGTGTGCTTTTTTTCATGGCTCGGTACTCTGTCTTGCTCTCCTAGCAGTCTGTTTACTGATTATTAGCCCTGTTAATGCCAGTTGGCAGAGATTTGCCTTCTCATTTCAGGGCTGGCAGCCAGCACACCTTTGAAGTCTTTGAAAAATTAGTTGCCTTGGGAATTCTTCATGCTATAACCTATTTATATTTTGGGGGGGTTTTTTGTCATTAACTGAATTCACAACAATCATCTTTATAATGTCATTAATAGAGGTTTCTTAGCCGTGCTCGTGGGCATTTAGGGCATTGTGCAATAGTTCAATAAAAACGTTACAAAACACAATAATCACAGCATATAAATAGAAAGAGCAGCAGTCTGGGAAGATTTGAACGTCAGAGCCTGAAGGTATTTAGGAACTAGAGCTTTATTCATGCCCAACTCTCTATGATTTAGAAACAAACCAAAACAACATCACCCCCACAAAAAAAAAAAAAAAACAAACAAACAAACAAAAAAAAAAAAAACCAAAAAACCACCAAAAAACCAAAAAAGAGAAACTCTCCCCAAACCAAAACTATGTGTTTGCTACTAAGGCCCTGAGCTATTGGTACAGCTGGAAAATAGAGAAAAGGAAAGTATACCTGGTGAAATTCTCAGTTTCACTGCTGTCTTCTCCAGTGTCTGCTGATGGCTGGAATGAGCATCTGCCCATATTAAATTTGTGATGTTGGTGTTTTTATGGCCATTTAGGGCCTAGGTTCAAATCTTAGATAAAAGTTCACACAGAGGTGGTTTCTTGCAGGAAGGATCAGTGCAGCTCTCAACTCACCAAGTGTAGCTCAGTAATCCCAAAGAGCAATTAGCTTGGGGTTTTTGCCCCCCATTTTTCTTTATCTCAGTGATAAAAGAAATTTTCAATGTATCAATACTTCTACTACAGCCTTCAGATTTTATGTTGTTGGTAAAGACCAGTTCACAGGAATTTTTTCGTGAACATTCATCAATGAGTTCATCAAGATTAGTACTTTGACTGTTGTTTATTTGCTTTTAAAAGGTATGTTTTCCATTTCAATGGGCAGTGGTTCAAGAGCAGTTGCAAAACTGTGTTACACAATGCAGGAATTCCTAATACATAAGCAATAGGCAGGCGTGGCCAGCTGCTGGGAGCTTTTTGGGTCAGTATGCCATGAATTGGTGTTTATTATCTAACTTTTTCAAAGTAGGAAACTCTGAACTTTTTTTTTTTTTCACTCTGCAGTTCAGTTTGGGACTGCATGAGGGGGTGGGTTATGGACAAAACACTGTAGCCTCTGAAATTCTGGCTTTTGTAGGCTCCAGCTCCAAGGAAAGGAAATATTAGCAGTCTCACCATGTACAGCCTGGGCATCCTTTTTCTTCTTCAATGGCTAAAAGCAAAAAAAAAAGATTGAAAGCATGGAAAAAAGCTGTGTTTTTCCTGTGCAGTTCCCTCATCCGTGGAGCTTTTTTTTTTTTTTTTTCCCCAAGGGCAGGATGTGACCTTTGGATTTCTAGAGCATTGCAGCTGAGATGAAATCATTTTAGAAGCAGTGATCAAAAAGCCTATCGATGGCTGCAGCAGTGCCCCATGGCGTTCCAGCCCAGCACCACGTTAATCCCATCTGATAATCTGCCTAAGCACCTATTTAATGCAAGTGGATAATTCCAAACTGCGTTTCTTATTGTGGCAGTTTCCCAAAACCGTCCCTGGTATAATTGTCAGCTTCACAGCAGTGACGTGACCCGTTTGACACGGAATATTTCTAGTGGGGAATATAAATCGTTTGGTAAATTGATATTTCCCAATCAGCAAGCCCTTATGCCTCTGTGGGGTGAAAGCCCAAGGGGAACAGAATCAGAAAGCACTGAATACTCTTGAGGAAAACAGTGAGGTGAGGACAAAAAGTTTCCTGATCGATGTTGCTGCTTCATAAAGCAGATAAACATTTCTGCAACTGATTTTGTGGTTGCTGCTGCTTGTGACAGGTTGCATGTAAAAACCCTTGGGTGTTTCACAGTGTATAAATAATTTAAAAAAAACAAACTCTTCTTGAGTGACAGATGGTGTTTGAGTGGAGCATGCACTCCTCTCACGAGGGCAGAGTGTGCTGGTTGGCATTGGGAAGGCACCTGGAACGTGTTCACCCCTGAAGCAAACCAGTGTCTGGTTAGTGTTAAAAGCATTTGTATGGTTTTCCCCTCTGGTTTTTCCAATAGCAAAGGGCATTCAGGGTTTGGGTATTGGGATGGTTTTATGGGATAGTCCTTGGATCTCCTGTGATTCTGCAAATAAATCGTCCTCTTACACCGTCAAAGGCACTTAGGGCACCCACAAGCTGCTTATTGCTTTAATCTCTGCATGGATTTAGAAGCCAAATGGCAAAGATGGATGGGAGCAGCACACCACGTTAATACTCCTCTGAAAGTCTGCTACAGGCTTGCCTTGTGCCTCTACAATGTGAGATGGATGCACCAGATAAAACCGAAATGAAAACAAAAGGGTGTTTCTGGCCTCTGAAGGAATACAGAATAACTCTTTGGGGTGTTCCCCATTTGCATAGCTGCTCCCAATTTTCCAAAGGAATGTTTTGCCCCGGAACTGCTTGAGAAGGAAAGGCTGTGTCAGAATTGTGAGTTTTTCCCAGAGATTTTTAGACATCTCTTGGTGCAGACAGGTTTTCTGTTGGCCACAATGGGAGTTGGGTATCCAGTGGCTTTTTGGAAATCCCACTGGCCCCCGTTGAATACTCAGTGACCATGAGCTGTTGTTACAGCACTGCCCAGGAATGCAGAGCTTTGTGGTCCCATTGTGTTGTCATATCTATTTTATAGCCCTGGTGATGCCTTGGGAAAGATGACCTGAAACAGACTGGACAGAGCTAGTGAATAACATAGGTATTTATTGAAAGGCCTTCAGGATCCACCTTGGACAGGACAAGAGCCTGACCAGGGCTACACCCAAAGTGGACTGAGAATGGTCACAGAATGGCTGACCAGTCATGAGGTTTCACACTTTTATAAGTTTTGGTCCATTTGCATATTGGGGTTTAATTGTCCAATTCCAGCTCCAGGTTGTGAGGTCCCGTCCTTCTTGTTCCTCACTTCAGCCACCCTTGGTTGTGCTTTTGGGCTGAAAGTTGTCCTTGGTCTTCAGCAGAAAAAGGATTTGTCTCTCTACTCTGTGCAGAGCTGAGTGACCCTGACTGTGAGCTCAGAACTGCACCTAAGCAGCACAGAATGTGAAAATATGAAAGTTAAAGCTTAAGGCATCACTGGGGGTGGCTCAGTGACTCCAGGGCAGGGTGGGATCCACCCCTCCATGGAGCTGATGGGATCTCAGGGGGCATCAGGAGGGATGCCTTGAGTGTGGAGTGTGTGGAAGGTGCCTCCACCTGTAGGTGCCAGGCAGGGGCTGCTGGCTCAGGCTGTGTGGGGGCTCTGGTGGGAAAGGAAGCCCACCCTTGTACCCAAGTTAAACTTTCTCAGCAGCTGCTGAGGGCTTGCTCTGGGGTCGGGACCTTGGTGTCCTCAGCGTTTCACAAATGCAGCAGCCTGAGACTTCAAAAACCTCCAAGAAGGCGAATTTTGGCAGAGGAACAGAGCTCATTTGTTTAATCTGAGAAGACTGTGCAGGCTAAGTAGACCATCCAGAAAAGGAGAGCAGCAGTGGAGGCATCTGAGTACAAAATCCCTTTCACCAAGGGAGAGGGCAGACAGGGAATAAACCCTGTGCTCCACTGTGCCTCATCCCTGGGCACCACAGTGGGATGAACCCACGCTGCCCCACAGCCCAGTGGGGTGCACTCCAGGCCGGGAGGGTTTCATGGATCATTTTTCCTAAGGATAAAGCACTCCACCTCTGTGCAGAGAAGCAGGGAGGAAATCTAGGGCCAAGGGTCATGCTGCAGATGACTTTTGAGGAAGGGAAAGATACCCACTCGGAGCTTTTTTTAATCCAGGTGTTTTGCAATGACCCTCCTGCAGTCGCTTGAAGAACTCATGACATGTCCCCTGTTTCTATTTCAGGCCAAGAACATCCGAACAGCCTGAGGCACAAATACAACTTTATTGCAGATGTGGTGGAGAAGATCGCTCCTGCTGTGGTTCACATTGAATTATTTCGCAAGTAAACAAGATGCCCAGTCTTTTTTTCTTTTTTTTTTAAATTCTTGAAAACAGCTGCCAGCATGACAGAAACGTTGATTGATGATATGAGACAGCAAAGAGGTTTCGAGATAATAAATATTTGTCATGCTTAAGAACTGAGGATAATTTAAGAGTCATGGAAAAAAAACCCAGCGAAACTAATGGGTGTGCTTTATATTTTATATGTGCTTTATTTGGTAATTCTTCTTAATGAGAGTAGCAGCAGATATCTCTAGACATTAAAACTCACCAAGCTCCTTTTGGCTGTGCGTTATTTGGGATGATTTGCGACCTTTCAGCTTTTTGTGCAGCAATGAACGTTTTGTTTCCCTTGTCTTTTAGACTTCCCTTTTCCAAGAGGGAGGTTCCTGTTGCCAGTGGCTCGGGGTTCATTGTTTCTGAGGATGGGCTGATAGTGACCAACGCCCACGTGGTCACCAACAAGAACAGGGTGAAGGTGGAGCTGAAGAACGGGGAGAGTTACGAAGCCAAAATTAAAGACGTTGATGAAAAATCAGACATTGCACTAATTAAAATAGATGCTCAGGTGAGTCGTTGAAGCAAGACACGTTTCATTCCTCTGATTTAACGTCTTCCTGTCCAAAGATTGTTGCTGATTTTCAGATTTGAAGGAAAAAACAAGTTGTTTACTGGGCTGGGTTGTTGAGAATATATGAACTAGGTGGATAAAAGTTTTTAAAAGCCGAGTTTGTGGGTGGCAGTGGCTAATTTTGTCACCTCTCAGTGTAGTGAAAGTATTACATAGCACTTTTTAATGCATCCTCAAAATAAAAAACAACATCCCAGTTTGCCCACACTTTATCTGATATAACTCTGTCTCAGAGAAGAAATGGGGGGATGTTCTGCTTGTGCTGCTCTGTCTTCAGTGCCCATGTTGAAGTCACAAATGGCTTTTAGAGGATACATTTGTCCCTCACTGATGTAGATACTAAAATGGAAAATATCTTTGGGAACATCTTGAACGTGGAAATTAAAGCCAGCTTGGAAAGATGCTCTTACACTGCAAGTGGTTTTCTGAGCAGCTGCCCATCTATGATCTTCCTCCATATCAGATGTTCCTCTGTCAGCGTTATTGTGCCTCCTGCCACAGCAGAAAAGCTGTCAGGAGGTTCTGCATGAGTAGCAAGCAGAATATTGAGTGGAAGTGCTGTGTAATGGGGATGCTGTGACCTGATGCAGCGAGCTGAGCGTGGCTGTTTGGGGTGCTGCTCCTGTTGGCTCCCCTCATTTGGTCTGTCAGTTAATGACCTCCACGTCTAAGGGGCAAGAATGCTTCATTTGAAACGCATGGCTCAGAAGTGTGTGGATCTCAGGGTGTTGTTGCAGCTCAGAGCTATTCCCCAGCGAGGTCAGGAGTGTTTGTGCCAGAGTTCATGACTGAGTCAGACGCCTAACGCACAACTCTTGGATGACCCAAGATATGAAGAGATCCTGGCTGCTCCCTTGCCACCTTTGTCATTCAAAAGCTTTTTCTTTTCCAAAAGCTTCTGAACAGCAACCAGGCAGAAAAACCACACGGTGCCAACAATGTTTCTGCCGTGTCGTTTTTTCTCTGTTTTCATGGTGTCGCTCGGTTCCTCATTTTTATCTTAAAATAAGCAAAAGCAGTAAGAAGCAAAGGGAA
Organism: Brachypodius melanocephalos; assembly: GCA_013398615.1. Lineage (NCBI taxonomy): Eukaryota > Metazoa > Chordata > Aves > Passeriformes > Pycnonotidae > Brachypodius > Brachypodius melanocephalos. The sequence continues at coordinate 9,789,136 of VZSR01000514.1, forward strand.
AGATCCCCAGCATGAGCACTGGCAGCTTAGGATGAGCAGGATGGGGCAGGGCAGCTGGAAAAGTGCTTTAAAATTGGAAGCAGAACGTGGTTGGGGAGGGCAGACACAGTGAGAAGGAGAGGATTTGGAGCAGCAGGAAGCTGAAATTCAGAGAAGAGAGGTGGCAGTCAGGGAGGAGACACTGAACTGATGTGACGGATCAGCCTGAGGAGTTGGGAAAAGAGCAGGCATGGGCTTGAATGGTATTTGACACCCTGAAGAAATGGCTCCTAGTTGCCCTGGGAAGCTGCTTGTGGCAAGGGAGAATCTGGAAGAAGCTTGGAAAAAAGATCCAGATGAGCTTGTGGTGGAAAGCACTGCTCAGCAGGAATTGGCTGGAATTGGTCTGACCTGCCCTTGGAAGCATCTTATCAGCTGTACAACCCGGTACCTTGGGTGGTGCTCTCCTCCTGGCCTCTCCCATTGCAGCTCAGGATAATTTTGAGAAGACTGGGGGAAAATTTAAAGGGATGGGAGACCCAGATTTCCAGCCAGCTCTGGTAACACAGCACTGAGAAATCCCAGTCCAACAGAGGCACCCCTGTTCACAGGACAGGTGCTGCTTTGCATTTGAGAACTAAAAACATTTTATATCTTCACCAAAAAAGTTAAAATGGAAACGTGGTCAGCTGAGAAATTGATTCTCAGACTAAACTTTTGAGGGACATTTTCCCACACCCTTTCAAGTTCAGTGTTTGAACTTTCCTTTTTGTTCTGGAATGCCTTGCAGTCATTCCAGCCTAAGACTTTTTAAAATCACAGGAGTGATAATTTATTGAATTTGAAATGTATTTGCTGGCTAAAAAAGTCAATGGGATGGTACAAATGACCCTTTAAAAATCTGGATAAGGCATGAAAACCATCCTTAAAGAATTTTTCTGAAGCGAGAGACAAAGTTCTTACATTGAAATAAATTATTTGAAGGTGACATCAAAGATGCAGAAGGATTTTATCTTCTTTTTTTGTGTGGCGTGTTAAGGCAGGATCTGAAGGGTAAAGAATGCTCTGTGGTTAGGAACAGAGCTGGGCTTGAAGTATGGAATCAGGCTGTCAGCTGGTATTCCTAAAGCTGTTCAGATTTTGCAGCAGGCTGAGTGCTGTTTTCCTCTAAGGTGTCAACATCTGGTCAGAGACATTATTAGAACTAAAATTTGGCTTTGCTGAGTGCAATAGGAAATGAAAGAGGGTGGTAGAATCTGGGCACCAGTGAGGATGAACAGTTCCCCTGATTAAATTCTTCTCCGTGGAAAAACATCTTGCAGTCAATGGGGAACAGAAACCTTGGAGCAGTTGTCCCAGTCCTAAAATGTGCTTGTTTTTACAGTCTATAAAAGAGAGCAGCAGTGTTTCTCATGTCTGCGGTGACACAGAGCAGTTTGCTGAGTGTTGAAAGCAGGAAGTAAGATTGGAATCAGTGTGGTAGCCGTGAATCCAACCTAAATACCCTTCCAAATGCAAGGGGGAGACCACATCACCAGAAAGGAGCAGTGCAGTTGCAGACGATTTGGATATGAACATGCAAAATTTATATGACTTCCCCAGGAAAAGTTGTTTTTTGGCAGCACAGGCAGGGACTGGTGAAATAAATAATCTGTCCTGCGTGGCACGTGTGATCCTGCAGCGAGTGTGAAACCCATCAAAACTCTTGCACAACACTCCAAAGGGAGCAGATGCTTTTTTTGCTGCCAGAGCTGGATTGTGGGATTCATCTCAAGGCAAACAACTACCTTGTTAAATCAGAATGTGTGATACAGCTGCTGAAAAATAAACACCACCAGGAGCAGAGGGAATTTCAGGGTGGTTTAATGGACAATGTCAGGGTTAAAGGGGGGCAGAATTACAAAAGAACCCAGCCCAAATGGAAACTGGAAGCCCAAAGTTGTGGAAGGTGGAGGTGGCTTATGCTTGGAGACCCTTTTCAGCCCTGGAAATCCAGCTCTGTCCACAAAAATGATGTCTGTGGTTTGGCACTGAAGGGAGGAGCAGGGTGAATGGCTTTATTTCCAGGTGTTTCTTCTTTCTACGTGCTTAAAAACCAGCCATGAGGCACTGACTCTGCAATCACACACTGAACACATGCCAGGTCCTGAAGGTTCTTGCTCTTCAGCATGGCCAGCTCCTGGCTCTTCATCCCAGACAGGATTTGGCATCTGCCTGCTGCAGCAGCCTTGGGGTTGTGACCCATCTCCAATTTGTGGTGACATCTCAGCCCTTCAGCTGAAACCTTCAGCTTAAGGTTCCTCCTGCATCTTATTAATAAACACTTAGTCTGACACTTGTAAATCAACAGGACCTTCTGCCCTCGTTCCCCTGGTGGTTTCCTGAGGCAATGAGTGTCTGCATCTCTGTGGTCAGAGGGGATTTGCTTTTTTTCCCCTCGTGTGTACAAACTGGAGGAGGCAGGAAAGCAAACTTCCCTGTTTATGCATCGGTGTTTTAATAGCCCACAGTTTGAAATAACAAACTGCTTGGGCACCAGATGTAAGTGGCTTTTCCAAAATGCTATTTCACTTCGAAATCTCTGGCTGGATAACACGCTGCTTCCTCTCAAGAGCCTGAGGAAGCCCACATCTTGCTTCCAGAAGCCCTCAGGACCCCTAGAAATGAAAGAGCTTGTAAAAATCTTGCTTCTTAACTCCTGTTTATTCATCAGTTTAGGCAGCAGTGGTTTCCTGCCATCTTCAGCTTCTAGTAGCCCTCACTGTGGGGACAATGTGCTGGTCCATCTCCCCATGCAGCAAAATACATCTCCAGGGTGGGTCTGCCAGCACCAGCATTTTTTTTTAATTACTATTTTTATTTTATTTAACTGTAATTTCATTTCTATTTTATTTTTAAGGGAGAACAGCAATCTCTTGCCAGGCAATTGAAAACCTGGTGACATATCAAAACAACACTTCATCCTTTTCTTCTCTTTTTTTTTTTTTCTGCAAGCTTCCCATGCTCCATGTTTAGATAAGGAGACTCAGTTTTGCTTTTCTAACTATAGATGAAATACTTTTGGAGGCTTGTAATTCGTTCAGCCTGGGGTTTTTTTTGTTTTCTTTGGCTCTCTGTCAAGCAGTTTCTAGATTGCAGATGATATTCTATATTTTTCTGTGCTCGTGACTGATGTTTTTATTTTGCCATAATGTATTTTGGAAGTTGAACAGTTTCATTAGTCAGAACAGAAATGCAATTCCCAGGACAGTTACATGTTTTGCCAGAGTTACAGCTGAATTAGTGTTCCATACCAGCATCTGGGCCTTTTCCACCTAAAAATAAAAAGCATGAAGGAGATCTGTCGCTGGTTAACACGAATTGAACTCAGAACTTTTGTTTCCTCTTCATCCGTTTATTGAACTGCAAAGTGCTTCCTGCAAATTCCTGACTTTTCATCCACAACTGAAGGGGATTACAGAACAGAGGAGGGATTTACTTGCTTTCTGTGCCAGCACAGAGACCCATTCACTTATTTCATGGATGGAAAGGTTCAAACCAGAACACCTCCTGCTTATGGCCGTCTGTCCCTGGGTTTCCATTTCTCTGTGGCAGTGGCCGTGCCTGGTGGTGGTTTTGTGCTTCCTCCTCTTTTAATTTTGGAGCTCTTTGGTCCACATTTCACTTATTTTACCTGTCTCAAGTTAGGCTGTTCAAGGACACCAGGTGAAAATCTGCTGGCTCTGCTGGGGCTGCACCTTGGATCCTGGGGTCTGTTTTGGGTCCTTCACTGCAAGGAGGACATGGAAGAGCTGGAGATTGTTCAGAGGAGGGAATGGAGCTGGGAAAGCATCTGGAGCCCCAGGAGGGGCTGAGGGAGCTGGGAAAGGGGCTGAGCCTGGAGAAGAGGAGGCTCAGGGGGGACCTTGTGGCTCTGCACAAGTCCCTGCCAGGAGGGGACAGCCGGGGGGGTCGGGCTGTGCTCCAGGGAACAGGGACAGGAGGAGAGGGAACGGCCTCAGGATGGGCCAGGGGAGGATCAGGGTGGATATTGGGACAAATTTCTTCATAGAAGGGCAGTGTTGGAGCCTCCATTCCTGGAGGGATTTAAAAGCCATGTGGATGCAGCACTTGGGGACATGGGTTACTGGTGGCCTTGGCAGTGCTGGGTTAGTGGCTGGTCTCAATAATTTCTGAGGTCTTTTCCAACCAAAATGATTCCATGTTTCTCTGAGTCCCTCTGGCTTCTGGCTGATGGTGCTGATCTCCTCCTCTCCTCTCCTCTCCTGCCACAATAGCTGTGTCCTATTGTTGGCTGGAGCCATTTCTCGTGGTGGTGTGCAGCTCCCCATGCCGTGGGAGTCGTGTTTATCCAGGGTTTGAGTCAAAGCCATATATAAAAACGTCTGAAGCCCTTTGGGATGCCAAAAGCTTAAAATATTAACCCTAATTAATGGCTCCTTCTCTGGCTGGGTGTAAACAGTGAGTCATGTGCCACTTCGGGGTTTGCATGTTTAGTCCTATTTCTGTGTGCTCGCAGAATGCCTGCCTGCAGATTTGTTTTATTGAGTAAACAGGGATCCAGCAGAGCCCCAAGGCTTCATCAAAAGAAAAGTTAGAAAAGACAGGGCTAGAGAAGATATTCTGTGTTGCCCAAGGCCCTGCAGTGAGTCACTGGGAGAGCTGGGTTTGGGTGCTGGGTGTTCCTGGCTCCTGCTGGTTGTGCTCCAAGGCATGCTCCTTTGCCTGGCACTTTTAATTAGCTGCTGTGGCAAATCTGCAGCTAAAGCAGGAGAATCAGGAGTTGGAGTGCTGCTCATGTCATCCTGAGGGCCATCAGACATTATGTAAAAATTGAAGAATGCACATATATTAAGTATAGTTATTAAGGGCCCTAAACTCACCCTCAGTTTCCCAGGATTCCTGAATTTCCTCGGGATGAGCTTGCCAGTGGAATGTGTGAGGGCAGAGAGAGGGTGTTCTGACACGATCCTGGTTACAGAACTGCCAAAGTGCCTGCCTGGCATTGCCAGGGCTCCTCCTGGGGACTGCAGAAGGATGTTTATCCCACTCCATCACGGGATTTTCATAGGTTTTTTACTGGTTTCGTTTCAGAACCACGTGTACAATGTAAATAAATACTTGAGTTTGTTTTGGGGTTTTTTATAAAGGAAAATTTAACACTGAGTGTGGCAATGTTTTAAGCTTTTTTTGAGAGAACCCCCCCCAAATTTAAAGCTGTGACAACACATATATTCATCATAATTAGTTCCTTATGGCATTGTTTTGTAGGAGCACTGATATATTTACCTGCAGTGCTGCCAGTGTGTCAGTTCTGCCCCATACCATGGAATCACAAGGGATAGAGGACACATCTTTCAAAGCTGGGTTTCGTAATATCTGCAGGACAAGGAGGTTTTTGCAATGGATTTTCATTTCTAGCAAGGGAAAGGTTAGCCAGATTTTCCAGAAGGCATGTTGAATCACAGGGGTGACCTGCAGCCAATCCATACAGCATCAGTTTGAACTGAAGCCTGGCTAGTATAGGCACAGCCCTGAAAACTCAGCACAATCAGAATTGTATTAGTCACAGATTGTTCCTGTACTTTCTCTCTGCTGCCAGATGCAATTTTGGCTTTGTGACTGTTGTTACAACTCAGGAATTTTGTATAAATCTTTTAACTTTGTCCACTACCAGACTTTTTTTTTTTTTCCCTTTTCTCTGTTAATGAAACATAGAAAGTATTCTGTTTCCTTTTGCTTGTCTACATTGCATTTCCTGATAAATATCCTCTTTCTCTGCAAAATATCCATGTTCAGTGCACTGGGATACAAACAAAAGCCACTTTTTGTCTCTTGTGTGGGCTTTTTTTTTTTCCTAAAGACGGAAAAGCGGTGCCAAAAAAAGATGCTGGTTTTGACCAATGGCATCTTGCAAACACGTGCTACGTCAGCTCAATAGCATCTGGCCAGAGGAGGAAGGGCCAGGGCTCTCCCTGTGTCCAAACATCACCCAGATGGGGCTGTTTGTGTTGCACACAGCACAGCTGATCCTGCCTGCCTGATTCCCCTGTCCTGGACACATCCCTTGCAGCCAGGGCTGTGCCCTGGGATGTGCTGCTGTTCCTCTGCTGTGCTGCAGGAGTGATGGGGAGACTGGGCAGAGCTGCTGGATCCTCTCCAGAACTAAACCACTGGGTTTATCTGTGGCTGTGGCTCTGATAAGAGCTGTATTTTGTCATTATTATTAATTAGTAGGGCATTGCTGGTTGTGATAACCTTCCTCTGAAATGTAACTAGGCATGGAAATGCTTTCTCCTTTCTGTGCTGCCTGTTCTGTTGCTCTTCCAGCTCACTCTGTTGAACAAGCAGTTGGTTTAATCATTTTCTTGCTGTCTGGAGGCTGAAAGATAAGTTTCCATAAAGCATCTCACCCTGTCTGGGGGCTGGCAATGGATTTTATTGAAACAATCTGCTCATCTGAGTAAAACTTCCCTGGTGGGATTGTAACAAAGCTGCATAAAGGATACACAAGACCAGTGTTATTAAACATTAAAACCATAAGTTCTGTATTTGCAGCAGCATATAGTGATAACTGATGCCACTATTTTTTGCTTTCTACTTTGCAGGCATTGTCTGTCTATTTTAAATAAACTGTAGGTGAAAAATACAAAGTGGTGGGAATTTGGGTTAGTTTTTAGTACTGAATTTTTGTCCCTCTGGGTGGCTTATTGAGTAAGTCTCGATACTGCTGGTAACAAAACCCCTTAAGAGCCAGCAATGGGTTTCCAAATTAAACATGCAGTATTTTCCCTTTTTGCCAAAATTTAAAATCTTGAAGTAGGTCAAGCTTGGAGGAAAGCTAGGTTCAAGTTAGCTTTGCCAAGCAAAAGATAAATGCCTCCAGAATTCTGTTTTGATTTTTGGGTTCAGTAACTTAATCCTCCAAATCCATAAGTCTAAACCTGTCTTTATATGTTTACCTGTATTTATATTTATATGTCCAGGTTCATTGATGCTAATAGAAATAGTGACATGATTAAATACATGGTTAGATTACCTGGGGAGGATCAGGATCCCTGGACAAGAGATAAAACAAAAATATTTGAAAACACGTCACATCACTGTAAGTGTAGAGATTGACTTTTAAAAGTGTGAAGAAATGGAGAAATGCCACTCAATGTGTGTTGTACAGGCAGGCGATGAATCAAAAAGAAGTATTTATTTGAAATAAGATCTGTTTCAGAACACCCTTGTTTCATTAGCAAGAGTGTGTGGATCCAACCTTCTCTCCCTTTTTTTTCATTTTTAATTGCTGTACAATGCAGTGTTTGCTAGATTTTAAGAATGTTTTAGTGGGAATGTCTTCAACTGTGTGATATTTAATATATTTAGAGATAAGATCTCGAAAGGAAAGTGTAATGGTATCCTCTACTGTCATAACAGAAAAATCACATCAGGTCTTTAAACCCTACCATCTTCAGAGGAAGACATCACTGTATGTAGGAGGCAATATAATTATTTAGAAGAGATACTTCATTAAAAGAAAGTAAGATGAAGCATTACCTGGTGTCTTGTGAGAATGTAAAATGCTTTTAACTGTACACAAGCATGTTTAAAACTCTTGGCTGTTGTTTTCATGGTTCTTTAGTGTTCACTCTCAAACAATCTCATATTTTTACTTCAGCAGCTGTTGGCTAATTACTTCAAGAAGTGTTGGAAGCGGCTCATTTCTGCTATCATCAGATGTTTGCTTTGTACAGCAGAGCATAAATATTCCTTTGGTCTTTCAATTGTTCTTGATTTAATGGGTACCTGTTGTGGAAAAAGTTCTCCAGGGTAAGGAGCCCACGCTGCAGTGCAGATGCTCATTGGGATGTTTCTGTACCAACCCACACAAAATGCTCAAAGGAAACAGAGCAAGCAGAACCCCTGAGGGACAAAAGCCTCTCTCTTTCCCTCTGAATGTATTCATCCTTCCGTAACATTTGTTCTGCCAGCGGAGCAGCGTCTTAACATTCGAATTTTCTTCTCTCTCTCTTTTATTTATTTTCGGTTCTATTTTTACTCGCAGGGTAAATTGCCAGTTCTTCTGCTGGGTCAGTCCGCAGACCTGAGGCCAGGGGAGTTTGTGGTGGCCATTGGAAGCCCCTTTTCCCTGCAGAACACGGTGACCACGGGCATCGTCAGCACCACGCAGCGCGGGGGCAAGGAGCTGGGGCTGCGCAACTCCGACATGGACTACATCCAGACAGATGCCATCATCAATGTACGTCCCCTCCCAGCTCCTGCCTCCAGCCCTGACATTTCTCCAGCAGATCCTCTGAAAATTCCCCCTGTGATGCCATTCTTAGGAGCAGGGAGTGTTTCCCTCCATGTAAATCTGAACATCTGCACCGCAGCAGCGCTCGCTTGTTCCTTAGAAACCCCCCCAGGGCAGCACACCAGGCACAATATCTGCCTTCACTGCACAATCCTGGCAGATTGCAAGGGAGGAGGCAATATTCTCTGGCAAATAAATATCTTTTCGAAATCCATCTTGTTTTGTAAGCCAAGCTTAGTTTAAGGATTTGAGTTTGTTTCTGCATTAAGGCAAAACAATAGTTTGTGTACTTCAAGTCTTGGCCTTGTAAGAAATCTTCACTAACAGCTCCCAGAGCTGTCCTAAAATCTTCTCAGTTTCTAGTGTGGCACTAAGAAAACAAAAGGAAAAACTTGACTTTCTTAACTTACTCTGGCAGAAGAAAAGCTAAATATTTGCAAAGCTCAGCTAAAATGGGTGATGTTAAAATGTAGTTTATGGGTTTGGCTGTTTAAGACTTTTCTCTTGCATGTATTTAATAGACAATGGAAACAGTGCTACAGAAATATTTCAAAAATTTCTGTTATATTTTGCTTGCAACAAATTCAGAGGTAAATATTAAAACGTGTTCTTAACTTATGTTTATTTTCAGTATGGGAACTCTGGAGGACCCCTAGTAAATCTGGTAAGAGTTTCTCTATGTTTGCTTAGTGTCGAGCTTATTGCCTTTTAATTAAAAAAACCCAAAAACAACAACAAAATACCCCACCCAAACCCACAAAAAAGCAAACTACCCCCACCAGATGTGAGATTTTTGATATCTGGCTGACTACACAAAATCCACATGGTTCTTACGAATCAGTTGTGTGTGTTTATGTTGGCTAAAGACTACATTTGGATTTCAATATTTAGGATGTTTATGGTTTGCATAGTTTCAGATAAGTGTAATGTTTTGGGTTTGGTTTTTTTGGTTTTTTTTGTTGTTTTTTTTTTTTTTGCTGAAGCCTTGCAGAAAGGGAAAAGCACATTTTACAGTGAGGTGTTTGCCCTTGCTGTTTACCCTGCAGCTGGCAATTCTTTTCTTTTGCACACTGAAACTCAGCTAAATATTTCTAAAACGTATCCACCCTTTCATTTTGAATCACACACACACAAAAAAATCATCATATTTGCAGGATATTTGGGTTTATTTGCCGATATTGTAGAATGAACTGAAGTAGGTCGCAAAACTGTGATGAGAGCTCTCAGGTCTCCTGGGGGTACAAACTGAAACTCAGAACTCCTCAGAGTTTCTGCCTCAGAGGAGATTTGGCAATTTTTTTCCCACCCAATTCACAGCACACATTCAGTCACACTTAATTTTCACTTAAAAATACCTGTAGTTGGACAGTTTTTATTTGGGATGAACCAGAGAAAGAAACTGCTGAGGTTTCAAAAGAGATGGCATCAGAGATGTTTCATCCAAAGCTCTTGGAGTTATATCGCCAGGAAAACTTTTGATTTTGGCAAACTGTATTTTTCTTTATGTTGTGATGTAATAGTGGCTCAAGAGCAGTCAGTGCCATGCTTTATGTGGTGCTTGCTGAAATAAACACAGGTTAGCTGCAGACTGTGTTGCTCATCTTCTGGAGGCATGAGAATTGCCCAGTTTGATCCCTTCTGCAGCAAGATGAATAATCACATTGATTTTCCAAAATCCCTAAGTATTCTTTTATCAATAGACTCAAAAATTACACTTAAAACCTTTAGAAAACTGAAGATCAGCTAAAAAGTGTGAATTTGCCTTTGTGACTGCTTGGAAGAAATGATCCATTTCTCTTTGAGGTTAATATTTGCTCATAATGGCTTTTTTTATTTCTCCAGGATGGCGAAGTCATTGGAATTAACACATTAAAAGTTACAGCAGGCATCTCGTTTGCCATCCCATCCGATAAAATAAAGAAGTTCCTGACTGAATCCCATGACAGACAAGCTAAAGGTACTGCACTTCACTGCTTTGAAAGAGGAAAACATGAAAATAACCTGGGCTGGTGGGTGGCATCACTGCCCATGGCAGGGGGTTGGAAATAGGTGACCTTTAAGGTGAAATAGGTCACCCAAACCATTCTGTGATTCTGTGAAAACCAGAGTTATTATTTATTCTGTGATAAACCAGAAAGCCAACAGAGGCTCTTTTGGTCAGGGCAAGTGACCAAGACCCATTTTCCTTTTCGTAGGAAAAGCTGTAACCAAAAAGAAATACATTGGCATACGAATGATGTCCCTAACTCCCAGGTAAGTAACCCAGGTGGCTCCTCACCTTTCCAAGCGTGGTCTCTGCATGCTTTTGGATCCAGCTGATGATGTGCAGCAGCACCCAGGAGGTTTGGGCCAGCACCAGGTGTCTCTTTGTGTGCTGGTGACAACTCGCAGCCAGTCCTTGCCACCTTCTCCTCTGCGTCTGCCACGTGGTGGAACTCTCCTCTAGGCTCTCATGTGAGCTAGTTCTTAAACAACTCCTGGCTTTTTCTTCTCCTTAATGCTTCAGAAGAGAATAGCTAGTGACTGTGACTTTGTCCTGGGGTTTTATCCGTGTTGTTTTGTGTTTTCACGGCTTACATCAGCTACGTGCGTACTTCCATTCCTATAAAGTTATTTTCATTAAACAATTCACTTAATGTCAAATGAAGCTTTTGTGTGGACTTGCTTATTCATGCTCAGACTATAAGAGACTCAAGAGCAGGTAGTGCCACGTCCATTAAAAATAACCAGAAGTTCTCCCTTGTGCAGGATCCACAGGTAGAACAGAGCATTGAAACACCTGGGCTTGGGGTTTTTCAGGTGTTCAGGATTGCTGGAGGTGATTCTGTCCCTCTAATCTGCTCTGGGGAGACCCCACCTGGAGTTCTGCATCCAGCTCTGGGGTCCCCAGCACAGGAAGGTCATGGACCTGTTGGAGCCAGCCCAGAGGAGGCCCCAGAGATGATCAGAGGGGGTTGAGCACCTCTCCCCTGAGGAAAAGCTGAGAGAGTTGGGATTGTTCAGCCTGGAAAAGAGAAGCTTTGGGCTTGACCTAATTGTGACCTTCCAGTACCTGAAGGCAGCCTGAAAGAAAGATGGAGAGGGACTATTTACAAAGGGCCTGGAGTGACAGGACAAGGGGGAATGGCTTCAAACTGACAGAGAATGGGTTTAGTTGAGATATTAGGGAAAAAAATCTTCCCTGGAAGGGTGGGCAGGCCCTGGCACAGGGTGCCCAGAGCAGCTGTGGTTGCCCCTGGATCCCTGGCAGTGTCCAAGGCCAGGTTGGATGGAGCTTGGAGAACCCTGGGACAGTGGAAGGTGTCCCTGCCCATGGCAAGGGGTGGCACTGGATGGGATTTAAAGTCCTTTCCAACCCAAACCATTCTGTGATTCTACGAGCTGCTAGTTCTAAAGCTTCGGAATGTTTTAACTTTGATTGTCTGTATCTATTGAAATGATTGCCTCTACCAGAAATAGACATTAAAAAGCTGTATGCATGCAAAAAGTGTAATAATTCCTGGAATACATATCTAAGGGTTAAAATGAATGCTGAAGTGACACACCAATGTGTGCAAACCACCTCAGCTCGTGGTTACTAATTGACTTCAGTAAAATGCGTGGGGGGGCTTTTTCCTGTCTTGACAAAATATTTTTTTTTGCTATTTCTTCATTTTTCAGCAAAGCTAGAGAGCTGAAGGATCGCCATAAAGACTTCCCTGATGTTGTCTCTGGGGCCTATGTCATTGAAGTTATTCCAGAAACACCAGCTGAAGCGTAGGTTGAAGTACTTTTTTTCTCAAAACCACTGCCACTGACTTCAGGGGGTAAAGATGGAGACTGTTCCCTGCTCTAACTGGCTTTCCTCATTATGCTAAATTAACAAGATTACCACCATCTGATTGCTATTAGGTTGTCTGCTGGAAATGGGTTTGTGGTTTTATTCAGGTCCCTGATGGGCAATACTGTAACTGTATCAGGATATTGCAGGGAAGCCCTGTCAGCCTTCCAGGCCCGCAGGGCAGGGATTCAGGGGGTGTGAAAACTCCTTTTTCATTTTTCTCAGCAGTTGCTTCCAAGGCATCTGTTGTAGCAATGCCAGTGCTGAATAAAGACTTTTGTTCCTGCACACTCCCCCACAGCCCTGCTGGTCACTGCAGGAGAGTGAAGGAGAAGCTTTGGGTCCACCTTGGAAGAACTGGCCAAACCCACCAGCTCCCCTGGCACACCTTGGGGCTGAAATCCCCTCTTGGCAGCAGACACTCTTCCATGTGAGAGCTTTGTCAGCAGTCACATTACTGGAAGAGCTTTTGGGCTTGGACAACTGATTTTTTTTTCCTTGCTGTTACTCAGAATTTGCTCAGAAACTGCCCTGCTGGTTGGTACCACGTCTGGCTGCAGCCTGGCAGCTGGGCTGTGGTCACTGGCACTGGCCTGGCTGGATTTTGCTGGAGACACTTTCCTCTCAAGGTTTGCTTGATAGGAAACCACACAGTAATCCAGGGCAGGAAATGGGAAACGTTATTCATTTTCTGAAACTTGTGATCATTTGAGAGAGGAGTAAATCTTTGTGGCAACAAAGAGGCTTATGTGGCACCAAAGGCATGTAGGCAGAAAGCTGCTTGGGGCAGCAAATATTACCTCTTAGGGAGACTGCAAGGATGGTTGGATGGTGTCTTTTTGGCTGTTTGAGTGATAGATAAACAGTGATAGCTGTCCAGTGTGCTCTCTGAACTGCTACTGTGTTTGTAGATGATTCTTGTTGGCAGTGCTGGTCAGGCAGAGCACTGGTGAGTGTCTGTAGTGTGGAGGAATGTGTAGGAATGATTTGGCTGCTTTAGTGTGGAGCTGGAATTGCTGCCTTGGTATTCAGGTTCAGGCTGAAGCTGCAGAGAAGTCATTTTAGGAGCGTGGATAATAGCAGAGAGTGAGAGAGGGACTTGAGAGAGGGAGAAGAAATGTGAGGCAATGTAACCTTCTGATGTGAAGGCAGACCCAAATCAAGGTGCTCCATCCAAAGGCTGGCCTGGCAGTTAGAATGCAGCCCATATTTGCTCTGTTCCCCCACTCCCAGACCCCTTGCCCAGGATTTTCCTCCTGCTCTGATCTCTCCAGCACGTGCTGTGTAGATGTGCTGGTGGGACAGAGCTGGAGTGACCCATCCTGGCTGTGAGTCACATGGAGAGGCTGCATGAAAAGCCATGGAATGACATCCTCTGTGAACATGTTTTGAGCCATGCCTCCTGTAGGCGACCAGATTTGTTGCAAACATTGGCCAAGGGCATCCTGCTTGCAGGAGACGCTCGTGTCAGGCGCCTTCTGTGGGTGGAAGGAGCTGATGAGTGGTCTGTGGTTTTGTGAAGGATTATGCTTGTGAAGGGTTGAATCATGTCTGATCTGCCTTGGTTAATTTTTCCATAACTTGGAGCCAGATCGTTGTGCAAGACTGGGCAAGATGTTGTGGTCTGTGGCATCCCTCACCAGCCCTCTCTTGGTGCTGGCAGCAGCTCCAGCCAGCCTGGGGAGAGACGAGGCCCTGGTTCTGCCCTGTCTTGCTTTGAGTCAGGAAGGTTCAGTTTTGAGGTCAGAAAAAGGGATTTTGGCTGCTATGAACAGCAGAGGAAGGACACACTTGATTTTTGGTGACCAAACTAGATAACTGCATGTGTTACTCTGCTCAGGTTTAAAACATGGAGGGTGGGTGAAGGGGCTGGCAGTAAGGTCTGTATGGAGAACAGGGACTGAAACTCCTCATTAGCACTCAGATTGCTCCTCTGTGTAGTCAGGAACAAAAGCTTGGGAAATCACCCCTCTAAAACGAATCTGCCTTGCTGCAATTGTTTTAGAAGATAGATATCAACACCTAGGATCTTTATTGCAGAATTAACTGCTATTTGCAATAGCAAATTCCCTTGAAGACAATGAAATACAGGATTCATCAAACTTGTGCATCCATCAGATCCTGAGGTCTCTGCACTTTATTGTAATCTTCACTGCTTCATAAATTCTGATTGCTTTTCTCATGCCTGCCACATCTGCACAGCCGCTGTTGGGTGGGAAACAGAAATAATCCAGCGATCTGTTTAATTTTCGGTTTTCCCCCTAAAAACAAGACTGCAATTCTAATAACACACTGCTGCTTTGTGATTTCAGTGGTGGCCTGAAGGACAACGATGTGATTATAAGCATCAATGGACAGTCGATAAGCTCAGCCAGTGATGTCAGTGACATCATTAAAAAGGACAGTACGTTGCACATGGTCGTGCGCAGGGGCAACGAAGATGTGATGTTAACAGTAGTTCCCGAAGAAATCGATCCCTAACCAGAAACATGAGCTGGATTTCATGTTTTCTTTTAACAGCAATGGACTGCTTATATTCTCTCTGTGCTGGTACAGGAAAACGTTAGACTTCTGACCAACATTCTGCTTGTTCAGTGGATTAGTATTGGCCAACAGAGTAACTTCTACTAGGTTTAAGGTGCAAGATCAGTGTAATTTCACATACTCCAGATGATTTTTTTTTTCCTTCTGTATTATGTATGCAATGTATTCTTTACTGGCTTTTTACATCCCCCTGCTTAACAAATCGACGTTTGCTTCCCTGTGTTGAGTAGATTTCCCGTCATTTCCGCTAAGACTTAAACAAAACAAAACCCACGCACACAGTGTGTGTTGTGGCATTCAGGTATTTATAGGTTAGCTGTGTTTTAACTGGAAATGCCATTGTGAAGGAGTAGTCGGCTCTAATGAGAACACAAATTGGGAAACAAAGTTTGGTTTATAAACACACAAGGAATCCCAACCCAAATAACCTCCCGAGGATCCCGTGCAGGACTTTAATACCATGATATTTTCCTAGTGTTATTAAAAGAATTCAACAGTACTTCTTGTGAGTGACTCATTCTGCTTCCCCTTGTGCAGTGGTTTTCTTTGAGTGGCACATCAGTGTGGGAGGATATGCTGGTGGTCTCCTTTTAATCATCATTTAATCACATGAGTTATTTTTCAGTATGTGCCTTGGATTTTTTTGTGCATCCATTCTCCACAGCAAGGCTGGGTTGAATTTCTCTCATTGCCTATGTCTTCCAGATGTTAATGCATTTTCCTTAATTACAACTTCCTCAAAGCTTGGAATCTGTTTGCCCACTGTAGAAATTGCACATGGTGGATCACAGATCCCATACCATTCTGTACAGATGTTAGGATGTCTGAAACCATTTAGCTCTGGCCTTAAACTCTTTAAAACAGGCCTGGTTTATCCAAATCTGGAGTGCTGGTGTGTGTGTTTTGAATCTGGGATATTGGGCATTCCTCTAACAGGCATTAATACGTTTATTGATGCCCTTGAAGCTTGGGGGTGGTGAGTGGGTTCGTCTTGCTGTGAAGGAGAACAATCAACTACAATTAATTACAAGGTAATTACTCATTGGGTAAACAATAGGCTAAGCAGCCTTTTCTTTCCTCTGTCGAAACATGTACTTCAGAGAATAAATCCAAGGGCTGTAGACAAGTTTTGGTCACTGTCATTCCTAAACATGCTCTTCTTTAGAAGAATGCTTTAGTAAAATTCTCCAGCTGGGTAGTTGGCAGTTTATGGTTTTTAAAGCAAGGGCTGTATTCCACCCAAATGTAGCAATAAATCCTCTAGAGCTGGACTCCTGACAGTGCTCCTTCTCCTCCCAGCTGTATTTCATTTCTGTTTCAGTTTATCCCAAACTGAGGAGCTGTTTCCTCAGCTGCCAGTGCCTGCCCTTACTCACCTGGATCACTGTAAATTTACATGGTTAATTAATTAATTACACATTCATTAACTGCAGTGTACCTTTCAGCCCAGCATTGTCTCCTGACAGGATGGAACACCTCATTACCCACTGGTGCCATGGCTGTGGTAAATCACACGTGTGAAAATCTGCCAAAACTCTGCAGTGCCAAGCACTGACAGTCTGCAACCCTTGCTGGCCCCAGTGATGCAAAGAATGATCTTGTAGAAGTGTTTTGTAGCATCTTTGCACTGCAAGTTCATCTTGCTGGTGTTGATTAATGTCCCAGCTTCCTGTTGAAGTGGCGTTATGGTTTGCAGGCTGTTCATGCCTTGTGTAGCAGAGTGGTGACACAGCTCTCAGCAAAAATGAGTTTAAAAATCACCTGCCTTCTCTAGTACTCCACCTAATCCAACTAGCAAAAATTAAACTAAAGCCCAAAGCCAGTAAATTGTGTTTAAAACAGAAGTTATTTTTCATCTCCCTTTTTATTTCGAAACAAGTGCTTGCACAATTTGCAGAGCTGATTGATTCTCTTTGTTCTATTGCTTGTTGTTGTGATCTCTTCATATGCAAGCTCATTCATTTTCTTTTTGTGGGCATTAGGAAAGAGGCAAATGAAATTCTGTAAATGGTTTTCCTGGATCACTGGGATTAGTAAAATATTTGACCAGAATTCTAGCCCTGAGTTCCATCTAGTGGGATGTGAGATGGTCTCATATTGCAGCCATCCACTTTGAAAGTGGTTTTCTGATTTACCTTTTCTTAATTTATAATTAATTTCTGTGCAGTGGATATGGGTAACCACATGAATATCATATGAAAAATGATTAGAATTTATTTTTCTGGTATCCAACCATGCAGCTACCCAGATGGTTTCTTACAATCAAATTATTCTCCAGATGATTTTTAAATATTTGAAGTAGGATTACAGGCAAGCAGAGATATGGAAGCAAAGTATTTCTTTAATACAATGCTTTACCATGTATTATGGAGTTATAGATCTGGAATGGTTTCTATCCTTTGCTGCTTCAGCAGACAGTTCTTTCCAAAATGCAATTGAAAATACATTGTAGAGAACAGCTTTGGCACAGTTTGTATAAATATCAGTTTCCTGGAAATTTTATGAAGTGTTGGATGCTAGATCAGGGAAATTGGACATTCTGGTTTGATTTTCAGTATTTTGGAACATCTGAAATGGAAACTGGGGTTGCTGTGTGTGATGCTGAGTAGATGGCTACGTGTGCTACACTTGGAGGTAGTTTCAAAATGCAAGTTCAACTTATTCCATAAGGGAAAGGTCTTGAGCTGTAAAAATGGTCATGACTAACAATTGTCTGGTTTCTGTGGCTTAGATGCCAAGAAGTAAAATCCTGTCATTGCATTGCCAGAAGACTTCTTTTTTTTCTTTTCTTTTTCCCCCTCCTTACTTAGAACTATTTTGTATTCATGTTAAGGCAGCTGAGGATATTTTTAAAACTACAAACTATGGTGAGAGAGATGTTAGTAAGGCATTATTAGGTAATATACAGATTTTTGTTGTATATCAGAAAAGTACTGCAGAACTAACTGAACTGATTGTATGTTAAAGTGATTAAAACTGCAGGACGAAAAGAAATGATGAAGGCAGAAGTCACCAATCCAGAGCAGTGAATGATGGGTGCAGTGGGAATTCAGTTCTTTTTGATGGTAGGTCACTGTGTGAGTCCTTTTCAGGTTCCTCCAAACCCCATCTCTTGTGCAAGATGCTGGCAGGGAAGTCAGAGCTGGACACTCTGGCCCCAGGATTTCAGCCAGTTCAGCCTCTTTGTGCCATTCCTCTGTAAATGTGCAATGACTTGATCAGTTAAAGATTGTTTATTGCATAAAATTACTGCTAAAACCATTGTATATGTAAATTGATTAATTGGGCAGAGAAAGTAAAGAAAGAAACATCAATTTAATCTATCTACATCTGCTGGGAAGTTTTCCTCCAATTTTCAGGGTTTTGTTTAGTAGTCATGGTACTGCAGCATCTGGCCCCATAAACTTTCTGAGGAAGTGGGTAATAATTAGCAACTGATTAGAAGGAAAATGAGTCAGAGCTAAAGCATACGAGTCAAATTTACTTAATGTGGTAAAGAATTCACTTTAGGAGACTGGAAATACTGCAAAACATGCTGGAGAAGAAAATGAAATATTTTTTCTGTTCATTCCGTTTCTGTTCAGTGTTTATGCAGAGTCACAGTGATTTTCAGAAAGTTTGCCTTGTGGATATTTGAGGGAGATGCTCTGTGTTACAGCAGGGCAGTGTAATCTTTCTTTCCCCTCTGAAATGGTGCAGATCACCCCTCCACAGGGGAAAATAAATTTGTGAGGTGTTATTGATTAAAAAGCTGTGATTGAGGCTGTGTCCATGCAGTGACTGTAGGATTTGCTGTGTCTGCCTGGAAAACCCCTTTCCCAAAGTCCCTGAAATCTGAGAGAAGCAGCAGCCCTCAGGTCTGACCCCCCAGCTGCAGTCCTCCAGGAAAAATATTTTTCATAGGATCAGAGTGACCTAGGTTGGAAGGGACCTTAAAGACCATCTAATCCCACGGGCAGGGACACCTTCCACTATGCCAGAGTACTCCAAGCCCAACCTGGCCTTGGATACAGCCAGGGATTCAGGGGCAGCCACAGCTTCTCTGGACAAACTGTTCATAAGAACCTGTGGACAGGTAAGTCCACGAGAGGGCGAATTGAAGCTAAAAACTCATCCCCAGCCTCTATGGAAGCTGTGTTAGGATGTGTCACTGGGATTTGGGGCACTTTCTGCTGGTGGCTGTGCTGAGGGGGTGATGTCCTGCAGGAGGAAGGAGATGCAGAAGGAAAAGACGATGTCTGTGGAAGTCTGAACTTAGTGCCTGACCAGAAAGAAGTGCTGAAAGCTGTTCTCATAAAAGTTGATTCCAATATTCCAAGGAACTGGGCAGTTCTGACAAGGAAAAAGTAGATTTTGTCTGCATCTCATCTCCGGTAAGTTCATGTGTCTGGCAAGGAAGGAGAGTCGACTGTCTGATTTGGAAAACTGGAATGTTTCAGCATGCTGTGACTGTTTTAAAATTCTTTGCACTTGTAAGAAAAAGAAATCGACCCACCAACCTGCAAACCAACCAGAAACAGGCAAGTATAACAGAAAAGGAGCTCTAGCTGCCACTCTCTGGTGCAAAACAAACCTGTAGTAAAACCCAACTGTAATTAAGAGTGGAATGAATGTACATTTCCTCACATCTCAATCAACATTTGACTTGGAGGTCAGGATCCTGAAAGGAAACCTCCCTTTTGAAGAGGAGCTGGCAAAAGAATGCTTCATTTCATCAGTGTGGTTAGTGGGAGATGAATATCTTATTGATGTAACAGAGAAGGGTTTACAACCATGAAAATGTTACATTCACATAAACAGCTGTGTAAGGGATAGTGATATACTGAGGCTATGACACGCCTCTTGGTTTTGTTTTGCAGTCTAATAGTTCTGCTTTTATTTATCCTCAGCTAAAGGGTTTTAATGTTTGTTTGTTTAATGAAAAAGCACTTCCAGAGGGAAGGTGGGGCTGTGCAAAAGGGAAAGCTCCACCGGGATCAGTTCCAGCCTGTGCAGTGAGTTCCTGTGAGCACTGAGGGACACTGCAAACCTTTTCACTCTCCTGCAAAGGGTTTCCTCTGCTCACCTTGCTTTATTGCCTGAAGAACAGACCAGTATTTTTCTTTCTTTTTAATTAAGAGTCAAAGGTCTCTGCTCAACACTGTCTCTGCCCAGGAGAAAAAGGACCAATAAGAGCAAATCCCAACCCAAAGATGTTCATAGTGTCATTTGCTTTGTTACCCAAATACTGCAGCTTCACTCTTGGCACAACACCTCTGAAGACAGAGAAAATTGTCCTCAGTGATTGTTTTATTCTCTTTCTATCTCAGGTCACCTTTTTATCCTTATCCTCCCATCTTTTCAGCTGGTCCAGATCCTTTTTGAAGTGCCCAGCCTGGCCACAGGATCACTCATAGCCATACAGAGAGAGTAAAGCTGCACCTTCTAGAGACTCAGAAGACAAAGCAGGTCATTTATCTGTAACTAGCATGGAGTGATGTTATATAGGATTATACTCATTTTCAGCTCTAGTTTCAATCTGGGAGGGTTTGAACCTGCAGCCTGAAGATTGAATAAGACATCACCTACTTTCTCATCCTCATCACTGAAGTGCTTCACACTTGCTTAGACAGAAGTGGTAGAAGCTTTATTCCTAAAATTGAAAGGGTTGATTATTGACCTCAATCCAGATGTCATCGTATCCAGGTGTCACCACAGGGGAATTTTCCATAAATTTAATATGACTTTAATGTGACTATAACATGCTATTAACCACTTATCTTATTTTATATAATTGTAAATCCTGCTGTTTAGAATCAACCCTTATTCATTACATTCAAATATGATCATTGCCTGTGCAAACCCCTTGAACCAAAATGAGATACACAAATTATATTACATTAACAATATTGTTATTACTAAAACCTGAAACTTGCACTCATTACAGGAGAAAAATTACAGCAACCTACCAAACATTTGCACTTAACAAAATTATTAATATTTTGAACAAAAATGCAGTCTTTCAGGAGAGATTAGCTTCTGGATTTCTGGATGCCCACATTAAAATCTGATCGATGGCAATTCATTTCCCTAAATCTGTTTTCTTTGCCTTCATTTTTCCTGGGCAACAGGGACTCAGATGGGTTAATACAGGATTTCTAAGGTGAGCCCATGTCCAAGGGAAGCGTATTTAGGTTCTCCTAGGGAAATGGGCACTGCTCAGAAAGCCAAAAAGATGGACAGTCAACCCTGAGCTTACAGGAGTGAGACAGCCTTGTGTTTATTATGACAGGATATTTTCCTTTTTCTTTTGTTTGAGCCATTCTGTGGGAGATTTTGAATGGGAAAGTGGAAAAGGTGCCCTGTTGTTTCAGGTGTTATTGAAAGTGAAGTAGTTCAGCAGGATGCTGAACAGATGGCTGGTGCACTGAGGAAGGTGGCAGGGCTGGTATTGATAAGAAATGTGGTTTTCTGAGAGGATTTTCCCTCCAAGTTTTGCCCGGCACTGCACTATTGTGATGAGCTGCCCGTATGTATTTTATAAAGTGGAGGTTACAATTCTTGAAGTCTTGCAATCCGTTTGGGATCTGCTTTAGGGCATTTTCTGTTTCTGTATCACATCCTTGCCAAACCTCGGCCACAGCAGGGAAATTGTGCTTCCAGGAGAGTCTGCTTCAGGAAAGAAATAGAATTGTTCTATTTAAAACAATGGCCACAAAAAATGATTTCCAGACACTGGGCAGTGGCTCTGAAGAACAAGGAATGGGAAATGGCACAGAAACCTAAGGCAGAGAGAAGAGCCTTGATGTGCTCCCAAATCTCCTGTGGAGGGCCAGTGCAGGAGTGGAGGGCTGGGGCTGGCTCCACTGGGAGCAGCAGTGCCAGGCTGCAGCTGTGGCTGGTGGCTGCTCCCTCAGAGCACTCAGCTGTGCCTGCTCAGTCGTGGCTTTGCTGAGCGCTTGGGTCTCTCTGAGTGGGAGTCTCCCAGGATACAGCCTCACATGTCTGAATTTCTGTCATTGGAGTTGGAAGTCAGTTTTGCCTTCAAATACAACAGCAGAACTCAGTTGTGTGTCTGTGCTGGTCAAACAGCTGTTCCCTCATGTAGGACAGTTTGGTGCTTTCCTTTCTGTCTTTTGAATGACTTTATGGATACAGTCTCTCTCCTTCTTAATACAAATGCCCTCGGCTTTGACATCTTTTAGTCTGGCTGTGCTCTTATTTACTTTGTCAGGGTGGCAGAAGTGTTTGATGC
Organism: Brachypodius melanocephalos; assembly: GCA_013398615.1. NCBI lineage: Eukaryota > Metazoa > Chordata > Aves > Passeriformes > Pycnonotidae > Brachypodius > Brachypodius melanocephalos. The sequence goes on from VZSR01000514.1 coordinate 9,811,015, forward strand.
AATCATAGGCCTTAATTGGGAAAAGGAGGCAGAACTGCAAAGTTTATAACCAGCAGTGATCAGCCCAGCAGAATTAATGAAACCATTGTCCTAAATTCAAAACCAGGTGGGATGGATTGTTTAGGAAGTTGGCCAAACTCTATAGGAAAAAGAATGTGTTAATAATACATAGCACGGTTTCTTTAAGCAGTGGATGAGAAACCATGTGGAAAGACAGTCAATATTTGTTTGATAGCAGTGTTAAACTTTATTTAATGACAAAACAAAATGTTTTAGTATTTTGGGAGGTGAAGGAACTCGTGACAGGTTGTGAGCATTAACACCAGCTTTGGGTCTGGAGTTCTTAGTTACAAGTAAATGTAAATTTTCAAGCTGTGATGTCTGTCAAGTGTTTCTGGTTATCCTTAAGTTTATGGTAACCTTTTTACTCTTCAGTGAAATTTCATGGGATTGTGGTTTAATGGATCATTCCACAAACTATTTTCCTTTCTTGGTTCAGTAAACAATAAAATCTTTCAGACCCACCCTCCTTCTGCAAATCACAGCAGGGCATTTTTCAGCTTCTGCTGTTTGTTGGGTAACAGATCAAATTAAATCAAACATAAGGCAAGATCCAAGGGAGATCTGGGATGGATGGAAGCTATACTGCCCTTCCCTTATCTCTTGCTGACATCAGTTGCCTTGGAGGTATTTAAATTTGGTTATTGGGACTCAGACATTTAGCAATAGTCAAAAAGGTCTGAAATGGTGGCAGATATCAGCCAGATGGGTGCCAGATGATGTTACCTGAGACAGGAAAGCAGAAGATATTTTCTCTCTGAGCAAGGGTGGTCTCCCCATCTTAAAATGGCTTAAGAGTTATTCTGTTCACCAAAGAAATGGTCAAACCCATCAATCTCATCCCAGAAAACCAACCTAAACACTTGATTACCAGGTAGCCAGGATGGGAGGGGTCTCCCTGCTTCTACCTCTGTTGTGCCGGGCACAGAGAATTGCAGGGTAAGGAGCAGATTTCTGCAATTTTAAAGGTTGTTTGAAAGTGTGAAAACCTCAATCCTAGTCCCTACTCTAGGTCTCATTATTGTCTCTATTGCAGCAGCTGTTTATGTAGATCTTGGGTATTAAGACATCCTGATGACAAGGATATGCTCAAAATTTATATTTTTCATTGATTTTTCCATTGCCGTTGACCCTTTATCTATCCTCACAGCTGCAGGCCTGTGTGTATTGATTTAAGGAGTGGCGACTTTATGTTCATACAAAGGAATATCTTGTGCTCTGACATGGTGTTAAAATATTGGGGTAATTGCTACCAGAAAGAAAACGGGTATCAAAGAGTTCTTGTTCTGCACAATGTCCCCTTGCTGTAAGGTAAAAGATTTCTGTTATCTTATATTTGGTAAACAAATCTTGTTGCATTCAAAGAGGTTGGTGTTTGTTAGCTGGGGTGGGTTGGAGCCAGTGGAGGTCTGGGAGAGGGAGGAGTGTTGGGAGCAGATGAGGTGCAACCAACAGGAACACAAAATGAGACAAGGCACAAGTGCCATTTCATCTACCCAGCATCTTTCCCAAATAATCTCAAATCCCCTCACTTCCTCAACAGTGCAATATCTCTTCCAAGCGTGGGAGAGCAGTTCAAAAATAGCAGAGCTAGTAAATAATAAATGTTTTAGCTACAATATTTCATTGACTCAAAGGAACTGTGTCTCAGGTTCTTCAAGCTTTAAATAATAGACTGGCTCAATTTTCTATGACTTTATTTGAAACATCTTGTTATGAGAGGTCCAGAACAAAAATTTTTTACACTTTAGCATTTTGGCCAAATGAAATTCTTAGCTGAATTTAGCCTGAATTTGTGCCAAGCCTTTTTTCTCTTTATTTTTTAACTCTACTCCTGGCTGGGGTATGGTTACTGCTCTTGAATGTCATAGATCCTATGACATAAAATGATTTCCTTATACAGTTCTTGGCTCTCATGGAGAGCTGTCCCCACCTGCTTACCTGGGTGCTCTCACCCGTAACGCACCAGGCAGGAATTGTTTGGACAAACATTCTCTGCCCTCCTGTGTTGGAACCCTGGGCACTGAGAATTTTAGACTTTCTGTGCTGGCAGGCACTGACCCCCAAGCAAACACTGCCTTTGACCTGAGGCCTTGGAAGAGGCGTCCAAAATTGAGTGATAGCACTGGGATTGTGGGTGTGTGGTTTGAATAGAAGTGTGTGATATCACAGGGTGGAAAACTTAAGTTTGAGGTTTTAGAATATAGTCATATATATAAAACAAGATGGAGGTTTTAGGGTGCAGGCTGAGTCTTTCTTTTTTCACTTTCTTCTTCATGGGTCTGGGTGGTATTTTGTAACTGGATGGAAAAATCCACATTGTGGGTCACAGGAGGTTGGTTATTGGGTTAAAAGTAAAAATAATTTAGGTGTCATTCCTTAATTGAACAGTTTGTTCTTAAGAGGCCTTGTAGAGAGGTAGAGACAGAGCCATTTTTCACTTTGTTAGCTAGAACTCACAGCTTGTGAGGCTGTAACATAGATAAGAATGAATAAACACCTGAGTCCAAACATGAAACACTGTCTCTCGAGGATTTAACCCCGACTCTGACAGAAAAGAAGATAAAAAGCAACACTCCTGGGAGCTGCTGGTGTGGATCCGAATGCCATTCCTCTTGGGGATGAGGGATTCAGGAGGGGAGCAGAGAGGAGTGGGCTGGGAGAGGAACAGCAAGCCAAGGGACAGAAGGGTACCAGAGGAATGAAGAGAGGAGATCCCCACAACCCTGGGGGGGGAACTCCGTGTTCATGTGTTTGTCTGCAGCTGTGACTTCTCTGTTGGTACCCTGCACTCAACAAGGTTTAATTGGTTCTGTTCCAGCTGTGCACGGGCTCCCAGACATCCATGGTGAGCACAGGCACAGCTGTATAACAAGGAGAGCAGCAGAACTGAAGGAAAGCTGCAGGCGTGCAGAGGGAATCTCTAGAGGGTCAATGGAAGGACTGTAGGGCTGAGACAAGCAGCTGGAGATGACAGGGACAGAGCAGTGCCAGCCAGCCTTCCACAGGGAATGTCAATTTGACCCTGTTTTCTCTCCTTCTGCAGGGAAAGTCAACTTGACCCTGTTTTCTCTCCTAGCCAGATGCATCACTGTACTAAAGGAACACATTTGTAACTGAATGGCCAGTGAGAAATGGAACCAAGTGCCGCAGAGGAATGGCAGGTACCTGTCAAGAGGGAATTGGTATTCCCGAGGCTGTGTCCAGTGTCAGATTAAATAGTTTAATCTTCTCCATCCCAAGCAAACATAGCCTAATCATAAATCTTGGTTTCCTGATGCAATGAAACCATTCTTGCCTTACAATTTTCTTTGGTGTCACTTGTGCAAACAGAGCTCTGGACAGAGGTTCAGAAGGAAAGTGAACAGATGGGGAGAGTGGGCAGGAAGCAGGGAAGCTGTGTGCCATGGAGGTTATTTCAGCTTGGGGTGAGTGATTGGTACCTGCTTTCTGCCCCTTGCCATGCCCTATTGTAGGGGAGAAACATCACTGATCCTAGAATAGAAGTTATGGTATCAATTGAATTTGAGGGAGCTAGTGGGAGCTGACTGCTTGTAACAATTAATAAAAAAGTGTGAACAGCTTGCATCCTTTCTCCCATCCAAAGGACAAGCATTTCATTGCATAGTTGACTTTTATAGCAAACATGGATCCAAACTGAAACTAATGTTTCCACATATTCTCATCCAGTTCCAGCTCTGGTTAAATCAACCAAGAGTCAAGAAAATGCCTCACTCCATCAGCCATCCCACCTGGTGGTGAGAAAAATCTTTTTGTGAAGAAAAAAACGAGGTCAGTACCAGAGCACCACTTTGCTGCTGGCTCTTTGAATTTTTTTTTTCTGCAGTGTCAGGGTAGTGACCACTGCAGATGAAGCAAATGAAATTAAAGGGAGGGGGTGGTTCAACAGATGCCAGCTGGTGTCTTGGCTACTGACCCAGCAGCTCTGGTGCTTTGGTGTGCTCCAGCCAGCTCTGCAACAGTCCCACCTCAGGGCATGGCTGAGTTGTACTTAATTATTAAACTGTGTTTAAGAAGTACGAAACGCCATGGAGGAAATGAGGATTTGGGGTAGAAAACATGAGGTACAGCCTTGTGCACACGAAAGTTAAAGGAGATGGAGGAGGAGGAAGAGGTTCTCCTTGTGCCAGACCTGAGATGTTCCCACAATCCACAGATGCCCCTGTGCTGGAGCAAGAGAACATTTCCTGAAGGAGTTGTGGCCATCTGGCGCTGGATTATCCTGAAGGATAACCTCTTGGTTTATGCTGAAGGACTGCAGCCCAGGGGAAGGACCCAAGCAGAGCATGAGAAAAGGGTGAGGAGGACAGAGCAGCAGTGACAAACTGCCATGGACTGACCACAGTCCCCCTGTGCCACCCAGCAAGGGGAAAGGTACAGGAGTGGAATGAAGAAGTGACCTCGAGCCTGGCAAAAGAGGGAGTGGGGAAGGTGTTATTTAAGTTAACTGTGTCTCTTGCTATACAAGTCTGTTTTAGTTGGCAATCAAGTTATTTTTCTATAAGATGAATCTGTTTTCCTGTCACAATAAGTGATTTCCCTGTTCCTATCTCAACCCATGAACTTCTTCACCTTATTTTTCCCTCCTGCCCTGTTGAAGAGGGTGAATGAGAAAGGGGTTGGGTGGGTGTTTTCCAGTCAGCCAAAGGCAGTCCACCACTCTTCGTTTTTATCTGAGGAACTGAGATGCTGGGCTTCCCACAGAGAATGCCAGTCCTGGAGTGGGATGGTCATGCACTGGTGATTGCCATTGAGATCTGTGGGGACCAGTGCCCCTGAGCTCGGGGCTGTCTCACATGTTCTCTTTTTGTGTTCAAATAGTACCAATTTTCATTGACTTTTGAATGGTTTTAGTCTGGTTTTATTTTTCTTTCATGTCTCTGGGTCTGTAACAGCTGCTCCAATGTGTTTACCAAGCCACATCCCTCACTTCCTCCAGTGCCTCCAAAAGACCACTTCCTCCACCTGCCTTGCAAAACCATGAGAATAAAAGTCTCCCCATGTTTACAGAGCCAACAAACTGTTTGCACGTCTAACAAACTAATCCTTTCACTTTCCCCCCCATTCTCATGATGGAGTTTGCCCCTCCTTTCTCCTTTTGATCTTCTTTTGTCTCTCCTGTGCTGTGTGAGGTTGAGTTTGGTCATTGGCTGTCCAGGACTGTTGCATTGCATGGTTCAGGAGGCACAGAAAACCTGTTCTTAAGTTTCTGAGAAGTAATTTGTTTGCCAATCAATAAAAAATCCAAAACTAACAGCAGGAACGACCAGGATGCCAATTTTTTATCTATTAGAAGTTTCTGCATGTTCTCTCTAGAAAAGAAAATGCAGAATTCTGAGTTACACGAATTACTAAGACCCTGAGACTTTTTAAAGATTGATTGAACTTTGAAGATAATGCTGCTTTGAGTTGAGACTTGGACCAGGGGCTCTTCCAGGCTAATTAATTCTGTGATTCTGAGGTTTTATATATTGTTCAAACATTGCCAAATTTACTGTGTGAATGTGGGTTCTTTGATGAGCACTTGCATCCACTGAAACTTCTTCATAACCGGAGACACCTCCCCTTTGTAAAAATCCACTGTAAGTTCCATTGGGTGCCCTTACTTACCTATTACCTTAAATCTGTTGTAAATCTCAGGGGGATAGCTGTGTCAGGAGTTCTGCCAAGTTCCTAAGAGCTTCAGAAATAGAGAATTTGGGATGAATTTTCCCTTACTTTTGATGTTTGCCCCTATCCCCAGACTTAGAGCCTTTGTTCTCTGGGAGGGTTTTGTGCAGATTGACAATGATCAGAATGTAACCTCTGAAGTTTGGCTTGGGTTTGTGTCAAAAGTCAAAAGATTACTTTTGATGAACTTGCAGAGCTTAAATATCCTGAGTCTTACTGCCCTGGTGAGTATAGAGCACACTGAGGGATGAACAGGGGGAGAACAGAAAAAGAGGAATCTACTCACTTTTACTGCATGTTTTTGTGACATCTCTTAGGACAGAGAGCCATAAGCCCTTGGATTGTTTCCCACTGTAGTCCTACCCTTCCACATGTTCAGTCACAAAAAGAAAGGCATATTCTGCACCAGCCTAAAAAAGAAGATTTGTCTCAAACCCAAGAAAGGGACAAGTTACATAAGGGACAACAGCAGAACTCCACAGCCAAAGAGGGATGGGATGGACAAATAGCAGCCCCTGCAACCACTTTTGATCTCTGCTTTCCTTGGATCAGATGCCAGGTGTTGTCTTCTTGTAGAACCAGGAAGCTGTAAATATTGGTTTACAAATCAAACATGTGGCGATGGAAGTTACGGAAGCGAGAGCAGTGGGGAATGTGGTATTGAGCTACAGAAAGAGGAGATTGGGCTGCTGGGCTGCACCCTTTGGGCACCCTGCCTATAAATTCTGGTGTCCTCCTGCATCAGGAGCAACAAGGAGATGGCTGCCACCAGGATCTTGTCTTGGATGGTGATGATAATTCTTCACATCCAGGTGGATGCAGGTAAAGAGCCTCACTTCTGATCGTCTTTGTAGCTGTATTTCACCTTGGCCTAATACTGAGATTTAAGACTAAAAGAGGATTTACCAACATGGCTCAGCTCTTTCAAAAACCATGAGCAGGTCAATCCTATGAGCTGAGCAATTATCAAAACTGCTTAATGAATTTAACTTTTTTTCCCATTATTTTTCGTAAAGAGCCTAGTTAAGGAAATTAAAATTAATATACTGCAAAGTCAATAATAGCAATTTCCAATTCTTTATATTGGGATAATGGATTTAAAGGCTTATAAGTATCTTCTGGACTAAATACATGTTTATTTTAAAGAGGGTGAGGTGTACAAAGAGTGGGGTCTGTATTTGATTAGGTATGTTGTTACATCTAACTCTTTGGTTAATAATATTTGTTGCTCCCCTCACATAAGGAATGAGAGCCATCACTGCAGTGAAGAGCTTTATTAAATCACTGCTTGGGTTAAAAGCTTAGGGTAATAAAGCCAGGTTAAAAGTGCAGGCTGTATAAATGCAGCAGTTTCTGAGTATCTCTGAAAGCCCAGAGCAAAGTTATGCACAGTTTAAACAGACAAATTTTGGCTGAATACAGATTTGTAGACTGCTTTTCAGTGACCTATGCAGGGACAGAGCGGGACTCACATGAAATGCCGTTATTAATTGTGGTTATAATTTGGTGCTGCCGCCTGATCCAAAAACACCGAGAAAGAGATCACATTTGTCCATGTGCCAGAGCCCTGTCCTGCGGGACACCTCTGATCTCTTAGTGCCACCTGGAGGCTTTCCATCAGCCCTAGCAGGGAAAACCCTTCTTTGACCCAGTTAATGAAACCAGCTGCGTGATGTTGATGGAATCAGCGGTGTTGGAAGTGGAAGGGAATGAGAGGTAGCTTAGATGTGGTGGGAATGTGAGCAGAACCTGGGACAGGGAGCTTTTGGAGACCCCCTTTTAACCTGCAGCTGTGCACGATGAAAATAATGAGATGTGCAGCCTCCCTTGTCACTGGCCTTGTTCTGACGACCTCCCCAGATATTTTATGTCATCTTCATTTCTGTTGAGATTTTCGTTGTCCTTTGGTGAAAGGGAGAAAGAAGCAGTTTTTCACAGCCGATCCTCATATCAGTAGTAGAGCTATCAGCTCCTGATGAGGGCAGGTGAAACCAGCAGACAGAATCAAAGAATTGTTCCTGCTGAAGACCATCGGGTTCAATCATTAACCCAGCAGTCTCACACATTTACGTCTACACGTGCCACACTTGCATGTCTTTTAAATCCCTCCAGAGATAGCGACTCCTCCAGTGCCCTGGGCAGCCTGTTCTTTCCAGGAAAATATTGCCCCTTATCTCCAGTCTGACTTGAGGCTATGTCCTATCACTTGTTATTTGGGAAAAGGGACTGATCCCCACCTGGCTACAACCTCTTTTCAGAGTAGCTGTAGGGAGCAATAACGTGCCCCCTAAGCCTTCTTTCCTCAAGGCTGAGCCCCCCCAGCTCCCTTGAGTAGATCCCATCCAGCCTCACAGACTTGTGAATATCCAGGTGGGGTACAGGCCACTGACTGTTTTCCCTTGGATTATGGGGGCTTCATTCTGCTCCCCATGCCTGGCTTCCAACTCAGGGGGCTGGGTGACCTGAGAAAACTAATCCCACTTCGAGGCAGTATCTGGGCCAGTTGCAGGTTTTGGTGAGCTCACAATGAGTGTTGTTGGTTAATGGAAGAAAAAAAACCTGCTGAGATTTACTAAAATAGACAGAAATCTCCTGGATCTAAAGGTCGTTGGCTGCAAATTGCTGAAGAACAAAAGAGGGTTTGAGGAAGTTTCATGTTAAACTTGCCTTGTTGATCTTCACATATGCTATCCTATTTTTTTCTTCTCTAGAAACGAGCGGTCCCCCAACAACTGTTGACCCCACGACTAGTAAGTAGAATTTATAAGATTGTTACTTTATATAACAGTGCTAGGTTTATGTTTTTGTCATAGTATTTATTCTTGGGAAAAAATTAGTATGATTAAAAAGCTCACATTTTCTTTAGGGTGGGGATGGGGCTGTACATGAAAAGCAAATTATCTGGGAGGCAGGAATTTGGGGATGGCTTTGCTCTACAGCAACCAGCCTCCTAGCAAGAAAGAAAAAGACTTTCTGTCACTTGTGCCCTTCAGTGGGATCTTAACTCACTGGAGGAAGGGTAGAGAGCACTGACAGCTCCCAAAGAATTTGTCCTAATTCTCTTGCTCTCTGTGTGTTTTTTCCTGTTTGTTCTCCTCCACAGTTCCAATCATAGCTGATGGTGAGTCTGTCTGCCAGTGTTCTTTTCATGGCCCTGGGCACAGGGATGGGACGTGCCTGCCCCTGCTGCCCCAACCACTGTGAGGGAGCAGAGAAGGGGCTGCCAGTCCTGGGCTGTGCTGCAGGTGGATGCAGCCATGCCCAGAGAGGATGTGGGATGACATTGCCCGGACCCAGAGCACCACTGGCTTGACCAAGGGGTTTGTGTCTCTCAAAGAGCTGCAGCTGAGGCTGGCCGGTGGGCCCAAGAGGTGTGCAGGCAATGTGGAGATCTACTACTTTGGAGCCTGGGAGAAGGTGTGTGGGTACCTGTGGGACCTGCAGGATGCCAAGGTGGTGTGCAGGCAGCTGGGCTGTGGATCCCCTCTCACAACCACATACTACTTCCCGTCGAGCAACTCGTACCCGTACATGATTACTGAGGTGAACTGCACAGGCTACGAGAGCTACGTGTGGGACTGCCCCTACACCTACTGGTACCGTGTCTGCCGCCATGGAGCTGCTTCTGTGGTATGCTCAGGTGGGTGTCTGTGTTCTGGTGGCATTTTCCTGATGAAAATCTGTCTGGAGTGAGGTGGGATGAAGGCGGTCCAACCCTTGCTCTGTGCTCAGCAGGGCTGCAGCAGGTCATGGGTCCGTGTCTCTGACAAAGAGGGTGAAGTTACAGAGGGAGCAGCAATCTCATGTTTGCAGATTGTCCCTGGGAAATGTGGGGTTTGGGCACCACTCCTGCACAGAGCAGGCTGTGAGGAGAGGGATGGTTTTTAGTCAGGCCATCCTCCCCTTGCGTCCCTCCATAACTTTCCATGAAATTAAATACGTGCTCCAAGGGAAGCCGAGCAGTCCGAGTGTCTCACACCCTCTGCTTTTCTCCTTCCAGATTCAGGAATAACAGTGCCTCCAACAGCAGGTAACCAGAGATTTTTGTTTATATACAGCTTTTCCACGGGGTTTTCTTTCTCTGGGGTGCTCTGTGTAGGCTGTACTTACGGACCCTGGCTAATGTCCCTAACATTCAGGGAGATTTGGGATTGCTTGAGGTCCTTTGGGACTGAGGGACTGAGCAGCAACTTCTTCCATGGGAGAGGTTTGGCCCTGGTCTTCATGGTGCTGCAGTGGAGATGCCCTTGAGCAAGTGCTGGTGCAGTTGGCACTGCAGCCATCTCAGTCCTGTCACATTACAGTGCTGACTGTGGGCTTTGGCTTTCATTGGGGTTCAATGGGGTTCCTATTGTAGAGGGGGGACTCCCAGCAGGATGATCCTCTTAGGCAAAACACTGCTTGCTCACCTGCTGCTCTCTCCCTGCAGTACCAACTGTCTTCAGACTCATGGTCACCGATTCATGGAATACAACAGGTATGTCCAAAGGAGCTGTGGGGTTGGACAAGCTTCTGCCCTCAGTTACACATCACAGAATCACAGGATGATGAGGTTGGAAGGGATCTCTGGAGCACATCTGGTCCTACCCCCTGGCTAAAAGCCGGATCAGCCAGAGCTGTCTTCCCAAGACCATATCCAGAGGGCTCTTGGCCATTTGCCACCTCTGTGGGCGACTTGTGTCTGTGCTCAGTCACCCTCACAGAGAAAAAAGTGTCTCCTGATGTTCAGAGGAAACCTCCTGTGTTTCAGCTTGTGTCCATGGTCTCTTGCCCCCTCACTGGGCACCTGGCTTTTGGAGAGGGTTAACTCCCAGCAGGTTGTATCTCTTAGGAAAAGTGTTGGGAGTCAATCCTGCTGATTTCTCCCTGCAGCACCAGATACATCCAGCACAACTTCCCCTCTGTCACTGACCACATTGAGGTCCAGAGGAGTTAAGGGGTCTGATTATCTCCTTCCCCATGTGTGCCACTGGACAGCCAACCCCATGGATTCGGGTTACTGTATGAGCTGAGCACAACCCGTGCCCTGGGCTGAGGGGATGCAGGGGTGATGTTTTGGGGTGTCTGGGTGGGAGAGTCTCTGTGGGGCTGTGGCAGACCCTCCTTGGTGGGGCCATGCCCTTCTCTGACAGATTCTGGCAATGCAGTAAGAACTCTCTGCTCTTTTCCTCAGGGAACTTCTCCTGTGGTGGCTTGCTTCAGGGATTGTCCGGCACCATCCAGAGCCCGGGATACCCCAACCCCTACCCTGACAACTCCTACTGCGTGTGGCACATCCGGCTGCGGAACCCGGCCCGCAGGATCCAGCTCCAGTTCACGGACGTGGAGTGAGTGCAGCCGGGCTGGCTGTGGGCCCAGGGGCGGCCTTGGAGGCCCCAGCCCCAGTGCTGGGATTGGGGCTGCACTGCTGGGCCCTGCAGCTCCTGCAGCCCGTGGTGCACCCGGATCCTCCTCTCCCTGCAGGCTGGAAGGCAGCAGCTGCTCCTACGATGCCATCGAGGTGTACGATGGAGGGTCCCCCCAGAGCTGGCGCCTCGGCCTGGTCTGCAGGAATGACCATCGTGTCTTCAGCTCCTCCGGGAACCAGCTCACCATCGTGTTCCGCAGTGACGGCAGTGTCGCCAGGAGAGGCTTCCACGCCTACTACTCATCATTCGTTGATTTCAGTAGCACCGTGGGTAAGATTAGAGCTGTCCTTTACTCTTCGCCAGAGTTTGAATTGAAGTTCAAACTCAATCACAAAGAGCTCCTGGCGGCTCTCAACACCTTGTGGGCACCCTCTGGCCCCATTTTAGAGACATCCTGGCTCAAGATCATTTTTCAGGACAGAATGGCCATGAAGCTGCTGCCAGACACTGTTGCTTTGCCTGGTGGGCAGGAATGGGACTCTCTCCACCTCCCCCAATGCTGCCACTGAGCTATCATCAATTCTCCTGGCCTATGCTGTAGGCAGAGGAGTTGGTCAACCCTGGCATACCCATTGCTGCAAAGGCCAAACGTTACCTCTTGTTTCCCCAAGCTAAAGAGAGCGGGTGTGCTCAGCCACAGTGCAGTGATCTTCTGGCAGCTGAGGAACTGCAGAGGAGCAAGGCTGGCTGCTGCTCTCTGTCTGCAGTGCCAGGCTCTCCCTGGATGGCAGCAGCACCGTCTGCTTGACCGTCCCCTCCTCCCGGTTTGGTGTCACCAGCAAACATGCTGAGGGTCCACCCTGTCCCACCCTGCTGACCATTAACAAAGGAGACCAAGGCCCTGCTGATGGGATCTATTGCACATGCAGAACACAGGCTGCACCCTGGGCTGGGGGGTGAAGGGGGAAGGCTTGGAGGTGCAGCCACACAAGGACCTGGACACTACCTGTGTCCAGGTAGTGATTGTGGGTCTGGTGTTTCAGTGTCCCTTCAGGAGCCTTTCTGGGGAGGGGTGACCCCCAGAGGGCTGTTTCTCTTACCCAAAATGCTGAGTGTTCACCTGCTGCTCTCTCCCTGCAGCTCCCAGTACTTCCACAGCGTCAACAACCTCAGGTAGGCTTGGAGGGCTTGGGTAAGTTTATGAATTGAATATATATCAGCATTCTTTTTGAATCAAAATTATTTGGGGTTTTTTTTCCTCTTCCCTTTGGTCATTAGCAATTGTAATAGAGGGTTCCTCTGTCAAGGAACAGCTGACCTCCAGAATGCCAGCCTCAAAAACTGTGCAGTTCTGTGGCAAATATTTGTGTCCTGCTGGTGCAGGCACTGCAGACCAGCATTAAAAAATCTATTCAGTGTGATTAACATCTCCTAACCTGCATCCAGATGTGTATGAACCTAATGGAGAGGCCACTGAAGCTGATAGAAGTCACTATCTCTATGTTTAGACATAAACTTCACATAGACACACTCCAAACACAACCCTAAAGGTGCATACATGTCTTTTCTTCTTATATTTTTCTCTGCAGAAAGTTATTCTTGTGGTGGCTTGCTTTCCTCTTCATCTGGTACCTTACAAAGTCCATTTTACCCCAGAAATTATCCAAACAATGCCAACTGCGTGTGGGAAATACAAGTAAAGAGCAACTTCCTTGTCATACTTGAATTTCCAGATATTCAGTAAGTAGATAATTTATTACTTGGGAAGATAAAAGTATGGGACTGACAACTTGGACTTACTAAGCAAAAGCCTACTTGATTTCAAGGATCTTTATCAAAGCTTTTAGTACATCTGGAGAGGAAAAATCTGTTTATTTTTGCTTATTTAGTCAAAAATGTGGCTGACATCTGCTGAGACAGAAATTGGAGGCTGGAATTTCTGTTCCAAAGATTTGACAGTCATATCAATCAAATGTATTCTTCTGCTCTAGAGAGTTAATCTGACTAAAAAAACCAAACCAACAAGCAAACAAAGAACATAAAAACGAAGCATTAAAGTAAACAGTTGTGTTGCCTCTCAGGATGGAAGGTGGCAGATGCCTCTCTGATTACGTGGAAATCTATGATGGGCCCCTGGACACCTCTCCTCTCCTTGGGAAGATTTGTTCTGGTTATTACCGCACGTACACATCCTCCTCAAACCTGCTGACCGTCCGCTTTCACAGTAACTCCCGATACACCTACAGGGGGTTTCGGGCCAACTATTATTCCACTCCAGCTGATGACAGCACCAGTAAGTTCATCTTTAAAGCAGAAACGTGCTTGTCAATTATCTTCCAATTCGCTGATTGTTAATCTTGTTAAGGTTGTTTTAAATTAGATCTGTGGTGTTTTCATGGAGATTCAAGTCCGTGGTTTGGATTCTGAACTCCTTCTGCCCTACCAGCTGCTTCTGCAAAAGATAGTGTTTATTTAATCCAGTACTTACAACCTTTTTTGATCACTTCACTGAGCTTGTAATGTATTTTCTTTGCCATCCACTAGCACTGCTGTGTTTGCCAACCTACATGCACGTGGTTGTGAGCAGATACTTCCTTCGGAACCATGGCTACTCTGCTTGGAACCTCACCCTGAACGACCCCTCTTGCACACCCAACATTACATCAAATTATGTGACATTCGACATTCCATACACTCAATGTGGCACCACCAGAGAGGTAGGACTGAACGTTTCAACAAAGCGGGCAAATAACGGGAGGATGTAAAAACTGAAACAGAAGAATCTGCTTTGAAAAACAGCACAAATTGAAACCTACTTGGGATCTGCAGGGGCTGGAAATGTCCTGGTGATTATGGGTTGTCTCCCTCTCTCCTGAAGGATAAGGATTATTTGCACTTGCATTTCCTGCCTCTGCTAACAGAGCATTCCCTTACAGCTGTTATCAATCTCCAAAGGAATAAGCTGTGAAAGGATACAAACACTCGGCATTTTCAAGGTCCCAGGCTGCGTGTGATTGTTAAAAAGATTTCAAAGCTTTCACTAAATATGACTAAATAATGTGTAGCCATATTTCAGCTTAAATAATATGCTGGACCCAAACTTTCACATACTTCATGTTGTGCAGGTTGTATTTAATTCTGTTATGTCTGCATTTATTGTAGGTAGTTTTCTAGGCCAAAATTGTGGGCACTGAATATCTCATGAAGATTACAGATTCTTATCTTGAGAACAGAAATTACTAGATTCAGACTCTTCCACATCAGACTTTCTGGGAAATAGTGTTTTTACAGTGCACAGTGCTGTAAGGATACAGTAAAGTTTAGAATGTATAATAGGGTACCTGACTATATGAATTAATTTTGCATTTCATTTTATGTGCCAAACAGGGAAACAACAACACAATCAGCTATTCCAACATTATTAGAGGGTCCTCTTCTGGTACATTAATCACAAGAACTAGAAATCTTCACTTGCATGTGAACTGCAGGATGCTCCAGAACACGTGGGCACAAACGATGTATGTTGCGGACGACAATTTTGAAGTCAATGAAACTCAATACGAGAGATATGATGTAAACCTCACATTCTATGACTCCTCAAGCTTCTCACGGCCAGTGTATGACTCACCCTACTATGTTGGCATCAATCAGAATTTGTACCTGCAAGCTTCCCTGCACAGCTCTGATCCAATGCTGCAGTTATTTCTGGACACTTGTGTGGCATCTCCCACTCCCCACAATTTTACAAGAGGATCCTATACTATAATCGAGAATGGGTGAGTTCTTATCCATCACAAATACAGACACAACTGCCTTCAAACTCCCGTATCTCTAACTTAAGGAGTTTTTTAAATTTAATGGAATATAGCACACATTAATGACCTCTTCTAACTAATTAGTGGGCATTCATGGTTTACTGGGAATAAGGGGGTGGATTAAGGGGATAAGGGGATGAATAAGGAGATGGGCCTAAAATATAACATACACACCCCCACAGCTTAAAATAAGAAGTAGACTAAAAGGCTATGGCCAGTTGTTATTATTATTATTATTATTATTATTATTATTATTATTATTATTATTATTATAGTGACATACATCAGGTAAGGTTAATTTACCTTCATGGAATCATACAAACACCAGGTATCAGACACATGACAGGCTGGCAAAAGGCAATGTGCTTCAGTTCTGCCAAAGAAAGGCATTTTGGTTTTCCCACATGCAGCTTTCTGAACCATTTTCATTACGTTTAAAAATCGCTTCTCATGTTGTGTGTTTGATTGCATGGAAATGACTGACTGCAGTGTGTATTCATGAGAGGGGTTTTTTTTGTTCCTTTTTAGGTGTGTCAAAGATCCTACCTATACTGAGTATTCCTCACCCTACAGACACATCCTGCGGTTTAGATTCAATGCCTTCCAGTTCATTCGGAGCAATCCAGAGGTTTACCTGCAGTGTGAGCTGGTGGTGTGCAGGGCCTATGACTATTCTTCCAGATGCTATCAAGGCTGTGTTCACAGGTCCAAGAGAGAGGCAAGCTCTGATGAAGAAAGTGTGATTGTTGTGGCTGGCCCAATACAGCTTTGGAAACCTGGTTATGAGATTGGGAGTGAATTTGTATATGAATAAAGCTGTCTCCTTTGACAGATAGCATCTTTAAATGCCAATTGAATTCTGGAAGAAACTATGCTGCTAGGTTGCCAGAAGCTCTAGAATAAATAGTAGGAATGGGCTTCCTGACTCACGCCTGTTAATCCACTTCACATCAGCCATCCCCATACAACAAAAATGCTCAGCAGTTCTATGGGGAGTGAAATTGGTGATCTTTAAGCTTGTTGTTTGCTTTCTTAATGGTAAATCTGAAATGTTGAAATTGCAGTTTAGGTTCTATAAACAAGTTCTATTAATATACAACTGAGTCTGGATGTATTAGAGTGCAAGAAATCTGTTAATCTAGAATAATAGTTTCCAGCATTTTTTTATGTTTTGGACATAACACGATGAGGGATAAAGCATGACCAGGTCTTTTCATCTCTCCCAGAGCTGGATTCTTTTGTCATCCAGGAAAATCTGAATTCAGCCGCCGTTCCATCTGATGTTTCCTGCGCATAATTTAATTTTTGCTGTCAGCCCCTGGCAGTTCATAGAACCACAGAATATCCTGAGTTGGAAGGAATCCACAGAGATCATCCAGTCCAGCTCCTGTCCCTGCACAGAGACCACAACAATCCCACCCTGTGCATCCTTGGGAGTGTTGTCCAAACTCCTGGAGCTCTGGGCTGTGCCCATTCCCTGGGGACCCTGGGCAGTGCCCAGCACCCTCTGAGGGATGAACCTTTACCTGATATCCAACCTAAACCTCCCTGACACAACTTCGGGCCATGCCCTTGTGTCCTGTCCCTCACTTCCCCTCATGAGGAAGCTGCAGACCATAATGAGGTCTGCCCTCAGTCACTGTTTTCACTCCTGAAGCAGAAAATGAAGAAAGTAATTCCATACCAGGTTATGTAAACCTCGCTAAACACCTGGTCACGATGTCTGAGTAATTTGGTGGATTGAGCAATTTCCTTGCACTGAGTAATTTCATTGATGATTCAATATTAAAATCTAAGCCAGACAGGTTTTCCTTGGTGGAGGCTCTCTTCATGAAAAGAGGTGGGCTTGACATAACAACTCAACATTGAAGGAAGCCAAAAGACCAGGGCAAGTTTAACAACCCTCAAATTGGTTGCCACCCTGTAATATGAGGCTCTCTTATTCAATCGTAGTACATGAACCTTAAATTCCCTCTTCTCAAGATGGATATCTTGATCATACCAGTGAAAAATGCAGCCAGATCTGCTGTGAGATCAGCACAGCATAACACCTTATGTCTGTAACACCTTGTGTCTCTCATCCTGAGTGCCATCATGTGGCAGGTACAGGGAACCAGCACTGCTGGGGCACCTCAAATCCTGGGTTCAGTTTTGGGCCCCTCACTCCAAAATGTCATTGAGATGCTGCAGCATGTCCAGAGAAGGGCCAAGGAGCTGGGGAAGGGTCTGGACCACACGATTCCTAGGGAGTGGGAGCTGGAAATTGTTCAAATTTTCCCAAGGGAAAAACCTTAGATCAGACTTCAATGCCTCTCACTTATCATGTGCCACTGTGATAAAGTAATTGCATTACAGCTGGAGGAAATTTTTCAGTGGAAGTCTTCTGAAGGAAAAGAGGGCTGGGCAATAATATGGATTGAGGATTTAACTGGATGAAAGTTTAGTGGCACACAAGGGTTTAATATTTATAACTTAAGTCAGTGCAGTAGCTAATGGTTTCTGATGAATTTCTGAACCGCAGCCTACAAAACTGCAGGAAAACCCCACGTGTCTCCATAATTTCCCCCTCTATTAAATACTGGTGAATTAATACAAAATATATCAGTGTACCCAAAGAGGCATTTACACTGTCATATTTGCATGAAGGTCTGAAGTTCTCCTCACCATTCCTTGGCTATGTATAATAAGTCTTCTCCAGCTCTATACAAAATCTTAAGTTTAGGGCAAATGGTGTAGTCATTATAGTGCTCTTAATAAATACGAATGATGATTATTAATAAATGACATCTACTCTCACATTTTCTTTTTTAAACCATGCTTCCCTGACATGCTCCACCAAATCTTATTTGAAAAGGCTTATACTAGCATTTATTTCTCTTTCAAGGCTGCTGGTCACTTCAGTAAAAAAAACCATGTTATTATTATTCTCAGCTCAAGTTCTTGGTTCAAAACTACACCAGTCTTGCTACACTGTAGGGTGGCAGCTACAAAGAGAACAATGGAATCAATCAATGGCTATTGTCTTTTTCTTTTTGAAGAAAAGGATGACTCACCCATCCTTATGATAGGACAGAGTAGATTCATTGTATTGTTCTATTCACATGGACCAGAGAACACCAAAGTCAGAGCTGCAGCAAAGTGAAATCCTCAAGAAAAGCATAGAGGTCAGGGATGAGGATAGGATATAGCACGAGATGAGATGTATGAAATTCTAACTTGCAAAGACAATGCAGAATCTTTTAAGAATACTTTGAACATTTCTATGGATCTGATCTGATTTGTTGAGCTTGAAGTCAGTCTAATATATCTGAATATCAGTGAGAGCCACAAAAATAGTTTTTATATCCTCTCATTTTAAGATGTCTCCACCACCTTTTCCCCTTTATTCTTTCCATTATATTTAGATAAATAGAACAATTAAGAAATTCATCTTCTCCAAGAAAGAGATGTTTGCTGTATGCCTGGCTTAGGCAAGCAAGTCTTGCCAGCTCCTTCCAGCAGCCCTTGGGCAGTCAGTGACTGCAGCCAGTGCCTGCCCATGAATTATGGTGCAGCCAACTTCCAGGCTCTGTTCTTTACGTGAATTCTTGGTTATTTATATAACAGCAAACACAGAGTGGAGCCCACCAGGCAGACCTCATCTCTGTCTTTGAACGGTGAAGAACAAAACCTGCTGATTGGCAGGGCATGGCCATGCCTCAGTTGTGCCAGGCTCTGCACTGTGCAGGAGGGTGTGGCACAGTCTGGCTTGGTTTTTGGGGGTTTTCCAGTGTGGAGGCTGAGTATGTTTGCCCTCAATATGCACTGTCATTGTGAAATTTATAAACCAAGAGCTTCACTTGAGCAGTGAGTATTTCAGCAAATATCTTCAGGATGGATTTCAAGTGTGTTGGAGGCCTGGTCATGCAGAGGTTAAGGCAAACACTTAACTGCCCCAGTGGTTTACAAAAAATTTTGGAGACGAGTCACAGTAGAAAAGTTATGCACATAACTTATTTAAACATTTGCTAATTCAAATATTTAATTGTAATGGTTTCTCTTGGCTCACAGTTAAATGTCAATGCATATTTGCCATCATGCAATATTTAATACAGTAATATATGTGTAAAACTGGTTTCATTTACTGTGGCAACATTAACTAACTTCTCTTCTCTGACTATGAATTGTTATAGAATGCCTTGGAATGTGGGGGGCAAGGTGAGATATATTTACAGTTACATTTACATATACATATAAAACATGCAGCTCAGAAAACTAGATTGTGTTGTACTGAGTACTGGACTGCTGACAGGAAGAAATTTCTTTTGTTCGTTGGCAATTTTTTCTTTGGTGCAGATTTTAATTATTAAAGCTGCGCATTCCTAAGATAAACTGCTTGATGGTTTTAGATCTTTGATTAGTGAAAGGAAGAATGCAGAAAGTATGAATAAGTTTAAAGATTTGTGATAGATACAAACAAAATTCTAGATCTACTTTAAATGACAAATCAAGGCACACATTTTTTGTACAAAAAATATATAAATTACTGGGGCCTTGATCAGAGAAAATACAAAACCAGTAAGCCTGGTTTTTTATTATGGCTCTTTCGGGAGTTTTTGGTTTTTAAGCTTTGAAAGAAAAAATTCCTAGCACAGACAAAGCATGGAGCAGCACATGTAGACATCTGCTGTCCAGGAAATTTCTGGGAAAACTCTGCACAAGCTGGGCTGAGTGGGGGAATTATCAAAACCATTCTTGGCTAGAAATGTAAAATTACCTGTTTGGGAATCAAGACCTTTAGTGCAGTTGGCTTCTTTAGGATGAAGAACATTACGTAAATTTAATGTGATTTTTCTTTCCCTTAGGACTACAGGCGTTTTTCTGCACATAAATAGACTTGAAACACAAATACTGTGAGACCTGGTACCACAGTCATATCACAAAAATGAATTCTTACTGTATTAGCTTTTGAATGTCCTTAAACACTATACATACAGAAATTTTGTAGCAAATTTTCTTTTAGTCCTCTAATATTCCAAGTAAATACAGTTTGTTATTTTCAAAGTAGTTTAATTCAGCATTTTCCTTGCATTTCTGTGTTTAACCAGAAGGAAAATTGCTTTAAGATAATTTCTTTTTAATTTTGATAATTTCTGAGAGGTACATAGGATGAACAAAAATCCTTGACAAAGATGTAATATTGTGGCCAAAGAATTAGTTTCAAATACATTTTCAAAGATCACAGGTCATAAAAAGGCTTCAGAAATATGTAATTCTTGGCAAGTTGTGAGAACAAAGGAAGAAATAATGAGGCTGGCTAATGGCAGACATAGAAACACATTCTTGAAAAGAGCCAGAACGGGTAAAAGCATTTAGACAAAATGGTGTATATGAGGTCAGTTTTATCTTTCCAGAGGAGGACTTTGATGTTTATCAGTTTGTATCAGCTTCAAGTATCATAAAAGTTGTGCAAGACGTTATAAACGGATTGGTGCTGAGAAGTAATTACTGTAAAACTGCTAAATGACCGCTTTCTTTCCTGTTCCTTGCTTTGAAAAGGTCTTTCACACAGATAGAAATGCATATTACTTTCCTCTATACTTCCCTTAGGTTTAGATGTGCATCATAAAGCACCCAGCAGCAGCACACCTCCTCTGATGGATTCTCTCTTTTGAGCACCAGTGGCTTTTCCTGCACTTAGGTGAAGAGCTGACTTGCCTTGAGCCATTCCCTTTGGCAACTGGCAGCATCATTTCCTTCCTGCTGGTCCTTCTGGCTTAAAGGCAAGGTCAGGGCAAGAAGGAGAACAGATGGTAACACTGAAGAGTGTTGGAAGCCTTGGAGCCAAGTTGCTTTCTGTGTTCACACCTTCTCTTTCAGCAGCCATTTGCCTCAGATTCCCCCAGATCAGGTGCTTTTGCTCTCAGTAAAACTCAGAAAGGAAACTGGCATTAAATGAACACTAAAGCTAAAAACACTTCAAAGAACTAAGAGTGATTTGAATAGAGAAGTATAAAAAGGAGCTGGAGGTCAAAAGCCAGGTTTGAGGATCAGCTGTAAAGCAGTAGGAAAGAATTCAGCTACAGGTCCACTTTGGGCAAGAGCAGATATGGCCTAATAAGAAGCATCCACCAAGGTTATTTTCACACTCTCTGCCAGAAACCCTTCAAATACAGGCAGTTGTGACTGTTGGGGACATTCATTCATTGTGTGACAGAAGTGCACATGTGTCATGTCACAGGGGAAGTGCAGGTCTGTTCTTACATGGGGTTTTGAGGACATGAGACCCAGAACATCACCCAAATCTCAGACACAGGCATGGGTGGTGTCCAGATTGATTTCACCTGCATATGGCTTTTCATAAGATGTCTGAAATTTATTCTTGCCACTTTCTTAGACTTAAAACTGAACATTTTTTCTTTCATGGGGATGAAGCAAAGGAGAGTAAGAGTAAAAGTCTGAGTGCTGGGTGCTCCCCTGGTGGGGTATGGCCCTGCTAGTACAGAACAAAATGAACAGGGGCAGATATAGGAATTGAAGTCCTGCAGAGCATTCCTGGGGAGAAACAGAGAGATTAATTTTGTTCAAGCTCCCTCCTGCAAGAAGCAGATGACAGAAAACCAGTCCACGGATCTATAGCACAGAGTGTTATTGTAAGTAAATCTTATTCCTTTGTTAACTGAAAAAAAATGACCAATGAACATAGCAGAGCTTTCTATAGTGTTTAACAGCTCTAGGAGCCACTAAAAATGACAACTCTGACAAATTCAACAGTTTGAAACTTTTGAAATTTTTGATTGAATTTGCATAGAAAACCTTTGGGTTTTAATCCAGCTGTAACAGTATAATTTATTGAACACTTGTTCCAGCAAGCAGCTGGCCTCTGAAAGAACAGGTTATTCATTAATTGAGGCTCATATTCTTAGATAAATGTATTAGGGTTCCCTGTGTCTCCAGACTTTTCATTACGGTAAGACTAAGTTGATCCCATGCATTTTATCTCCCTGATAAGTGGTCAAGAGCCAAGGCAAAAGTTTCATTTATTCCTGATGTGAGAACAGCAATGGATTGCTGATCTGCTAGCAGCAATTCAGTCTCATAACTCATGTTTCTTGTGGACTTTTATGGTACTTGGTTTTGCATAAAACTTCCTGCTGCTCTGATCTCAGTGTGTGCAATAGATAAGCCAGACAATCTGAGGCACGTTTTATAGATTACATTGGAATTTTAGCCTCTACCAATCAAAGGTGTCTATTATTGAGGCATAGGTCCTGATGTAATTTAAGAAACACTTACTGGAACAGAATTGCTGCAGTAAGCTGAAACTGGTGACACCTGGGAAATAGCCTGACATGTTCATGTGTCAATGAACCTTGCTAGCAGATTGAATTATTGTGGATAAATTTAACCACTGTGCATATATTCCTCCTCTACTGTTGAAACTCGTTGATACCATCCATGAATTTTCTGTTCACAATGTTTCAATGCAGCTATGGCTGGACGATCTGGAGATCCTCAAAGCAGGCTCAAAGAAAACAAGCTGCTCAGGACTGTGTCTACTTGGTGTGAATATCTCGAAGAACTGAAGGAACCTATAAAATTGCTGGGCAACCTATTCCACTGCTTGTCCAGCTCAATGTGGAATTCTCTTTCCTTGTGGTAAGTAGAGTTTATTGTACTTCAGTTCATGCCCATTGCTCCTCAACCTGCCACCAGGCACCACTGAGACGAGTCTGGCTCATTTTTCAAGAATCTTGAAGCAGCATTGACCTCATGACCCCATCCCAATGACAGCATGTGATCACTCCACTGAGCACATGGCATTGTTTTCACTCTTGTCAGGCAGTCAGGAGCAGTAGAGCTGTGAATAGCAATGTTCAGGCTTTCATTTCTTTATTAACATGTGAGTACAATCAGTTGCATTTACCATTGTCCTCCAGTTTGTTTGCTCTTCTCAGAAATGGCTTTAATAGCTTCTGATTCTGTTTCTGGACTCTGGCCTTTCATCTTTCTTTCCTCTATTAGGGCACTGTGAACCTTTGCAGGAAGAGCACTCTTTATTCCCGTTCTTCTAGACCCAAGCTGTGCTTTTCTACAGAAGGAAGGTTGGAATACACCAGCAGGAATATTGAGCTACGTCCAACTATTGCAGTTTGGTTGTATCTGCTCTCGTAGCCAAAATGAACAGAGCAACACACAGCCTGGACAGGGTGTAATGAAAAGAATATCAAAACAACAACTGCCCTGTTTCTAGTTCACTTCTATTTCTCCTCATCAGGTGAGCAGAAACAATAGAAATGCAATATAATGACCCCAGCAGACAGGACTGTGGACTGTTGTGCCCCCAAGCCATCTACAACTCCATTAAGATTTCACACAGACCAACCAAGGAAATCAGCTCAACAGGACTTTGGATTTCAATTCATCCTTCTTTTCTTCTTATAAACTGTGTGATTCAAGGCATTGAAGGGAGTCCTGCTGGCAGATGCATCTGAGGACCACAGCTGTAGATTGAGGGAAGACACTGGTAAGCAGAGCAAGTTCAACAGTGGCCCACAGGTGAGGTCCACTTAGGGTGTGTTACAAAAAATTGGCATGAATTTACTTTTGATTCCTGACTTAATCCCATTTATGATTTTTTTTGGTGTGCATACAAACAGCAGGGAAACAAACCTACAGTTTCAAATGGAGAACTAAAATATAAAAATGTATAAGACCAGGATTCTCTGCTGAAGAATTTATCAGAAAATCTGCTTTGAATTTGCTGCCTCATCCTGCAACACATTACCAGTCTGCATAATCAAACAATTACCTATGAGCAGTAAATAAATAAAACTGGGATGGTTGAGGCAAAGAAACACGTGTATCCACTGGTCTGGTTCCAAAGGTAACTCTAGGCCTGCACATGCAGTTAAGATAATTTAAAATAAGGGCATATCATGGTCTTGGCTGGCATAGAGCTACTTTTCTTCCTAGTAACACAAATTATCTAGGAAATGGAAACTTTACCATTCCTATGTAATCCTTCTGTAAAGATCAGATAATCATAAAAAATATTGCATCACGAATCAGACGCAGCATGGGCCAGGCTGACATTGGGAGCCCCAGTCTTTTACCAGCGCAGGGTATAAATTCGAATGCTCAGTTTTGCTGGGATCTCTTGACAAGATGGGTGCCACCAGGGACTTGCTGTGGTTATTCCTCTTAAATGCAGCACTCCTGGATGCCACCTCACCTAGCCTACACAATATTTATTCTTCCCAAAAAGGTAGGAACAAGGGTGTCTTTCTTTGCTGTGCTGGGTCTGTACATGGCACTCACAGGCCAGTTTAATCAACCCTCTGCAAAGATTAGAAGACAGGTTGAAATCAGATAACGGCAGGTTGTTGATGAACCAATCCATATCACAATTAAGTATCATTTTTGTTGAAGTGAATTTTGTGCGATGAAATTATCATTGTTTTGCAGTAGTGTCTTGTAGCTAAGTTTGAACCAAATTTAAAAAGAATTCTGCCATGAAAGACTGAGAGACTTTGTTCCTATGAATCTGTTGTATGGAATTACGAGGGATTATAGTTTCTTTGGCTGTAATATATATTTGTGTTATAATACTTCAAATTCCACTTTGCAAATGCACACAGAACCACCCAGTACTTCTTTAGCTTTATATAATTTAATGGGAGTGCAATAGAAAGACACAGTTGCTGTGTTGTATGGTGTCAGGAGACCCAGGTGTGTGCATTTTACTAACTTGGGACTTTTAGGTGTGTGGAAAAAAAACTTGGAGACTATAAAAACCCAACCTGCAAGTGTGCAAATACAAAGCAGAATTGGATTTCCTCAGAAACCAATATTTAGTATTGCTAAGGACTTTCTAAACACTATCAGTATTTTTTAAAAGCTAAAACAACCGAAAACCAACAAATGAACAAAAAAGGGTATGACTCTCACTCCTCTTTCACAGAAGATATCTGAAGCCTTATGCTCCTGCTAGAAATTTCTTCTGACTCAGACAGCTCTTTGTTCACTGTTTTTTCCAGCTATAAATAAGAAAACAACACCCATTATATCCCTGGGTATATTGGTCATAGAGTGTGCATTGCTAATTTTGCCCACTGCTTTCAAAAAGACAGTTCAAAATGCTTGAATTAGAAAACAGAGGAACAAAAACTTTTTTCTTTTACTACTAATTTAATTTTAGAGGTAAACTGGTGTATATAAAGAACTGCAAGTACTGTGGTATTTCAAATTAGAAGCACAGATTTAAGGGACTTCCACAAATATTCTGTGTTACTCATGCCCAGTCACCTCTTTCTGTAAACTTTGAGTATTTCACTTTATTAGTAAGACTTCAATACTTGGTTTATTGACCTTGCAGCAAATTCTGTCCATTCCTAGCAAATACACATTAAGAATTGCCACTAAAAATTTCAAATATTAGCCAAAAAGCCAAATTATTCTCTTTAGTCTGATCAAGCATTAATCCAAACATGCATGTATGAAAAATAGGTTTGCTAATTGGCAGACTTACCCTCAAGTGTGTCTCATTACATCCTTTTATTAATTGAAAAGGTAATTTTGTGAGGCTACCACACCCTTGTGGAATATGGCATTATTA
Organism: Brachypodius melanocephalos; assembly: GCA_013398615.1. Classification (NCBI taxonomy): domain Eukaryota; kingdom Metazoa; phylum Chordata; class Aves; order Passeriformes; family Pycnonotidae; genus Brachypodius; species Brachypodius melanocephalos. The sequence goes on from VZSR01000514.1 coordinate 9,836,526, forward strand.
ATTATCTCTTACTTCACAGAGACAAGAGCTTTGCCCGGCATCGCAGAAGATGCAGCTCTCTAGGGAAAATATACCTCATCTGAATTTGTTGATCACATGTATTCTAAATTCAGTCACTGAAAGCAGCCAGGTACAAGAAGAATCCTAAAGTAATAGACTCATGGAATCATAGAATGATTTGGGTTACAAGGCAACTTTAATAAACTTCTGGCTTAAACTTCCAAAAAGAAGTTTAAAACAGAAGATGCTCAGCCATGACCTTGAAAGTTGCCAGTGAAGGAAAATCCACATCTCAGGGCAACCAAAAAATTAGGTCTGTGTTTAGTTTCCTCCCAGAGAAGAGAGGAACCAAGGAAAAGCAGTTGAACAAGGCTGGGAGTGGTGGAGGCCTGAATGTCAGAGAGTGATGCCAAGGCCCTGGCACGAGAAGGAGCCTTTGTGCTAGAGGCTCCTGCCAAGTTTTCCATACCTCCTTCTCTCCCAGATGCCACCATCAGCCTGGTGGACGGCAGGAACCGCTGCGAGGGTCGCGTGGAGATTTCACACTCTGGGGGCCGGGGCACCGTCTGTGACGACAGCTGGGACATCAGTGATGCTCAGGTGGTGTACAGGCAGCTGGGATGTGGCTCTGCTGTGTCTGCAACATCAAGTGCCTCTTTTGGATGAGGCAGTGGCAGCATCTACTTTTCAAATAGTTTATCTGTTTGCAAATGCATAAAGGCATGAACCACAACCTGAAACACAGAAACCAGCAGAACCACTAGCTATTTTTCAGCTATTCATATTTGCACAGAACTTGTTAAGCTATGAAATTTCTGTGCTGTGTACATTTAGTAATTTCTCTTCTTGATGAAAGCACTTTATTTTTTTTTTTTTTTAAGCCTCTTGATTTCTCTTTTACTCCCCGGTTTTATATTTAACCTTGAAACTTATTGCAATAAGAAGGTGTAATAGTGCTTCTGCTCGGGTGAAGCTGTGAGTTAGCAGCTGATCTGTTGATTTTACATCCTTCCAGGTGTGCCAGTGATCCTACCTATGCTCTTTATCCCTCTCCACGCGCCGATGTCGCTCGGTTCGGGTTTGACGCATTCTCCTTCGTGAACCGATTCCCGTCGGTTTTCCTGCGCTGTGAGCTGCTGGTGTGCAGGCGCCAAGACTACTCCTCCCACTGCTACCAAGGCTGTGTTAGCAGGTTCAAGAGGAATGCAGACTCTTCCCATAAACAAGTGAATGTTGTTATTGGACCCGTGCAGCTTTGGGAAGCTCAGGCTGAGAACAGGAACACTGGTAAGTTTAAATACCTTTAATAACGTAAGACTCTGTGCGTTACTGTGTGTTTGCATTTCAGTTCACACACGAATTCCAGCTCTGAAATGTGCCTTCGCTGGTTTATTTACAATTCTGCTATAGTTCTTATGGGAGCTTATTATTTTTCTTATGTATATGAAATAGTTCTATTAGATTTACAGGCTCTTTCCTTCCTATCATAGTTTAGATCCATTCTTTGTTCTGCACATATCAAATGGCAATTGATTCAGTTATATGGGAAGAGGGATGAGATGTGACTAATCTCCCTGCCAGATTTATAGTAATTTTCCAAAGAGGTCTGTGCCTGATTTGCATGTCTGTTATTTATTTATCATCAATCTCTAGGTCCTCTTGGAAATGCTGTTTCTCAGTGTCCTGTAGCTGCTGTTTCCACTACCAGAAAGCAACATCTTAAGATCTTCGAGTGTAATCATTACAGATTCCCAGTTTCTCTTTAATTTCTTGCCACAATCTTTACTTCTTTTGCATGGCCACTGAATCATTTGTGAAATAATGTGCAGTTTTCTGATCAGATCCAGATTAGAGTTTTTTAACTCAATTTCTCTTTGCCTAATTATCTTTGCAATTAACTAGCTCAGGGAAAAAAACCAAAAAGTAAGTTTCTCTCTGACTCTTTTATGCACAGAGCTGGCCTCTGACATCCAGACAAAAAGGGAGACTCTGAGCTCAGAGCCTGCTGACAGCTCCCACGTTCCTCTGGCTGTGACCACCATGGTGCTGGTAGCTGCTGCTCTCACAGTGGGAGGATTTCTTTGGAAGAAGAAACTGCAGGAAGCCATCCCATACCAGAAAATATGAGAGGCAGCTCCAGGCATGGACGTGGAAGGATACTTTCACCAGCCACCTGCTTCCTTGTTTGAGTTTGCAATCAGTGTGAAGGGCAGCTCTTGCTTGACTATTCCACCATCCAGACCACGTTTGAAGAATCAAGATTACACCTGATGTTACCATGAGCTGAATTTATAAAGAAATCTGACTTTAAAATCTAGTCCAAATACACCTAAGGTGAAAGAAGGACTGATTCTTTCATCCCAGCATCCAAATAAGCATCTTCAGTGCTGGACATTTCAAAGCTTTTCTGTTGAACTTCTCACTGAGTGTTTGGCTGAGAAGACTGAAATAGATGACTTGAGAAACAAGAACTGACTTCTTTGGCCCTTGCTGATATACAGAGGAAACACCTCTGTAGCACCATAAGATACACTGGGAAGTAGTACAAGAAAAATGGATTTTTGCAGTAAAAAATCTCAATAGTAATACATAAGCAAATATGCTCAGGGGCTGCAGATGAGGAATTATTGCTGTAGAGTGTTCCTGAATTTGAGTAGTATGGTTCTTCCCAAATTCATATTTCTCTGAGTAAATGTAGCCCATTTATAAGATTTTGTATGGAGGATGAATATAAACCTGTTATATAAATTTGGAATTAAAAAAAAAAAACAAACAGGAAAGAAAATTTTTTTGAGCAACACTTTTCTTTTTTGTGTACTTGCAAACATCCCACTTGTCTGTTTGACCTCATGGCTAACACACTGTCAGGTTGGAGAACATGGCTTCTGGGAAAGTGACTTTGCCAAGCAATGATTCCTGCTCTTGCTCTCACACATTTCTACACCTGGAATGGGTGGGAGGGAGAGAATGTACCTGAGTTCCCACAAGGAAGTATGACCTCTTATGCCCATGCAAAAACAAAATTTAAAAAAAAAACAATAAAAAGGAAGAATTTGTTTGGAAGAAGCTACTTAATACAGGTGGAAAGGTCACTGGTACTGATTGAGAAATGCCCTCCTTGAGACGTTCCTGTTTTCCAGCCAGCTGTGAAAGAGGTAAGTTCATTTGGAACTGAGAAATGTCAGAGGCGCAAGGTGAGCCAAGGTGGTGACGTGTGAGGAAGGTGAGCTGTACTCTTGGGTGACATCCTGCCCTGACAAGGAGGATAAGGGTAGCTCTGACAGGAACCAGCCTCACAGCCTGCACCATTTGTTCCTTCAAGCTGCCTTCTCCTCGTGATTCCAGGCAGATCTCTCATCACCTCTCTGTGATGTGAAGAAGGGATCACTCAAGCAGGGACTGGCACTGCCCACAGAAAGCAAGAGGTTTTTTCCACACTTGAGGAACGAGGATTTGGGGTCCTCCTCCCCTCTCTGCCTGCAGCCGCCTTTGGAGGGCAGAGCACCTCAGGAGGCTGACCTGCCTTCATCTGTTCTCTGGGCCAGAGATTGTCCAGGCTCAGAGGAATCCAGCAATCTGCTCAGCACAGCAAGGGCTCTCCTGGACCTGGGCTTTCCTAACTGTAGAACAGGACCTTCCCCTCTGCTCTTCCCACGCCTGCTGTATTCTCCCTCCCCTGTTCTTGCTGTGGTGCTGCTACCACACCATCTTGCATGGTACAGCTTGATGGCACTTTTCCCCATTTCTATTCTCTCAATATTATTTTCATCAGACAAGCAGGAAGATTCCATGCCTGCATCCTGGTGTCTCCAAATCCTCACCATCCCTGTGCTGCTCAGAGCTGAGTTTTCCCATTGCGTGTCAGTGCCAGGGCTCCCAGATGGAGAAATATCATGGCTGGATAAAAATGCAAAGTGGAATTACCAAGTTCACTGGTTTCCATATTAAATATTGCTGCAGAAAGCATTGCCAAACAGTTCAGGTAGTAGATGTCTGACTCCTCATTTCCTGCTCTCTCCCTTGATCCACAAGCATTATTGCAATGCAGAATTCCAGAAAAATTGGTTTGATGATGAGGAAAGGGTCATGTTCCTGGTGAATTCTCTCTCTGCCACAAACCCTCCTGCCTGGATTCAGACTATCATTCCTTCATGGAGAAGTCTGTGGATACCCTTATTCCAGTGTAGACATTTTGTTATAGTCATAGGTGAAAGCTGATTAATCTTGTTCATCCTTTTAGTGGTTTCCATTTTTACCTTTAAAAACCCAGTACATCTGCAAAATGCCCTCACAATTGTCAGCAGAAGAAAAAGGGTTTTCAAAGCTCAGCGTGGCTTCATTCAGAGTGATGTGCTGGGAAATACCTTAAGCTGCCAGAAAAAGACCTTGAGAACAAAAATATGTTACTGCAAGAGATTTACCTAGCCAGTGGGGAGGGTGAAATACTGTATAGTATTTACATTAATTAACTAAGGTTAATAAAAACAAATTGTTTATCTCTTTCCATCATCCAGAGACTGACTGATAAAAAAGATCTCTAGAAATATCTAGATTTTTGAAACTAATCATTTATTAATGAAGAAGGTAGTGAAGAACTAATTAATCAATCAATATTGATCTTTTACATGGGCAGCTTAAGATTTTTTTTTTTTACACTTAAACCACCTGGGAATCTTTTTTGTGTTCTCCTTCCTCCTCCCCCTTTTTCAGTTGTTACAAGAGTTTGGAGAAAAACTGTGATCCATCACTCACTCTTGCTTCACTGATTGCAGTGTTTGATTGGCCAGTCAAATAAGCTGGATTTTTCATTCTTGTCAAGGTGTCAAAACCAGAATATGAACAGTGAATACCAGGTGTTGTGTACATATCCTCATTCATGTGCAAATGTGGTTGTTTAGATAAAGAAGAAACATATTTACCATTCTGAATGTTCACTTTCAAGGCTTCCAAAGTTATCTTTGGCCTCTTATATTTTTCACTTCCTTCTTCCATTCCAATGATATTGGCCTCTGTGGAAAGATGTTTTAGATCATTCTCTTTTCCCCCTGGGCTTTGGTCTTCCTGCTTGATGACTGTCCCTGGAGGCAATAAATTAATATATGGCAACAATTTAACTGGTGATAATTCCACCCAAGACATGATGGCTGTGGAGGTAGGGAAGAGGTGGAGAACAATATTCTGACTCTTCAATGTTGGGATGATCATCAGATATTCTTTGTTAAATTGTCAGAAATACAGAAATAGAGGACAGTAACCACTCTGGCAAGAGAGCGATGAATGAGAATTAAGCATTATTTCATCTTGTGGAAAAACCTTGGATTCATTCTTCAAAGAATGATACAGCTGTAACTGTCACCACGCAAAATTAAACAAGAAATATATAAGACATTTTCTTAATCTGAAGAAATTGTTTTAAAACAAAATTAGTTTCAACCTGCATCATTTCCTTCACTACGCATAAAATCCACTGATTTTTTTCCACGGTGTTTGCACAAAAAGTTATCAGTTGACCCTGAATCTCTGACACTTCCTTGCAATCTGTCTATCAGTGAATTTTGACTGGAATTTTTGGGCTTGAACTTCAATGTGTCCCAAAATAATAATAGGTTTATACTGGGGCTGGAGCTGTTGGCTTCAGCTGCAAGGTTCTTCAGAGACTCCCGCAGTCATACTTAAACAGGGCCACCAGGTCTGATCTTATTTTATTTAAAGTCTGCTGGAGTTTTAGGACATTCCTGGCTCCCCAAGGGGACCTGCCACATCAGCTGGCCAGGGTATCTTGCTATTTTGCTGGAGGAAACCCATTTTAGTTTAAGTTTCAAGATTCCACTACCATCCCAATACCTGACTACTCACGAAAGAAAAATGCTGAGATGCATCAGGCAGAACTGGAAGATATCTTTGGACAAGAGCTCTCTTTTTTTTTTTTTTTTGAGTACAATGAGATGATTGTGAAATCTATGGTAGCATAAATAGTTCCTTCCAGGCAATGGAAAATGTTACTCTTGAGATATTGTCTTTTCGCAAAACCCAGGAAGTTACAAAATATTAAATAACAAATCAAACATATGTTTGTTTCAGATCAGAGGACTATGGTTGTTTTATTGTTCTGCTGTAGAAAAAGAGACCTGTAGAGCCACTCCCCTTCAGAAATAGAGACTATATATTGTGAGGTCTTTTTTACCAACACCACCTGGTGAGATGGGTACCACCATGATTTTGACATGGCTACTCTTGTTGGGTCCAGCAGTTCTGGAGGCCAAAACAGGTAAAACATTTAGACTTGTTCCAGGGCACATAAAAAAAAAATTTATAAAGGCTGCTTGGAGTCCTCTCTGTTCATTACAAGAGCAGAAGTTAGATTCAGGCTGCTATTGGTTTGGGCAAAAGAATAAAGGGGGATATGGATGAAAGAGCAGAGTTTTATTCTACTAAAATTATGACCTAATTATCAGAGTGGATGATAAGAATTATTTGAACCATTTTGTGGAGTCCATTTTGCTGCCACAGGGTCCTACTCATCTTAGTGCCTTGTATCATTGCAAGAATTGTGTCTGTGAGTATGTCATGAATGAGGTATTCTTCCAGTTCCAGAAATCTGATCTAAAAATTACGGAAAGATCTATTTCTTTACTTATTTTCAATGTGTATTTTATTGCAGAATATATGTGTGCACACATATGCGATATATTTGATATCGCTTGTATTATTTGGTTCTTCTTGGTATTATGAACAATTTAACAAAATATAACATGAAGTTAACTTTTCATACTCTAGCACTGTGGTTAAATGATGGACATCTAAAAATTATGAGATTAAATACTTTTAGTTCAAATTTTCTTATGGTCATAGAATTTTTCCTTCCAAGATTACTTTCTATCTCCTGAGTGGTTTGGGTCACTTTGAGTTAATAGTTCTGTGTATATCTTAGAATAATTGCTGATGACTTTTCTAATGAGTTATTTAAGCTTTGTGATGATAATTTATATTGCCACCATCCACCTCATAAATTCTCTTCATCTGTCTTCTGCTTTTCTGGTGATAAATCATCTCACTCTGGCTGCTCCAATTCTTCTTTCTGCTCTCTGCCTCTGTGTCCCAGAGCAGAGTATTTGCTGTATTTGTATAATCACAGGCTTTTGTCTTTTTGATACCTTTGAAGTGCGAGGCAGGATTCAACCTATCCAATTTCATCCCCAGCTGATGGTTATGCTCTCATTGTGATGACAGGCCTTGAATGAAAGCAAATAAAACTGGTTTAGGTCGGCTTTGATTTCCTAATCCTACTCTGACTTTTTGCCAGGTTTGCTGTTTCACCTCTCAAAAACCCTGTGAGTAGGGTTCAAAAATGTGCATGTTCAAGTAGATATTTGAAGGAACAAGTCAGATATAAGTCAAGGGGCACTTTTATAGCTTTGCCCTTTGAAAGTCATGCAAATCAGGGCAAATTTAGTTTGGTCACCATCTTGACTGTACTTCTAGATCAATAGCAAAGAACTAGGTGCAGTGAAGAAATCCTGGAGCTGTTAACTTTGGAGATTTGTTTTGCTTTGGATGACCAAGTGTTTAATAACAAGGTAAATATGTACTTGGCAGCAAAGTAAAATATAACAAGTGCAGCTGCATGTTTTGATTTCCAGAGTGTAAATACTGCAAATCCAAAGTTACAACATTTATTTGCTTGCTTACTCTTGGTAGTAAAGTCTTTAATAAAGTTCTTCACCAAATATAGATCTCTAAAAATCAGGACTTTCATGCTAGTCACACCAGAATGTCTAAACAATACATATAAAACTGAAAAGCAGATGGGCTTTACCTGAATGAATGCAGTAATCAGCTGTAAACACGACAGGTTATTTCTTTATTTCAAAATGTAACAACATTTTACTGGTATATAAGAAATAAAGCCACTGAGCCTTCTTGAAATCTTCATAATCCTGTTGAGACCATCATCCATTCTGTAGAACATTTGGTGGAATTCTTCCACTAGAGTTACTCTTATAAGTGATAGGATTTGGTGATATGTGGACTCTAGGTCCATGAACTTGTCCCAAAAATTTGTTTTTCTTGTTTAAATCATTTGTGCCTCGCCTAGCTTTACTGTAGGGATCTTGCATAAAATATACATGGTTGATTTTGAGAACTGGAAGAGAGAAATAAAAATGGTAAAAATCACCTCTGTCCTCACAGGCACTTAACACTGGGCTGGGCAACAACTTCTAGGGACAATAGGGCAAGAAGGCAGAATAGATGCTCCTCCCAATCCCTTCCAGCTTATTTACCTGACTGCTTTGTGCTCCTGCTCTCTCTCCTAAAGCTCCATACATCCAGCTGGTGAACGGAAGGCACCGATGCGAAGGTCGCGTGGAGATCTATTACAGAGGACGCTCGGGGACAGTTTGTGATGACTTGTGGGACCTGGCAGATGCCCAGGTTGTGTGCAGGCAGCTGGGATGTGGCAAGGCCATTGCAGCTCCAGGAAGTGCCTACTTTGGGCGAGGCTCAGGTGACATTCTGCTGGACAACGTGGAGTGCAGGGGAAATGAGGTGTCCTTGCTGCGCTGCAACCACACGGGATGGAGGATCCACAACTGTGCCCACTACGAAGATGCTTCTGTTGTCTGTTCAGGTACTCCCACGTTTTTTCCCCCCAGTCCTGTCCTTCCACCCCTGACCCTGCAGAACCAGCATGGACTCATGTTTTTCTTACTGCAGTCATGTAAAAAACTGGGCTTGCTCATCCGTGCAAAGCAATTAAAAACCCCAAGGATCAGATATGCATTGCAGATATGCAGAATAATTACTCTATCATCACCTGGCAGCAGAAATAAGGGAACAATTCAAAATTAGAGGCAAAGCTATGTCTGATAAGCAAAGTTTATCAGGGAGGAATGGGGTTAGGTGAACTAATGGTTAGGTGAATTAATGGATTCCTTATGGGCAATAATAATTTCACAACCACAACTCAGATTGTCATAGCTGTATCCACCTTGGATTGTTTCCATATTTTTCAAGTCTTTGTGCATTTAGGTCCATTAATGCCTTTTTCCTTTGCAAATATCCATCCATTTTGAGTATTCTTTCATCTTGCTGTGTTCATTTTACTCTCCCATTATTTTTTAGGAGAAAATGGGTTATTTGTATCTTATTTTCTCATGAATTAACAACAGATCATCATGAATCGAGATGTGATTGATAACAACAGATTGTTGAGATGTTTTATATCTATATTGCAGTTTTTCACATTTCCTTAGAAAGTAATAGCCTGGAGAGCTGAATCCGTGCTAGAAGGAAGTGCTAACTACACTAGTCTTTTTCACTTACAAGAAAAGAATAAAGATTACTACAATATCTCTATTAATCTATGCGTGATGTGACCAGAGCCTTTTAAAATGCCATTTATTTCTTACTTGCATTCATAGTTCCAGTGCCTTCTATGGGCTGGATGTATTCAACAGATGATTCCGCCTGGTCCACTCCTGCTCTTGCACCAAGCATCATCCCAAGCCCCCTGCCCAGGCTGTTCCTGGGGTTATCCTAATCCTCTGCAGAAGGGCACTCACAATGGGGACAGGTCTAAGCCCTGCTGCTGCCAGCAGCCCCATAGCTCCCTCGCTCCATGCCAGGAGCCTGTGGAGTCTCGGGCTGTGCCTGGGCTGTGGTGTCCTGGGGCTGGGAGCAGATGCCACACCAGAACCTCACTCTGCTTACCATCTGGAAATACCACTTCCAAGAAAAACTTAAATTGGTTACCCACCTCCATTCTCTCCATTGACCCCAGACAAGATGGACTGTGCCCTCAGAGTAGCTGTTCCTGATTTCACTTCATCCTGGAGGAACAGGTCTTCTAGCTACCACACAGATGTACCCATTGTACAGTGCTCACGTGTGGGGTGTTCTTTTTTCACAGAAGAGTCTGATCCAAAATCAAGAGAGATGTATGATCCAACATCAGCAGATATAACCACCACAGCACTGGAGATGACCTCCACGGAAGGGACACTCCCAGAAACAACAACATCTCTAAGAGAGACAACAATGTCAGCATCAACAGTCCTCACAGAGGAGAGAACATCCCCAGGGGAGACAGCCACAACCGAATTAACAACCAATGCATGGGAGGTGACATCTCCATTGCAGACATCCACTGTGGTGCCATCAGCCCCAGGAGCAGAGAAGGCCTTCCTCGTGGAGATGGCCACCAGAGTGCCAGTGACAACCCTAGAGGTGACAACAAACACATTGCTAGCAACCTCCCCAGGAGAGACGTCCACTTCACCAGAGATGGCAGTGTCATCCACTGGGGACACCACAGCAGATGAGAGCAAAGCAGGTAACCCTGTCCACTGTCACTCACTGTTCTCTCTAGTGTCCCTGGACTTTCTTCCCAAACCTGATTGTACTGCAGGCAGACTCTCAAAACGACAGGGCAGAGTTCCATGCTCTCTTCCCCTCTTAATTGTCCAGCTCTGCTTTTCATGTCTATTCCCATGTCCATTGCCATTGCACTAACGACCTCCTTAGCAGGAACATCCAGCCCACCACATCTGACCAGCATGACCAGCACAGCACTACCCACTAGCATGGCAGAGACGTCCACCTCAGCAGAGACGCCCACCTCACCAGAGATCACCACCTCACCGGAGATCACCACCTCACCAGAGACGACAGCATCCACAAAGATGATAACCTCACCATTGATGACCACCTCAGAGACAGAGGCTACGAGAGCACAGAGCACACCAGGTAACCCTGTCATCTCTCACTCACTGGTCTCCTTAGTGCTCCTGATCTCTTTACTGCATCACCCTATCCCCTGGCACGTGTCCCACCGGTGGATTTTGGTGCCCTCCCTTGGAAGCAGCCATGCTGATCTCTCCCAGTAGATGTGAGGCAAAGCAGCAACTCTGGTGTTTCCTGTTGCCTGGTGAGCTGAGCATGTGCCAAGCAAAAGCCCTGTTTGCACATAGAGAGCACAGCAGGCTCTCCTGGCCTGCAGGAGTAGGGTTTCAGAGAGGTGGCAAAGAGAAGGACTGAGGGATCACAGAACTGGGAGGCTGGGGAAGGAGTCAGAGCACTTTGGGCTGATGTCTCTATGGGAAATGACTGGACAGAGCTTCACCCCTTCTACCAGCATTAAGGATCCAGCCTCACTTTTCATACCAAATGCTGTGGCCATTTTAAGAATTACCTCCCTAGCAGGGACATCCACTGCAATGCAGAAGATCAAGGAAAAAACCCTCCTGGCAGAAAAACCAAAAGAGAAAGACTGGTGTGTCTGGACGGCTGGACAGAACTCCATGATCTCTTCCCATTTTGGTCCTACAGCCTGGATGTCCATGCCCATGTCCATCTCCATGCCCATGTCCACATCCATGTCAATCCATTGTTCTAATCCTGCTGCACTTGCTATTCATTTGTTCACTCCCTGTTCTTTGTTGCAGCCACCCAGCCAAGCCCTCCTGCTCAATGGTTGCTAACAACAGGCAAGATCAGCTCACCCAGCTTAGGCCTGCTTTAAAAGCCAGCCCCAATCTGCAACAATAAGAGAAGAGGGGAATCCAGTGGGGTTGATCCTGTTCAGTGCAAGGCTGCTGTTTCCCTATGCCCCTGACAAGTCCAGGGTGCATGAGTGTCCCCCTCAGTGAATGGGCCACATGCAAGGGTAGCAAAGGGCTTTTCTGCACATGACCCAGGGTCTTGATTGCCTCTGTCCCCAGGCAGATCCAGCAGCGCCCAGCAGGTCCCTGAACAGGGCACATGTACCATCTCCATACCCAGGGTCTTTCCTCAGCCACTGTCCTCTCCTAGTCCTCAGGGTCTGCACCACCCCAGATCATGGTCACTGTGGCAAAATCTCCAAAACAGCAGGGAATGTTGTGGGGACTGTGGATGCTAGATTGGAGGGACTCACACCAATGCCCTGTGCCTTGTTCCAGA
>VZSR01000514.1:9850318-9881550 GCA_013398615.1 Brachypodius melanocephalos
CTCCTTCAATTCCTGGTATGGGTCATACCAGAACTATTTCCTAGACATACTCTGGGTTTTGGGATACGATCACAAGAAATGAGAGTATGGTCATTTGCATTGGAGGCAACTGGGTCTCCTATGCAGCTCATGGCCCTCTGTGCCTGGCCTCCTGTTTCCTCTTCCCTGCCTTCCTCTGATCCCCATTTTAGCACTCTGTGCCTCAAGGCAAAGCCATGTCCAGGCCCCAGTTCCCTTCTCATGAACTGCACTTCTCATGTGTGTCTCTTCTTCCTTCATACCCACAGCTCCAGTGGCCACCACAACACCTCCACCAGATAATGCTCTTCTGTGGCTCTTCTCATCTTGCTAATTTGTGGTCTGTCTGTCTCCTTGTTGCACATTTCTGTAAATTTGTCTTTTGTCTCTATGACGATATCACTGCAAGTGTGAGTGATCTTTTTCAAGCAGAATATAAATCTTTAAATGTCGCGTCTTGTAGGATTTATGTTCAGAGCTTGTGCTCACCTTCCTACAAAGACACTTTTAGGATTATCTGTGTTTAACAAGAATTATGTCATTCATGCTGGCAGGAGCACTAAAGATTTTTGCAGCTATGTTTGTACTTAAGAATTTTCCCAGCAGCCTGAAGTGCTTATTTCAGTCTGAGACCAGAAAATTGGAGTTTTCTAGAAAAATTGCAACTTATTTACCCTCCAAAGACCTTAGGGGAATAAAGACAAGCAGCAGAGTAACTGATGAGAGGCTATCTGTTGAGGAAGGTACTCCTGTTTCAACTCTCATGACACCTCCCAGAACCGACCTCAACTCTGAAAAGGGTCAGAAAGCATCCAGGTGTTACCAGCCCAGCCTGAAGAGGGTAGTCTGACACAATGGATGGAAATCCACCACTGCAGGAATTCCAACTCTAACATGAAAGCAAACCTAAAGCCAAAACAAATATTAGTTTTGATTCGGCTCCTGTAGACTATCACCTGCAGTCAGCAGGAGACCTGCCTTTTCAAAGTTATGGATGAGGCACATGCAGCTCAAGCACACTTTTGCAGAGGTTCTTGGAAGTAAACTCTTTCCCATTTCTTTCTGCAGAACCTTATTTTTGTGGTGGCTCAGTCTCAGATTCCTCTGGGGTGCTGCAGAGCCCCAATTATCCTGGAAGTTATCCAAATGGCGCTGACTGCGTGTGGGAGATACAAGTGGAGAACAATTTCCGTGTAACACTCACATTTAGAGATATTGAGTAAGTAAAACATTGATTCCCTCGGCAAATATCAAAGTCAAAACTTATTTGAGAAGTCTGAAATCTAATCTGAAACAGGCAACCTTCCCGATTTTTAAGATACTTCCAACAACATCCACAGTTGGAAGACCAGATCAAAATCTGGATTGCTGTTGCATTTTTTACTCACCATTTTCTGCTAAAGCTGCCTAAAAGCCAAATTAAATTTGTGCTGAGAAAACTTTAAATGCTGAAAGACTTCATCACATGCTAGGCAGTGAAATCAGAGCTTCTGAAATGGATTTGACAAGGTGCTGATATTTTTCTACCAGGATGCAAAGCGGGAGGTGCCAGCAAGACTACATTGAAGTCTATGATGGACCTCTCCACTCTTCCCCTCTTCTTGGGAGATTCTGCTCTGGTTCCTTTCCCACATACGTGTCCTCTTCAAACATGATGAGTGTTCGCTTCCACAGCAATTCCAGATATTCTTTCAGAGGGTTTCAGGCTCACTACTCCTCCATTCCAGCACGTCACAACACCAGTAAGTCCCTGGCCAGTGTTTCTCAACAGACAAGCCTGTGTATTTATTGCTTTTGTTTGCAAAATTAGTATTTGTGTAAATTCAAAGATATTTGTGGAAATTGAACAGTGAGTTGGGGTGGGAACTGCCTGACTTCTAAATTAAGAAAAAAACTGCCTCTAATCATTACCAACTTCCTAAAGTCACCCATGCATTGTACCTTGCTCTTCTCCCAGCCATTCAGTGCTTGCCGGACTACATGCACGTAGTGGTCAGCAGACACTACCTCCAGTCTCAGGGGTACTCGGCAGAGAGGGTCACCCTGGATGACAACCACTGCCGACCGACCATCACATCGCAGGAGGTTGTATTCAACATTCCCTACAACGGCTGCGGGACACTACAAGAGGTACACCCCCTGTTTTGGGCACTCAGCTGCATATCTAAGCTTAGCAAAACTTAGAACTTAGCTGGAATGTGACAAAAGTGCAATTCTGAAACTCCTGGGGGTTCAAGCCCAGATAATCAGACCCCTTTGAGTTTCCTCAGGACTCTGCCCCGATGGTGACTTAATAGAGAGAGGCAGCCTTGAACCAGTTGTCCAGAAACAGAATTTTAATAATGCAAAAATAACAAACGATAAGGTGTGCACTGTATTTGGAGTGAAACGGAACAAGGCAGCAGCAAGGGGCAAAAGGCGGGGTCCAGGGTCAGACAGGGGTACTTATACATCCCAGTTTGGGGAGGAGTCAAGGTGGGGTCTATGGGAAGGGTCCAATAGGGGAGAACAATTAGAAATATTAAAATTCCTGCACCAAAAATCAACCTATGGTAACACAAAGAATGAGGAACCTTCCAGCAACCATTTGCATGCTTGAACTGAGGGAACACAGGAGTAAGCCTCTTGCTGTCTGTATTTGGAGAGGGATATCCCCGGGCATTAAGCCAACGTTTTTCTCTTCCACGGGGAAACCACTCTACACAATTCCTGACTTTAAACTGCATCATCAAACAGGAGAACAACGACACCATCAACTACTCCAACACCATCAGGGTTGCGTCCTCCGGGTACATAATCAAGAGGAAAAAGAACATCAACTTGCACGTCAGCTGCAGAATGCTGAGGAAGAGCTGGCAGCAGGTGGTGTACGCTGCCGAGGACACGGTGGAGGTGAACGAGTTCCAGTTTGGAAGATACGCCATGAACATCACCTTCTACGACTCCCCCGCCTTCCTGCGGCAAGTGCGCGCCTCGCCCTACTACATCGACCTCAACCAAAACCTCTACCTGCAAGCCTGTCTGCACAGCTCGGACCCAAACCTGAAGGTGGTTGTGGACACGTGTGTGGCATCACCCGACCCTCACGATTTTAACACCCTGGCCTATTATTTAGTCAGGAATAGGTAAGAGTGTTCTTCAAGCTGTTAGAAGCACACCCGCCATCCACATTTATTTAAAATAGTGCAGCTGATCTGAATGGGGTTAGAACTCACTATCAACAGACTGTGAAATGTGGTCTTTTTTTTTTCTTTTCTTTTTTTTTTTTTTACAATATGAGCCTGGAAATAAGAAATTATATTTAGACCTTACTATAATTTACATTTCACTTTACTCCGTTTGTGTCCTGCAAGCAAAATTTAAAGTAGTGGGAGAAAAGTAGATGAGACAGTGAAAACTGGCAGTAGGAATTGTCATCCTAGGAGTTAAATATTTTAGTAAAACCAGATCAAGCATTAGACTAATTTTCATGCCTTATATAAACTTGTATATGCCTTGTATGACACTGACATTACTGATAGTCTGTTGTTCCCTCTTCACCAATTAAAGTGTCCTTCCCTTGGAAAAAGAAGAAGAGTTGCCAATAGTCCAGCTGCTTCTTTTAAGAGTCTATGTTTTAAAATATAGACTATATATTTTTAAATATATCCATACTACACTATGAAAGTTGCATTTTTATCCCACTGCGTTCTTAGTACCCGACTATGATATAATTCAGTTTTAATCTGAATTTTGAGGGAATTTATAACAATAAACCGAATAATTTGAATTTTAATTTTGCAAGAATGTGCATGTGCGCATCCCTGAAGACTAATTCCCTTTTCTGCTCCTTTCTAGGTGTCCTAGAGACCCTTCCTATGCCACGTACCGCTCCCCTTCCAGCCACTTTGCTCGGTTCAAATTTAATGCCTTTGAGTTCATGAGCCGGCACCCGTCGGTGTACCTCAAGTGCCAGATGCTGGTCTGCAGGCTCGGGGACTACTCCTCCCACTGCTACCAGGGCTGCAGCTCCAGGGTCAAGAGAGACACCAGCTCTGCTGAGGAAGAAGTGGATGTGGTGGTGGGACCCATTCAGCTCCGTGAAGGGGAGGTTTTGAGTGAGAACACCGGGAAAGACGAAAAAATTCCTCTCACACAGGTTCTAGGATGACCAACGGGCTTCTAGAAAAGTCACAGCTCTGTCACCTGTCACTGAAATCTGCTTTTGCCAGCTTCGCCATAAAAAGGAAGAGATCAACACCTTGCAAGCTTCTGCTTTCACCCTTCTGCTTTCACCCTTCTGCTTTCAGCTTTTCAAGATTTCTGCTTTTTTTGTGTGTTTTTAAAAAGTGTAAGTTCTCTGGCTGTCCCAAAGGAGAGCAGCCTGTAATCCATCCTAGTGCTATAAATCCTTGAATTGTGCTAATTAGCTCCAGTCTGATTATGGATTTGATGGCACTTGGGGATATGGTTTATTGGTGGATTTATCTGTGCCAGTTTAATGGTAGGACACGATAACCTGAAAGGTCTTTTCTAACCTAAACGATTCCATGACAGCCACCTAGGATCAAATTCCCAGCTTTCTTGAGAAATACTTCATTCCCTCTGTTGTTTTCTGCTTATGACGTTTACTTAGATGAGTTGTCATCCGTGCTAATATGAAGCCTGTCCAAATAGTTGAAAGCAAGGAATCTGTGAGTTTGCTTATTTCTGACTTTGATCTGGGAGCCATCCCTTTAACACTGGAGCTCTTTGTGCCTTGATCTTCAATATGCTGAGATCAAACCCCAATAAACTTTCACTCATAGGGCTGGGCTCTTCTAGCAACCAGAATTGTGGCTATACAATATTCTAATTATTTTGAGTATTGCTTTTAGTCATGAAACAATGATGAATCTATGCTTATTTTAAAAATGCAGAAATTTCCAAGCTAAAATTAATCTGTTTTGTGAGCAGCTGTAATTTATAATTGGAGGAAGGAATGTTTACAAAGCAATAAATCTATTTTGTCTCTCAAATTAATGTCTCTGTGCTTAAAATGCAAATGTTTTACCGTGTTGAAGAGTGTGGTCTGTTTGATTAGAAATTCCAAGTGATCGTCTGAGCCCGTGCTTCTGAAACACTACACAGGGAAATTCTAAACATCTTAATATAAAATTTATCTTAATATAAATATTTAAATCTCTTTCCCCTGCTGCTAACAATTCTCTCACACTGTTGGTGCTGTCAGCCTCCTGGCAGTTGTTGTTTCTGTTCTTGATGGTTTTCCTGCAAGACTGGCACTGACAAAGCTGCTTTCACATGGGATAATGTCAGAGCAAAGGTCAGCATCACTCACTGGATGAATGCAGGGCAAACTTTACATATCAAGAGCCACCAAAATGCTTCACTGATGACAGTCTCACATGTGCCATTCGTGGGAAGCTGTGATGTCTTTATCTACAATAAATTCTGCTACAATACCTTAGAACAGCTTTGTGATCTTAACACCTCCTAAGGGATTAAGAAATAATTTCAACTTTTATGCCACAAATTGTTTGGCACAATTATTTTATCATTTTTCTCCTCTTTAATTCTCCTCTCACATCATTCTAAGACCATTTATCTAATGCCTCAAAATTTTGTGAGGTGGAGCGAAAATGTGAATGAGGCATCAAGAAATATTTCAAGGTTTATTGAAAGGAAGGAAGATTTAATTTGGTAAGAATGGAACATCTCTGGAAAGGAAATGTAAAAATTGATCTTACAACAGCAACTGGATTTGTGGCTATACAATATTCTAATTATTTTGAACATTGATTAGTATCTTTTCCATTAAGTTTTAACTTCTCTAGATTGAATAAATCCAAATTTAAAATATACTGAGCTGTTAAAGATGTTTTGTTTGGAATCTTTAAGGCTGAACCACACAATCTATTCCAAAGGCTTGTTATATCAATTGGTATCCTTCCCATTAACATCCTAAACCAGGCAAAACCACAAATCATCCAAGAGATTGAATCTCAGCCAGGAGACTTTTCAGCTCTCACCCAAATGTCAGTCAAGAGGTGAAAGACATTTCATATTTCATAGGAGTTTTGTTCAATTTTTATTACTTTTGGTTGCTGATCACAAAACTATTTAACTTTTTTCCCTCTCCACGGTTGTATGATTTGTGGTTGTGACGAGTTTGGCTTCTCAGGACTTACCCAGCCTTTCAGAATGTCTTGAATTCATAAATCAGACTGAAATATGCTGGAAATGCAAACAGCCAAATGCCACATAAACATTTAGCACTGGTGCATGAAAACATGAAAAGCAAGACCTGGGATTTTTTTTTGCCTTTCATGTCCTAGTTAAAAATACAAAGAATTAAAGCCAAATGTAAGCTAAAATTGTTTATTTGGCCTTTTGTTTTGGTTTTCTGTTTGATTAGTAGGGGATCAGTGTTATGCCAATCTCACAGTAAAGGCTGGTGCCTGCAAACACAAAGGTGTCAAGAACCAGGAGCACGTGAAGGACCCTTCCTTTGCTCTTTTTAAATGACTTTTCTGGGGGCTGCTGATTTTTGTCACCTCCTCTGCCCTCAGACAAGACACACCAACCACCACCCGACAGCTTTTTTCCTTCAAATAACTCTCTGACTTTGGTCTTAGTTTATTTAATTTCCTCCTGGTGTGTCTGTCATGACTCAACCATCTAGCATTATGCAGTAATGCACTCAGCTGATCATCTCAGCACCAGTAATAAATATTTCATTTGCAGCACCATGAAAAAATCCCTTAGAAGCGTCAGCCCAGTGACTGAATTACATCACTGCACTGCTTCTAGCTGGGGAAGGTAATTTTCTTCCTAGCAGCTGGCACAGTGCCCTGTTTGCATTTAGGATGAGAATAATATTGAGAACACACTGATGGTTCTGAGCAGCTCTCACACTCAGTCAAGGATTTGTCAGATCCTTGTGCTGCTGTGCCAGTGAGGAGGCTGGGGGACTCAAGGCATTTTATTTATTTATGTATTTGTATTTGTATTTTTTTTTCCCCAATTCCCCCACCCTGCTGGGAGGATGGAACGAGCAAACAGCTGAAAGTGCTCAGAACTCTGACAAAATTGCACATCCCTGAGAAACTCTCCTGAAGGTTTCTTTAATGGGAAGAGGAGTGATCAAAAGCAATTTGATTTAAAATACATATATATTTTTAGTGAATAATTGCGTGGGATCTATGGGTTCCTGACTTCATGCTGTTCCCAGTGCTACCAAGCCACCTCTTTGGCCAGAACTGGGGTTGAAGCAAAGCTCAGAAACAAAGTCCTTGTTTGCTTGTTTGTATGCTGGATTTCCTGTCCTGTTTATCCTATTCTAATTTTGGAGTATGAAGCAGATAATTCAGCTCTGTAGTCCTCCTTCCCAGGAACCCACCACAAAAATGGGTGTAAATAAACATTGTTTCGTTTCTGCATCTCGTAGCCAGCAAGCAGATTCATTTTCCAGTTGTTGATAACAAATCCTAATGTAGATTGAGATTTCACAAAGCTAATTAGGGTTTGCAGGGTATGGGTGAGAAACACCATTGTTCTTGTTTTCATTACTTTCTCCCCACAGAGAGAAAGTAATAATATATAAATAGAGAATAATTTCATTCTTTCCCATGGAATCCCACAGATATCCATTGACACCAAGCTGAATTCATCACAACCTTCTGCTCCCAGTTCTGCCTTAGGAAGAATGCCCAAAATGCTTTAATGCCCAAGCCCCACTGCCTGCACCAAATTCCAATTACACAACTAAAGGAATATACTCTGGGGATCATTTCACTCAACTGATCATTTCAACTGACAATTTTATTTTCTTAGTTAACTCCATCAGACTCACCAAGTCACAACCAAGCTTTTTTAACAGGATTGCACTAGAATCTCCCTATTGTATTTTTAACTTTTTTGGCTGTTTTTATCTAGATGGCAAAAAACTAAGGAGACACTAAAATTCACACAGCAGTTTGTGAATGTTAGAAGATCTCTCTCAGACTCACGACATGAGAAGTCTTTTTTAGTGAAACCTCTCCTGGCTGAGAAAACTCATCAGTGACCCGGCTGATCATTGGAGTGAGAGTTGTTTCCATTTCCTAGAGCACCTGGAGCATCTCCTTTGCCCTGAATCACCTGGTACTCATCCAACCAAATTTTGCCTTTTTTTTTTTCCCCGAAATAAGTGGCTCAGTCACAGGGTGTAATACAGACATTAATTGTTCTGCTGCTGTTCTAAAGAGCCTGCCAAGTCTGAGTGACTGTCACTTTTTTCCCTGTATTTTTTTCAGTTTTCAGGAACCATCATCTCAGAGAGGTGGATTCTCTATTTCCTCCTAATGGCTGACTGGTGATGTTGAGATGTTTTGGAAGCATCTGGCGCTAGTTACCATCTCTGTTGCTAAGGCTGGATTCAAGCAGGGCTTTGTTGCGTGAGATATGATGAAAATTGAATTGTGTTCACGTGAGGGCTCTGTGCCTCCAAGAAAAGGCATCTCTTTCCTAATCTCAGTGATTCCATGATTCTGTTTGGCAAATCCAGGCCTTCTGTCCCAAATGCTGGATGTTGATATCCCCAATTCAGGCTCAGAAATCCAGAGGTGTAACCTCAGCTGCAGGAGGGTGGCCAGAACCTGCTGCCTCAGTTTCCCTTCGAGGTCCTGGGCTGCCCAGCGTTGGTTTGGGTGCAGCACTCTGAGCACACAGGGTAAACACTTGCTCTGAGCCTTGCCAGCGTGAGACAAGCCCTCTTTGTTTCAGAAGTTCACTGGATTTCGCTGAGGAATGCATTGTTGGGGAGGACAAGAGGGCTGCTCCCTGCCAGCACCACAAGGACTCATCCCGGCATCACATGGGGTGCTGCCCATGAGCAGTGTGACAGCTGGGGTGACAAAAACCAAGCTGGAAATTAACTGTTTGAAACACAGGCTAGGATTTGGGCAGTCTTGAGGGCTTCCTGGCGTTGCATTCTGGAAGAAAAAAAAAAATTGCATTTTGTTTCCTGCAGATCAGGCAGTTCAGTGCCCTGGCGGTGTTTTCTCCCTGGTTCCTCTTGGGCTGCTGTGGGATATCCAAGGAGAGAAGTTAACCACAAAAGAGAAGGGCTTCAAACAGTTATTAAGGTACTCAAAAAATGAAGCTACTAGACAGGAACTCCTCCAAAAAAATTTACTGGAATGTTTTAGAAGTTAAAAGTATCTCCACTCTATGAAATCACATTGGCTATCGCTGCTCTTTCAGTTTCTTGCCTCCCAGCAGCATTTCCTCTGTAGCATCAAACCCTATCAAATCAAATCCTTTGGTTTTACTTTGATTTGCCTTGGCTTTTCATTTTAGTGACTACATTGTTTCATTTATACAACTTTGTTACTACCAACACTTCAAAAATTCTTATTTTCCCCTGTAGTCATAAACAAATGCATTTCAAGACTGGTCTGACTCTGTTTTAGATCTGTAGATCTACATATGTTGTAGATCTGTTGTAGATTCTGTTGTAGTCCTGAAGCAAAGGGTATTTTTCTGGTTCTTATTGTTTCAGCAATATCTTCAGCACCATGTGCGACACCCCATTTCCTTGCTGGGTGTAGTTGTTGCTGCAGTGACTCAAACTCCACCTAGAAGTGACTGATTTTTTCATTCACAGGATCTGAAGGAAGATTCAAACTTTTTTACATTTGTGTAATTGCATTTAATATCGTGCTCTGATGTTTCAGAACTGAATTTGTACAGAGCAAAACACTGGAGGTATTCAATGCTCTTAGACACGACCCAGAACAAACTGCTTCAAGCAGCATAGACCACCTTGCATAAATCTCTGATTCTGTCTTTCCATGAAATGTCCAGATCCAGGGAAATTCTCTTTTGTCTTTCAAATAAATGTCAGTGAGGGTGGTGAATGTGTGGATCCAGTGCTAAGGGCAGGCTGAAATATTTTGCAGAAGAGCCTGGGGGAACATTTGTGATGATTTCTGGGATAAAAGTGATACAGCATATGTCTGCAACCAGCAGGTTTGTGGACAAGCTGCCTCACCTTCAGGAGATGTGACTTTTGCTCACAGCCCAAGAAAAATTGTCATGGATGATGTGCAGTGCAGGAGGAATGAGAAACACCAGTGGGAGTGTTCTCACAGGGATGGGGTGGAGAGAAGTGTGGCAGTCACTGTGGTGCCAGTGCCATTTGTTGTGTCCAAGGCAATACCTTTGCTTGCTCAAGAGGAGCCACAGTGAATTTCTAATTTTGTCAAATTGAAAAGTGCTCCCCTGAACTATAAAACACATTTCTCAACAGCATTATGCCTCTCTTAATACCCACATCGTCACCAAATCTCTGTCCTATGCAGTGTTTCCCTGTTTTTTCTCTATTTTTAATCCATATTTGACATGGCAAACTTCCACCCAACTAAGATTCAAAATCTTTTAGAGCATTTTAAGCTGTGCCACTCAGAGTCCATCCTGTTGTATCACTATCACACTTTTTTATTCACCTGTAACCTCTTCTAACCAAATCTATTTGCTCACTACCAAGGCTTGGGAGGAGCAACAAAATCAATCCCGAGGCACATTCCGCCCTCACAGAACCAATAAACTTTCACACAGGAGACTTTTCCTGAACTTCAGGTCCTAATCCCACACGTCTCACCTTGGCAAAGCTTTTATTGAGCACCTGAGGATCATTTATTTGAGAGAGATAACCAGGATAAACCAAATGCAAAGGTTTAGAGTCACAACTCTTGAGCAGCTTAGGGACAGGAGGAAAGAAAAAGGACCCAGAGCTGTGTCAGATCCCTCAAGGATATGCCATAACCTTCTGGCCCTTCTAGGTCCTTACCCAAATTTAACCTTGACAACTTTTTTTCACATCTGCCTGATGGTAAAAGAAGTTCAAAGTCCTGTTCTCCACCGATTTTTCAAGTGGTTAGCAAGGACATTCAGCTCTCAATTAATTATCCAGTTGTTGGACACTTTGTGAAACAAAACAGGTTTTACAAAAAAAGGGGAAATGTTATCATATTATCACAGAATATCTTGATTTGGAAACAATCCATGATGTTTGAGTCCAGCTCCCTGCTCCTCATAGGATTACCTACAATTAAACCACCTGACTTATAATTTTCTCCAGGCACTTCTAGACCCCTGGTAGGTTTGGTGCTGCAACCAGAGGAGCTGTTCCAGTGTCCAACCACCCTCTGGGTGAAGAACCTCTTCTAAAAATACTGGTAATTTTACAGAAACTGCAATTGCTAAAATTTATATTTTGTCTATTTCCTCCTCTGACAGCTCCTACGGGAACTGAAATACCTGGCATTTTCAATTTCATATTTTTCCAACCATTTCTATCTTAAAAAAAAAATTTCCTACCATAAAAAACTTGCTCTTTTAATTATTACTGATTTGCACCTTATTTAGCTTCTTCAGTAGCTTATGCATGAGGAAAAACTCAAAATACAATGTGTTTTGACCACAATGAAAGCAGTAATTCTGATTTCCTTGTGTTTTCATGAGGCTAACGATAGATTTTTAATATTTAAGGAGGTTCAATATTCAAAACTTAAATATAAAACTGATTTGCCTTTTTTTGTGAGAAAAAACTTCTTCAGTGAATCAGATTGTTAAAAATTTCAAGTCTTAAAAAAGGAAAGGTGTTGCATGAAGCAGCATTTTTAATATTATCTGTTGTCTGGATTTATCTCACACAAAAAAAAATGCCTAAGAGAATTTTTGCACTTCCTAATGAAACTCAAAGGCCCTTAAGTGATATTAAAATGCAAGGAGAAAAGAAAATGCAGTTATATGGAAGTCATGGTGACATTGTGTTGCTTTGGCTTGATTAACCTCATGTCCTGGCCACCCTTGTCTCAATGAGTTGAACCTGGATTTTGCTCTATTATTTTAAATATTTCATTGTAAATATATCAATAAATACCCACTATCATTTCTCTAACACAGGTAATTTATTGCATTACAACTAATTTCGTATCACTATTCAGCTGGGAATAAATCACTTTAACTTTGGCATCCTACAGGGTTTTATCTTCTCCGCACCGCACACTTCGTGTGTCTCATTGCGCTGATTTTAGCACCAAAATTTAAATTAAATGTAAAGGCAACCGCAGTGACAGCTCAGCCCCTGTCACCCCATGTTCAAAGGTGGCACTCTGTGTGACCCTGCCCATCCTGCTGAGGTCAAAGGGATTTGCTGGAAGCTGGGAAAAGCTCTCCATTAAGACCATTGTCCACATGAGAATGGAAGGCAGGAAAAGCTGCAGGAATGCAGCACACGCCAAGACAAGCAAGGTGTGTTGACACAAAGCCTGGGTAAAGGATGAAATGACCTCTCCTGCCCTGTGTGGGGCCAAGGTCACTGACACCCCTCCACTTTGGCACAGCCTTCACCTCTAACAAAGATTTTTCCTCACTGGTGCTTGCAGAGGCTGGATGTGCCACCCTTATCCCAAGGGAATTCTCCTCTGGGACTGGGAAGCTGGACCCAGCACTCAAAACTCAGTTTTGTCCAAAGACGGTGGCTTCATACACAAACTTTTCACTTTTCAATAAATTCACCAGAAATACGGGCAATCTCTTTGCAGATTGTGTTACTGAGGAAGTGATTTACTCCAGCTGGGATTTGCCTTTTCTCTAATCAATCCTCAAAAGCACCTTTCACTTCAGAACTTATTGGACTTTATGGAAATGCTGTCAGAGAGAAAACAGAGCCTGTTCCAGCCCTAGTGAGGCCAGCAGGAGCAGGGCAGTGACCATCCCACTCTGCTTTGGATCTTGGGATCAGCTTTGGGTCCCTGAGGATAACAAAGACACTGAGAGGCTGGATTGTGTCCAGGGAAGGGAACAGATATGGAGAAGGGGCTGGTACAGAATTGAGTTTGGCACTGGGAACATCCCCACTGTGGCAAGACACTGGATATGGCCACCCCAGATTGTTGGGAATGCAATGGGTTCAGCAAAAACCAGCATTTACCACGTAAGAAAACTTTTCAGGAGTGCAGTAGGATGTTGAGAGAAATAACAAATGCATTGCTATAGCATGAGAAAAAGCTGTGAGTTCACACACCATCAGCGATTTTTCTTTTTCCCCGGGGAATGAGAAATACAAATAAATCCACGTACAGGAGAAAGGCAGTCAGCCCTAGTTTACGCCTTTAAAAGCACTTTAATGGAATTCTTTACAACTATGCGTACTTTTGAAGGGATTTGCTCAGGTGGAGCGTCTTTATGGGCAGCTCTGAGGTGTTGGAGCATCTTTCCCATCCCCTGCTCTCTTCCCAAGGACGGGGCCCCGCTGCCCTCCAGTGGCAGCAGCCACAGCACAGCCCCGCATTTTCCCTCTGCTTTTAGCCCCTTTAGCCTCGGATACTTACAGAAATTATAACACTAAATAAAGCTATTTCCATGGAGGGGGAGATCTGCCAGTGCAGCAAAACTTCACTCTGTGAAGGAAGATTCACCTTGAACCTCCAGCCCAAAGCTTTGTCACCACAAACCCTGTTTGTTTTCCCAGGAGCAGATTTTGATAGATTTCTTTAAGAAGATGTTCTGGGGAACAGCTTTGCTCTTCCAAGACCACAAAGGTCAGTCCTGCTGTCATCACTGCTGGTTCCTGGCACACAGCATTTACCCTCTGCGTGACTTCCTTGGGACCTGTTTCGTAAAGGAGATTGAGGATTGCTGAAAAAGCAAATCTTGGTGCTTCTTAATAACTAAAGATTTTTTCATTCAGCCATGTTCCTTTCATGTCATCTTCTATCCCTATATCAGGGCTCCAAATAGAGCTGTACTGCACCATGAAAATAAGAAAAGCATTCATGAAAAGAAAGAATCTGTGTTCACTTTTAATTCAGCTAAGAAAATTCAGCTTTGTTTTTTCACTCTCTGTAGCTGAGTCGCTTCTCCCTGACAGGACAAGAAGAGGTAGAGCTGGAGGCATCCTTTAGGATATCAGAGGTCATGGTGGTGTTGGCACCATCACCTCATGCCAAGGAGAAGACTGGAAACTCTTTTATTGCTCTGGGGGTTGCAAGTCAGAGAACTGCAGATCTGATGATGGAGGGATCTTCTCCCAGTTTAAGGAGAGGTCAGGAAAATAAGAAAACCTGCTTCTTACAGGGGTAACTTTGGCAAACAAAGGGAATTTCTTTGAGGCTTGCCTGACGCTTTTAGGATGCTAATCTTCTGGCACAATCCTCACATCAATTTAATCTGGTTAATATGGTTGTAAATTGGAAACTGTCTCAAGGGATGGCATGAGAATCCTTACCAAACAGCCTAATCTCCAAATGTAAATCCCTGCTTCCTGGAACAGCCACACCACCAACACAGGGCCACAAAGGTGCCCGGGGAGTGTTTGGGAAGATCTCTGTGGCCAGTCTGGAACAGCTCCCTGAGCTGGATCTCCTCATCCGGATGTCTGGATGTACCCTGTGAAAGGAAAATCCTCCCTAAATCACTTCTTTGGCATCGATCTGGAAGTTCAGGGAGAGGGATCAGGTTTCACAGCACCTGCCTTTGATGCAGACCAGGACCCATTTGGTATAAATTCTGCAGCTGTGCTGGGCTAGGACAGACCATCCCAACAACCATGGACCCTCACCTGCGTCTCACCTGGCTGCTTCTGCTGAGCACCACTCTCCTGACTGAACCAGGTACTGCCTTTGCCTTGAAATTTTTTTCATTCTTGCAGGGAAACATTATAGAATTATTTGCTAATGCAGGCTGGCTTGCTGGGAAGTAGTAGCAGGGATTCTCCTCGAATATTACTGATGAGTTTTGTACCATAGAATTGATGGTTTGTCTCCTACTTCAAAGATTCAGTCCAAATCCATAGGCTCTATTTCAAAATATATGTATTTTGAAGTATATGTATTTCCAAATACATAATTCAATATATATAACATATGTGATACTATATTAAGATACTATATTTCAAAATATAACCTATGACATTTACAGACTGAAGACAGCTGAAGAATATTCCTTTGTTTCTTTTCTGTGAGGGAAATAGCTTGTGGAAGTTCTTTTCTAAATGTTCTTCTTCTAATGTTCTAGTTTTAGTTAAAATTATTCTATTTTAAAATTAGATTAAAATTTTAACATTTTCTCTACATTTTAAAATTTAGAGAAAGAGGAGGAAAGAAACACAGAGCAGTCTGCCAGACCCAGGTGGAAATATGCTCTGCATGACATGCTCCTTCAAACTTATAATGTTGCTATTGAATGAGATAATTTGAGCTTTATTCATCATCACAGGCACCATAAAAAAAGTCTTGCCAATCCCTTACAAAAAGAGGTGATTTCACAGAGTGTAGATTAAGGGCTGGCTGTGTAGAATTACTTACAAAACAAGAATATGCTGTATTACTTCAGGGTTAACACGTTCCCTTCTCTGCCACAGCAAGTGGAGCCTGGTGGAACCAGCCAGATAAAGACCTAAACTCACTGTGGAACAAATTTGCTGAATGGATTAAAGACAAATTCCAGCTCAAAGGTAAGAGAGGTGCTCCTGAGTGTGATGTGCAGGGTTCCCTGAGCCAGCTCTGGGTGAGCTGTGCCTCAGCAGCACAGCCAGCCACACCCCACCAGCACAGATCAGACCCTGCACACAGAGCCATGGGGATTCAAATTTAGACAGCAGAAGTTTAGCTATAAATTAAAAAATAATTAAAAAAAAATTTAAAGAAAAGGATATTTATCTGTCAACTTTTGCTTTAGCTCCACCACAGCTGAGACTGGAAGCTGGAGGGGACCGATGCGCCGGGAGGGTTGAAGTTTATCATGATGGAAAATGGGGCACAGTCTGTGATGATTATTTCAATATGAGGAGTGCCAACGTTGTGTGCAGACAACTTAACTGTGGCCAAGCTGTCTCTGTCCTGGGACTGTCTTACTATGGCCCCAGTGGGAGAGTTATCCATTTGGATGATGTGCAGTGTAGAGGAACTGAATCCCACCTTTGGGACTGCCGGCACGCCGGCTGGGGCAAGCACAACTGTGGACTCAAGGAGGATGTTGGTGTCATCTGCTCAGGTAAAAATTAAAATTAAAATAACAAGAAGGAAAAATGTACTGTCCTGTTTGCCATAAACGCAAGAAATGCCAGGAGAGAGCTTGGAAATCAGGCCAGGGCTGAAAAGTGGAGGTGGAGGGGGAGCTTCTTCTGTTTAAGTCTGAGTGATTGAGGAGCAAAAGGATGTCTTGCACAAAATAAGATTGGACAGCAAGGCTTGAGTATAAAAATAGTGAAAAGCAGGACCACTTTAATCAACATCTGATTATAGCCAAGCCCCAAGATAAGAAAGGCAAAGAGTAAGGAGAAGATAGAAGCCCATCCAGTTGTGAACCAGGCATGTGTGAGTGGAAACAAGAATAATTCTCATCATAAATCTGTAAGATAAATAACTGCCCAATAAAGTAAATTTTTGCTTCTTTTGCTGTTCACAGATGCATTGCGCTCCACAGTTGCACCGACAGGTAAGGCTGAGCTTTGGGTACAGGAGTCTCAAAATTAGTTCTTTACAGTCTCCCCAGTGCTCAGAGTCTAATTTTTTACTCCAAAAAAATCATGTGATTACAGCAGACAGTTTTCTACAAAGGCACGTGCTCTGAATTACAAGTTAGTGCTCCAAATTCATGCACTGCAACAGTATTTCTTTATAGTTTCATTATTTCTCTGCATTGCTAATGCAAACTGTATTTGCCACTTACCTACTAATAATTAGTGAAAACATGAGGCAAAGCCTTTACACTCCAGGTCTAAGTTTCTGATTCCATTTTTTTTGCTGAAGTCATCGTAACACTCTGGAAACTTTTAAGTACAGACTCTACCAGTGTTTATTGGGATTTCTAGGTGTTAGTTATGCTCTTGATAATGCACAGTCACAAAAGAGCAGGTGTTAAAATGCAGTTTTCTACCATATAGAATCATGAGTAGCTGTTTTATTATTTGTAACAGAGAAATGAAAAGCTGGTTCCCAAAAGCATTTATTCCTAAGGTTTTAACACAGGTGGCAACTGTGACAACTAGCACAGAACCCCTGATTTCTGCTGGCAAAGGCAAGGTTAAAAAACAAGCTGCAAGTGTCACGTGTGGAAATTTTGAGCAGCAGCAGAGATTTATTTAAAGTAGGCAGGAGGAACACAAATCTCCCAGGTTCAATAACTACTGGAAGATGCTGTTCTGAGCCACATGACCAAAAGCTGAAGTCCAGGGATGTGCCTTTCTTCCTCAAGAAACCCAAAGTGTGAATAAAGTAACAGATCCTTGCAATGTCTCTGCAGTTTCCTCTGCTGCTCCCAGCTCAGCCCCAGCACAGACTGAGACATCTCCTCCTCCAGGGATCCTGACAACCCTCAAGCAAGGTGAGGCACACTTGGGGGGCTGGAAATCACTCCCAAAGCACAAGACAAATCTCATGCTTTATTCTCCCTTACAATGGCTCCTTTGCACCTTTCCAAATGACTATTGCACCTCCAGGAGTGAAGCAATGCAGTCAGGAGCAACACAAACATTGACTGCCCTTGTTAATTAATATTAAAGCAAGGTGAAAGTAATTTTTTGTGACTAAAAATAAAAGGCTGTGCAATGACTCACTGTCCCACAAAGCTCAAATTTATTTACCTTCAGCAACACTTTCATGCTGATGTTCACTTCTAATTGCTGCCAAATTCTCTCTGCTTTTGTATTTCCTCAACTGGCCCCAGATGTGTCTTCTGCACCCACTACTGTCACAGACAAAATTATCACATCAGCTCCTGAAATCCCAACCACAGCTGGTGAAGGTAAGAACAGCCATTTTACATGTGCTTTTTTTAAAAAACCCCACTCTGTTATTTTGGGGGTTTTGGCTAAATTAACAGGTGACCATGGAAATCTGTAAATATTCATAAGAGGTGACATAGCTGTCTTTAGTTCCTCTTTTGTGAATCCCTTTGCAACATCTTCACTTGAAAAACACCAGCCTGTCAGGACAGGGCAGGGATACCCACACTTACTGATGAACACCTCTGAGTTGCAGCTGTAAAGAATACACTTAGAAATCTGCAAAGAAAAACAGGTTGGTTTTTCAGATGGCTGGAATTCTGTGTGTCCGAAATTCATAGAAGCTCTGGAAACATTAAGGACCACAGACAGGCATTTGCACTCATTTCCCTCAGCTGGGGGATGAGCCTCTCCTGTTGTTCAGCAGATTGAGAATCCTGGGATGGTTTGGGTTGGGAGAGACCCTAAAGATCACCTGGATCCAACCCTCTCCCATGGGCAGGGACACCACACACTAGGTCAGGGCTGGTTTTGATTAAACCAAATCAAGTCACAAGCTTTTGAAATCACTCTTGAGCTTTTAATTGCTGCTTGCAGCCATTTAGTGTCTCACCCTTTCAGCCTCCCCTAGCACAGCTGCCTCCCTCCCCTCCACCACCACCAAAAAGGAGAGCAGGACATCAGAAATCCCAGCTACACCACAGACAGGCAAAGGGCATTTGCACAACATGCAGCATGCCAGAAAAACGGGGTTAGGAGGGGATTTCAGTGGAGAAGCCAAAATATGCTGCAAAATCAGCACCTCTCATGTTTGTGTGTGAATCTGGCCACCAGCCAGGTGGGACCTGTGAGTGGAGCTGCATGGGGCACATTTTGAACCCACACCAGGGCATCTGAAGGAATTTAAATTCATCAAGAGCTGATTTCATCCTTCCCTGAGTGCTCTTTCCCTCCCGTTTCCATGTTTCTTCCTTTTCCTCACAGCCTCTGGAAATATTTCAGCACCAGACTTGTCACTTGCTGCATTGGAAGATGAGACAACCCCATCTGCAGAAACCCTTTCCACCCTGGCTGAAAGTAAGATACAGACACAATGCCATAAAATCTAATAATAGTGCTTGAGTTTGGTCCAAATGGATTACATTGGTAGGATTAAAGTAAATTAATAAACCTCAAGATCAGTCAACTGCTAGCTCATTGTCTCACTATGAGAGACAATGTCTCACTTTTCTTCATAAGAAAAGTTCAGCTTATATTCAATATTAACAAAATACAGCTATACCTGAGTGTTTTGACTCAAGTGACCAGATTTTAGAGGCTACAATCCAAGTCTCTTTTCCTTCAAGGACATAAATTTAAAAAAAAACATGCTCCTTTCCAGCTCTACTAATTTTATTACTTAAATTTGTACATAATGGAGGTAAACTGTGCTAAAGTCTCAGGAAAATTCAGTGCTTGCTGATTACTTTGATTTATATGCTACACTTTACAAAGAATTGTCTTTGAAGAGACACAGATATTGATTATTTTCTTTTATTGATTTGCTGAAAGTGAAAAGTGGCTGTTCAGTTGTCTGTAGGCATCCCACAAGAAGACAATGAAGATTCTTGAGACCATTACTTAATCAGTCCTTTATTTGCTGAAAAAGTCT
The DNA here is from genome assembly GCA_013398615.1 of Brachypodius melanocephalos. Classification (NCBI taxonomy): domain Eukaryota; kingdom Metazoa; phylum Chordata; class Aves; order Passeriformes; family Pycnonotidae; genus Brachypodius; species Brachypodius melanocephalos. The sequence continues at coordinate 9,869,740 of VZSR01000514.1, forward strand.
CCCTAAAAATTTCAGATTGCTGATCATATTTCAGATTAATGAAATAATTAATCTATTTAGAAGCTTTTATGGGAAAGCTGCCTCTCTCCCCTAAAGCCATTTTTAATATCAGCTGAATAACAATGAATTAATTTCTGCCTGCAATTCAAGGCCTGGATCTGAAGAGGGAATTTTTAATCTGCCTCTTTCCCACTATGCTCACCTGGATTTAGACACCTAATGCAGCCTTAAAATAGCCCTAAACTTTCTATTTAACACCTTTCACCATCCCTGATGAATACTCAGCACCTGGATCAACAGGTTAATTAGCATTTCTCTCAATTATCTCCTATTTAGCAGTCTTGTTCTAGGTCTTGGGGAGCTGGGTTGCTGCTGACAGTTTTTCACAGCCAGCTTCTGCAGAAGTGAATGCTTGGCATGGTGCTGGGGTGGAAGGAGTTTTGATCAAGGCCAGCAAAAAGGAATTTAGGACAAAGAGTCCCAGGAAACACAGCCCTCATCTGGGTTGGATGTGCATTAGTTGGTCACAAACAGCTGCCAGGTGACAGCAAAAGATCCCAAAATGAAAACCTTGTAACTCTCAGGGGGTGAGACAAGTGTGTGCACGTGGTGCAGGTTGTGATGGCCACAAACCAGGAGCGACCCAAATTATTCACTGGTTTATCTCTCTGAAAGAAAAATACACTCCAGGCCCATAAAACTAATTTGAGACTTCAGATCTCTGAAAGCTTTTCCTGGTGAAAGGGAGATAAATGTTTGGAGTGTTCTGAGAGTGCCCAGCTCTCAGAAATGAGCCTGGGGAAATGGCTCTGCCACTGTTCTGGGTGCGCCCACCATCTGTTACATGAGAGGGTCAGCAAGGATGGGGAGAGAGGCTGAACCAGGCAGAATTTAAAGGATACGAAAACCCAAACCCCAGCCACATCCCTTAAATTGCAAGGTATCCCAGAAAAAATGAGGCTCCATCACTGTTATATCTCAGCCCTGATTTCCTATAAGGAAATGCTGTAGGTCTCAGGGAGGAAGTATATAATTAAAATGCAGACAATATTTAATTTCACCTTTTCGTTCTGTATTAAGTAATACAGCATTACTCCAGCTTACATGCTATGGGTCTTGGTGGAAAAAAATTATATATTTAAAATGCACACAATATTTAATTTGATCTTTTATCTCTCACAGCAACAGTCATTCCTACTGCTGGACCTGTTAATGTAACTACTTGTAAGTAAAATAGCATTACTGGGGTGTACATGCTACTAGTCTTAGGGGAAAAAAAATACATTTAACATGCACATAAAATTTAATTTCACCTTTTCTTTCTCACAGCAACAGTCTCTCCTAGTACTGCACCAGTAGACATCACCACTAGTAAGTATTACAATGTTATTCTGGCTTACATGCTATGAGTTTCAGAGCAAAAATATATACTTAATATTTTATTTCTCACAGCAACAGTCCCTCCTGGGACTGCACCAGCAGATATCACCACTAGTAAGTAATAACAGTGTTATTCTGGCTTACACGCTACAAGTTTCAGAGCAAAAATATATACTTAATATTTAATTTCACCTTTTCTTTTTCACAGCAACAGCCTCTCCTGGGACTGCACCAGCAGACACTACCCCTGGTAAATAATAAAGAGTAAATATGGCCTACATGGGGGTCAGGGGAGAAAAATATACATTTAACATGCAGACAATATTTAAATTCATCTTTTCTTTTTCACAGCAGCAGCATCCACTGCTGTACCAGCAGACACCACCCCTGGTAAGTAATTCAGTGTTGCTCTGGTTTACATGTTTAGTTGTCCACCATGCTCTGATCATGTATTGACTGCCTCCCTGTCTCCATAATAATATAATCTCAGGGATTAGAACTGGAGATAATCCCAATTGCCTTTCCTGTGGCTTCCAGACACAATAAAGGAGCGAAAGGGAAAGGAGAAACGCTGGCCCTGATGAAAGCACTTGGGAAGGGGCAGGAATATAAACTCAGATTGGCACTTTATCCCAGAATTTCAGCCTTCCTGCCCTTCCCAGAGCTGCCTCTCACTCAGTAGGGTGTGTTTTACACAGGAGGGGACAGGTTCAGTGCCCACCAGGGCATCCCCAGCCCTCACCAGCACACAGCACTGCATGTTAGAAACTTTATTCCAGCAGCCCCAGCCCCAAAGTGGTGTTCAGCAACCAGCCCCAGGCCCCCAGAGCTGCCACATGGCAGCACAGGGACATGTTTTCCTCCCACTGAGGCTGCTCCCAGCCTGGAACTTTCCCCTGGGCAGCAGCACTGTTGTCTAGCCCTCAAGTGAGTCCTGCAAGTCTGCTGAGGTTTGGGTTTCTCTCACCTGCTCAGTGCTGGGAAAAGTTTTTAACCTGCATTTTTTGTTTTCTCTCGTGTCTCTGATCAGCCCCTGCAGAAGACACAACACCTGGAGCAGCAGGTGTGTATGACTTTGGTGTATTGGTCAGGATTTCAGGATCAAGCATCAGCTTGAGTAAAATCCTGCTCCGCTCCCCCTTGACAGCCCTGGCTTTGCCCACACAATAATGGAACAGATACTGAAGTGTGGTTTTGTTTTCTCTTTGGCAGTCACGACCAAGCCCACAACAGCTGAAAACCCAGGTATTTATTCCTGGTCGTTTCTTCAGCTCTGGTGAACAGGGTGCTATATTTCATGTGAGTCATCCATGTATTTAGAACATGGACTGTGTTTAACTCCATATTTTCTCTTCTCACAGCAACAAGCTCACTTCCTCCATCAGTCCCTCCAACTCCTGGAATAACAACTGCCATTGCCACTAGTAAGTGATGCAGATTTACCCTGGTTTACACCTTTAATTCTCTGCCAAAGCTTGGATCTGATGACGTGCTGGCGAGGCTCCCTGTCTCCACTGCAGGCATCATCTCATGAAATTAATATTGAACTTTGGGGATAATTCTTTTGGCTTCTCTACAAACCGAGGGACTTGAATTGTTGATGTTGATGTGGGAGGAATACCTGCTCTGCTGAATGTTCTAAGGAATTGGAATTCACTGGGGCAGATACACTACACCAATATAAGTTCAGATTTCCTCTAGATCACCTCACTCCTACAAAGTCACCCCCTGCCCCGCACTTTCAAAGTCACATCCCCACTGGAAATTGAACCAGTGCAAATCCTTTTCACATATTCAGTGGTATTTGCTTTGAACCTTGGTTTTCCACAGTGGGCTTTATCTTTTGAAAAAACTGAATTACAAATTCTGCTCACTAATTGACAACATTCTGCCTCAATTTCTTAGAGAGCAGACCAAGGGTTGCTTTTGGAGTCTGGCCATATCAGCTACACTTTGATAAAAGGCACTTGGCTGCTTTGGTACAACATACAAGAAACTGAACGTCAGCTGCAAAGCAGACATTTGAGCATGGGATTATTGCCCCACACAGAGGGATAAACAGAATTAAATCTTGTTCCCATTAATATATCACTCGTAGTACTCAAGCCACAACACTTTCCTTAGTATGTAACCTTTGTCTATGACAATTCTATTCCTCAGAACTGGTGCTAATTATATTTCCTAGTCCTAATGTGTTCTGCTCATTACAGTGTTTATTAACTGATGGCACAAAAGCACATATTTTCCGCAATCAGCTAACTTTTTTACCTTTTCTTTTTGCATTAAAAGCCCATCCAAAGACAAATGCAGCAACTACAGGCTCAGGTAAGGCATTTGATTGTTTCTTCTTTTTAATAACTTCTCTTCCTAAGGGCAGGATACTCTGGGTAAGGGATGTGAGCTGGGAAGGGCTGGCAGTTCATTGGCAGAGGGGATCTGAGTGCAGGGGAAGCAGGGGAGGATGGATGCAGGCAGGGAAATTGGGAATGCCATGGCTCCCATGCTCATGCTCAGGGATCTCACATTGCTTACACAGGGCTGGCAGCAGAATCATGCTCAGTGGTGAGTGCCAAGGGGATGAGCTGGCCCAGGTCTGCATCATTTATGGTTAGAAAATGTTTGAAATGTCCTCCCATACCCTGTCAGCTGGTGCCCACCCAGTGCCCTGTGCTCTAGAGGGCTCACAAGCAGAGACATCTCATGATCCTGGCAAAATCACCCTCTTCCACGAGAGAACAACGCTGAGGAGTTACCCTGGGGTTAGCTGTCAGTTGTAGGAGGGAGAAATGAGCTTTTAATGGAACAATCATCAGAGAGAGAAATCCATTTCCTCTCTCCTCAGCTGCTATTCCTGGCCCATGTTTAAATTTGCAAAGCAGGTCAGTATTTAACATGTGCTGCATTTTGCTCTGTGTTTACCCTGGTTTATCAACATCCAATTCCTCCCTCTCCAGCAGACATCATTCCCCTGCCTGACTCCGTGAGGCGGCTGTTGCTGGCATACCTGAAGAGAGTGTGCCAGCCAAGGAGACCTGGGACGCCAGAAATAACAATTGAAGAGTAAGTATCTACTCATGCATGTGAGATGCCCCAGCCAAACTGGGATACCCCAAACATGATTTCACACCATTTTCTTACACCCTTCAAATGCTCAGGTACAACTTGATTTGACTGCTCAGTCACACCCATACTACCAATTACTAATCACACTAAAATTTTACAACACACCACTGTTTCTGCAGCATTCTTGATGCATGTCTGTTGGTTCAGATGTCCCTGGAGCCATTCTTGCTGGAGTCACTGATTCATGGCACCAGATGATGCTGGCAGGGTTTCAAAGACATGTCAGAGGGGGTGGGATGCTGGTGTTTTCTTGGCTGTCCAGGGCAATGCTTCGTGGACAGCTCTAAGCTTCCAAAAAGCAAAATCCTTCTTTCCAGGGCTGGGCTGTCCTTTAGTTTGTTTTAATTAAGCATGAACCCTAGCAAAGTGTGCAGTAAAATGCCACTACCTCATCACTGTGTAGCTTATGATGTGATTTAATATATATTAACAAAATTCCACTAGGTGCTTTACATGTGTGATATTTGTATGTGTTGTGCTGCACATTACACCAGCAGACATTCAAATTCCATGGGCTGGCATCTGTGTTTAGTGCTGTGAGTTGTGGTTAACAACACAGCTGGACACCTTTGGAAGAAAGTTCCTTGCAACCAAGGAAACAAAGCGAGCATGTCCCAATCATGGCATGACAATTTATATAGGGGGTTTGGTTTATTTTTTTGTTTTTCCTTTTTCAGGTGTGTAAGGGACCCAACATGTGGGAATCGCTCTTCATCAGCCCAGAGGATTGTCCAGTTCCCCTACCCACCTGCTGCACAGCCTGGAACTTGCATTCGGTGCAAGGTGTCAGGGTGCGACCCACGACCTCCTCGTCCTCCCCGACCCTTCCCAGGGCACGGGTTCCCTCCTCGTCCTCCCCGACCCTCCTCAGGGAACAGATTCCCTCCTCGTCCTCCTCGCCTCTTCCCAGTGAACAGGCTCCCTCCTCGTCCTCCCCGATCAGTAAACAGGCTCCCTCCTCATCCTCCCCGATCAGTAAACAGGCTCTCTCGTCATCTTCCCCAACCCTTCCCCGCGAACAGGCTCCCTCCTCTTCAACCCTTCCCTGAGAACAGGTTCCCTACTCCCCCATTCGTCCCAGGCTTTAGACGAGCCAAGAGAAGGGCAGATGACAAGGTCATTATTATCATTGTCCCCAAGTAATGATGCTTCTGCCCATGGGATTGTGTTGACCACCTCTAGACCTGTTCCTTGTGTTCCATGATCTGCTGCTGATTTCTAAAACTATGCTAGTGGGTGTAAATCAAAAGGAATTTAATCTTAACTGGACCGGGGTTCCTTAATTTCAGATCTTTTGGGTCTGTACAGAGGATCTGTAAAAGCATAAATTTCAGTAAATACTCTCAGTGACAAAAAAAAAAAAGGCTCAACTGCCTGTTTTTTCTCATCAAGACTTTGTTTCTCCCTCAATGTTTCTAATCGTGCTCAGTTCATACAAAACTCTACCACACTTGTAACCCTGTGCTCGGCTTCTCCCAGGTAATGAGTTAAAGGGCATTTGGTTCTGCTGGACACAGCATTGAGTGGCAGGGATCCAAATGTGTGCGGGTTTAAGAAACAAAAGGCTACACAGAGTAAATGCAAATTGACCATTTCCAGAGGCCAAAGGGAATTCAAATGCTGTGCAACATCTTTAAACATGTATTCAATGCTTCTACACCCAAAGGCAGTGTAAGTACATTTAAGGATGAAGAGGTGGTTGCATTCAAAATCCTTAAAGGGAGGTAAAAATCAGAGAGTTGTTTTAAAGAAACACAGTATCATTACAAATACATTATATATCAGTTTGCTTATAAAAGAAATTTTTTTTTTCTGCAAAGTGGTTGCAGTGCGATCTTCTTCTTTTAATCCGTGACAAACACGAACCTGGCCCTGCTCATCCTTGAGTGTTTGAGCAATATATCCACAACTGTCTTACAGTAGTTGCATTTTAAACTTACTTCACACAGTGCCTGTTTAAAAAAATGGGCCCACCTGTTACTTTCTCATTCATATCTATTAAAAAGAAACAGTGACTGACAGATTAAGCCCTCCCTCCACAACACGTTGTGCTACAGGATGATTGTGAAATAACAGGAGGTATAAAAGTCAGGAAAGACAAAGCCTGCCCTCCCCAGCTGCCCTAAAAATGCTGCTGCTCAGGCAGCTCCTCCTCCTGCCTCTCTTCACTGCTCTGGCTCTCACTGAAGGCAACTCAATAGAATTCACAGCTATGGAAATCTGTTTATCTGTGATATTTTATTGATTTCTGCACAACACGTCTTATATAGGCAATTGAAGGGCAAAATGTTAAACACCTCTAAAAGGGAATCTTAATCTAGTATTTCCTGGAGAAGAAAATATCAGGCAGAGTAAATAAAGATACTGGCTTCTACATGCTTATGCTGCTTTTGAGTCAACACTTGCTTCCCACATCAATAGCTTTTGCCAAAAATGTTTGTGCACCCAACTGAGGGGTTTGCCATAAAGTTCCTACACCCTCCCATTTAAATGGTGCACCCCAGAATCCAAGAGGAACAAACTGAATGGAGTCTGAAACTCAACCTTCCACAGAAGAGTATACAGCAAGTATCACAGTCTTGTTTAGACATCTCTTAAGGAGCCTGGATTCCTTATTTAGGTACCTGTACAGCCAAGAAGGCTCCCAAAGAACCCAGGCTGGGTTCATATTTCCCCAGGTCTCTAAAGACAGCCTCATAATCTGCCCAAATTAGGCAATGACAATCCAACCTTCCTTTTAGAGATGGAACAATCAATGTCTTCAACAGGAGTGCCAATAAAGCAAAAACACAAACTACATTCTGTTCTTCTGATAACACATTTCACATCAAAAATTAATACAACCCAAAAAAGTTAACTGATTACATGTAGGTAAAAAGATAAGCAGTAACTCACTTTATTTAGAGTACTCCGTTGTTCAAACCGGAACTGGGGAACTGTTCATACAGCTTCTAGCAATCTTCTTTAAATAAATAAGCCACAAAGGGCATACAAAACTCTCATATTTAGGAAAAAACACATGTTCTTAAGATCTTTCATAAAACTGACAAGTGTGTACAACAGTGGATAGAATTACAGTAACAAAATGCACAAAAATTAACAACACTGAGGTTCTTTGTAGTTTTAACTGCATAAATACTAAGCTTTGTAAAGTGTAATTACTGTCAAAGTATTCACATTGAAACCCCACCTCTGAACCCCTCTATCTCTCTCCATTAGAAAACCCCTCATTAGAATCATAGTGTGTTTGGGAAATCTTGTTTGGTTTTGAGTTCTGAACCAAGTCCATCAAGAGAAACATTTTATTGTCTATGTGTGTCTGAAGAGCCTGCATTTGGCAGTCAATATAGTCCATTAGTTTCTTCTCCATCAGATCCAGATTTTTTGAAATTATCTTTTCCAAATAGGAGCAAATAGGCTGTTGTTCCACTCTGTAAGAGCAAATATAAGAATAAGTATAACCTATATCTTAATGACAAGGGGCAATATAGAGATCTGGGCACCTGAACATCTTTTAAATGTAAAATTTCATTTATTAGGCAATGAACTTTGGAAGGCATTAGGTTTTTAGCATAAGTAAAATACTCTGCCTGCCACACTTTAAATCTCAATTTTTTTTCATATACATGCTATTGTATATAGTCATCTTCTTTCAACCTTATTTGTTCAAAGGCTCAATTATGCATCAAAGAGCTTAATTATATAAAACAAAATCCACACAAGTCCACAGTATACACAGAGTTTGCACTCTGTCAGCACAGCAGACTGTCCTTGTCAGGAAAAGTGATTCAAGGGTTATCCCAACTGTGCAACTCTCTGGGTTTGCACCTGCATTCTTTAAAAACAGTGGAGCTGAGATATTCAGTCCCCATTAAATTCTGATTCCTACATCTCACAAGTTCCACTTTTGTTCCTGAGGTATCAAACTGGCTAACTGTGACACCTGCACTGTAAATGCCAACAAGTGAGGAGGAACAGGAACATCAGTGGAATGATACACACCAAGTACAGCAGAAAGATTGTGCCACATTGTATGAAAAAGGGAAGATGTAAGAATTTAGGGATAAAAGTAATCAAAATTAAAATATAGTAGATGAGAAAGACAAGCTAAATGCATATGAAAAAACATCCTTTTTAAATTAGATTAAATGGAGGCAGAAAACAAAATAGTTTAGTAACAACAAATGGTGGGATTTCTTCTGCAAAACTCCTACATTCAAGCAACTCATCTGAAAAATTGTAATGCTTATCACCACACAGCCTTCAAAACCACATAGTCTAAGATTCACTATTGCTGCTAATGAGAAGAAAATGCTCATATTATGCATCTTGTTTAAACTTGTCAATAATACTACTTTGAGAAATTCACCAAACTGAACTCACCCAGCACTCTCAACACCTTCCTCTTTAGCCACTGCACTCTTCCCAAGGTGCCTCTCCCCATCCTTGAGCCGAAGGTGATTCACCTGAGTGCACAAGTTTTGAAGAAAAGGAAGAAGCACCTGTGGGTTGGCCACGTTTGGAGTTTCACCTGCTTGCTGCTGCACTTGCAAAGATCCCATGACTTTCAAATCGTTCCTGAGGTCCACTGCATTTTGCTGGGTAGGAAGCCTTTCAGAATCCAAAGCATTCCCTCTTTCAGGTACCTCTGAGTTCAGATCATGAGTTATTTTTAAATCTTTATACACTGCTTCACTTGTTAAATGATTTTTCACAGGCAAAGGTTCACTGGCTGATGGACACAGGGATGACTGAAGAGCTGCACTGTGCAATCCATCCACTGCACGGTCACCTCCAAAGTCAGGCTTTTTCCCCAAGATCCAACTGAGCTTGTCTCCAAAAGGGAAACTGTTCTGATGGGGAGAAAAACAATACCATTAATAGTTGAGTATTCAAATATACTGGAAAGTATACAGCAATAACAATAGATACATTATAACTCTGCATTTTACTAGTAAAGATTTTAAAAGTAGTTTTGAACTACATTCTTTGTGAATATGAAGTGTTAATTAGCTTGTCAGTAAGACAAGTAATTATCTTTTCAGTAAGAAAAGAGCTTTACTGACTTTGTTTTCACCATGCTGTGTCCCCAAAACTCAATCATTAACATCAAATGGATTCAGGATTCTGTTGATACAGCTCAGCTTGCAGGATTAGGATCTAAAGTAAATGTTCTGTGAGAGCACATTCCTTTTAGTCGAAGGTGACACGGTTGTAATGATCATTAAAGAGACAAATCAGCCCATCTATCTACACCCCAAACATTCCAGGGAAAATGCCCACCATCCTTGACTAGCACTGGGAAACAGGCTAAAGGGGAGCAGGGTGGCAGGGTGGCAGTGAAGCTTAAAATTATCACAGTGCATATAATACTACTAATCCTGGAGTACACAACCTTTATTCTTTGCACTCATTTGAGTGGCAACAGATAAATCAGGATGAAAATGGCAGTAAGTGTGGCTTAAAAAACCCCCAAATCTTTTTAGAACATTCCTGCTTGGTGAAGCGGCAGTTTGTGTTTGTGGGCAAGTGACTTACTTTCTGCTGACAGCGGACCATGTCCATGAGCTGCTGAGCACCTGGAGACAACTTAGATCCCATGGATTCCATTATAGTTTGCACTCTGTCTAGGTCTATGCTTGAGCCTAGTGAAGGAAAATCAGTTGCTAGTTTTGCAGACACTGCTTTCACTTCTAGAATTATTTTACTGATGAGTACTCTGTGTTTCTCACCAAAGGAGAGCAGCTATCGCAAAAAGGAAAAAAAAATACTTTGGTTAAGGGAAAAAAAAAACATTTCATGTCTTCTTTGTACATAGGGGACAATGCATTGTTCTTTGAGTCTTGGGAAAAACTATGCTGAACTCTTTTTCAGGGAAATTAAGCTAATTTCTCCTAGCTATTATTCCCCATAAAATTCTGACTGGAACAGAGGTGCCTGAGTGCCCCAAAGATAAATAAAGATTTTCTAAGCATTTAAGAGTAGTGGCCACACAATTTTCACAAGTTTATTTAACCTCAGAGCTGACAGTTGTAATCACAGATCTGCAGTTTATCTGGTTTATGTTTTTTTGGTTTTTTTTTTTTTTTTCAAAACTAAATTATCTGTATCATATAAAGCCTTCAAGAAAAAAAAATGAGATACCAATTTAAAAGGAACATTCTGCCATCAACACAAAGTACCAGACAACAGATTTTTAAGTGATTATATGAAGAGATGAAGTATATAAAACCAATAATTTTACTAAGAGCAATGCAATTGAATGGATTAAGTAATTAAAAAGATGAAAGAAAAATAAAACAATGCTGTTCAACTCCCTACCTTAATTCTACAGGAAGCTGCAGGGCATTCAAACTTAAGGTACTTGTGGTACAAAGTAACCTCTTCAGTTTCACTAGAAAAATAAAATAAACAAGCTGTGACATCAATATACAAGGTATTTTTTCTTGTAGAAATACACCATATAGGTAAATATTTAGATATGAAACAAGACTGACTGGAACACATTTCTCATGCAGATTTATGGTTTCCAACAGCAGTTTTAGTTTCTAGTTTTTAGCAGGTTTTTACTTTCTAATAGCAGCTTTAATGCTTATATGCAACTTGTAATGAATCTATCAAATATTTATGTAAAAATTACTTGCATGTATGTATGCATTGTGCACTAGAGAAGCTTTTGAGGTTCAGTACATTATTCACACATCCTCCCTGAGGCTCTGAGTCTACTGCTTCTATTTAGCTAATTAAGCAGCAGATGTGCCGTGTAATGACTTAAAAACAAGGCAGAAACATAGCTTTATTTCCCCCAGCAAAGCATGGAAGTACTGAAGGAGGAAAAAAACCCTTTTTAAAATCTTCTATTTTGTTCTTTGAAGTGTGAGATGCCTGCTTATCAAAGAGACAAGAGGTCTTTCATAGAACCCAACGTGTTGGGTTCAAAGGAACCTTAAAAACACTCAGTTCCACCCCTGGCATAGGCAGGGACACCTTCCATTGTCCCAGGCTGCTGCAAGCCCCGTGCAACCTGGCCCTGGACACTTCCAGGCATCCAGGGGCAGCCACAGCTTCTCTGGGCACCCTGTGCCAGGGCCTCCCCATCCTCCCAGGGAGGAATTTCTTCCCAACATCCCATCTAACTCTGCTCCCTATCTCTCCGAGCCCTGGTCCAAAGTCCCTCTCCAGCTCTCCCGTAGCCCTTTTACGTAGTGGAAATAACTCCAGGGTCTCCCCAGGCGCCTTCTCTCCTCCAGGCTGAACAATTCTCAGAGCCTTATTGAAGCCATCAGGTGTCCAACAGCAGGAGCGCCT